>CM056945.1:40751765-41405547 GCA_029856935.1 Cyclocarya paliurus | reverse complement strand
ACATGTATAGCCACATTTTATCATCGTCCGTACCTCCGAAATACGGGTGCACCAAGATGGCCCCGACCAGCTTCACATCTGGCATCTGGGTCGACCCGACCCGAGCAGCCAAATTATGCGATATGTTGCCTCCGGCACTGTCCCCGGCCATGAAAACTCTGTTAAAATCAGCGTGATCATTTAACCACGACTCAGGTCCATTTCCGTTAGCGTGGGACGCCACCCACTGGAACCCGTCCCAAGAATCCTCGTAGCAAGCTGGGATTGGGTGCTCCGGAGCTAACCTGTACTCAACCGAGACAGCAATGAGGTTGGATTCAGCTGCCAACGTGCTCACGTAGTTATGTAAGAGAGGGGAGAAGGCAGATAAGAAGCAAAAGCCCCCACCGTGAATATAGAACAGGACAGGGAGTTTCCGGGTCGGATCGTTAATCTTGGGTAGGAAAATACGGGCGGATATAGGAGGTTCGGACGAAATCACGACGTCTTTGGATCGCACTCCGGTGACGGGGTCATCGGACGGAGGGATTTTGGGAGTGGGCTGGAATTTCTCCACGCGACCATCTTTGTATACTCGGAAGAAGCGGAATTCATGAGCTATTTCATCATTCAAAGTGTCCATCTGCGAAGAGTAAGGGTTAGATGCTGGTGAATTCGTGTGGAAGAGGATTTTGGCTAGCTGAGGCCTTCGATAAATATAGATCGAGGCCCGATTAAGGTAGAGAGAGAAAGGACGACAGAGAAATTGTATTGGAGGAAAACGGGGGGGAAGAAGAAGCTTTAAAGAGTTAATGAAGCAGGAAACCTTCATGATCGTTAATGATTGGAGAGAGTTAGAGAGACTTGATCAATGGGAAATTGGGGATAGAAAAAGAAAACACAGATCTGGTCAAAGATCGCAATGGCTACAACGCACTAGCTGGCACCAGCTAGTCCGTTTATTGTTTTGTATAGCTAGGTGGAGCTGTTAATTATTTGCCCTGCTAGTTGATTTACGCAAACCAGATTACCAGAAGGCTGAAGAATTTGAGGATGTGTATCCGTGCTGTGGTTGACGCAGTGAGAAGAGAGGAAGAAAGAGGAGAAGACGGGGGCTGCGGCGAGGGTTTAAGTTTAACCGTTTTGGTTTTTCTTTTTTTTGATTGGAAGGGGTTTAAACTTTAACTGTTTTAGAAAGAGAGATTGGAATTTGGGCCATCCTGCAATAACAAGCTGCAAAATTAATAAATTATTATATCTTCACTCTTATTACACTGGCATTACCGGATCAATTATTTTTATTTTATTTTTTAAAATAAAAAATTCAACGGTTGACGTATAAAACACGTGAATACAGCAAAATAATAGCATATATTTATTAGCATTTAGTTCTCTATTCGAAGAGTGTTGCACGTTGGTGCTGCTGTGTGACTGATCTCCTGCATCCGAATATACTGAACTAGACTCATATATCGAGAATCTCAACCGCTTGATCCTTCAGGGCACATGTTTGAGATTTCCAAACCTATATAATTATTGAATAATGCTACGCGTCCCGCTGGAGTGTATGCTTATTTTTTATGTATTTTTTTTTAAGTGTTTTTTTTAATGATTTTAAATATTTTAAAAAAATAAAAAAAATAAAAAAAATTATTAAAAAATACTTTCTTAATCACGAAGTAAAATAAAAAATTATAAAAAAATAATTTTTATTTTACTTGGTGATTAAAGAAGTATTTTTTTAATGATTTTTTTAACTTTCTGATTAAGAAAGTGTTTTTTAATGATATTTTAGAATTATTTTATTTTCAAAAAATATTTAAAATTATTAAAAACATCTACATACAAAAAAAACTTAAAAAATACACATAAAAAAATGAGACTACACCATGATTAAAACTTGAAACAACGGAAGCCGAACAGGTGACACCATGATTAAAACTATTATGAATTCCCACCACATGCCCATGATAGGAATTCATGGGGTATTGTGAGGGAGGGCCCATCCAAGAAGGGCCCAAGCCCAAGGAGGTCAAGCTACGTAACCCCAGGCCCAAGGAGGAAAGCCAGTCGTGGGCTGAGACCTCGAGCTAGAAGACCAGGTACCAAGCGCAAACCAACCCGGGAAGGCCTTTTGAGCCGAGCTTGGATATGCTAAGGAGAACATCTCGGGACTCGGCAACATACCAAGCCCTACTGTATGGCACCAAGTGGGACACCCTATTGAAAGCAGACAGTTGTACATGCTCGATCATGGTCTCATCAGACTCAAGGCATGTCACATTCAATGCACATGTTAGAATGTTCAGCATGCTTGGCCACGACCTGACACTCAATCCTGGCAGAAAGGTGGCATCTGGTCTAACCTAGTATGACTTGACACGCCACGATCTCCCTCGGCCGCCTAAGTCGTGGACTGACACGCTGTTGCAGCGAGAAGTAAGTGGTAGCAAGACTGATTAAGGCATGACCTGACACGCCACGATCTCCATCGACAGTGAAGCTCGGATCAGGTATAAATAGTAGGAATCCCTTCCATAGGAGGCCATTCTTGAAACTCTTTACTATTCTTTCTAATCTTCTGAGCTTTCTCATCACTAGAAAATTATTCACTGACTTTGGCAACGTAGTAATCCCATATGTCATCGGAGCCTCTTCCTTCTCTTAGTTACAGGCGGTGTAGAGCTTGATTTTCGTGAAATTGCTTAAGCTGTGAAACACGACATCAACAACAGCCATTAACAAAGTTACCAGGAGTCATGGCAGAAAGAGCCCTAGAACCAGAACTTGGAATGGTTCTCAATTGGCGTTTACTCAAGAAAGGGAGAAAAGCAGGAGTCGAGATGCTGGTACAATGGAAAGACATGGCTGGAGAAGATGCTACATGGGTGGATCAAGAGGAGTTGCAGCGGTGCTTCCCTGACCTTGAGGGCAAGGTCTTCTGAAGAGGGAGAGTGTGTTATGAGCCGTCGAGTGAGGAACCTTAATCTTTAGGGTTGTTGTCTGAAGCTTCATAGGCTGGGTTATGGTCATATGGGCCTACCAGGGCCTTAAAGCCCAAAGTCTCTTTGAGTCTTATCTCAATTGATTCCAGATTGTACTTCATGGGCCACATTGAGTCAATTTATTTAGTGGGTTAGTTATAAGTTAGTGGGTCTAAGATTATTGAGTGTTAGTATTTGACTTAGTCTTTGTTAATGTTTATTTATTTGTTAATCTTAAATGAAAAAAGGTATTCCGATTTTCGTTATATTGTGAGTACAAATTGGAGGCCAGGCCCCTTGAAGTGCCTACATAATTTACATTGCATTTTTACAAAATTCCTTAAGCCATAACACATCCAAACATAACTTAAATTATTTGCATTGTTTCTAGCTAAACTGATCTCCCAACTTCACAACCGTTGGTTGACATAAATCTCCCAAATTTTCAACTATTCCCACAGTTGCCAGAAAAAACTTCCACAGGCCAGTTTGTGACTCAAACAAAACTGGTCCCTTCGTATAAGAGATTACTTGCTAGCCTCGGTTGGTTTGTGACTTTCAAATTAACTCTTGCATCCATTCATAGTTGGCATGAAGAAACTTGGCCAGGAGGTTAGTGATGATAGCCTATAAGTTGTGAACTGATATTTGCAGAAGTTATGAGGAAGGGAAATACTATAATCACAAAAGGATTATATCGTACAATTACTTTTATTGTAAAGTAGATATGACGGATCACATGAAACCACTTCAGTTTGTGAGGTTATTTTTGTGTAATATCTTTGTGACTGGAACACTCCTCAATGAGAAAATCAAGAAATGTGGCTACTTTGATGGACGATTGATGCCTAAATACCCTTCTCAAATGCCGAGTAAAGCCTAAAAACGTGTGTTATTGCAATTTAAGGAAGTCGTTGCTGAGAAGAGGAACAAAGCAAATGGTCTAGCCACGAGTTATGTAGTTTAAGGAGTCCATGATTAGGCTATGGGAGTTGGGAAAGCCAGATACTTTCATTTCGAGTTCTGGTCTTATTGGTATTTCTCTCTCTTAGAAGCATGTATGTTTGGATAATGAAAGTATTTGTAAATGTTTGTGAATAGTAATGAAAAAATAATAATAGAATATTGAATAGTAGTAAAAAGTAATGAATAGTAGTAAAAAGTAATAAGAAAATAAGAAAAAAGCTAAACTCAATCGCCTCACATAAGCGCAGGGGAAATGTGGCTGATGTGGTAAAGTGACAATGCATCATTTAGTAGAAAAAATAGAAACGTACCGTTTGACCCCCAAACATTTCTCCCCCCTCCATTCAAGCTCTCTTTGGCCTGCCTCAGTTTCATCTTCCGTCCTCTGCATTTCTTTCCACTGAAGCCAGCTCCCTCGAGTCCTCCCTCCATCAAAGCCTCCCTCCCTCCCTCCATCATAATATGTTACAATAACAACCCCACAATAAAAAGTTGCAAGATTTTTAAATTTTGCTTCTCTCTTTTGAACAGTTTATAAAGGGAGTAACTTTAGATTTAAGAAAAAGAACCAAAAAAAAAAAAAAATTGCAACTTGCTATTGTTGCATCCATCCAATTTAAGCTTGTATCTGTAGAACAATCCCATAGCTAGATAGATACATACAAATATTTCATGATTATCAATGGGGATCGTACGAAAACAACCTTGCCAATGATTCTCTTATTTCTTTGATTCCGGCATTCAAATGAAAAGAGAGCTAGCTTGTGAATGAACCTGGTTGGATGAAGGATATTTTGGGCAAGATGACAAAGAGACAGGTTTTGAAATAGAGGATTCATCTGGATCATTTACAGCTTGAGTCTTCTTCTTTTGTGCAACCGAAACCAACGAGAAAACCGGGTTGTAATCGACTATAGCAAGAGGATGCTTGCTTCATGCTTAGACATATAGCTATTGAGGCTTGGGATGCTAGAAGATATTTCTTCTTTTCATCTGGTAACGATTTCACATAGTATTTGTGGTTTTTCTTCTTTTAATATTGACTGACGTGACGTGGCATTAAAAGAATAAGCCGACTCCCCACCACTTGCGTCCCTCGACTATACGTGGAAGAATTGATAAAATAAAGAATAATAGTGAAGTACTCTGAAAGTACCTCAGAGTACCAAACCTCATAGTAATAAAATAAATCTTCTAACCAAAGTTGGCAAGTTCCACTATTATTCTCAGTTTTCAACCACTCCTTTCTTCTCTATTCCCTTTCTTCTAACCAATCCGAAATCGTCAAGAACTTTATGAAAGCTCCCAATCTCAACCGGAGAGACTTGATGGCAACGGTGCGAGAAGTTAATAGGGTACTCGAAGTCACTACCATAATGGCCAATGCCACCTGAGTTTCACATTAGATCTCACCTCGCCAAGTATCGAGAGCAATGCTTGCTAGTTGGGGAACTCCAAAATGAATCCTCCAAGAAACCACCATCGGGTCTGCCACGACTGAACAATCCAAATTTTGACAAAAATAAAATATTTTTATCAAGTTAGTTCATTGACCGCCCATGATTCTCTCACTTTTGTACATCTATAAATTCTTACCCATTTGTAGAGAGAAGAAAAGGCGATTGTGAAAGAGAGATGGTAGCCATTTTCAATAATGTTACTCCTAGGGTGTTGTTTAGAGCTAGAGTATCAAGAGGTGGGATTTCTCTGATTCACTTCCGTGGCCTTAGACCTAAAGACAATGCAAACTGCTTTGATCAGGCCGAGGTCGAGTTTGTTCATTTGTGTTCTGGGTTAACGCCTATCATTCATAACTTTTCATAAATCTATCTATTAAGTTTAAAAAATCACAGAACATAAGCACAAATCGATTTATGTCTTCCATTAATGAAGTCACAGACCATGGATAACTTCAATTTTGGTGGAAGACATGTACCAACTTAAATTTTTTGGCTCTAATTCTTCAATATTCGGTTTATTTTTTTTTAAAAAATGATATTTATAGTAATAGAATGTACAAATACCACACACTCATTTAAAAATATATATATATATATATATATATATATATAAAAGACCCATACACTATATCTAACATTACTCTTATTTTTAATAGCACAAGAAATGGTTTTGCTACACAATCTCCTACTCTTCACCCACACTCTACACTCCACATTTTTTTAATATTTTTTTGAAATTTTTTTTTTGAATTTTTTTTTAAACTATTTCAAATTTTTTATTCACTATTCATATAAAAAAATTTGATAAAAAAATTAAAAAAAAGATGGAGTGTAGAGTGTAGATGAATAGGAGGTTGTGAAGATTTTTTGCACGAGAAATATGACTTGTCACTTTTTATTAGGCAGTGTAAATTCTTCCTTTGGACCCCATCCGGTTCAAGAGGCACCCATCTATTTTTAGGTCAAGTAGTTTTAAACTATTTAGCGAAAGAAAAACTCTGGCTGCAGTCGCCTTTTGGAAACTTGGGGCAAACGGGTCCTACGTGGCGTAAATAAAAATGCATCATTTCATTGAAGACAATGCTTCATTCTCGAAATTTCTCTCCCTCAAAATGATTTCCCTCCATCTCTTTTTTTTTTTCTCTCCCTCGAATCCCATCCCTTTAAACCCTTGCCGCTGGGGGATTCACTCAACTCAAAGTTGAAAACAATGACAGATCCTCCCCAATCCAATGCTCATTTGCTCTCTATTGTTGGTGACATGGCCATCATGCGTGGTGCAGGGCTACTAGGGATCATTATCTGAATACTGAAGAGTTCATTGATGCTGTTGCAGCAGAACTTAGAGCAAGACTTTCTGCCTAAGCATAATTGTATGTTAACACACTAATTTCATTCTGCGCACTAGAATGGTGTTTTTACTGAAGATTCTGATCTGATTTGGAAAGAACGTTAAAGAAAAAGGGGAAAATGTCGCCATTAAATATTCCTCTCTCTCTCTCTCTCGGTGCCCCCGTGCCTTTCTCTATCATTCTTTTTCTCCAGGGAGTGTGAAGCAGATTCTCTAGAATTCCCACTTCCCACAATAATCAAAATCGCATTCGTTTCTGGATCCGGAAAGAAAACAAGTAGGAGCAATAATATATAGGAGAAACCAACTTTGTAGGCTTGCCTCATTTCTTGGGTTTTGTTTTTCTTTTCTCGGTGAACTCATCGTGACTTGTTGCTAGTGAAGGAAACAACTCGATCGTGCTTCCATCATCACCAAGATTGCACATCGGTTTAGTTCTGATGCATTTTATGTTCTGGGTTATATATATATATATAAATATATATATTTCAATTATTATCAATGCGTAATTGTTGTTCCTCTCGTTTTACTTTGTGTTTCGTTTAAGTCGTTTACTTGGGAGCACGTGGAATTAGATCCGAACGAGGTAGTAGAAGAGAGTGAATATTGTTTTATGGCTTGTGTATGTGGTTCTGTCAGTCCTCTTTCCTGGGCTTGTTATTAGTGTGATGATACTCTCGACCCGGTGATCCTTAGTTTATGCTTTCTTATAGTAGAGGATGTTTTTTTTAATCCAATTTTTGTGGTGTTGGTTTAAGATGAGTTTAACATGTGTTTGTTGTGATCTTTACATCGTAGTTTGCTAAGTTTGGTAGGCTGTGTTTGTGTTTGATGCAATTCTTGGAGGCACGTCCTGGGCAAAGTTATGAGACATAGGGCTGTAATCGAGCCGAGCAGAGCCAAGCTTTGGCTTGCCGAGCTCGGCTCAACTCAAATTACTCGAGCTCGAGCTCGAACCCGAACCCGAGCTCAAGATTTTTTTTTATTCTTTGTTCGAGCTCGACTCCATAAGATAAATTCTTAACTCGAGCTCGAGCTTGTCCCACAAACGAGTTCGAGTCGAGCCGAGTTCGAGCTCGAGCTCAAATTGTTTTTTTTCTTATTGAATAAGATATAATAATTAATTAAATAAGTAAATAAAATAAAAGATCTAATATTAAATTTATACAACTAATAAATATACCTCTATTAAATTACCAAATCTTAAAAAATTTATAAATAATTAAAATATCTAACTAGTTGATTTTTATCCAAAATAACAATATATTAGGCTACATATATTATTAATACATACACTTAATATGATAGCATATATCTATTTCATATATGGTTTCCACATACTAGTATATGAAATTATTAAATTTTATCAACTAATTATTATACAAATTATAAAATATACCTATAAAGTATATTCACTATATAAACATAAGTAATTAGATTACACATTATATATTTAATTATAAAAGTGGTATGTTTATATTATTAGCTAATACATATATATATGTATATATACATAGATATATGTGTATATTTATCAATATATGAATGAGTTTTAATCGAGTCGAGCTAACGAGTCGACTCGAGCATAAACGAGCGAGCCTTAACCGAGTCGAGTCGAGTTTTGTCGGGTATGTGTCATTTACAAATCGAGCGGGTATCTGCTTTCACGAACGAGTTTTTTTTTTTCACGAGTCGAGTTCGATTCAAGTTTAACCGAGCGGACTATCGAGTAGACTGATTCATTTACAGCCCTAATGAGACATATATCGTGATATTATTAACTAGAGGTCACTGTTTTTATGGCAATTTCTTAGATATAATACTGGAATTATCCGAAAATGTGATGTTTCGTGACCTTATTTTATAGATTAGATTTTTAGGATATGATCATTGGAAATCGATGACGTCATTGCTTTTTAAGATGGTCAGCAATCCAATGGTTTTAATGATGGCCACAGTGTGCTGTTTCTAGCTTATTGAACGACTTGAATTGATGAGTTTGCATCAGCTGGGCCCGGTGCATTCACACTTCATTTGAAGAATGAGCAACTTGTTTTGCTTGCCACTGCCACTGATTGCTGAGGGGCTTCAGGCATCGAGCGGATTGTGTGCATCAAGTTTTTCCTAGATGCATAATCCACTTTGGAGCCCTCATAAAACATTCACAAACCAAGTCAAGTTCTTTTCCTAAAAAGACTATTTTTTTTCAGTTTTAAATGTGGCTACATAGTTTTTGTAGGTTCAAGGAATTGCAAAATCTTTTCTGACTTTTTTAAATGACAGCGTGTTACATTTAAATTTTGTTTCTGTGGCTTGAATGTAAGTTGAGACTTTGGTCAATACATTAAAATTGAAATTTCTCAATTCTGCTTTGACTTTAATTACAATGGAAATCATTTTGATCTTTCAAATCAACTAGGACAGAGGAGCTCTACATAAATCTGAAAGAAAGTTCCCAGAATTTTCTTTTCTTCATTGGTTGTAAATGTTTGTGTAAGAAAGTTCCTAATTTTATTGTTATGAGTCCTTGGAGATGTTACTTCTATTATGCACCTAAATTGTGACATAGTGTACAGTTTATTGAAATAAAATTGATATCTCTTAGCCTTTCGTAGTGTACATTGGGCAACACACCAGAGCTCTGTTCACAGCTTGGAGCAGTTCTGGGTATGCTTGGTCACTGTTGGTTTGTCCTCGTTCTATAAGTCTCAGATTTGAAATGCATCTATACATGATTAAATTATTTGAAAGATTAGGTGGTACAAATCGTAAGTGTGTTTAATCAATTGATTTGGCTGCAATCAAACACCCAAATTATAATTTATATAGCTTGAACTTTGTGTGAATATAAGCAGAAATTTCATAGTGAATATAATTGTAAAGATGTGTATTATATTTTTTATTTATTTATTCTATTTATTGCATTTTATTTTTCTGAAACATTATTTTCAGCGAGTAAAGTTCATCGGAAATAATATTTTACTCATATAAGCTTATTTACGGCGATATTTAGTCGCCGCAAATAGTTTTTTGCAGCGACAATTACTAGTCTCAAGAAATGGTTCACATGCCAAATGTAGTTTTGTTTTTGAGGAAACAATTTTATTGTAGGCACGATGAGCATATGAAATTTTAGGTGTCTAACTTTTTTTGATTTGCTTGTGCATGTCAATTACCCTCACTTGAATGCCACTTCCAAGTCATGAATGGTGTCAATAAACTACTATTTCACATTTCTTACAAAATATTTGTGTTAGTGCTTAACCATTGCTGAATCAAACCTGTACATAGAACGATCTACATAGAACGATCTACATGCTCTTGAACATTGAGAAGCAATTCCTAAAAAACAGCCAATCACATAATATAAAATTTGGAAATCAAAGTAACCAGATTCAAAACTACAATGGATAGTTGGGCAATAGCCAAATTAACCCTTGTTTTCATCAAAACTCATTTTTCTTTCACTAACCAGAATTTTGAATTACTTGCAGATTAATGACAATTAAATTACTTCATCCTCATAATTATTCCATTGAATTACAAGGTACGAGCACCGACTCATTGATGATATGGTGGCTTATGCTCTCATTTGTCTGGGCATTTATTACTTTTTTTTTATCACTAACTTCTAAATGCATGGTTACAGGGTTTGGATCTCTTGGATTGATGACATCTGTGCCGATGCGTTATCTTTAACATTTTGTTTTTAAAAGAATTTTTAGCTCCATAAAAATTATGGGTGACATCTTAGATCTCTTGTACATGAAGGTATAGAATGTAGAAATACACTATAACCGGCATTGAAGTGAAAACTAAGAAAATATTTTTAGTTTTCATAAACTAAAAATATTAAAGTTGGAACTCCAAAAGATGAGTTTTGGGGTTGAGGAGTCCTAGCTATTAGAAGACATTAATAATCATTATCTAAGCATTACCCAGGCTAGGAATAATTAATGGGAAAAAATAATAGCCAATTGACTCCTTGTCAATATCGGGTATCTCACTTCGTTCAGCCTTCTCCACAATAACCTATATAGTACAAGAAAATCCATGTAAATAGTAATTGAAGACAAATATTAGGTGTAAGAGTTTTGCTAGATAGGCACGCACTTAAAAATGAGATACAGACTTCATACTACCTGCCTCCTTACCAAACGGGGATTTCTTACCAAGCCAACCCAGACGATGACGCTAAAGAATGCAGAAGAAGACTAAACGCAGAAGACCAACGTTTTTCCCAATTTTTTTTCACTTTCTTTCAATAATCAAAGCACAATGTGAAGTGAGAAGAGCCCATTCCAGTTTTTCTTTTTTTCTACAGAGCTCATTCAGAAATTTGAAGAACAAGCCAACATTTTTATCTTTTCTGCCATTTCTTATTCATCGTTTTTTTTTAAATAGAAAATAACGGCTGAACTGAAAATGGCCGACTGCCCCTAGCAGAACTGAAAATTTGGTTTTCTGCGTACGCATCTGTGAAATGCTGCAAGGATTCTGTTGATCCATCGTACATGCAGGATGGGGTTTTGCTACACAACCTCCTACTATTCATCCACATTCCACACTCCACATTTTTTAATATTTTTTAATATTTTTTTAAAATTTTTTTTTGAATTTTTTTTTTTAAACTATTTCAAATTTTTTATTCACTATTCATATAAAAATTATTTAATAAAAAAAATTTTAAAAAGATGGAGTGTGAAGTGTTGAAAGGTTGGAAAGATTTATTGATAAAGTAATTGATTGGTAGATTTTTGTCACTCGTATCATTTCACACCTTTGTACACAAATAAAAGAATGGAAAATAGACCTACTCGTTTATTTTTTTTCATTTTGTTCGCTTCTCAAAATTGTCATAACATATCTTATGATTTTTCGTTTTCCTAAGATAAAGGCGAATTGTCATACCGACAAGTCGTGTCTACAGTTATAAGGACCAAGGAGGGCAAGAATTTCAGTTGTCTACGACAATTGGACGGAACAAATTAGGTAAAGTTTAATTATAAGTAAAATTAAAAATTAAAAAAATATATATTATTATAGTATAATTTTTTAATATAATTTTATTAAAATATTTTAAAAATTATTTATTTATTATATTTTATTTAAAATTTTTAAAAATTATATTTAAAAATTAAATTAATCTCAACTCTAACCAAATTCATCTCATCTCACTCATCATTACAACTTTTTCGAATCCCAACACAAAATATAATAAACAATTCAACTTTTTCAAATTTTAAAATAATAAAAATATTTAAAAATAATATTTTAATAATATTTTATTATCTAAACTCAACTCAACTCAATTCATTTCAACAACCAAACGCATCCTAAATCCAAATAACCTAAGTCCTTCTCCGTACAAATCATCAATAAATATATAGACCGAGAAACTCTCACTCGCTCACTCTCTCTCTCTACAAGATCTAAACCTTTGCTCTTTGCTCTCTACAATGGCTTCCAGCGACGAGGAAATCACCCACCACTTCCGTTTCTTCGATGAATACAAAGACGGCCGCGTTGTGATACACCGCCCACCAGTTGAAAAAATCCCACCCTCCGATGACCCAGTCACCGGGGTCCGATCAAAGGACGCCGTAATTTCATCCGAACCTGCGGTCTCAGTTCGTATATTTTTACCCAAATCCGCCGACTCGACCCAGAAACTCCCTCTCCTATTCTACATCCATGGCGGCGGTTTCTGCATGCAATCCGCTTTTTCTGCCCAGTACCATGATTTCCTCAACACGTTCGTCGCGAAAGCTAACGCTATTGCAGTCTCGGTCGAGTACGGGCTGTTCCCAAGCCGACCGATACCCGCCTGTTACGAGGACTCCTGGGCCGCGCTCCTGTGGGTGGCATCCCACAGCAATAGAAACGGACCCGAGCCGTGGTTAAACGACTATGCAGATTTTCAACGAGTTTTCATTGGGGGAAATAGCGCCGGAGGGAACATATCGCACACTCAAGCTGTCCGAGTCGGGTCGATCGGGCTTCCCGGAGTGAAGGTGGTTGGTGTGGTGCTGTTTCACCCATATTTCGGAGGTACGGACGATGACAGAATGTGGCTACACATGTGTCCGACGAATGGCGGGTTGGAGGATCCAAGGCTGAAACCGGCGACAGGGGATCTAGCCAGGCTTGGGTGTGAGAGGGTGTTGATTTTTGTGGCAGAGAAGGACCACTTGATGGATGTGGGTAAGCGCTACTACGAGGAACTGAAGAAAAGTGGGTGGGGAGGCAGTGTGGAGATCGTGGAGAATTTAGGGGAGGAGCACTGCTTCCATCTGCTCAACCTCAAATATGACAAGGCAGTGGCTGTGATTGATAAATTTGTTTCCTTTGTTAAACTGGATCGCTAAGATATAATATAGGTGATATGTGGTCTTTAGAAGCGGTGGATGCATGCTTTGGGTCCCTAGCGTTTTTGAAAATGGAATGTTATATTTCGGAGATATATAGGTATTAATGGATGTGTGTAGCATGCAGATACTTAAGTAAAGAAAGTTTGTTCTATTTCTCATTGGCATTTCTAAAGTTCTGCTCAACAGAGGCCAGCCCGCTTTGCAGCCCGCCTTTGATTTGCTTATATTGTTTGATGAGGCTTGGCAGAATGGAGGCCGCTGATCTGTTAAGTTGTCAGAGCTTAATCCTTTCCTGATCTGCTAGCATTACAGACGGCAAAAAGTCCAAGATAACAATATCATTGGGAGCTCATTTTCTATATATTCAGATAATTAATATCATACTTACTAGTTGGAATTAAAACACCTTAAAAATCAAGTGGGATCTGAATGTGAATCTTATTAATTATGATCCTCTTTTATTAAACGAGATTGTCGTGAAAATTGGGATAATTGAGAATTTGAACCCAGGAGCAAAAAGAAGGGAATGGATTCTAGGAACAAAAATTGTTTAAGCCAGAGTTCCGGAACAAACCTGGAAATTTAGTGGACAATATTGGTAGGAGCCTGTAAGTTGGCAGCTATGTAAGAGTAACCCTTTATAACGAATTTTGTGTGTTGAGTGGAGTAGCTAGGGTTAATTACTTGCAGCCATATGTAATTTTGCTTCAGTATTTTTCCACTTCCAGCAAGCTGATGATGACCACATGATTTGTTCATGGTGTTCAGATGCCCAGTTTTGCGTGGCAACCTGAACTTGCATGTACCAATTGGTCAGTTTCAGCGATTTAACGTTAGACCTACTTTGAAACCAAAACAAATAGCAAAAAATATTATCCTAAAAAGAATATAAACACCCTGCTGCACCCCAATCTCGACAATTTCGAATCCTTATTTGAGTACATCCTCGGGTATTCAGAACCGCTGATTGTTGGAAAAATTATCTTTAATAGTTTGCTACGCTGGTCATTCCCAAAATACGGATGGATCAAAACCATCCTTACGATCTTGACCTCCCCCATCCCATCAACCGCTGCCCTCCTCACCGAGCTGTGCGTGAGATTGGCTCCAGCACTATCCCCTGCCAAGAAAACTCGTTCAAATTCTACATGATCATTTAGCCAAGTTTCTGGTCCTTTGCCCTTGCTATGCGAGGCTACCCATTGTACGGCGGCCCATGTGTCGTCGTACGCAATGGGAAGAGGATGCTCCGGGGCTCTTCTATAGTGGATGGACACATCGACGATGTTGGCTTCGGCGGCAACGGAACTGACATGGTTGTGGTAGTTCGGTAAGAAGGGGGACTCGATGCAAAAGGCGCCGCAATGGTGCCGTCTTCGGTACGATTTTGGTACCAAAGAACCTGTCGATGGTGCCGTCTTTGTAGAGACGGAAGAAGGGAGGGAAATCGTGCGCTACTTCTTTGGTGTTTGGATCCATCAATCTGGGGAAATGCTAGTCATCCTGCTGTGGGATTCCGTTTTGTCTTCCCGCTAGACGTGGAGTTTCCACTTGGCTTTTGTTTTTGTTTTTTTTTTCCGCAATGCCTTCACTAGTCATCACCCTCGACACTTTTTCCTTTTCTTTTCCCCAAATGTGTTTACTGGTCTTCCACCCCCGATAGAGACCCATTTCATCCTCCATCTTCTCTCTTTCGCCTGGTTCGTCTCCACACGCTAAAACGACCAAACAAAACCACTTGCCGACATCAGTTCTTCATAAGAGGTTTATTTTTCCTAAAAGCAAATTTTGCTTTTCAATTCCTAGAAAAACCATAGATGTTGACGATGAGATATCCTAAGAATCCATATAGAGCTTTTTAAAGAATCCAAGAAACAGAACACGGGGCTAATCTTAAATGAGAAGGAAATGATTGGACAACACAATAATAGAGGGAATAAATCATAAAAAATCAATGATAAAAGAAACTACAAAAATAAATAAATAAAAGTGAAAAGAAAGGAAAAAACATAAAAAGGAAACCTAGAGTAGAGGAGGCGGGGATGATGGGCAAAAGAGGTCGGTGGTGAGATTGGATGGTAGAACATAGAAACAGCATGGGCTGTGAAAAAAAAAACTTTAAAAAAATCTTTTTAGATTTCGTTTAGATGTCAAACTCATCTCAATTCATCATTACAATTTTTTCAAATTTCAATACAAAATATAATAAATAATTCAACTTTTTCAAATCTCAAAACAACTTTAATATTTAAAAATAATATTCTAATAATATTTTATTATTTCAACTCAACTCAACCCAACTCATCTCAAAATCTAAACGCACCCTAGAGTATCAGTTAGCAGTAGCAGTAGCGAAGTATTGGTACTGTCGAAGGAGGAGAGACTGAGAAGTGGGAGAAGAACGATAGATCTTAATTTTCTCCTATTTTTTTCTTTCGATTTTCTCATCATTGGTAAAGGAAGATAGTCGTTTGATCTTGCACTGAAAGAAAAAAAAAGGAAAGGAAAAAGGATTGGGAAAGAGAAGGGGAAAAGTAGGACCCACTTGTGTCTTTGAGACTTTAAAAAAAAAAAAAAAAAATTAGAGAAGTCAAGTGGAAACCCCACATCAAGCGGGAAGATAGAACGGCATCCCACAGCGGAATGACTAGCATTTTCCATCAATCTATAGCATTACCATCCTATTCTTTAAATTTTAATTAATATATAACATTTTCGCTTTTAATTAATCATTCAAAATTTAAAATCTATCTTAGTCATCACATTTTTTTTAATAATAAAATATTTTTTTATATTTTTTAATTAATCTTTATTTTTTAATTACTTATTTATTTTATTTTCATAATCTTTAATAATTTCCAATAATCAAATTTATTTTCATTTTTAGAATCTAACAATCTATAATATAATGATCTCATATGTATATAAATGGTAAAATCTCATATGTAAATAAAAATCTCATATCTATAATATATAATCTCAAAAAATACTTTTAGACTTGTTATAGTTCATTTCAAATTTAAAAAAAATAATAAATTTAATGTAGCTTATATTTTAGATGAAAATAATTTAATTAATTCAATGTGGAATAAATATAAATGATATTTACTAAATTTAAAAATAAATAAAAAACTTTTGACTAATCCAATGTTAAGGATTTCTTGTGGAATGGTTACGGGGAAATTAAATAGGGGACATAGTATAATTAGTGCATTTCTTCGTTACGTGGATTGGGGTTGTAAATCGGTACAGACTGTAATGTATCTAAATTTTCGGTTGATCATTCTTTCCGGACTTCGGACCGAATATCTACAGGGATGGGACTAAATCAGTAGCTATCAGGTCTGATCGGTTCATTTGATTCATTCTATTTTTATTCTTCTTCAATCTTTTTTTTAATAAATTAATACAAAAATTATTTAAATTATTTAATTAAATTTAAGATAATTATTAATATAGATTATATAACTAATTCATTCAACAAATGTTTTACTATAATTATATTTATGATATTGATGGTTATTATCTACTAATTTAGACTTTACTCTTTCGAGCATCCTCAATAAATTAGATAAATTCATTGAGTATTTACTTATTAGGAAACAAAATATGATCACAATGGATTAGTTAAATTTCAAATAATTAGATTTTAACTACAGTGACTTTCAAAATATTTTTTAAATTTGAAAGTTATTGTAGATAGACCAAATACATATTTTATCAATTATTTCTTTTTCTTCTTTCTTATCTACTTCATACGAAACAACATTAATTTAATTATAATATGATTACTAATTCACATATAATAAGTAAAATTTTAAATTTTAAAAAATTAATAATTAAAAAAATTAAATATTTTTTAAAGTAATATTATTTTATTACTATATAATGAATAATTCAATGTGAAAATTTGATGTGAATAAAATAGTTAAAATCAAATTCATCTCATATTATTTTATTGTTATATAATGAAAAATATAGTTATTCCAATGTGGGAATTGGAATAGGCAAAACCAAAACTTATTTCACGTTAACTAAAAGTGTCATTTAACTTTGACTAATCCATTGAGAATGCTTTATGCATAATTATTAATTATTTGGGTGGAGAATTGGAGCTTAAAGATCAAGAAATAGCAACTGTGAGTTTGCTCGAAATGCGCTCGACAGTGAACCCGTGAGTTCGCTTAAGTCTCACACAATAGTGGACTCGAGCGAGACACAAACAATAGTGTTTGCTCGAACCACACTTGACACCTCGCTCAAGCTAATGTTAATGAGTATCCAATAATTTCATATTTTCATTGTACCTAAATTATTCATGCTTGCTTGCAACTTAGGTATTTAACAAAAATTACTTAATTATTTTAATTAAGTGTAAATAGTAGAGAATGTATGAATGTATAATACATTAACTATTTATATATAATAACATAAATTATCACATGATTTATTATTTATTGTTAATTGATAGAATATATTATTTTATATTTTTTATGGTCGATGATAATAAATTATTATGAATTTTGTTACAAATTAACAACTGTAACGATTCACATCACACACTTAATATTTATAATTTTTTTATAGGATATGGATGTTTTTTATAGGGTATGAGGTGTTTTCATAGAATGTGAGAGTATTTTTTATAAAATAATGATACCCTTGCAACCGGTTCACTACTCCTTTACTACTTATATTATATTTGAAATTTTTTATTTTTTTATCATTTTCTGTTAAGTATTTTTTTAACATCCTTAATCATTAAGTAAAAATTAAAAAAATATATAATTTTACTAATAATTACTTATTTAATCATTAAGTAAAATAAAAAATTAATAAAAAATCAAATAAAAAAAAAGTAGCAAACAAGTAGTAAGAGAATAGTAATCCTATTATTTTTTTTTTTATAAGATGTGAAGTGTGGTATGTTGAATAATGATTTATGAGAATAATTTTTTAATTATTATATATTCACTCTTATTACACTGTTATTACCGGATCTATTTTTATTTTTTAAAATAAAAAATACAACGGTTGATGTATAATACACGTGAATACAGCAAAATAATAGCAGAATTAGCGCATATATTTATTAGCATTTAGTTCTCTATTCGAAGAGTGTTGCACGTTGGTGCTGCTGTGTCACTCTCCTGCATCCGAACATACTGAACCAGACTCATTTCTCGAAAATCTCAACCGATTGATTATTCAGCGCACATGTTTGAGATTTCCAACTCTATACTTGAGAACACTTTTGCCTTGCCGAACTCCGTTGTACTTTAACAAGCCGGACACACCAATCACGTGTGTGATGAGGTGGATGTAAGGATTAGAACTCCTTAATTAACTTCGGAAACATGATCACAATCGCCCAACACATCTCGCAGCTTCAAAATTAATATTTTTAGTTATTAAGATGGGATAAAAACTAAAAATTTAATAAAATTTATTTTTTTAATATAAAATTTATTTTAAAAATTAAATTATTTATTATATTTTATATAAGAGTTTGAAAAAATTATAATAATTAGATGAAATAAAATAAGATTGTTTAGTTTGTGTAAGCAAACTAGGCCTACGCTGTGTCTGGTAAGTGAGACTTATTCATTACTATTCATAAATTATTTACTATTTTTTCATTACTATTTATTATTCTTTCAATCTGAGATTATCTCAACATCCAAATATAACTTTGTTTGTTTTCACAAATGAAATAAAATGAGATGAATTAAGATAAAAATTAAAAATTAAAAAAAATATTATTAGAATATATTTATTAATAATTTTTTTTTTGAATTTGAAAAAGTTGAATTATTTATTTTATTTTATATGAAAATTTGAAAAAATTGTAATAATAATATAAGATGAGATTAGTTAAGATAAAATGTGATCTAAAAAGTAATGAGACCTTAAATTATTTGCATCGCTTTTAACGTTTCCCATAATTGCGTAACTAATATCCCAACTTCACAACCGTTGGTCGACCGAAATTCTCCCAATTTTTCAAGCGTTCCCACACGCCGGTTTGTGACTCAAACAAAAATTGGTCCTGCGCGTACAAGATTACTTGCTAGCTTCGGTTGGTTTGTGACTTCCGAATTTACTCTTGCGTCCATTCATTGTTGGCATGAAGAAACGTGGCCAGGAAGTTGGAAAGATTTATTGTTTTATCAAATTAGTTCATTGACCGCACATGGTTCTCTCACTTTCTGTACATCTATAAATTCTTACCCATTTGTAGAGAGAAGAAAAGGCGATTGTGAAAGAGAGATGGTAGCCATTTCCATTAATGTTGCTTCTAGGGTGTTGTTTAGAGCTAGAGTATAAGAGGTGGATTTCTCTGATTCACTTCCGTGGCCTTAGGCCTAAAGACAAAATGCAAACTGCTTTGATGAGGCCAAGGTCGAGTTTGTTCATTTGTATTCTGGGTTAACGCCCATCATTCATAACTTGTCATAAATCTATCTATTAAGTTTCAAAAATCACAAAACATTAACACAAATCGATTTCTGTCTTCAATTGAAGTCACAGACCATGGGTAACTTCTATTTTGGTGGAAGACATGTACCTACATAAATTTTGGCTCTATTCTTCAATATGCGGTTTATTTAAAAAAATAATAATATTTATAATAATAGAATGTACAAACACCACACATTAATTTTGAAAAAGAAAATCAGTAAATATGAAACTCACGTGAAAAATTAATTTTTTAATAATAAACTTTACTCTTTTTTAAAAAGAGTACAACTAATAATTATATCTAATATTACTCTTATTTATAACAGCACGAGGAATATGACGTCTCAACTTTTTATTAGGTGGTGTAAATTCCTCATTTGGACCCCATACGGTTCAAGAGGCACCTATCTATTTTTAGGTCAATTAGTTTAGACTATGGAAAATCTAAACGTAATCAAGTTGGTGCAACCCTTGTGCACTCCTGATGACATGTAAGGATATTAAATGAAACGTGCAGATTGGTGAAAGCTGAAAGACTAAATGAAAGACTTCTTGAAACAGTGTTGAAGCCTCCTTCTTGAAATTCCCCCCTCGTCGAAGTTGAAGCCCGTAGTTCCCCCCTCACCCTCAGTTCATTCGTGAATGGAGATGCTAGAAAGCAGTTATCACTGAATCCACTCCATCCTGCGACGGAAGGCGAACCCACTCCATTTGCCCTCCTCCGTTTGGCGACAAAAACTGAAACTTCCAGAGTTTTTCCCCTGCCGTATATATATATATATATATATATCAATCTCTCTCTTTTATGTGTGATTTTATAATTTAATTTAGGTTGATTAGGATGTTTGGGTATGGGGATGGTTACAAATCTACTCTCCTCCCTCGTGTGTTGTAACAAGGAAATAATATGAAAATGGATAGGTGTTGCTGCGATAGGTAAATAGAATGCACACAAGATATATAATGAAATGAGAAAGAGAGTCACAGAATTCTCAAATGGCATTTTCTCAACCCATAAGAATGTAGGGGAGGGATAAGTCATGCATTCAACATCCACCAGATACTAGCATACATTAGATTACCTTTTTTCATCTTTTAAAACCAGTATCTTAAAAAATAAAATTATTTCATCTTTTGAGGGATTATCATCTGTTTGCCTCATTTTGATGACTGTGAAACCCGAATTTGAGGTGCCCGAATGTGTCGGTGGCGAGAGAGTCGTGCCCAGACATAATAGTGGCAGAGACATGAAGGTGTAGAGCCGTGCCGATGGCAAAGACGAGAGGGGGTTGGGTATAATGTATCCGTCTTCTTGGTTCGTGCTGAGCGAGAAAGACAAAGGCCTCTAGCATCTGGAATCTTTAAAGCAACTCAAATGGACAAAATTACCCTCCAAGTCAGCAGGGGCTGCACGAAGGGTGCGCGAGAATGACTACCCGTAGCAGAATTGTTAAACTATTTATTAGGAAGTCTCCATTTGGGCCAGGCCCAAACGATGACTCTCAAGTTCCACACTACCGTGATGGTGACATTATCCCAAGCTGCTCTGATCTGGGTTCTAATTCAATACATGAGTGAGTTGGGTATGAAGATTCAAAGACTCGGTTCTTCTTTACATCTCTTTCATTAATTACTTATCAGAAAACCAAACCAGAGCTTCAAAAATTTGGTTTTCTGCATACGCATCTGCGAAATGCTGCAAGGATTCTGCTGATCCATCATACATGCAGGATGACCTCTTGGATGGCTTCGTTTGTTTTCGAAAAATATTTCCTTTCATCTTAATTTTATTATTATACTTTTTTAAATTTTAATATAAAATAAAATAAATAATTTAATTTTTTTAAATTTTAAAATATAAATAATATTAAAAAATATATTTTAATAATATTTTATTTTAATTTTTAATTTTAATTTTAACTCATCTCATTTCATCTCTGAAAAGAAATAAAAACAATAGCAGGAAAACGCATATGATTGAAGTCAGAGGTCGCACCGTATTCAAAAGCTATAAAGTAATTGATTGGTAGATTTTTGTCACTCGTATCATTTCACACCTTTGTACACAAATAACAGAATGGAAAATAGACCTACTCGTTTCTTTTCTTTTTTCATTTTGTTCGCTTCTCAAAATTGTCATAACATATCTTATGATTTTTCGTTTTCCTAAGATAAAGGCGAATTGTCAAACCGACAATTCGTGCCTACAGTTATAAGGACCAAGGATGGGAAGACTTTCAGTTGTCTACGACTGTTGGACTGAACAAATTAGGTAAAGTTTAGATAATAATTAAAATTAAAAATTATTAAAAAATTCTATTTTAATAATTTTTTAATATAATTTTTATTTAAAAATTTAAAAAAATAATCTTTTTTTTATATTTTATTTAAAGTTTTTAAAATTATATTTTATAAAATAAATAAAGCTCAACTCTAAAATCCAAACAACCAAACTTAGTTCTTCTCCATACAAATCATCAATAAATATACAGACCGAGAAACTCTTACTCTCGCTCGCTCCCTCCCTCTCTCTCTCTCTACAAGATCTAAACCTTTGCTCTTTGCTCTCTTCAATGGCCTCCAGCGACGAGGAAATCACCCACCACTTCCGTTTCTTCGATGAATACAAAGACGGCCGCGTTGTGATACACCGCCCACCAGTTAAAAAAATCCCACCCTCCGATGACCCAGTCACCGGGGTCCGATCAAAGGACGCCGTAATTTCATCCGAACCTGCGGTCACAGTTCGTATATTTATACCCAAATCCGCCGACTCGACCCAGAAACTCCCTCTCCTATTCTACATCCATGGCGGCGGTTTCTGCATGCAATCCGCTTTTTCTGCCCAGTACCATGATTTCCTCAACATGTTCGTCGCGAAAGCTAACGCTATTGCAGTCTCGGTCGAGTACGGGCTGTTCCCAAACCGACCGATACCCGCCTGTTACGAGGACTCCTGGGCCGCGCTCCAGTGGGTGGCATCCCACAGCAATAGAAACGGACCCGAGCCGTGGTTAAACGACTATGCAGATTTCCAACGAGTTTTCATTGGGGGAGATAGCGCCGGAGGGAACATATCGCACACTCAAGCTGTCCGAGTCGGGTCGATCGGGCTTCCCGGAGTGAAGGTGGTTGGTGTGGTGCTGTTTCACCCATATTTCGGAGGTACGGACGATGACAGAATGTGGCTACACATGTGTCCGACGAATGGCGGGTTGGAGGATCCAAGGCTGAAACCGGCGACAGGGGATCTAGCCAGGCTTGGGTGTGAGAGGGTGTTGATTTTTGTGGCAGAGAAGGACCATTTGATGGATGTGGGTAAGCGCTACTACGAGGAACTGAAGAAAAGTGGGTGGGGAGGCAGTGTGGAGATCGTGGAGAATTTAGGGGAGGAGCACTGCTTCCATCTGTTCAACCTCAAATATGACAAGGCAGTGGCTGTGATTGACAAATTTGTTTCCTTTGTTAAACAGGATCGTTAAGATATAATGTAGGTGATATGTGCTTTTTAGAAGCGGTAGCTGCATGCTTTGGGTCGCTAGCGTTTATGAAAATGGAATGTTATATTTCGGAGATATATAAGTATTAATGGATGTGTGTGGCATGCAGATACTTACGTAAATAAAGTTTGTTCTATTTCTCGTTGGCATTTCTAAGTTCTGCGCAAAAGAGCTTGAGGTCGGAGAATGATTGAGGAGAAAGACAGAGGTTGAAAACTTGAAAGTAACTGAAACAAAAGAAAAAAAAAAAAAAATATATATATATATATATATATATATATATATAATTAATGTGTGGGATAAATAATGACTGATATATAAGACTAATACTATATTGTTTGATGAGGCTCGGCAGAATGGAGGTCGCTGATCTGTTAAGTTGTCACATCTTAATCCTTTCCTGATCTGCTAGCATTACTGACAGCAAAGCAGTCCAAGATAACAATATCATTGGGAGCTCATTTTATATATATTCAGATAATTAATATCATACTTACTAGTTGGAATTAAAAGTTAAAACAGCTTAAAATCAAGTGGGATCTGAATGTAAATCTTATTAATTATGATCCACTTTTATTAAGCGAGATTGTCGTAAAAATTGGGGATAATTGAGAATTTGAACCCACGAGCAAAAAGAAGGAATGGATTCAAGGAACAAAAATCGTTTAAGCCAGAGTTCGGGAACAAACCTGCAAATTTAGTGGACAATGTTGCTAGGGGCCTGTAAGTTGGCAGCTATGTAAGAGTAACCCATTGTAACGAATTTTCTGTGTTAAGTGGAGTAGCTAGAGTTCATTACTTCAGCCATATGTAATTTTGCTTCACTATTTTTCCACTACCAGCAAGTTGATGAAGACCACATGATTTGTTCATGGTGTTCAGAATGCCCAGTTTTGCGTGGCAGCCTGAACTTGCATGTACCAACTGATCAGTGTCAACGATTTAACGTTAGACCTACTTTGAAACCAAAACAAATAGCAAAAAATATTATCCTAAAAAGAATATAAACACTCTGCCTTGCCACCAGAACATTTAGGGTGCGTTTGGTTGTTGAAATGAGTTGAGTTGAGTTGAGTTTAGATAATAAAATATTGTTAAAATATTATTTTTGAATATTTTTATTGTTTTGAAATTTGAAAAAGTTGAATTGTTTATTATATTTTGTATTGGGATTTGAAAAAGTTGTAATGATGAGTGAGATGAGATGAGTTTGGTTAAGGAACCAAACGAAGCCTTACTTCAATCTCATTATTTGCTTTTCCCAACAAAAAGTAAAACAGGCTTTGAACAAGTAGTTAGGTGGTCTAATTCTGATTAAAGAAAGAAGCCATCTGCTTCCAGAGGGATGATGCGTTCTCTGAATTTGGGTTGAACAAATGAAACACGTGATCCTCCCCTTCTGTCTCCACGATGTCTACCGCATCACTCCACTCACTCTTCCTCGAGGCACCTCATAGTAGGTCCATCCTCTTTCCTTTAGCCCATCCTTCTCAGCAACTAAGACCACCACCCTGCTGCAGTACCCCAATCTCGACAATTTCGAATCCTTATTTGGGTAAATCCTCGGGTCATCAGAACTGCTGATTGTTGGGAAGATTATCTCCAACAATTTGCTACGCTGGTCATTACCAAAATACGGATGGATCAAAACCATCCCTACGATCTTGACCTCCCCCAGCCCATCAACCGCTGCCCTCCTCGACGTGCTATGCGCGAGATTGGCCCTAGCACTGTCCCTTGCCAGGAAAACTCGTTCAAAATCTACATGATCATTTAGCCAAGTTTCCGGTCCCTTGCCCTTGCTATGCGAGGCCACCCATCGTGCGGCGGCCCATGTGTCGTCGTACGCAATGGGAAGAGGATGCTCCGGGGCTCTTCTGTAGTGGATGGACACAGCAACGACGTTGGCTTCGGCGGTAACGAAACTGACATGGTTGTGGTAGTTCAATGAGAAGGGGGACTCGACGCAAATGGCGCCGCCATGGATGTAGTGAAACATTTAAGCATGATATCACCATTCAACACCTTTTCTCGGATGAAATGATAATCAACCTCAATATGCTTAGTCCGAGCATGAAAGACTGGATTGGAAGCAAGAGCAAGAGCACTAACATTATCACACCATAGAGTAAGGACTGATGTAAGAGGAAGCTTAAGCTCTTTAAAAAGCATATGAAGCCAAAAAAGTTCATCAGTTGTGAGTGCAAGGGAACGATATTCAGCTTCTGTAGATGATCGAGAAACAACTGATTGTTTCTTTGAACTCCATGAAATGAGACAAGGGCCAAGAAAAATAGCCAGACCAGAGGTTGATCGACGATCATCGGGGCTGCCCGCCCAATCAGAGTCACAATATCCTGATAATTGCAGTGAGCCTTTTGTATAAATTAGGCCATGATCAATGGAGCCCTTTAAATACCTGAGAACTCGTTTAGCTGCAACCCAGTGAGCAGTTGTAGGATCATGCATATGTTGACAAAGTTGGTTGACAGCAAAGGCTATCTCAAGGCGAGTGATAGTACAATATTGAAGAGCACCAACAACTTGTCTATACTCAGTAGGATCTGACAATACTGTGCCATCATACTTGGATAACTTAGAACCAGAAGCACACGGAGACTTAGCTGGTTTGGCATCAGACATGTGAGTCCGATTCAAAAGATCATAGATGTACTTGTTTTGACATAGATGAAGGGCAGAGCAGGTCCGAGTGGCTTTAATGCCAAGAAAAAAACCAAGACTACCCAAGTCTCTTAATGGAAACTCAAGTTGAAGCTGATTGATCAAGGATGTTATGTAGCCAGGATGTGTTCCAGTGACGAGAATATCATCCACATAAACCAAGATATAAAGTGTAACATGATTGTGATGATAAAGGAAGAGTGAAGTGTCTACCAAAGATGCAGTAAAACCGAGCTCAAGCAAAAAGGTTGATAGACGTATAAACCAAGCTCGTGGAGCTTGTTTAAGGCCATAAAGAGCCTTCTGTAGCTTGCAAACATAATCAAGAAAGGATTTGTCAACAAACCCTTGGGGCTGCTCCATATATACATCTTCTCCAAGAAGACCATGCAGAAATGCATTAGAGATGTCCAGCTGATGAATTGGCCAATCAAAATGAACTGCTAAGCTGAGTAAAACACGAATTGTAGAAGGTTTAATAACAGGACTAAAAGTCTCATTATAATCGATACCACTTTGTTGTTCAAACCCTTTAGCAACCAACCTAGCCTTGAACCTGTCAATAGAACCATTCTGCTTCTGTTTTATTTTAAACACCCACTTACTTCGAATAACATTGTGGTTTGATGGTCGTGGACACAAAGTCCAGGTGTTATTAAGCTGCAAAGCTGAGAATTCTTGACTCATAGCATCCCTCCATCGTGAATCACGAATAGCTTTAGTGTAACAAGATGGTTCAGCCTCTTGGAGAATAGTATGAAAGGAATGCAAAGGATGGCGTGTAGAGGAGAAAAGCTTATAATCAGGGAATTGTTTAGGATGCAAGGAGCCAGTTTTAGATCTAGTTTGCATGGAATGAGAGGATTGAGGTAGAGGTGGGGGAGAAGGTGAAAAATCTGATATAGGTTCAGGTGAAGATTCTGCTGTGGTGCAGAAATTGATTGATGGCTATTGTTGAGATCTGTGATAATAGGAGAGGCTAGAATAGATGGTTTTGGAAATGAAGATGATGGGGAATGAAAATTCAAGTCAATAGGATCATTATAAAAATAGCCTGAATGTGAAGATGCATTGTTAGAGATAGGAAAGGACATACTTACAGGAAGTGTGAATGGAGTATCAGCCGATGCATTTATCTTGGATGGCAGCAGAGATGAAGCTTGATCCTTGGCTGGAAAAGAAGTCTCATCAAAAACAACATGGCGAGAGAGGAAGACTTTGTTAGTGATAGGATCTAAACATTTATATCCAGCATTGTGATAACCTATAAAAATGCAAGGTTTGGATTTGTATTCAAGTTTGTGCAAGCCATATGGACGAAGAAGGGGATAACACTTGCAACCAAAGATTCTAAAAATTGTGTAATCTGGATCTTTGTTATAAAGTTTGAAGAATGGTGATTTATTGTCAAGTATTGGTGTGGGAAGACGATTGATAATGTATGTAGCAGTAAGAAAAGCATCAACCCAGTATTTGTTTGATAAGTCAGAATGAGCAAGTAGGGTTAGACCTGTTTCAAGAATGTGTCGAAGTTTTCTCTCAGCTAAACCATTTTGCTGAGATGTATGTGGACATGTTTTTCTATGGAGTATCCCATGACTAGTGAGAAAGGATTGAAAAGGGATAGAATTATATTCGCCACCACCATCTGATTGCAACTGTTTAATTGTGGCTGAAAATTGATTTTTGACAAGTAGTTTGAACTTAACAAATTGATCAAATACTTCTGATTTAGTGTGAAGTGGATAGATCCATGAATATCGAGAGTAGTCATCAGTAAACAACACATAATATTTAAAACCACTCATTGATAGGACAGGAGATGTCCAAACATCTGTGTGTATGAGTTGTAATGGATGAGAAGATACTCGAGAAGAGGGAGAGAAAGGCAATCGTTTACATTTACCTAATTAGCAAGAAGAACAAATAACATTTTTATTGAAATTCTTTGAAGACAAAGACAAAGGAAAATCTTGAATAATTCTGGAAATTACATCATAGGAGCAATGACCTAATCTAGAATGCCATCCATAAGTGGATGTTTTGACACCAAAAAAATGCT
The DNA here is from genome assembly GCA_029856935.1 of Cyclocarya paliurus. Lineage (NCBI taxonomy): Eukaryota > Viridiplantae > Streptophyta > Magnoliopsida > Fagales > Juglandaceae > Cyclocarya > Cyclocarya paliurus. Next base: position 41,377,730 of record CM056945.1, on the reverse strand, counting down.
GAGAAGGTAGGTTTGTGCTTGATAGACTTATTTTCAAGCAGAAAGGGGTAAAGTCCATTCTCACTTCTGCCTGCCAAGAGTGTTGCATGCGTCTGAAGATCCTTCACAAGAAAATAGGAATCAGTTAGAATAAAATAGCAGTGATTGTCAAGACAAAATTGTCTAATGGACAGTAGATTTGCTGTTGCTTGTGGACAATGCATAATATTGTTAAGATAAAATTTCGAGTTTGAGAGAGAAGATTGAAGAATAGAGGAACCAGTATTTTCAATGTGAAGGCCACCACCATTGCCAACAGCTATTGTTTCATCACTTTGAAGAGGTTGCTGCAAAGTCAAGTTTTCTAGCTCTTTAGTTATATGAACATTAGCACCACTGTCTACAATCCATTGATCTTCAAATTGTGCATTAGTCTGAGCCATCATTGCTGCAAGGTGATTAGGAGGATGACGACCTTGATAGGCATAATCCATCCTATAAAAACAGTCCAGGGCCTGATGGTTGGTCTTACCACAGATTTGGCAAGGAGTTCTGGTAGTTGTAGAAAATGAGGAAGGGGGATGTGACTGAGAAGTATGATGAGGTCCAGAGTGGGATGGCTTTGAGTAGGATGCACGGGGAGGATATTTGGATTGATTACCTTTGTGTTTAGGATTAGTGCGAAAATGCCTTGAATATGGTTTAGTAGCAGCAAGGGCAAAGGAGGTGGTTGTAGAGGCAGCAACTTGTTGGTTTAGAAGCATTTCATGGCTAAGTAATTCCTCTTGAAAATCATGGAATGTTAAAGGATTTTCTCGAGTGGCAAAAGAGAATGAGGTAATGAAGGAATTGAATGAAGGATTTAGACCACTTATAATGAAAGAGATCAAATCTTCATCATCTATGGGTTTTCCAACAGCAGCTAACTGATCTGCCCAATTTTTGGCAGATTGAAAATAATCAATACAAGACTTTGAGCCTTGATTCAGGTTTTGCAATTGCCGTTTCAAGTGAGTAATCCGAGAACGGGACTGGGAAGCAAATCTGTTTGCAAGAGCAGTCCATACCTGTCGTGAAGTGTTAAGACCATAAACAGTTGAGAGAACACTTTCAAACAAGGTAACATTAATCCAGCTGAGTATACACTGATCCTTTTTATTCCAAAGGAGGAAGGCTGGATTAAGAGTGTCTTTACCTTGATCATCAGGTAAGAACTTTGATGGGCACGGCTCAGTACCATCAACGATGCCCATCAAATCATTTGCTCGTAGTATAGGAAGAAATTGGGAGAGCCAAAGTAGATAGTTACTGCTGTCAAGCTTCATAGAAATAGGTTGAGAGCAGTTGGGAATGGAAAATTGAGGACATGAGGTTGTAGAAGTTGGAGTAGCCATGAGAGGATCGAAGAGCGTGAGCCAGTCACAGCTCTGATACCATGAAACAGAATGAAGTAAAATGGGATTTGGCAAGATGCCAATCCAGGAGTATATTGATATATTTATAGAAGTACAAATAAGGAGGATCAGATAAGTTACAATACTTTTGAATTTAAATAAAGATACAACTAATGGATAAGCCATAACTAACAGATAGCCACTGTTATCGATTTTGTTGATCTTCTTTGAGTAAATCTGGTTTGACATTTGAATTGGAGATAGGATCATTATCTTGAACAGAATCCTGTGTAGATACACTAACATGTAGGTCAGTTATGTAGATCCGGACTGAATTATGTACCGCCCTAATAACCATCCTCTTGAAGTAGGTCTAACGTTAAATCGTTGAAACTGATCAGTTGGTACATGCAAGTTCAGGTTGCCACGCAAAACTGGGCATTCTGAACACCATGAACAAATCATGTGGTCCTCATCAACTTGCTGGAAGTGGAAAAACAGTGAAGCAAAATTACATGTGGCTGCAAGTAATGAACCCTAGCTACTCCACTTAACACACAAAATTCGTTATAAAGGGTTAGACTCTTACATAGCTGCCAACTTACAGGCCCCAAGGCAACATTGTCCACTAAAAAATTTCCAGGTTTGTTCCGGAACTCTGGCTTAAACGATTTTTGTTCCTTGAATCCATTCCTTCTTTTTGCTCGTGGGTTCAAATTCTCAATTATCCCAATTTTCACGACAATATCGTTTAATAAAAGAGGATCACAATTCATAAGATTCACATTCAGATCCCACTTGATTTTTAAAGCGTTTTAATTCCAACTAGAAAGTATGATATTAATTATCTGAATATATAGAAAATGAGCTCCCAATGATATTGTTATCTTGGACTTCTTTGCTGTCTGTAATGCTAGCAGATCAGAAAAGGATTAAGCTCTGACAGCTTAATAGATCAGCGACCTCCATTCTGCCAAGCCTCATCAAACAATATAAGCAAATCAATTGAGTGAGCTGCAAAAGCGGGCTGCCTCTGTTGCGCAGAACTTAGAAATGCCAATGAGAAATAGAACAAACTTTCTTTACTTAAGTATCTGCATGCCACACACATGATCCATTAATACCTATATATCTCCGAAATATAACATTCCATTTTCATAAACGCTAGCGACCCAAAGCATGCATCCACCGCTTCTAAAGACCACATATCACCTACATTATATCTTTGCGATCCTGTTTAACAAAGGAAACAAATTTATCAATCACAGCCACTGCCTTGTCATTTTTGAGGTTGAACAGATGGAAGCAGTGCTCCTCCCCTAAATTTTCCATGATCTCCACACTGCCTCCCCACCCACTTTTCTTCAGTTCCTCGTAGTAGCGCTTACCCACATCCATCAAATGGTCCTTCTCTGCCACAAAAATCAACACCCTCTCACACCCAAGTCTGGCTAGATCCCCTGCCGCTGGTGGCTTGGATTCACATGTGTAGCCACATTCTGTCATCGTCCGTACCTCCGAAATATGGGTGAAACAGCACCACACCAACCACCTTCACTCCAGGAAGCCCGATCGACCCGACTCGGACTGCTTGAGTGTGCGATATGTTCCCTCCGGCGCTATCTCCCCCAATGAAAACTCGTTGAAAATTGGCATAGTCGTTTAACCACGGCTCGGGTCCGTTTGTATTGCTGTGGGATGCCACCCACTGGAGCGTGGTTATTTATTTAAATAATAAATTATTTAAATTGCTTAATAAAAAATAAAATAATTATTAATATGGATTATATATCTTAACTCTTTAAAAAAATATTTTACTATAATTATATTTATGATATTGATAGTTACTATATGCTAATTTATACTTTATTCTTAAGCATCTTCAATGGATTAACTTAATTCATTGAGTATTTAGCTATTAGAGAACAAAATATGATCATAATGGATTATCTAAAATCTAAATAATTGAACTTTAGCTAGAGTGATTTTCAAAATATTTTTCAAATTTGAAGGTTACTGTAGATAGACTAAATACATATTTTTTCAATTATTTTTCTTCTCTCTTTCTTATCTACTTCATATGAAATAACATTAATTTAATTAGAATATGATTACTAATTCACATATAATAGGTAGAATGATAAAATTAAAAAAATAAATATTTTTTAAAGTAATATTATTTTATTAGTATATAATGAATAAATGAATAATTCAATATGCGAATTTGATATGAATGAAATAGCTAAAGTCAAAATTATCTCATATTATTTTATTGTTATATAATGAAAAATAAATATTCCAATTTAAGGATTGAAATAGTCAAAGTCAAATTCATCTCACATTAACTAAAAGTATAATTTAACTTTGACTAATCCATTGAGAATGCTCTATACGTAATTATTAATTATTAGGGTGGAGAATTAGAGCTTAAAAATTGAGAAATAGCAACCTTGAATTCGCTTGAAGTGCTGTCGTTAGTGGGGTTGAGTGAGACACAATCTATAATATTCGTTCGAACCACACTTGACACCTCGCTCGAGTCAATATTAATGACTATCCAATAATTTCATATTTTCATTGTATACAAATTATTCATACTTACTTGCAACTTAGGTATTTAATAATATTTATTTATTTATTTTAATTAAGTATAAATAATAGAGTATATATAAATATTTAATAGATTAACTATTTACATATAATGATATAAATTATCACATGATTTATTATTTATTTTCAATTGATAGTATATATTATTTATTATTTTATATAGTCAATAATGATAAATTAGATAAAAATTATATCATTAATTTATATAATTATTATATAAAAATATTATATTAAATAATTAAAAATATATATATAGATCAACCCAATCCGATTCCAAATTTATAGATTTCGAAACTAGACCGCATGTCATCGGTCTACATATTTTAAGATCAAGATCGATCTATCTATAATTCAGTCCGATCAGGTAGGTTTTGCAGGTCCGGACCGAATTACGTACCGCCCTAATAATTACAGCTACATTTATTTTGTTATTTGAATTTTCTTCCGGTTTGGTGACTTTTATAATGTGAATTCAGAAAACCAAATTCGTAACGTCGATTTTTATGGTTTACCTCAAGACTAGCACGCCACTTTAGACTTTTTCTACGACCACTTTTTGTCTTTAACTTCTTTTTAAAATTATAAAATTTGAATATAAAATATAATTTTTAAAAAATAGTAATTGAACTAGCTATATTAATTGTTGCGAGTTATCGTGAGTGCATTGCAAGCTATGAACGTGGATGTAACGGGTAAGCAAGGCATCTTGGACATTTTCTCAATTACTCCACCGGCTACTCCTCAACTTTGAAAACTTCGAAAATTGTGTGTGTGTGTTTTAAGAACATGTTCCACGATCTATCAAAACTCTCTACCTGTAATAAATAAAGATGGTGGCCCAATATGCCTGAAGAACCTCCAGTGCCTAAATCTGTGATATATATAAAATGTTACACCCAAAACTTTTTGAATGTATCCTTTGCCATTGTTGTAACCTTTCTTATCATGCATATATAAATATATATTTATATATGTGTGGTAGATTACCAATAAGTATATCATGTATATATAAATATAGGTGTGGTAGGTTACTAATAAGTATTGGTGATAGGTTTGACCCTCTAGTTATTTTTATCAATTTGTATCTTTGAAATGATAACCGTACGGGAGATATTGAGTTATCCTTACTGTTTGGTTTGATTGTCTTACCCATCATACTTGGTGACTACAAAATGGAGTCATATTGGTCTCTAAGACCTAGACGACTACTTCATTTTGCCCCCTTCTCACATAGGCTGGGCTTCTATTCTGACTACCATTCAGGCCTCTAGGATGTGCCCGTTTTCTACCAAGGACTATAAGGACCCCTAATATTGGCGTAGTACGAAATAAATGAAGTGAAATAGATAGTATCCATTAGTATAAAATAATGGATATCTTATTCATTTTATTTGTCTGCGTGATCATGTTCAAAGATCAATATATCTACTATTTTTTATAGTAAATAGATATCATCTATTTTCACTTGAAATTGGCATTTAAAGCTTAGTTGCATTAAATGCCAATTAACAAGAAAGTTATAAAAATCAAAGAAAGTGTGCGAGTCAAATAACCTTAACTACAAAGTTATATATGGTCAATAATTAAAGTAATGTTAAAAGCAAAGCAATGATCGGGGCAAGATACTGTTAGATTCTGGAAGATGGAGGACAAAGCTAATTATTGAGAAAGAAATGAAGAAGAATGGAGAAATAGCAAGTCAGGAAGATAAGTTAAAATTAGAAACAATAGCCAAAGAGGAAAACTAAAGAAATTAACACTCGAATAAATACTAATAGAGACTAGAGAGGGAGATGGAGAAGGGACGACTCAGCCCCCAAGAGGGATTAGGAGATCAGAATAATTTAAAAAAAAAAGACTATCAAATTTTCTATAAGAAATTGACAGTATGTGTATCAAATATGTCCACTAAATGTGTCCACTTATTTTTTTTTTTTTTTTTTGTAATGGTTAATGAAGTGACTATTAGTGAAATTATATATATATATATATTCTTAATGGATAAGGATGTTTAAAAAATATTTAAAAAAAATAAAAAAAAAATTCATTTGTACATTTGGTGGGCACATTTGGTAAGTACCCTAGCATTATCCTCCTCCGTATATAAAGCCCCTTAAATAGACTGGAAATTAGATTCTTATAGAAAATTAAATACTAATCCTAATTTGACTCTAATTAAGTTTTAATTCAAATTTAACTCAGACGAATTAAGAATTCTAAGATGAAAATCAAATTATTTAGTTTTAATAAAATTTCCCGCCTGGGCATCAGCTCTTCTAGAAGATAATTTGTGAGAACCAAGATAGAATTAATTAGTATAAAAGGATAGTTAGAACACTTACTTTTGCCTATTATTGATTAAGTATTTGCATAACCAAGATTTATTGTGAACCTTTTTCTATAACGAAGAGTACTGTTAGATAGAGATTTTCAGCCTCTCTCTTTAATTTATTTATTATTATTATTATTATTTTATAAGAGCCTCTCTCTTTAATTATTGCAGTGAAAAATATACCTTATAGCTTTAGAACTTATAATTTATAATTTAAGTAATAAGTTATACTATTAAAAATTTATTTACTGTTTGATAACCATATGTTTAAAATATTTTCAAATATGTTACGTTTGTTAGGAAATAAATTAAAAAAGTGATTTATGATGTAGAAATGATGATTATTTGAATTTTTAAAGATTATTAACATATATTTAAAAGTTTAAAAGTTATAATTATCTTAAAGTTATATGGGTATTTTCGTCCATTGACAGTATTTTTAAAATTCAAATTATGTTCCGCATTATCCAAAAAAAAAACAAGTTTGATGAAATGATTATTTTCCTCAAACGTACTTTTTGACTAATTTAAGATTAAAAGTGTTTTAATATGTAATACTCAAACAACCTAATTTTTATATTAAAGAGTTTTTAAACCTATTTAAACACTTTTAAAATTCCTACCACAATCCCAAATAGTTCCTAAAACTTTTATGCGCAAATTTCCAAGTGTTACTTCCTTTCACCTAGACAGATTTCACCAAGAAAATCAAGCTTTCATTGATTTTTAGGAGCACCGGTATTAACTTAATGCAGATTTTATCAATACTAATGCTCTAAAGAAGATAACTGTTGGAAACGAAAGTTATCATTATTTTAATTATATACCAAAAACTTAATATTAATAAATACTCTTTTCACATAATGCAATATACTTATTAAATCACGAGGCACGTAAGCCATTAATTCTTAATTAAATAGAAATATTGATAAAAATATATATATGAAAATCACTTCATGCAACACCTCCGGAGCTGTTTGTTTTTAAAACTCTACTCTACCCATCTCAACTCATCTTTATCATTACAATTTTTTTAAATTTCTACATAAAATATAATAATAATTTTTTTTCAAATCCCAAAAGAATCTTCCTAAATTTCCATTCAAAATATAATAAATAATTTAACTTTTTCAAATTTCAAAAGAATCTTCCTAAATTTTCACACAAAAAATAATAAACAATCTACTTTTCAAATCTTAAAATAATAATAATATTTACAAAATAATATTCATAAAATATTTTATTTTACTATTCATAAACTATCTCAACTCATCTCAACTCTTTTTCCAATCTAAACAGCCCTTAATTACGTATATATATGAATATATATATATTATAATCAAACTAATTGACCAATCTAGGATTTTTTTAACCAAAATCATGAAGCACATTTTTCTAAAAATGTTGTCTAATTATTACGAAAAATTAAAATATATATATATATATATTAATTGGTTGGTACATCATGTGATCCTAAAAACGAATTGTACAAACATTAATAAACACTATATATATATATATATATATATATATATATATATACGAATTAGGGAACGGTCTCGAGTGTCTCGAGGTGCACCTAATATAATGATTTAAATAAAAAAAAAAATCAGTAACTTATTTATCTAAGAAAAGAAAATACAAGATTAGAGAAAGATAAAAAATAAAGATTAAAAAAAATCTAAATTTAACAAAATATGAACATTGATTTGCATCCATATTAGATTATATATTTACTCTCTATATAATAATAAAATATTATTAATTTAATATTAAAGATCTTTTGATAAAACATTATCTTTCATTAAATTTTACAAGAGAGCTACATATCAAATGGTCAAGAGTTGAAGAACTTTTTAATAAAATAAAATCTTTCATTAAATTTTACAAAAGAGTTATATTTAAAATAATCAAAAATTTTAAAGACATTTTAATAAAACAAGATTTAAAGAATTTAACAAAAAAATAAAAAAAAAATAAAAAATTATTATTTACAGTTAGAGAGTTCTATAATAGAGTAGATATACGTCTTTAAACGAGCTATTTCATAGTATAAAAAAAGAGAGTACGAATAACATAAATGCGAAGGAAAGATCAAACTACCCAAATTTATTATCTTTCACGCGAGCCGTAGCTCACCAGGGTGCACGTACTGAAGTAATGGGAAGCCAAAAGAAGTCGGTCAGTGATGCTTAATGAAATCAACCAGAACTTTCATGAGGGGCTCAATCTTGTCGCTAGTCGGATTCAGCAGGAAAAAGCCATGTCCCTCTCCTTCTGTCTCGTATAATTCCACCGTCCCGTCCCAACTACTTTTCCTCAATGTTTCGCAATAACCCAACCCTCTATCCTTTAACCAATCATTCTCCGCCAAACAAACCAACACCCTCCCACCGGCCATACGTCCCAGATTCGGATCCACTTCCGGGTACAGCAACGGATCTTCAAAACCCGTGCTCGTTGGGCACATGTATTTGTACATATTGTCTTCGCCGTTTTTACTTCCGAAATATGGGTGCAGTATGAGTGTCCCAACGATGTTGGGACCAGCCAATCCGGTAGCGCCGGCTTGCACTGCCACGTAGTGGGCTATGTTGGCTCCGGCGCTCTCACCCGCCAGGAAGACCCGTCCGAAATCCGCATGTTCGTTCAGCCACGGCTCGGCTCCTTGCCCCTTTGAGTGGTTGGCAATCCACTGCAGCGCAGCCCACGAGTCTTCATGTGCAATCGGAAGAAGATGCTCCGGGGCCAGCCTGTAGTCAACGGAGATAATAACGGCATTGGCCTCGGAGGCGAGATTTACAAGAAAATTATGGAAGGTCCGGTTGAAAGGTGATCCAATGCAGAAGGCTCCACCGTGGTAGTGAACGACGAGGGGAAGCTTGTGATCTGGGCCGTTGAGTTTTGGGAGGAAGATCCTGGCCGATACGCCGGTGTCGGAGCATACAACGACGTCCTTGGATTGGACCTGGGTTTTGGGGTCTAGGCCGGTGGGAGCACGGTCGATGCCTCCGAACCTTCCCAACCTCTCTACGCGGCCATCTTTGTATACTTTGAAGTAGGGTGGGAATTCGTGGGTTACTTCGTTGGTGCTTGAATCCATTGACGCGTCTGCGTATTGAGAGAAAGAGAGGAGAGAGAGAGAGAGGACTACGAGTCTGGCGAGTTTGGAAGTTAATAGAAATTTATAGATAATGAGATGAAATTTAACAAGGGAAGGAAAAAGCGAGGAGGAGAAAAGAGTAAAAGCATTTATAAGAATAGAAATATTTGTAGTAATAGAGTCTATACGCGTATTTTTTTTTAAATAATAAATAAATCTAAAATATATATAAAAAAATTAAATTTTAATAATAAATTATATTATATTTTTAAAGAAATACATTATATTTATATAATCTATAACTGTACTTAACACAACTCCATCAAAATTAAAGAAATAAAGCGTGGACGGGTGGTGGAGCTGCGCGCCTACAAGACTGGAATAGAGTCGGCAAATGCTGCAGGTCGTGGCCTATAATTACTAGAACAGAAAGGATGTTTAAGTGAGCACTGGTATTTACAAGATATTTTTAAATGTTCTTAATATCTCAAAATAACTCAAGACTATGATTCACTTTCACTAATTCGACGGATGAAATAGTGATTGTAGAGCTTGTATAAATTATGTATTCAAGTTTGTGAGAGATCTTCAGATTGGAATATATTTTTATAAAATATTATTTCAAGTGCAATTATTGAATGTTAGATATAAAATGAATTGTCACCGGCTCATTTAAATTAGCCCCTTATTAAAAATAAAAGAAAAATATAAGACAAAAAAATAAAAAATAAAGTCAACAAAATAGTTTTGATATGCAAATGTGAAAGTGATGTCAAGTAGGTTAGTCGTTATATACTAAGAGCCAATAAGAAAAAAAAAATTACTTTGACTTTTCTACGGGCCACGAGGTTTGACATGCCTTGTTTTAAGGACTAGGACGAAGAGAATCTCTTCCTTTCACTTACATCACACATTTTGATTATCATGTTGATAATTGAAGAGTAAAATGATATTATTTTTTATTGTTGACTTCATTCTCTTTATTATATTGATTAATGTGATATTTATTGAAGAAGTAATTATATACACAATATTTTTTACAATTACATTTTAAAGTGTGATTATTTTAATAAAATGATGATGTTTTATAATTGTTTCATAAGTTAGTTTATAAAAAAGTCATTCATTTATTATTATTATTATTATTATTATTATTTGATAAATAAGAAAGATAAGTTTATTAAAACCAATAATGTTCATGCACACATGAAATATGAAAAATAAAATACCTAAATCCATTTCAAGAAGCGAAAAATAACAACAAAAAATCACGAGCTGAAGCTCCATTAATTACTAAAGTAAAGATCCAAAGCAAATAAGAGTTCACAAAAAATTCAAAAATTCTTCCTTAGTAAGCTCCTTATTGTTGAAATACCACTCGTTCCTTTCCAACTAAATACACCGCATAAGACACAAATAAATCATCTTCTACACTACAACTATTTGAGAGCAACCATATCGCCCATCCCAATACGCAAGAAGATCAATCTCTCTCAAAGACATCACCCAAGCTAACCCAGTTGTACTAAAAACTTCATCCCACAAAGCCATTACATCCTTATAATGCAAAAGTAAATCATATACCAATTCCCCATTCATTTAAAATTGTTATGAATAGGGATCTGAAGTTGCAAAAGCGGTTCGATATTTATTGCTTTTTCTTTTCCATAAAATTGAAGAATAAAAAGGGGGGAAAAGTACTTACATGTATCTCTATTTCATAATTTATCGCCATTTGTTTGTCTTGTTCTACGTTTTATTAGGAGAAGTGATGCAGTAAATTATTTTTTTTATTTTTATAAAAGTATATTCCTAAACTAACGCGGTAGCATGTGATATGTTAGTTATGTTTTACAATAAAATAATTTTATAATTTAATATAATACATCACCGCTTCAATTTGTAATTTTATTTTAAGTAAAATACAAAAAACATGCATGTACTAAGTTTAAAAAATATATTTATAAGCCGACAGATAATACATTTTATAGAATAATTACGTGACATAATATAATTTGGAAGAAAAATGAGTTGTAAACAGCTGGATTAGAAATAGCGTGCACATTGCCTGTGGATGTAGCATTAGTCGTGATTATGGGTGTAAAAAAAGAAAAATCGGTTATATTATACATATAAAATCGAGCAAGACCAGTATACATATACATATATATTTTTAATTTTTTTTTATATTATATATAAAATATTTTTTATATTATATACTAAATTACTAATTAATATTGTAAGGAGTTTTCCCTCTCTCCATCTTAGAGGATATGAGAAGGGCAATTGTGGGAACAAAAAGTGAAGACCCAGTCCAAAACAAGTAGATTCGTCAGTCGGGCCCACGGGTGAATGGTTGCATGTAAGCTGTAACAGTGAATTGGCAACGCAGTGGTTGATGGCCGTGGTGCAGAGGTGGGGCTGTGAACTCTCCTGGACGCAACCTCAATAGATGAGCATGTTGCAGGGGGATTGGACTCGCTGACCTGAAGACTCTTCAAACAGTGTCCAGCCCTTGAGTGCCTATCCACGTAATGGACATAAAGTAAGCGGAACCCTTAATCCTCTGATATGAAAGACATCAATAGACCATCAAGGATACCAACAAAGTGAGGCAAATCGAAGAACCATACCGCATTAATGACACAATTACCTAAGCTACACGCCATAGTAATGACGTCGTTGCATAACCACACCACATTAAAATACTCTAACAAGAGAAATAGTACGAAAGATACATACTCCATGTGGGTAGACAATATCTGTCCCCACAGACTTCTAGTATAAATAGCAATTATCAAGTATGAGAAACTCTCTTTAATCTTTAGATTTTCCACTTATTTACAAACTTTCACAAGACTTTACTAATTTTGACATCAGATACTCCACCCAAGCTCGCCCTCTCCCAATTTCCTTATTTTCTATTTTTACAGGATTAATTATAAAGATTTGAGTTGCTGGAACCTAACCAAAATGCATACAAAATACAACGTTAACAAAAATAATATAAAATTTTAATATTAAACATAAATATTAATATTAAGTTATTAATATAAACTTAATTTTGAGGAGAACAAACATTAGAGTAACTGGTTCTCAGGTCTCGACTTATACAGTGTCACACATGTAAATTGTGAACTAGGAAAACCAAACATGGCTAGGCTGAAATCAGACTGGACTGAAACCGGAAAGATTGAAAGTTTTGCTTTCTATGATAAATCGATCTATATTGATTTTTCAATTTTCAAAACGAATGTATATTGGTTTTGTTCTAAAATTTATCCAAAATCAGATCGAACCGAAACAGTTATACTCCTAGTCATGATAATTTAATTCCATTATTGTAGTGCTATATGTTTTGTGTTACAAAAATACTTAGGCTACATTTTGGTGTTGAGGTAATTTAGATAATTTGAGTTAATATGTGAATTATAATATTCTATGGATCTTATTGAAATATGTTTAAACGTGTGAAGTAAGTTGAAAAATATGTTTAAATGTATAAAGACAAAAATAATTCTACATATGTTTAATTTTTAAAAAAAATTTAAAAAATAAAAAATTTTATTAATAATTAATTTAAGATAGATAGAGAAAAGTTTGAATCTTGGATACCAAAATATAGTCTCAATCTAACGTACCTAATACGCGTCACATTGATGATGCCAAGAGAACAAAATAAAAAGAAAAGAACAGTCACATTGCCGATGCCCGGCGATGCGGCAACTGTTTTGATTGGTTGATTGGTAACTGTTAGGTGGAGCATTATTGTACCTCCCGCACGTCATCGCGTGCATCATCCTTCTCTTTTATTTTTAAAAATATAAAAGATAAGGATTTTTAACGAGAGCCATAACCAATGTTCTAAACAACTTTTATAATCTCAAATTTCTTACTTTTCAGGTATCTATATCTTAATAAAAATAAATAAAAATTACAAAAACTAAAATAATTTTTACAAGACGTAAAATAAAAATAATATTTAAAAGTTGTCGTTAATTAACTTTTAAAATTTTCCCATCGACTTTTGAAGACTAGGATATAAAACATGATTTAAAAAATAAATTATTGTAATTATTTTCCTAAAACTCAATAAACAAATCTCAAAAAAATCCCTTAAACATCTTCAAATTTTCTTTGAGCCAAATATGTCTACAGCTTTCTCTCTTGACCTGATGGTGACAATTTTAAGCACTAACATTTCTCTGATTTTTATTTTATTTTCTGATCATTCTTCTCAAATGCTGTTTAGTTAAGAGGAGACAAACTTCTTACGTAGATGTTACAGAATTTAATATAATAAATAAAAAATGAATCTCGACGTTAAACGATGTGAGCTTCCTATATGATGTTGATTATTCCTAATTATAAAATGGTTGGGCTAGATTTCCCGAGACAACACACAACTGGTAAGAGTCGAAAATAAACCAATAATCATAACGATTTCCGTTAATTATATTTTGCCCCTTAAATTTTTATTCAATTCACAATATACTTTCACAACTACTAATTTCATCAAAATAGATTTGCAAACTTTCAAAACTTCTCAATTCTCCACTTTCGTCTATCAACAGCGTTAAATCTAATAAATTCACAACAAAAATATAATTTTTATTTAATTTATTATTATTGACCATATAAAATATAAAATATTATATGTTACCAATTAATAATAAATCATTAATCATTATTTATATATAAAATTTTTTATACCTAAGTTGCAAGTAAATATGAATAATCTATATACACAATAAAATTATTTGATATTCATTAACCATATATAAATTAATAAAAAAATTATTTAATGATTTATTATTAATTGATAGCATATATTATTTTATATTTTATATGATTAATGATAATAAATTAAATAAAAATTACATATTTACAATGAATGTTATGCATATAAGCAGCACGTGTAATGAATTTCTGTTAAATTTAATACTAATGGTAGACGGAAGGAGAGCATTAGAGAGTTTTAAAAGTTAAAAAGTTTACTTTGACGTAATTAATAGTTTTAGAAGTATATTATAAATTGAGTAAAAGTTAAAATGTAATTAACCCTTTTTGTTTTGTTCTAAATGGAATCTCATATCAAAACTGGCTCTCTTTTTTTTTTGTTCTTTTGGTTTTGTGGACCAGCGGCTTCAATATCATTAATTGGGCTGGACCTAGTTCTTTGGATCAAGGTCCAATGATCCTAAACCCTTCTCCTCATGGGCACTTTATGGCCCATCCTTAATATATATATATATATATATATAGTAGTGGAAAATAATCACTATTTTTTTTCACACTCCGCACCTGTAATTTTTCTTTTCATAAAATGTGAGAGTACTTTTTACCAGATGTAGAATAATAAATAGAAGAAGCTGATAAGCAAAATTTTTAGTACAAAAAATTACGAAGAGGCCACTTCGTGTAATTTGATTGCAACGAGTCAAAGGTTTGAAATTAAGGTTCATTTCACTTGATGTTGCTGCTACTTTAAGATTTTCCAACAACTTGAAACATACATAAATATTTAATAAATATTACGTTATTATTATTTTATATCTGATCATTCGATTGAAAAAGATTTAAACTAATTCTTTAGACAATGGCTCATGAACAATGTTGCAAAATTTGTGCCTGATTTGATGATCATCAAGAATACAGGCCATTTGCTGGAATAATACTGGAAGGAAGAAACCATTTTGGTACTGTAATTAGTAACAAAACCAGAACATGAGTAAATAGCATGCAGGAAAAAAAAAAAAACTTTTATTCTTAGTATAAAAATAAAAACATTTAGCAATTTATCATCTCCTTCCCAACACCCTTACTACTACGACTGCGACTGCGACTACTCCCCTGCAACAAAATCAACGAACTTTTTCATCAATTGCGCAGCTTCTTCACTCTCAGCATTGAACAAGTGAAAGCAATGGTCTTCTCCTTTACTTTCTATCAATTCCACACATCCACCCCAACCACTCTTTCTTAAAGTCTCCGAGTAGGTCACGCCCCTATCTTTCAGCCAGTCCTTCTCTGCCACGCACACCAGGACCTTGGCGCACCCCATCTTTGATAGATCTGGATCTACGGCCGGGTTCAGTTTCGGGTCGTCACTACACCCGGAACTTGTGGAGGACAGAAACTTGTACATGTCATCACGATCTTCGCCTCCAAAGAAAGGGTGCACTATGAGCACCCCGATGATCTTCAGGCCAGCCAATCCGGCGGCACCAGCTCGGACTACCACGTGGTGGCTGATGTTGGCTCCTGCACTCTCACCCGTCAAGAAAATCCGCCCGAAATCCGCATACTCGTTCAGCCACGGTTCGGGTCCTTGCGTGTTTGAATGCGCAGCGATCCACTGCAGCGCGGCCCACGAGTCATCGTATGCGATTGGTAGTGGGTGCTCTGGGGCTAGCCTGTAGTCGACGGAAATAACTATCACGTTGGCTTGGAGAATGAAGGACGTGATGAATTTGTGAGAAATCGTATCGAACGGTGATCCGACGCAGAAGCCTCCGCCATGGTAGTGGACGAGTAGCGGAAACTTTTGATCTGGGCGGTTGATTTTAGGGATGAAGATTCGGGCCGACACACCGGTCTCGGGCGAGATCACCACGTCTTTACATTGAATGCCAGTGTTCGGGTCTAGGCCGGCGGGGGCGTGATCATGGGACATGTACCTCTCTATGCGGCCATCTTTGTATGCTTTGAAGAACGGCGGGAAATCATGGGCTATCTCGTTGGTGCCTGAAGCCATTGCGATGTTGAGAGTGCGAGAGAGAGATGGTAGAGGAGTAGGCTGAGATAAAAGGGAAGTGTTGAAGCTAGAATTCACAGTTGGAAGGGAGGGTGGGTGAAATAAGGTCGCGTCGTATGGAAAGGTCGGTGAAAGTAGGCCGGACACAACACACCATCACGTTTTCTATCAAATATATTAAAATATTTTTTTTTAATAATATATATATTTTTTATAAAATATTTAAATTAGATGAAAAAGATTGTAAGAATAAATAACGGGCAAGTGTTGCAGCCCAAACTCGCGTTACCGAGTTGATGGATCCAGAGCTATCTGGGTTAATTCTAGTGTGTACTGCGGCCTGCCCAAGTTCAGCTGCCCGTCCTCATCGAGCAGAGGAACTGAAATTAAAATAGCCCAATGAACCGATACGGATTTGAAAAGATGTCGGTGAGATGGGAGTTTCTTTGTATTTTTAAAAGTTGTCATCCTCAATAATTCAAACCCTGAAAAATAATTTTGCTTAGTACAACGAATCAAGGCTACACGACACTTATTTCAAAAAAAAAAAAAAAAGGCTACACGACACCCATGCCCTCCTAATACGGTTCTGACTGTTTTCTGAACTATGAGGCCTGTTTGGAATTTAAATCATTTCAGTCTAATTTTAATTTAATATTTTAATATTTTAATTTTTAAATTCATAAATTTATCTTAATTTAAAATCTCTTTACGTGTGAGATTTATAATTTTTTTCAACTCAACACTTATTTATATGTGAAATCTATAATTTTTTTTAACTTTCTATAAATACATCTAAATACATCTAAACTTATTTTAAGTGAGTTTTACAAAACTCAATTCACCATTTTAACTCATTCACTATTATTCATAAAAAACTCAACTTATTTAAACTTAACTCAATATCCAAACATGCCTTAAACTCTCTTACCTTCACAAAGAAAAATTAAAATGCATCTCATTTATAATAGAATTGTGTAAAAACTCATAAGAAAAATGTTGTATGTGTATAATTTTTCTAATTATAATACTCGTAGAACTTGTGTTGTGGTGAAGTGAGAGCTTTTTAAAGATCTAACGGTAGCTATTAGCCACTTTAAGATATTATGAATCATATGCAAAACAATTAATTTCTTTTTTTTTGGGGCCAATAGCGCTAACCTTGAATAGGATAGAGTAATAAACCAAAAACAAAAACCCTTATGATAATTAAAGAAAGTCTATGATGAATAAATGGGCATTGACCTTTGCCCATATTTAGGCTTCAAATTTTATACTTTTTTGTTGTCCTTTTTTTATTTTTCTATGGGGACGAACCCAATAGTATATAGCTTGTCTGACAAAACCATTAAATTTCCTTAAAAAATACTTAGGATCATCCATAAACTAAAACCCTAGTTTGAATTCTAAGCAAAGATCGGAAACAAAAGTAAAAGCACAAAGTCAAGCAAACACGG
Source organism: Cyclocarya paliurus (assembly GCA_029856935.1). NCBI lineage: Eukaryota > Viridiplantae > Streptophyta > Magnoliopsida > Fagales > Juglandaceae > Cyclocarya > Cyclocarya paliurus. The sequence continues at coordinate 41,360,098 of CM056945.1, read as the reverse complement.
TTTGGTTGGGGGTTGTTAACTAAACAAACCTTTTTTTTATTGACTCAATAATTAAAGCTTTTGATTTGAATCAATCAACTTCAAAATAAAAATAAAATGACCTGTGCAAGCCAAAGCCATGCCGTTTTTAGTGGGGGGAACGTAGGGTGACACTGAGAACGACGCCGTTTTATGACCTGATTCGAGTCCTTGCTTTCTGTCTTTTCCTTCCTCGTGTGAATTCGACCTGTATACCAATGCTTAGATTGCGCGCAGTGTGTGTGAAATCTGAGAAAAAATAGAAAAACACCAACCAGAGAGAGAAAGAGCGTGCAACGGTCAGAAGCATCTAATCATTCTGCTCTGCACGAGAGAAAACTCATACCCATCAAACCTCTCTCTCTCTCTGTCTCTCTCTCTTCTTTTTTACCTTTTTCTCGGTTTTCGAATTTTTATTTTTGTGGGCTAAAATGAGAGATAAAGCCGAATAATAGTAAAGGGGAAGCAGCTCCCAAATGCCTTTTCTTCCGCTTCCTTTTTGAGCTTCAAAACAATGGCCGACGATCTCTGTTCCTTCATCAAGGTCCGTGAAATCGATCGTCTCTTCGAAGCCTTACTGTATTTTCATTATAATATTATTGTCTTTTACTTCTTTATTTTTGCAAATTGCATGTGGATTTCGTTTGCTTAATTTGGAGATTTTAGAATACTCGTTATACCCATGGTGCTCTGATTAGTTTTTAAATGTGTATCATGGGAACTGGCTGATCCTTGACCGCGTGTTGAATAGTCAAACTTTTGTTTTTCTGGGTCTTATTTCCTATGTTTTTGGCTTTGCGTTATCAATGAATTCGAGCTGAAGCAAACCTAGTTTTTCCTCCTTTTTTAAGATTATATTCAGCCTGACTGAATGTTGAATCACACTGATGTATATAAATTTTCTGTAACGAAGTGTGCTTTTATTACTGTCATGTTTTCTTCTCCGTACAGAATTAATTGTTTTTTTAGCTCAATCGTGCTGGATAGTTGATTTTAGGCGTAATTCGTTTAGCGTCACATATTATATTTTCTTGTGATGATCTAATATCCGTGTAGCTCAATCTGGCGGGGTCGTCTAGTTCAGGCTTTTGTCGATCCAATTTAGTTCATTGTCCTACCTTTTTCTTTCGGTCCGTGGATAAGCTTTTTGACATTAGTTGTTTCATAAATACAGGATATTTTTGTCATAAAGGTACCCAAGAAATCTCCATTGGTGCTGAGGATGATTGTCTTGGTCTTTGCAATGGTGTGTGGCGTCTATATATGCTCTATTTGTCTAAAGCAAATTAGCACACACAGCAAGGCCGGATATCTAAATGTTCAAGTGATCCAAAAGCCATGCCCAGAACCTCAAATTGAACCCTGGGAAATTCCTTATGTTCACTACCCTAAACCTAAAACTTATAGCAGGTAATTGCTAGCTGTTTTAATTTTGAATTGGGGTTTCGTTACATTTCACTGATATCAATTTATTTTTCTGGTGCCTAATTAGGGCTGAATGTGCATGTAATCCAGTGCGCTATTTCGCCATTTTGTCGATGCAGAGATCTGGGAGTGGATGGTTTGAGACATTGTTAAACAATCATACTAACATAAGCTCCAATGGGGAGATTTTCTCTGTAAAAGTTAGGAGAAGCAATACTTCAACTATCGTGGAGACTTTGGATAAAATTTACCGGCTCGACTGGCTCAGTAGTGCCTCAAAGAATGAGTGTACAGCTGCAGTTGGCTTAAAATGGATGCTTAATCAGGTGAGTGCCATCTAATTAAATTCTATTTAGACTTCTGCAAATTAAATTAAATTTTTTTTGGGAGGAGCCATAGCAAGCATCTTTGTATGTACATTTATTACTGTAGAACAGATGCTTATGTCTTATTAGATACCCATCTTCTTCTCTTTCATTGTATTGCAAGTTTTTGGCTTCATTTTTCTCTTTGAGCTTTAGTATGAATACCCACAACAAAATGTATTCGTCCTCCTCTGTAATGCCCCTAGTCTTTAATAGGGGGTAGTTTTGTTGTTTCTGTGCATGATTAGTAACTCATGGACAGTGATGTGATTAGCAATTTCAATTTCAAATTTCATAATGATGACAAGGAAGTGGTATCTATAAACCCATTTTAAGCAAGGATATTTCTGTTTCTTTAAACCACGAGCCCTAGTTCCTGCATCCTGACCAACTCAACAAAAGATTCGACCATGGCTGCAGCTCCTTCACTTCTAATGCATTTTCAGCTCAGGATGTGTTGTCTCAGAGCATAAAATTTTCTCTGATGAGTGATAAAATGGGTCTTTCTTAGTTACTTAAATTTTTTTCATGGGATTTCTGTTGGCCTGAGTTTCGACGCCTTATCCCTTCTCATGAATATAAGTTCGGTGAATAAACAGCATAGGTGCGTCTTTTAGTGATGGTGAATACTTGACACATCATGAAGTACTTAAACACAAGAGCTGGTGGTCAGTGTTGTTGATGCCCGAAAGATTTAAATATAATCGCATCTTTTGTATTTCGGTCACACAATAACCTTTTTCTGAAAAGTCAGAATGCATTCCATTTACACTTTTTTTATCCTCACAACTTCCTCCAAATGCCAAATAAAAAGCACTCTTTCCTTTTTGAGTATTCCTTCTTTCCTTAGCTCCTGGTGAGTAGGAGGAGAAAACAGGACTGAATTTTGAATTTAAGCTAATGAGCTTTAGCTCGAATGGCATTTCATTTCCTTGTAAGTAGAGGGTGAAGGTAAGTTTATGGGTTCAAAACTCAAAAAGTGAATGCGTAGCATACTAAAAAAAGAAGAAATTTTGACAATTGGATTAGCTCTTAACTGGTATGAGGGAATGAAAGCCTTTAGCAACAAGGAAGTGATCCTTCAGGACTTGTGGGGGCTTGGTATTTGGGTCTAAGAGCTAATTCAGAATTATAATTTAAGAATAAAGTTCCCGTATATGTGTGCTTTTCTTCTGAGGTGTATGAATGTGTGTTTGTGTGCACTGTACAGGATGAGGTTTCTGTGTACTTTGCTATTTACATTTGGTCTGGTTGGCATCTTGTAGTTAATTAAACTCATGGAACTGTTGTATTCGTGCCATTCTGCTCTGTTTTACCATAATTTCTGTATTTTGGTATAATATTGCAGGGTCTGATGCAGCATCATGCAGACATTGTAGAGTACTTCAATACTCGGGGAGTTTCAGTTATATTTCTCTTCCGAAGGAATCTTTTGCGTAGAATGATATCGGTTCTGGCAAATTCGTATGATCGAGATGTGAAGCTATTAAATGGAACCCACAAGTCTCATGTGCATTCACCCCATGAGGTTGCTCTCTCTCTCTCTCTCTCTCACACACACACACACACACACACAAACACGTGCGTGCACAAGGTTTTCAACTTCATTTTTTTCCCCTTGAAAGAAGACTTTTGTGATTTTTATATTTAAGATTCTTCAACCTATTAAGAGAAATGGTTTCAGGCAGAAATACTTGCAAACTACAAGCCTATAATCAATACAACATTGCTGATACCCAATTTGAAGCAAGTAGAAGAAACAACGGCCAAAGCGTTGGAGTATTTTAAGAGCACCCGGCACATCATTCTATACTATGAGGACGTTGTCAAGAATCACACTGTAAGTCCCACTGCCAAAGCTTTCCCCAAACTGTTTTATATAGCATGTGCATTATCAAATACTACTTAAACCTCTAACATCAGGTTCAATGTTTGAAAAATTTCTCCCCCACCCAAATTGGGAAAAATGAAAGAGAGTAGAAGAAACCCTCTAAAGATGGGTATTTTTACATGTCTGCAGAAGTTAATAGACGTTCAACATTTCTTGAAGGTTCCACTTAGAGAATTAAAGAGTCGTCAGGTGAAGATACACAAAGGTTCCCTATCTAGTCAGATTAAGAATTGGGATGATGTCCAAAAGACACTCAAGGGAACTCATTACGAAAATTTCCTACATTCAGATTATCAAAAGTAATGCAGGGATGATGTATATATACCATGCTACGATCCTTAACCCTTTTTGTTTTTATCCTTCCATTTTTTTTAGCCGCAGGAGCCAACAGGACACCGACCTGTTGAAATTTTGGCCGGGGCATTTGCATTTTGCTTTCAGCTTCTGTTTCTGATCCCAACTAATATTCATTTGATTCTTTTTCCCCCTTCCTTTTTGGATAAACAGAGTTGTATTTGAGCTAATCATGGAAGAAAAATGCTGCTTCGCTGATGAAAATTTTGGGTCCTTGTAGACGTAAATGTTTGTGTAAATTTAGCTATCTAATATTTGCATTCGTTTTAATAGTTGTGAGGAAAGTTGCATATAATTTGGTTGCAAGTGATAATATGTTTCCTTATTTTTTTGGGGTCAGCAATGTGAGCCATTTTGGTTATTTACAGCGGAGTTGGTTGAAATTAAGGGTTTGTTTGGATCTTAAATCTATTTTAACTCATCTTAATTCATCATTATAATTTTTTCAAATTTCAATATAAAATATAATAAATAATTCAATTTTTTAAAATTTAAAAATAATAATAATATTAAGAGATGATATTTTAATAATATTTTTATCATTTCAATTTAATTTAATTCAGTTCAAAATTTAAACGTAGTCAAAATCTGACAGGTCATGTTTGACGGCAAAGCAAATATATAGGTATAAATCAGAACATCTAAGAGCACTCATATTGGGTTTTCTATAATCACTTTTTTTCTATAATTTGAGAAAAAGTTTAGGAGATACTCTGAGAACTCACCTAAATCCAGTTCCCTATTTTAGGATAAAGATTTAGGGGATGAATAGTAGTTTCTCAAATATAGGGAATTATTATTCATCTTCTAAATCACTTTTATCAATATTTTATTCATTTAAATTAAAATTAATTCTTCTTCCAATCATCTACACTTTCTCTTATATTCATATTTGTTATAGTTTTAAACAATAATTTTAAAAATCATTTAAATAACTATGAAAATATAAAAAAAAAATGTTAAAGATATTAAAATAATTTAATTTTTTATTTAAAATATTTGCTAGAGTAATAGTTTAAAAAATAAGAAAAAATATTGAGTAATTAAATTTGTAAATGGAATTGAAAGAAAAAAGTAATAGTGAAAGAATAAAAAAATATTATTTTAATAGAAAAGAGAATGGATAGGGAATGCGATGTAGAAGATTTTTTGAATATGAGTAAAATTTAAGATAAAATTATAGGAAATGTCTTTTTTAGTTAAAATTTTAAGGAAGCAAATGTGGATGCTGTAACCAGCTAAAAATCTCGTTGCATTACTAATCACGTTGTAATTTGGTTACATGAACAATTTTCTGTTTCATGTTTGACTGGTAAACACGACGCATGCACAGTCCAAAAAGCCATATTTTGACCGGACCACATCGATCACGAGCCCTTGCTTCCTTCCTTCCCTTTATCTTTTGTTGGTGAAGATGAATGAATCATTGGCTCGGGCTCTCAGCCGGTCGAGTTTCCAATTCCAGGAAAAAAAGGGACTCGAGTACACCCGACTCTTTGGCTATAAATGATATAAATTTCGTACAAATCTTTGAACAATAAAATTAGAATAAGCTATAAAGAAAATAATTTTTTCTTTTTTTAGTGTAGAATTATTATTTTTTAAATAGCTTGTACAAAACCAACCTCCTAAACCTGTATAAAGAAAAAAATCTTAATAATGTTAAACCCATTAAACAATATTTCTCTTGAGTGGTGCTATACGTACGCGTAGTTTTATACACAATATTATATATTTTGAGTAACACTCTTATTTTATCAGTAATTTTAAAATTTGTAGATTTAAATTTAAATTTTAAATTTTTATATTTTAACACATTAGCGCACATGATTATAGAAGCAAAGTATAAATAACATTTTTCTTAATAGGTGCATAATACCGACCACGAATTGCTAAGCACGGTAGCACCGGACAAAAAAGAAAAAAAAGTAAAAGTTTATGATATTGCGCACGTCAAAATCCACTAAAATTTAATAATTATTATATTCTGCATTTTATCAACATTTTAGTATATATTAAAATTTAAAAGGAATAGGTTAGCCTTATTATTCTCAAATTATTTGGGTGATAAAAGTTTATAATCGGTCCGATTGACAAAAAGTGGTTGTCTCGGCCCCCTGGGACTGAACCCTATCATTTTACCGACCTAAAAAAGAACGTTGAAACTTGAATATAAAAAAAGACCACGGTGGACGGCAGTGGCATGATGATTGCATCTACACCGTCCATTACGGCGGTGGACCTCAGCAAAAAAGGGTCCCACACGTCACGAATGGCAACCCGTGTTGCTGACGGTGCAACCGAGGGTCTATTACTCTACTGTACAGCACAAAGAGGGGAGAGGCCAGATCCGCCGCCTCCTTTTAAACCCAATACAATTTCATTTTCCTCCCCCTTTCTCTGCTCTCTGCTCTCTCTCGCACCTGGTCTCTCCCTCCGCCTCTCTCTCGTACACACACGCATCCGGAACCCTAAGAGAGAGAAAAAGAGGGAGAGAGGAACTGTACCAGACCAGAGAGCATGGCGCAGGCAACCAACGGTGGTGATATGACCACGCAGCAGCCGCAGCCGCAGCCGCAGCAGCAGCAGCACCAACAGCAGTGGATGCAATCGCAGCAGCAGCAGCAGCAATGGATGGCCATGCAATATCCGGCAGCGGCTATGGCCTTGATGCAGCAGCAGCAGCAGCAGCAGATGATGATGTACAATTACATGCCCTACGCTCATCCTCATCATCAACCTCATCCTCATCATTATCAGCAGCAGCACCAGCCGCAAGCTCAAATACAGCATCAGAAGCATCAGCAACAGCAACAGCAACAGCAACAGCAGCAGCTGGGGTCCGCCGACGAGGTCAAGACGATCTGGATCGGTGACCTCCACCATTGGATGGACGAGTCTTACCTCCACAACTGCTTTGTTCACACTGGCGAGGCCTGCACTAATCTCTCTCTCTCTCTCTCTCTATGTATATATACGTATATATATATATATATATATATATATATATATATATATTATGAGTACATATATATATGTATCTATATCATAATATTTTCCGACTGTATATGTATGATTTTTTTTGACGAATCTGTATGATGGAGGTGATTGCCGTTTTGTTCTGAAGTGGATGGGGGAGAGGAGTGTTCAATGAGCCTCTTAAGGGTTTATGGAACTCAAGGTAGCAAATTTTGTAATGACATAAGATCAGATCATATTATACTATTGCGACCAGATTCAAATAATAATGAAATCTAAGGTGAAGGATTGCGATGTGTACGCAAAATATCTTCCAGTGTGTGTGTCCCATACCCTCACTATTATTTTTCTTGTATATTACACTATGGATATTTGGAATTGCACCTGCAAAGTTTACCAATGCAGAGAGGGCTGGAAGTTCGAAGACCTGTTAGCTTTTCCATTTTCAGTTATTGAAGAAAGTTCCTAGATTTTAAACATGATCTGCATTCTACATTGACTTTGATGGTTTTGTTTGAATGTGTTGATTTGTGGACATCATCTTGTTCATGGCGACTTAGAATGAATGTGGATTTTAGTTCTTAATGATTTCTTGCAACTGATGTCATTCCATTCATCTTGGTATATGCAAAATTCATTTTAGAATTGAGCCTCCAACTTGTATTTTTCTTGATAGGCTTGCTTACAAACTGATAGATTATGATTTCATTTGAGTATGATTTGCAATTAATTGCGCGTGCTTGTACACACACACACTCTTCTCTCTCTCTCTCTCTCTCTCTAATTTCCACAAGAGGAATTTCCCTAACTCTTCATTATGGATTTGCTTTCTGACTTTTGGCACGATAAAATCTGCAGGTATTCTCAGTAAAGGTTATACGCAATAAGCAGACTGGCCAATCAGAGGGATATGGTTTTGTTGAGTTCTATTCTCATTCAACCGCCGAGAAAGTTTTGCAGAGCTATAATGGTGCTGTGATGCCAAATACAGAGCAGCCCTTCCGTCTAAATTGGGCAACCTTTAGTGCGGGTGATAAACGATCAGATGTTGGTTCTGATCTGTCCATATTTGTGGGGGATTTGGCAGCAGATGTAACTGATGCCATGTTGCAGGAAACCTTTGCTAGTAGATATCCATCTGTTAAAGGAGCAAAGGTTGTTATTGATTCAAATACTGGTCGATCAAAAGGTTATGGATTTGTTCGGTTTGGTGATGAAAGTGAGAGGTCAAGGGCTATTACTGAAATGAATGGCATGTATTGTTCAAGTCGGCCCATGCGCTTAGGTGTTGCAACCCCCAAGAAATCATCTGGATATCAACAGCAGTATTCTTCCCAAGGTAACTTTAGACCTCTCATCTGTTACCGATGCTTGTAGAATTTAAGCTCTCAACATTTTATGTCCAATCCAGAAATCAATTTTCGTTGTCTGTTGCTTCCATATTTCTTATTGATGTATTTTAGTACATTCTGCTTCATCTAGTCATTTTACGGTCAACAGTCAACCTATGAAATTATCTCGGTGTATTTGACAAAGAAAGTCAATCTTCTGTTTCAGTAGGTTGTATTTGAGGTGATTGTTTGCATAATTGTGAAAATAATGCCATTCCCCCAGGCCAAAGAAAAAGATAAAACAGGAGAAAAAGAGGGGAGAAATGTTATTTGTGTTGATATTAAGTATACCCTTCATGCTCTTGGTATTAAGTATACCCTTCATTCCTAAACCTTTTGTATTTTCTTGTGGAAATTACATGCTTCGGTCTTCTGTTCCATAAATGCTTGCTGTTGCTCTGTAACTCGAGGCAAGCACAATGGTTCCGAGTGAGCTTGCTCTTTCTGTTCTTATCATAATGATCCTTGTTAATATTTTATGTAGACTTGGTTGCCGTCAGCTTACCTTCATTTCCTTACCTGCTCTTGGTACCACTCCACAACTCAGTTCACTCACCCAACTGAGCCTTGGTACCTGATTAGCATCAGCTACATGAATCACTCTTCCAAACTAATGGAAGTGGGCCTCCTACCAAATGGTTGGAAATTTGTTGATGTAATTTTTGTGGCGCTGATTGTTTATTTGCAATGCTTTTCTAATCACTGGTGAGAGGGTCTCAAAATGTCACTGAGTTCATCTTTTGGTTTTCATGTACACTAGTCTAACTTCGAGTTTGAATGCCTTCCTAGTCTTCCGAATCTTTTTAAAGCCCTCAAATATTTGTTTTCCATTTGTTTTGTCTATGCTTATGGAATTGCTTCGTGTATGCTAACAAATAACCATTCCTAAAAGAATTGGCTGTTGCTGTTCTAATATCTACTGCTAGTACAATATCTTTTTTTTCCCTTATAAGTAATTGTAAGAAGAAACTCTTTTTCTACTAAGAGAAATGATTCATTCACAAAGAAATTTCTCAAAAGTAAACTCAGAAACTAACATGGCTTAATGCTGTTTGTCAAATTATAAAGTTCTATTTATTGTTCTGTAGATCTAACGTTTCACATCAAGACACGCTAGTTTGTGAATTTACTTTTGTAAGATCCTTTTATTGATCTAATAGTTCTCTTCTACTAAACATGTTGATTGCCACATATTCTTGGAGTAAGGGGGATGAATAATGTACAAATAAAAATGGTCTTGCAAAGCTGGTAAGATTATTATTTCATTCTTCTCATCCGGAATCCTAAGTAGTAATATTTTCATGTTTATTACTATATGTCGCAGCTCTGCTCTCTCTCTCTCTCTCTCTCCGCGCCCAAAGATTGTGTATATCAATGGATCTTTCCATCAATGTCTCTTTGTTATATTTTTTCTCGACATTGTAGTTGCGGATTTAGCTAGCTATAATATACTCATTTAGATAAATGCAGAGCTCTTAATATATTAACCTCTGAAATTGCACTTTGGTTTCAAATTCTAATTCTGTTCTTTAAATAGCTTTGGTGTTGGCTGGTGGGCATGCATCAAATGGTGCTGTCACCCAAGGTTCCCAATCTGACGGCGAGTCAAATAACACTACTGTGAGTCCTTTTCAGACCCTTACTTGTGAAGTATCTGGACTCTCTTTATATCATTAATTCGTGGTTTATTGTAGATATTTGTTGGAGGGCTAGACTCTGATGTCAGTGATGAAGATCTTAGACAGCCATTTTCCCAATTCGGTGAGATTGTCTCTGTGAAAATTCCTGTTGGAAAAGGATGTGGATTTGTGCAATTTGCTAACAGGTACTCTTTCCAGTGTTACATAAACTATCTGAGTTAGTTTTTTAAATGTTATGTTCTTCTGTGAATGTACTAAGGTGTAAAAGTTAATACAAATTTAAGCATGAGAACATGGGCGATGGTGAAGTTCTTGAAGGGTTAGAATGTAGATGACAACATCATCATTTTATTTAATTTTTCACTGTAGATGACAACATCACCATTATATTTAATTTTTTCACCAGTGTGGCCATGTAATGATTCCTGTCTGTTTTCTTTGGTCATAGAAAGAATGCCGAGGATGCAATGGAAAGTTTGAGTGGGACAGTCATTGGCAAGCAAACAGTTCGTCTTTCTTGGGGCCGCAGTCCAGCAGGCAAGCAAGTAAGATCAGAATTAGCTGATTCAGGAACCCCCCCCCCCCCCCCCCCCAAAAAAAACAAGAAAAAAAAAAGTTTCTCTCAATATCTCTTGGGAAATTTATTTATTTTCTAGCATCGGAATAATCTTGTTTGGAATGACTTGTCAATGGATGAAACTATCAATATCTTGTCTGACCAGTCTATTCACGATTGCTTAATTACATGGGACTTTGCAGTGGAGAGCAGATTCTAGTAACCAGTGGAATGGGAGTCATAACAGAGGGCAAGGCTATGGTGGGTATGGATATGCGGTACCACAGAATCAGGGTCTAGGCATGTATGCTACAGCTGCAGTTCACGGAGCTTCATGATGTGGGTATAGCTACTATTCTCAACAGCAGGGATTCTGAGTTTACAGGAGTGGCTTTGTTAATTTAGTTATCAAAGACATGATTGGAGTAGGATGGCTTTAGCTGCACTTTTGTGGCTGGATTAAATTTTGATATATTGCTCGTGTTTTAAGATTGTATAATACTTACTTATTTGCAACTTTGGGTCTTAGTGGAAGGATATCTTGATGGATGAAATATTTTTTTTTGGGGGGGTTGGGGGCCAAGGGGGGAGAGGGGGTTTGGGATAGTTCAAAATCAAACACACGGCGGAAAATGCATAATACTTTTGAACGTCTAGTGGCTCATATATCTTTTAAAATCATTGTTATTAGAGTTATCAAGCTTTGATATATCAGGTTGAGCGAGCAGACTAGGACCTAAAGGTGAGGGTTTTTTAACTGAATATTGGTGGTTTAGAGGGAATAGATGTACTGCAGGTCCTAGCCCCACTTCGTGTCTTGTTTGATTTTTTGAGCAGGCTCTAGTGCTTGCACAGTTCTCTAGTAGTTTTTGGGCGATCTATGTAAGCCTGTTTATGGCATAAAGAGCAAATCTTAGGTGTTTGCAGGGGTGACAGTGTGTATGGAAAAAGATATATTTTTTTTCAGAACTCATCTATTTGTCGTTGGCTTGCTCAGAGCCTTCATTTTATTGGATTCGTTAGGTCATATACTTGTTTTGTTCCCCGCCACTCACTTTCCCTTTTTTCTGGTATTTCCTTCCTTCTTTGCCTTTTCCAGCATGGCTTGGTTTAGTACAAGTTTCATTTTGAGTAAAACGCCCGTGACCAAATTCACGAAGGAAAGCTCGATTCTTTTATGATATATATTAGCAATAGAAATATTTTAGTTATAAAGGGATTTTATAAAAGTAAATCAATAAAATGACGTGACTTGATGTGTTATTTTAGATTGTAAAGTTATTTTATTATAAAGTAGATCTAACGTATCATGTGAAGTCATGTCAGTTTGTCAGTTTATTTTTATAAAAAAATTTGATAGCAATAACACTTCTCTACGTCAAAAATACAAGTTATCTTTCGTAGTTAAGATATTATGTGCCTTCATCTCCCTCACTGCTATCAAATTACAAAGGAAAAATGTTCTTCTTGATCTTAGATTTTATTTTCTCCAATTATACTAATAAATGGTAGAGATTTATGACTACCGTTTAAGTGATTCATATATAAATTTTAAAAAATATATTAAATCAATGAGACTTGTTAGGCACAAACAGTTTGGCGCACTAAATATTTAGTATGCTGACACTCACATAGCTTATTATTATTATTTTTTATGAAAAAAAGAAATAAAAGAAAAAAAAAATTTAGGTAAGAATGTCTTACATTTAACATTAGTGTCTTAGTTTGGTGCACAAAATCGCTTGCAAAAAGACTTTTTAAATCAATAAATATAATTAGAGAAGACAGAGACATGAGAAGTGGTAATAACAACTAATTGTTGTGTAGTTTCCAAGAGGTTACTTTCACATGGAAGTGGGTCTTCTTTGCTTTTGACTATTTTACTCAAAAGTGGAGCAATAATATACTCCAAGACCCAAGTCGGACGTAAATATCCAATAATTGTACCCAAAAAGCACACATTTTTTTGCAACTACTGCCTATCGGAAGCAAGCATCTAAGCCACTAAGCAAGCTTCCTGTTCGTATTTGACGACTGGACGCTAATCGGTCCATTCTCGCTGTCCTACAGTCTCGCAAAAATATGAGAAGTTTTTCAAAAAATATTTATAAAATTAAATTTATAAAATTATTATGTTAATTTATAGATTTATTTTTATAGAATCTTTATTATTGTTCTTTTATTCGTCCGACTTATCATAATCGAAGCTACACACTATTAAAATCATATATTTTCTTTAAATTTAGAAAAATTCTATTAATCTTTTCCACACATTACACCAATTTTTTTTTTATATATATTTTTCTTTTACTAAATGTGTGATATATGGATGATGACTAGAAGAATTCAATTAATTTAAAAATAAAAAAATAAAAAAAAGTATGATATATAGTATGCGAGGATAATGAGTAGTAAAACTCTTAAAGTTATTATATATTTATGCACTAGAAATTATTAAAATTGATATATTATATATATTTTAAATTATAAAATAACGACACATGACACTTTCATTTAATTCAAATTATTAAAAAAAAAAATTGATGTAAGAGGATCTATCTAAATTATACGTAGAAGACAGATAAAATCAACATGTACAACTTTTGATCTTGGGTGTAGTAATACATAGAAGACAACAGGACATGGCGAATGACACAAATAATAACCAACCGATCGAGCAGACACCATTCGATCTACCCGCTACGAATTAAACCTCGTTCTCCAAGTTACCGCCTGATGTATGCATGCATTTTTAGCCGCAGTAAATCCTGTCTTAACGTCACTTTCAACGACAAATCATAAACCCTATCTATCCCACATCTAATTTACTCTTGAGACATGCCATCAGATTAATTGCCAGATTGCCAGACAGACAATTAATTAATTCGTGATCTGTTGGTGCTTAAATGGATCAACCACCAAAACAGTTGATATCTATATAATTATAGATATTATAATTTTGCCCACCCCGCCTTCGATCTGCTACGCGTAAATTATGAACAATTGCTTATATATATATATGTTATTGAATTGGTTAATGTAAGAGCTTAATTTATAAGTTTCATTGAAGAGATCGAGGCTTTGAAATTGGAATCTAATTTTACTCTCCATGAGTTTACGTTGAATTCGAATTTAAGTTGGTGATCTTGATGAGCGGTTGCAATTCTCTAACCAAATTCCTCAAAAAATAATATATATTTTGACCATAAAATTAATCTAATTAAGCTGCTACGTACGTACATGCATGCAATTGGGACATGATTAGTTAGTCACATGTTAATTTAAATGGATTTTCTTTTATTATTAAAAAAAAAAAATCCATTGTATTCAATTTGATGAATTGAAAGATCATTCTTATTTATATGGTATGTTAACTTCGTGTTTTACATGCCAGACTTTTTGGGCCGGATTCTAACAACTTAGGTCATTGGATTTTGATCTGCACACTTAAACAAACACGGAGAATAAGGAGTCTTGGTGGTGGTCAAGAGTTTTCGATGTCAAAGTCAGTCTATCCTTTTAGTAGTTGATACATAAGTTTAGATGAATTAGAGATAATTTTTCGTACATGAGGATCGACCCCTTATACTAATACATAGAGCCCACCTGCCATTATGAAAAAGTCAATAAAGCAAACGCATAAAATAATGAAATGGAGGCTGGGCAGCGTCATACATATGGAAGAAGGAACTTACCGTGTTGTTGCATACTGATGATCTCCTTGTCTTGAATTAATTCTGATTTTCTATACCATTAATTTCATAATGTTTGTTTTTTCCCACTTTGTGCCGTATTTAACTTGTTTTCGTCCTCTTCAATATCATTTTAGTAACTGCAACATCAATCAGCGGCCAACTTACATGTTTAACTTGACAAAATAAATGGAGAAATTAACTAAGAGATTGCATGCTGAACTTTTATCTAATTCCCTAGCTAGCTGTTGTAACGTACACATTTGTACACGTACATGCACCAGCCTTATATTATATATAGGTTTTGATCATGTGTATATCAATATCCATATTTAGTTTTAGATTCTTATATATATATATATATATATATATATATATATATATATATATAAATAGGTTGGACTCTCGATACGAAATTATCTTCTCCGTACGGGTTCTACCCGAGAACACAGCATACGTATGATATAATTTTAAATGGAGGCTGCAGATCATAGTTCAAGAATATAGGCATGTATGTAATTTGATATGTGATACAAAATAACGTCCTAATTAAAGTAACGGGCTCTAGCTTTAGTTTGAAAGAAGACAAAAAGTGTTCGAGTCTAGTGACCCAAGAAATCGAAGACCTTAGCCCCCCGGCCACCAGGTCATGATCATCTTGCAGATGATGTACGTTTCGGCGAGAAACTATTCACAGGTGGATTAATAAAGAGGCAGGGGTCTCAAATTGAATTCAACTTGACAAATATACGAACATGGGAATTAGTCGTGGCTGATCGTGATAAGGGAGAATTGACAGTGCGAATTTTGATCATTTTGTCTAGAAGACAGCTACAAATTAACATTCAGCCACCATTTTTGATGTTTCGCCCCCACGTTTTATTTTTTGGTAGCTTGGACGTCGCCAAAACATCATCAACGAGCTAGCTAGGCAGCCATTCTTAATTATAATTAGATTGCATTAGATCAATGTGTGAATTAAGGAAGATGTGAAACCGATTCCCAGTATGCAATCGGGATATTTGTTAATATAAATTAAAGACCAAGTATATATAAACTTATTTGGTGTAGCTAGCTAGCAGACAAAACTTATTAATCCAATTATAATAATCATACCATATGATACAAAGTTGATCGTTGTAGTTAAATGATATGATATTTGTTCATTTTTAACTTGGATGCATCGATCTATCAAAGGTGGTTTTGAGTTCCAACCTCTGTCTGATCGTACGTTGAATTTTGGTAATAGGTAATTAGTCAACAGCTCTGGCAAAAAGGGAAAATGACTGTGGGTGAATCACCCCCGTTCCCCAACAAAACATATCACAAAAAGTCAAAATTGTTCTGTCACAAGTGGGGAACGGGACATCGGTCTGTCGGCAAAAGTTTTCTGGTTCACTTCAAGCTACATGCCTCCCCCGATGAAAGAAAGTCCGGAATTTGTAAAAGAAACCCAAGATAGATCCAACAACATATCCAAAATAAAAACCATTTATTGCCACGCAGATGCTCTAAAAAATGTCGTCATTTGAAATATAAAAATTCTACTCAACTTCCTACTATTCACACTACACTCTACACTCCATCTTTTTTTTATTTTTTTTTTAACTTTTTTTATCAAATATATTTTTATATGAATAGTGAATAAAAAATTATAAATAGTTTTAAAAAAATAGAATAAAAAAAAAATTTAAAAAAATATTAAAAAATATAAAATGTAAAGTGTGAAGAGGATGAATAACAAAACCCTTTGAAATAAACAGCTAACCCTAGAGTTAGAAATAGCAGTCCTATTTATATATCAACCAAAAATAAAAATAAAAAAGCCCCTGAGAAAGAGTAATAAAGATACAATATATAGATGGATGGATTTATATATAAAGGCGGCAGCTTTATATTACCATTCCTCTTTCTAGTCTGCTAGTCAAAATACTCCACCCCCTCTTCTTCCTCTCTCCTTCCTCACCCCTCTCTCTCTCTCTCACACACATACACAGCGCATACGCTATAAATCCTCACAGTGCGACCATCTCTCACCTTCTCGATCAAACAACCACAAACCCTCAAGCACACGAAGACAATCCAATAATGGAGATGGAAGTTGTGGTACCAGTGGCTCCCGTGGACTTCAACTTCGACAGCTCCTGCTCCTCTCCATACATGACTGCTCCTTCCAGCCCTCAACGATTCGGCAACTTCAACTTCAGCGCCCCCACCAGTCCTACCCGCGCCTCCGCCTTCTACAACGAGCTCAACAGCCTCTCTCTCCACGACGTGATCCGGCCCAGAAGCTCAGCCTTCTCGATCCCCTTTAACTGGGAAGAAAGGCCCGGGATTCCCAAATCCAAAGCTATCAACAATGGCGAAAGCGATAACGACAACGATGGTGGTGAAGATTTTGAGTTCGATTTTAGTGGGCACTTAGAGCGAACTTCTTTGTCTGCTGACGAGCTCTTCGATGGCGGAAAGATAAAGCCTCTAAAGCCACCACCTCGATTACAAGTTGGCACCGGAGCTAATGACCATTCGGTGTCCATTTCATCTCCAAGGTCTCCAAGATCAAGAATTTCACAGGGAAAGAGGATGGTCCAAGAAGCACTATCACCCCGTCACAAGAAAGATTTTGATCCATTCGCTGCGGCAATAGAGGAAACTCGAAAAAAAGGAGAGCTCGACCAGCGACAGGGGAGAGAACAAGAACAAAAGAGAGGGAGAGCAAAATTCTCTGTAGGGTCATCTTCAACAAGTTTTCTACGTAGAGGAACAAGATCCTTGTCTCCTCTGAGAGTCTCTGACCTTGTCTTAGGAGAAGAGGAGAATTCACCCGCACCGAAAATCAATATTCCTTCAACAGCAAGCAACACTAAAGCTTCCAGTACTCCTTCTTCAGCATATTCTTCATTTTTGTCATCCTTTTCTTTCTCCAAAGGTTACAGAAAATGGAGGCTGAAAGATTTTCTGTTGTTTCGGAGCGCGTCTGAGGGTCGGGCAACTGGCAAAGATCCATTGACTAAGTATGCGGTTTTGTCCAAGAACAAGCTGGCCGAAGATGTCAGGAACTCGAGCTTCCGGTCGACGGATAGTTCCGGTTCTGTGTCGAGCTCGAGGAGGAGAGGACCGGTTTCGGCCCACGAGATGCATTACACAGCGAACCGGGCGGTTTCGGAGGAGATGAGGAGGAAGACTTTCTTGCCTTACAAGCAGGGGCTGCTGGGGTGCTTGGGGTTCAACCCTGGTGTGAATGAGGTCACCAAGGCATTTGGGTCTTTGACACGTGGATGATCCAGATCTCTCATCTGGGTCCCTGCAGCGTACTGAATATATGATAATTCTCTATCATGTTTGTAATTTTATTGGTTAGCTTAATCTGGATAGCTTCCTGTATTTGTTCTTCGATGTGTGTCTCTGTCGATAAAAGGGACTGAAATCGTATGAAAATTGTTTCTTTCAACCACAAAAAGGACATATAAGAGATTACAGAGAGTACGTAGTTGATTATTGCGTTTGTTTGGGTGCAAAGTAAAGTACTATTTGGCTTATCATATGGTAAAATAATGCAAGTAGACATTATTAAAACAGCAGATCAAAATTTTCATAATAGTTCTTATCAGCTAAACTCATTCAAATTCTAATCTGACAAAACATCACGGCCAGATCATTGACATATGAAATGATATTTGAGATGATCAGTTTGATATTGGTCATGATCACTTACGTAGCATAGAATAAATGGAAGAAGAGGCTAGAAGAAGAGGAGGAGAAAATCAACAGAGTATCATGATCATGATCTTATTGCATTTGCATAATTTTGCTGGAGATTTCACAACATGAATTAATGAGGCTATTCATTCCCTCTCCCTATCCGATCTGCCAGCTCTTACCATAGATATTAATTAATTAAGACAGGGAAGTTAATTTTAAAAAAATTAAAAAAAAAAAAGTCGATCCGGTTTCAATATTATCCAAAATGTTCTTTTATGCATTCCCAGAAAGGTACTAGCTGTTCAAGTTTATCATTTTTCGTCAAAGAATGACACGGTTGGAGGGTTTGTTTGGGCAATAAATAAATAAATAAAGAGGGAGGTGAGGGTACGTAAAACTAGCTAGGATAATAGCATATATGCCATCACATGGGATCAAAAGAAATTCTATAAGAATAATGATTAGGTTGTGGAATAATAATGATATATAATGATCGATGCTCATCTTGTACAGTGTAAAGTTGCGTGATTGGGTACTGTTGGCACCAAATTACCAGTAGTTCCCAGTGAATTGGGTACGTTGGACGAATCATTCAAATAAAGAAAATAATTAAACAAACAAAATATACCTTTTTCCCTCCCATTTTCGACCATATATAATTATTTTTCCATGAATCCGCATCGCCATGATTATTAACAGTTTGTACAACAACAGCTATAAAATTTCAAATGTTTTAAGCCAAAGCCATCTGGGCAGGCAGAGGCAGTGCATGCATGCCTGGAATTAAGTTGTATGCAACACTGTAATTTAACGTCATCCATCTCATACTTTAAAGTTGCAAACCACAAGAACACCGAAAAAAAAACAAAAAGTGTCAAAGCGGGCAACTAAACTTCAAAGTCATATTTATAAAATTAAACTCATAAATTAATTAAATTTTATTTGATTTGTTACATCTATTTTATAATAAAAATATTTTTATAAATATATATAATATTAAATTATATATATATATATCAATTTCTGAATTTATTTTATATAATCTATTAAATTATTTCTTTATGTTAAAACATAACTGATTCTCAATAAAAAAAAAAAAATCATTAAATAGTGAGATAATTCATTATTTTATGGGTTGTACGATTGTGTAAGAGGCTAAGAGCTAGTTATATTCCTGCAGGGAAAAGGAGGGACGAGCTGCAGTATCCATGGAAAAATAGCTTTATGTAAAGGCCAGCCATGTCGATTATGGAGGAGACCCACGTGAAACTAGTAATGATGTCACCTCAATTATCTCCTTTATTCTTTGGAGTTTGGAGGTTGTCACTCGTCAGGGTGGAAAAAGTAATCGAGGAGAAAAATGGCCATGCATGTTATATACAACTATAGCCATGCATGATGCTTTATAACTATAAAGTTTGTCTCATTTATGATGATGAACATGTTGAAAATGATGATGATAATGCTATGGTGATACATGCTGATACAAACTCCGGCCGTATTGCGTGGTTTTTGGTGAATAATGATGGTAGTTGTTGATGAATGCACGAGTTCAATGAACAAGCTACACACACACATATATATATATATATACTGTTATAAAACTTCTCAAGTCCCTCATTGAAAACAGAACTCTAAGAAGTACAGTTTGATACTAAAAAACACTTACAGATCCAATGAGTTTAAGGAAATAAACAAGATTGTAAAATTGAACAAAAAAATAACAAAAATATAAATTAGCAATCAAAGAAAGCAAGAAAATGAAGAAAGTAAAGAAAGAGCACAACCGATTTATGTGGTTCAATCTTAATGGTCTACGTCCACGACATGAATGGCCTCATATCTTTATTGATGATCTATATCTTTCATAAAGAAGCATCAGAACAACTAGCTTACAAAATCCTATCTCACAAACTAGAAAATCGCACATATTTTCTCTTTTAGTGAAACCCTAGGTAAAAATCCTAGTTTCGCCCCTTCAAGCTCTCTCTCGAAGCCTCTCGATCACAACAGACTAAAATGAATGAAAAATGAATTAGTGTTTCACATATCAGATAGCTACAAGTATAGATCATTAAATAGATGCCAACACGTGTCACAATCATGCGGCTCAACCACTTGATATTTCTCTAATACAGCTCACGAGTCACAGGCTTCTCACGTGATCAACCAGCTCAGCTTCATTAAACTTCAAAGGTCCAGATTTAGCCACTTGTCCATCATTCACTTATTCACATAAGAAAAATATCAGAAAGTCAACAAATAAATATATTGACACATCATTTACATATAGACATACATATATATATTGATGATCCATTGTTCTCACATGCTGCAACATTTACAGTTTTTTTCACGTGTTGCCCACTCTTTTTTCCCCCGTAAGATCTTCATTCTTCATTTCAGAGAAAAGAAAATCATTTGGTAATACGAAAAAAAAAACACAAATCTCAGATTAACACTCTCGACCATTGCAATTCGAATTATCAGTTTTGATCAACTTTCACAACTCTATACAAAATATGTGAAACGGATTGATTCTTGTCAATATGTGAATATAAATGGACTCTAATTAATTCCGATCGGAACTTTGAATATTATAGGCACTTAAAAAATGTCCATATTTCAGATAGAAAAACTTGCCGGCCGGCGTTCTTCTCTCAGTGTCGTTTGTGCTGCATGTAACGTTAGTTTGATCTCCTTCTTCTTCAACAGGAAATATTGTAGTTGATGTAACTTCACATTTTTGTTGGTTAATGTGAGTGTTGAGTCATATACATCCATGCATGTGATTTATTTTATTTTTTTATTTTTAGTATGGAGCCACCTTCGTACGTTCGTGCTTGAAAAAGAAAGGCACTCCGGCCCTTACACTTCATTAACAAGTATATATACCTGATTATAATTAATTTCTACTCATTTTCGTTGATGAGATTGGAATATTGCATGCAGGCCTTTGACTGATTTCTTGTTGAGACTTTCTTTAGGTGATAATGAATTGATGTGCTTGAGAGTAAAGAAATGGGGACAAGGACACGATTTCTTTAAAGTAACAGAGACAGGTCAAAAAAGTGGATCTACATAAAATAGGCAATGAAAAAACATGACAAAGTAGACAACCACCCATCTATTGTCCAGTGAGTAACTGGCAAGTGGTTCTTTCAGCCTTCAAGCTGCGGTTCATAGAAATTTCCATCTAACACCATCTCTTTCATGTATCTGTGCGTGTGTATATATATACACACTATTTGAAAGTCTTTATAGTAATCATCTATATAGCATAATTTAATTTAAAAAATAAATTTTAAAATTAAAATTTTATAAATTAAATTATGTCACGTGAATAATATAATATAAAAACTTTCTAATAATTCTTCTCTATCTAAATATACCGTTATTGTGAAACAAGTTAAAAGATGCATTCTCTTCTTTGTGATTATTGTTTTGAAAACCAGTCAAAAGATGTTCAACACCAAGTCCAATACCAAACGTGTAGCTTCATGAATTGTCCTATTGTAATGCACCGCGTGGTCAACCGCAGGCCATCAGCTCGTGGAGGTCATTCTCTTATTTTTCTTTTAAATAATAGTAATGCATTCTTCTTCTTCAACTTTTTTGTGTGGTCAGCCGATAATTTTGACCTCACAAGTCAATCGACTGACCCAAAAATGGTCCTCCAATTGCAGGGGACTAAAGATTGCACCTGCCGCTGTGATTGCAGTACCCACTCCCACCAATTTCCACGTTAGGCTGCGTGCGATATTCTGGTCTGAATGCGATGGTCCCAAAATCTGTCTAATTATATATCAAGTTGGTCCAAAAACTCATCCATTTAAACATGGTATTGGCTGTTTTTTTACCCTTTCATTGTTTTATTAAAGAAATGAGAACTTCCATGCTCCACAAGTAATACTCAAATTTCCTCTTTGATGACGATGATAGATTTTATTAACCGAGTTATTTAATACCCACGACTTTTATTGGTTTAAAATCTATTTTGATAACTTACAAAGCAATTTTTTTTTTTTTTTTTTTGTTAAAGGCAAGTTTATATAATGAAAACTTCAACTTACACAGTTCATAACCTTAATACAAACAAATTCAAGGAACTAGAGGTGGATTTTTCCACTATGAAAGTCTAACAGACAAGGTGGAATAGAGATAAGAGGGATGCAGCCATATAATTTGGTTGTGCTGCACACTCCGCAATTGAATTCGCACATCAATTATAGTCTCGATGTATTTTTCTTAGGCTTCAACTTTCGAAGGAATTAAGGAGAAATTTGGTGTCTCTTGCTATTGGTTGGATAGACCAATCCATAGCTTTTTCAGGATCCTCAACTGCATTTATAGGAATTTGGGAATCACCAGCAATGACAATATGCTTGATAGACCTGGCAATTGTTTCTTTGATGCCTTCATACAGTGCGGTGGCCTCACATTGGTTCGGATTAGTTCTTTTGATAGAACCTGTGAGAACAAAAATTATGTCCCCTGTTGCTGAAGAGCAAGCTGCTGCAGTAGTACTGCAATTGTTTCTGACCGTCACATCGAAGTCATAACAGAGTGGCCCTTGGGAAACATCTTCCAATTCAAAGGTGTAATTTACTGTTTATTGCCCCACGCTTCCTTATGATCATTGAAGATTTTATGAACACTAGCAATAAACTCATCAACTTTCGGGACAATGGAATCATGCACAATTTTGTTTCTCAAAAACCAAATACAGTCCATGGCAGTGACCGCAAAGAGTTGGAAATTATGAGTTTCACATGGATAGAGGACACAGTCTATCCATTTAGCAATACCTTGATCCACAAATCTAGAAATATTTAAAGGCCAATGAGACTGTCTCCATAGGACCCCTGAGAATGGGCAGTTAAGAAAAAGATGGGCAAGGGTTTCCTCCAGTATTGTAGATTGGACAAGAGGTTTGGCTAGAATTTAAGGCTAAGCAGTTTTTCAAAAGAGACTTGGTTGGAGTGATATTGATTAAAACTTTCGAAGTGAAAAGTTACCCGAGTTGGAGATGATTTCAGCATAGGCTTCTTTGACAAAGAATTTCCCAGAAGCACCATTCTTCCATACTAACCGATCTTCTCTCAGATGGAAGTTCGTCTGGGCCAGATGAATCTTTTGAATCTCATGAACAGTAGTTCCATTGAAGAGAGCTTGGAGAAGAAGTAGGTTCCATCTTCTAGGCTCTTCTAGTGTTAAATCAGAAACCTTAATGCTCGGTTCTTTTGGGATGGAGTCAGATTGCTCAGTTGGAATTAAATTGGGTTGGTTAGGGATCCATGGGTCAATCCAATCACGAGTTTTTATGACATGTTTTCACAACTTTTTTTTTTCCTTAATCGCATCAACATTTCTAAGGGTAAAAAAAACCGTACATGCAAACCATCTTATTCTTTCAACATAATCTTTGTTGTTAAATCACCAGCCCTTAATTTTAAGGGCAACTGAAGCCTTTTATGCAGTGCAGTATAGTTGAAGTTCTATGGGTAGTCGGTGGTCTCGGCATCCAAGAATCTCGACTGGACTGGCCTACACCTTTTTGCAATTTTCCTTTCATTATGTTATGTATTATTATTGGGTGTAAGTCCATAGAAGTGTTGGATTGTCAAAAGATTTGACAAAAATAAAATTTATAAGTTGATGTGATTAAAAATTAAGTTTAGATCTAATGCATCAAATAAAAACACGTCAATTTATAAAATTAATTTTATAAACTCTATCTATGAATTAGACATTTCTATATATAAAAATGGATATTCTGGATCAATCCATTAATTTAGTAGTCCATAGATAAGATGCCATATGCTTAGCTCCTATTTAGTGGTCCTATCTTCTGTCTTGTAACAGTTATACAATGACTCATAGCCTATAAAATCTAAGATAACTAGCTCCTCGAAAGTTCTCTGTAATTTACAGTGAGGGGGACGTTAATCAGACTCAATCAGGGGCAGGGAAAAAGATATTATGATTGTCATTTCATTATGAATAATGATATATTCATTTGCTTGTTTATAACCTTTCAATATAATAGTATTACTTTAATAAAAAAATATTTATAATTTTCTTTAAATTGTAAAATTTACATGACCGTATGTCCAAAAATATGAGCAAAAACACCACAAAACTGACGTAAACAATACACAACTGAAAGAAAACTCATTTTTTTTAACGTGTAAAACATGCCTGAAAACTCATGTCAGCTCATAAATTCTTTCTTTTGAATTACGATAGCAAATGTCGGAGTCAGGTTGGGAGACACACAGGAAACACCAGGGAAAAAGCAAAATAAAACGTGACAGATATGAAGTTATTTTAACCCAAAGTGTGCATTTGACAGGCCAACTGTTAAAACATATCCATTACCCCAAAGCTACCACAATCACACACGGTTTCTGCATTTCCCGAATTTTGGCAATATAAGAAGCAGTGTTCATTAATAAAAGAGTTAGGATGAGAGAAACCAGATCAGAAGTTGACATTTTGGACCACCTTTTACTTGGGATGGAAAACAATGTGTGTTGACCAAATATGTTCCTTTGTAGCTGGCCTACGCAAATAACCTTCAAGAACCTACAAACAGAAAGCAGAACATATCAATTAAAGTCCAATATGGTTTGATTTTGAACCAGAGAAATGAGTTGCGGGGGAATTTCTACAAATTAATTTCCCGGAAATAATTATGGCTTTTGCATTTTGTTTTATAATCCCCCAACTTTCAGGCCGAGGACAGATTTATGTATCCCATTAAAAACCATCCAAAGTGATCGCCACGTAAATCCCAGCAATGGCATTTCAGTGATGTATTTCCTCATCGCTATAAGTATCTGTGAACTTGGATTCTTGAAATTGTGAAACAAAGTTACACAACAGAATCTAGCAACATGCAGCATATGCTATGGGCCGGCACAAAATGCATATGCACTTGACAGTATAAAATCTGTCTCCATCTTAACAATGTCTTTGGGGAGTTCTATTGGCACAACTTTCCCTTAATGGGCAGTGAAGTTCTCCATTTTTACTATACTTCCATCTGTTAATCCTGTTCTTGCCTCTACAACATTTTTATCAAATAGTTAAGACAGTAATGGCTAAAGCAGTGCGAGAATACTAACCAATCATAGTTTTCTTATTCAGACTAGCCAAATGATATGATAAGACCCACGATGCACTATGAGAACGCATAATCCTGACAACATGATTGCGAAGTGCATAATCCTGGCAATCATATGAAGCATGACTGGGTGGGAAAGATGTAGATGGATGCAAACATTCTGGTTCCTTATCTACTGTATAGGGTAGCGGTGTCAACTATATGCAAAAGTCCAATGGAGATAAGAATATGATTGAAAAGGAAAATCAGAAAGCCTACAAATTGTCTCAAGCAGAGAAACGTGCTTCAGTGTTCAAATCAAAGAGCCTTGTAGAGGCCCAGCAAAGGTTTCTCTCTCTGTTCAACTCTCTTCTTTGCAGCCTCCCTTGCTTTAAGTGCAGTTGCTTCTTCTTTGGATAGAACCTTTGGCTTCTGTTCTTGCCTCTTCCTCTTGCCAACAGCAAGTGATGATGGAGCACCTTTAACAGATCTCATGGGATTTAAAGAAGTGGAAACAACAGGCCCAGGTGCCGGCCTATTTTGAACTTTAGCAGCACCTTTACTTTCTGTGACTGATCCTACCTCTGAAGCAGACAATGGCCGTTTCAAAGTGGGTTCTCTATGTTTAGAATATGAAAAAAACTGCGGTGTGGCATATGCCTCTTCCTGTGTCACCCACTTGCCTGTTACATTCTCTCTTCGTAAATATACCATTAATATGTTAAATAGATATTTTTAGTAGAAGAAAAGAACATAAACCTAAACAATCCAATTGTATGACTCCGTACCTATTGCATCAGAATAGTAAAATCCTGAGTTTGGGTCATAGTAAAAACCATTGCTTTGGTTGTAATAATAGCCTGAAGTGCTGTCATGCTCCCATTCTGTCATCATACACAGCTGTATCAGTTTGAAACAGTGCCACAATAAAAAAAGGGTAATAATACACTTACACCTCATTTACTACTGCTTTACTACCCAGTTATTTTCCTTTTGCTATTTGAATCTGGATTAAAAATTTTAGAATATGACATTCTTGCATTATCTAAAAGAAAATAAATTCAATCAACTAACGTAATCATGTAATCTAATTAAAAATAAATTCATTTTTTTTTATAAAACTTGACCTTTTTTTGCTCTTTGAGTCAATTTTTATAAAATTGAACTAATTTACATGATTACGTTAGTTGATTGAATTTATTTTCTTCTTAATTATGCAAGAAGCTCATGTTCTGAGATTTTTAATTCAGATTCAAAGAGCAAAAGGAAAAAAAAAAAAAAAAAACAGCCGGGTAGTAAAGCAATAGTAAAGAGTAAGGGTATCATTATCCAAAAAAAAAAATGATTCATGAACCACTAAAGTAATCGAACTCAATCAAAGACATAACAGGTTGAATGTTTTCTCTCCCAAACAACACCTACAACACCTATAGTTGTATGAAAAGAAAAACTCAATATACCCACCAACTGTGAGGCAAGCTCAGGAATAGGCTGTTCTAGCTCGGCCTGTTCATTTTTGAACCATAAAACATTGACCCCTTGTCAAATCAAACTCTGAGCTAGCTCACCAGTCAAAATGAACTTGTTAACACCTTTTGCTCATCGTTTCTCAATTTCTCAAATTTTGTCACAGAATATAGAGCTGGTAAAATCAAGTACAAATTAGTTATACAGTTAGGTTCAGTATCTTAGACTTAATAATGAATTGCCTTTTTTTTTTTTCATAGGTATGAATCGCCTTTATGAATCTCTTTTGAAGTACTTTCTATTGTTAACTGTACGATAAGACAACACCATTGCCATTACAACTGCAAGAAGCATGCATCAACTATCCAGAATCCTACACAGGATGAAACTAGTGCTTCTCATGCTTGCTTGTTGAACAATCAAGCAAATTACACTAGCCTGATCTTGTCCAGTCTAACACCATACCTGCCTGCCTAAGCATCATTGTGAGTTAAGCACAAGTAGTTGGGAAGCCGGTGGGTAGCTTGAGTCATTTAATCTATGCGACAATGCCCGACTAAAATATATTCAGGACCCAACAACTTGACAGCTAATGACACAAAAAAACTAGATCCTTCACTTAAAGAAAGCAGATCAGATTGCTGATGGCATCTTAAGAGGCAGGGTTCTCCAGGGTCCTAATTGAGTCAATTCCCTATGGCCTATCATGTCGAGGAGTAATCACATCATTATATGCTAAAAGTTTAAAGTATATTTGATTTAAAATTCCAACACCACAAGGAGTTGCAAATTGCCGTACTTACTCTCTTCACCTTCTTCTTGAGAATTAAATGCTTGGGCATGAGAATCTCTGGCTTCTTGAAGATTTGCTATATCCTTCTGATAGCTCCGTTTTGCTTTCTGCAGGATTCAAGATAGAAGTAAAACCATTGGCAAGAATGCTGCATGTGAATTATCTCAATGAACAAACAATTAACCACCATCATATCAAGAGTGATGATGTCCATATGTAGCTTTACTAATGAATAAAAGCAGTCAATGTTCTTAATACTCACTGCTTCAATTTGCTCAAGGGCACGGGCAGCTTCCTTTTGTTGCTTTTCCTTGGCAGCACCCTCTTTTCGCATAGTGTCAAGCCTCTTGGCAACACTATCCTTGTGACGTTGACCGAGCTCATGATTTCTAATGCTAGATGGATTGTTTGCTATGAAGATTTTGCAGAAATCGCACCATTTGTTGCCCTGGCTAACCCAGTACTGGAATAGAAGATAAAGGGCAAAAAATTTCAAAAAATAATTGACGAGAAGATTGAAATGTTAGTAGCAGCCAAGTACTCTTATGCAAAAACTTAAAGCTCGAGCCTTAATCGGATGAGCAAAAATAGATTACAAATAAAAAGAAAAAAAGTGAAAAAAAAAACGCACACAGAGAAGAATTCTAACATCAATGACCGGGAAAAGAATAAAACCCTGGAAACGACATCGAAGCTGAATTTAAAACAAATCAAATTAAAAAACAAAATTGCCAACAAATAAAGGAACTTTTTTCGTAGGTGAATACATACAAAACAAGTTAGTATTGTTGAAAAGAACCACATTTTGATGCCATTAGTTTATTTTATTTTTTTAATAAAAGCAGCTAACTTCATACTCGTAACCTCAACCACAGGCGAAAGTTGCACTATTTGGTATCCCGGCTAATGTTATAGAATTGCATCACAAGCGAAACAAGGTACAATTAATACTTAAAAAGATACATGTAAACTAAAACGGATGCAAGCAAATACAACAAAAATAAAGATGAACTCTTCGCTCTGAATTGGTTAGAATGAATAAGGTGGTTTCATAAAAAGGGTTGAGGTAGATGATACCTCAGTCATCGCTGCAAATCAGAGTTGCAGAAGCTGATAGCAGATAATTGGGAATCTACGTCTGAACCCTAATTAGGGCTAATCACTTGACTGCCCGACCTCGTTCACAATTCACCGCTTGGAGTGGCCAGCCCGAATCAATTCCTCCCAAAATTTGAAAAAATACTCTCAGCAGTCATTCATGCAAGGTTGGCTCGTAAGAATCAACCATCCTGATCGATCTCTTTCGATTCCGACACAAGGATTAGGTGAACCTGCTTGTTTTTTTGCCTCCCCCCTTGTTTTTTAAGAACTCGTTTTTATTATCACGTCACGGTCAAACGCAAAACTTGGGCTGTTCTAGTTCTGACCATCAGGGCCCATTCTTTTGATAAAGACCAAATTCAAACACATAACTTGGGGCCTATTCTTGTTTGGATACGGGGTTCTTTTTTTTAATATTATTATTTTTTATATCTATTCATTAATATGTCCTATTTTAAGTAATTTTCATTTAAGTAATAGTTATATTTAATTATTTAAATACTTACATGACTGTAGATGAAAAATTTTAAAATAAAAAATAACATTTTTCATCTTCTATATAATCATAAAAATTATTCGGTTTTGGAATTTTTAATATACTATTTTTTTAATTTTTAATTTAATTATTTTTGTACTAGGGCATAACTTAAAGAGTGTAATAGTTGATCGTTCAACTGTAGCTAAAAGAAAGAGAGCAATTCTACTCAACCTCCACACACCATTTTTTTTTTAAATTTTAATATTTTTTAATATTTTTTTTTTTTTTAAGTTTATTTTTTTTAAACTAATTTAATTTTTTTATTCATTATTCATATATTAAATATTTAATAAAAAAAAATATGGTGTGTGGAGGTTGTGTGAATAGTAGAAGATTTTTTAAAAGAATAAATAGCTTTTTTTTTTTAAAAAGAAGGGGATAAGTGACGCAATTAAAGATGATTTTTATAGTTTAATATGATTATAATAATATCTAATAAAAAAATTAATTTTTTAATAATAAATTATATCTTTTTTAAATCGATTTAAATAATATATATTCTACGATTGTATATACTATTATTTGTATATTAACTTACTCGTATCTTTTTTTTTTTTTCCTAATCAACTTACTCGTATCTTATTCTCGCGTCTGTAGAAGCTATATTAGATTCGAACTCAATCAAATTTGAGTTGAAATTAAAACAAGGACTAATAAAACCACAAACAGCATTTGCTTTCAGCCATGCCCACCGCTCCTCTATTTTCCATTCCATTCTCTCCCGCAAAAGAAAAAAAAGGAAAAAGGAAATTTATCGCACTCACAGTGTCCACTGGGGCATAGCTCGATTCGATCCGAACTGAATCGATGCCCTAATTTCTGATTTTGGACTTCTCTCTCTCTCTCTCTCTCTCTCTTCGCAGAGCCATTCAGAGGAGGAATTCCAATAGAGAATAGAGAGAGAATGGATCACTCGTTCTTGCTGATGCTGTCGAACCTACTCCACCTCCAGAATTCCCTCGACCCCACCACTTCCTTCCTCTCCTCTTCCTCCTCCTCCACTACCACCTCCTCCGCCACCGGCACCGCGACCTCCCCCACCTCCTCTGGTTCCCCTACCTGCCTCCTCTCCTCCTCCTCCTCTGCCGCCCCTCTCCTCTTCTTCACCATCGCTTCCGTCCTCTCCTTCCTTGCCTCCTCTCGGCCCAAATCTACCCCTTCTTCCCCTCGTCCTGTTCCCCCACAATCCTCCAACCCCTCTGCCTCGGCCGCCGATTTCTCCGTCTCGGCCTTTCGCGCTCTCTCTACTGAACACATCTGGTCCCTCGAGGCCCCTCTCCGCGACGCCCAGTGGCGGTCCCTCTACGGGCTCTCCTACCCGGTCTTCACCACCGTCGTTGACAAGCTCAAGCCCCACATCGCCCTCTCCAATCTCTCTCTTCCTTCCGATTATGCCGTCGCCATGGTCCTCTCCCGACTCTCCCATGGTTTCTCTGCCAAAACCCTTGCTTCCCGCTACTCACTAGAGCCTTACCTCATCTCCAAGATCACCAACATGGTCACCCGCCTCCTGGCCACCAAGCTGTATCCGGAATTCATCAAAATCCCTGTTAGCCGTAGGCGGTTGATCGAGACCACGCAGGCTTTCGAGGAGCTGACCTCGCTTCCCAATATGTGTGGAGCCATCGATGGAAGCCCCATCAAGCTCCATAGCCTCCCCAATGACCCTAATCTGGCTGCCAATTACAAATGCCGATATGGGTACTCCGCAGTTCAGCTTCAGGTTGTGGCTGACCACAAGAAAATCTTCTGGGACGTTTGCGTCAAGGCGCCCGGTGCGACCGATGACGCCACGCATTTTAGGGACAGTCTGTTGTATAATCGGCTTACTTCCGGGGACATTGTGTGGGAAAAGGTTATCAACGTTAGGGGGCACAATGTTCGGCCTTACATCGTGGGGGATTGGAGCTATCCGTTGATGTCATTTTTGCTGACACCCTTCTCGCCAAACGGAATGGGCGCGCCCGCCCAGAACTTGTTTGATGGAATGCTGATGAAGGGGCGTTCCGTTGTGGTTGAGGCAATTGGGCTGCTTAAGGGCAGGTGGAAGATCCTCCAAGATTTGAATGTGGGACTCAGTCATGCACCACAGACGATTGTTGCTTGTTGTGTGTTGCATAATTTGTGTCAGATTGCAAGGGAGCCAGAGCCGGAGGAGCTTTGGAAGGAGCCGGATGAGAGCGGGACTCCACCAAGGGTTCTCGACGGTGAGAAGTCATTTTGTTATCATGGAGAGAGCTTGAGGCAGGTATTAGCTGATGACTTGCACCAAAGACTTTCTTCAAGATAGGAAGATTAGATGGTCTTGAGAAATGATTCTTACTGTGAACACCTTCACCTCTATGCGAGGCTGTAGTTTTCTCCATCTTCTAATGCGTTTAAGACATATTATGTGTTTTCTTTGTTGCCCTTTGACCTTTTTAGTGAGCATTAGAAATAGATTTTGGCTCCATTCTACTAGATGGGATAAACTGATTTGGTAATGAAATCTGAACACTGGAGACTTCTGAAACTGAATTAGAAAGTGCCACCGCACAACCAGCATATCATATGTAGGAACGTTTGATTTGAATCTTATGGTCATTATGATTTTACGCCTCCTTTATATATAAATAATAGTAAACAATAGTAAAATTTTACTATTTTAAAATTTATTTACTTTTTGTATTTTGTTTGAAAGTTTAGAGAAATTGTAATGATTCATAATGATTAGATGAAAAAGTTAAAAATTAAAAATTAAAAAGTATATGTGCCTACGACGTTTGGATTTTGAGATGAGATAGGATAACATAATTTGAAAGGTTTGTAAAATCATACCAAGTCTAATGCCCGTTTGGATTGTAAAATGCGTTCATCTCATCTCAACGTCTAAATACCACAAACACAAATATTTTTTAATTTAAAATATTTAATTTTGTCTAATCATTATTTAATTATTACAATTTTTTTAAATTTTCAAACAAAATATAAAAAATAATTCGACTTTTAAAATTCAAATATATAAATTATATTAAAAAATTATATTATAATCCTTTTTTAATTTTATAATTTTTTATTTAATTTTTTCTCTCATTTTTTAAAATTTCATAAAAATCTTAATTCAAATCATTTTATTATTATTTACAAATTATCTTATTACTATTCATAGATTTTTCATCTCATCTATGTAACCAAACAAGACCTTAGATGATGCTTGGGGAATGAGATGTGATGAGAAATATGAAATAATAGTAAAATGATTTGTGAATAGTAGTAGAATAATTTGAGTTATGATGTTTTATGAGGTTTAGGGAGATGAGAGAGTAAAAGTTGAATAAAAATATTATAAAATTAAAATAGTATTAGAATATAATTTTTTAATATATATTTTATTTTAGGATTTAAAAAGTTTGAATTGTTTTTATGTTGTGTTTGAAAGTTTGGAATGATTAAATAATGATTAGATGAAAATTTGAAATTGAAATTTTTTTATACTTGAGTGATGTTTGGAAATGAGATGAGATGAAATAGAGATTATAAAACTATCTCATCTTCCAAACAACCCCGTTTCTCCGCACTTTTCTTTTAGTCACCAATGGATTCTATTCCATTCACGTGTATGATTCAGCATTCTGTAGATAACTCCGGTGTGTTTCCAGATAGAGAAATTCTATAAAGCACGCCGGTCATTAAACACGAATTGCATACCCTCCACTTCATCATATATGAAATGTCTATTCTATCCTTATTTAGATTGAATCATTTGCTTTCCTTCTTTGTTTTACCAGAAACCACCCGTCTTTCTAATTCTTCCTTTCTTTCTCCTCGATAGAGATCATACGATAGATTTTTTTTTTTTCTCGAAGGAGTAACATTGCTTCCTGTGAGAGTTTGATGGAAATTCTAGGGCTTTTTATAAAATATTTGTCCGAAGAGATTTGACTGAAGGCTCCAAGGAAATTTCTCAAGGCCAGTTTCGAGGCTGATAAAAACTAATTTCTTAAACCTTTTTATCGATAAAAACCAAAAGCAAACTGATGCTTCACCCTGTTAGTTTTGCAAAATTACTAAAAGTAATCTGAAAAACACTATCCTTAAAAATAGCACAATCACATTTTCAGGTTTAACCTACCAAAGCCTGGCAATACAATAACTTTAGGTGCATTTAACCATTAGATTAATGCACAATATTTATTTTGCATGCATATTAGAATTACTTCCAGCTCCTTTCTAATGATTTCCCCTTCAACCATGTGATTACTGAGACTAATCAGCCACATCAAGTTTTATTTATTGTTCGTGTTGATAAACATGGCGAGGAAAAGAAAGATACTGTGTTTTGAAGGCGAATCGGGGAGCAAATGTGTAGGGACGTGATAAATGAAACACGTATAAAGCATAGATAAGAAAGTTTGACGACAATATCGTTGCCTGTTTGGGCAAACTAACTACATCTTTACACCGGAATACTCTCATGGCTCTAATTAATCAATGATACGCCTGCAGTTTAGACACAGTTCGATCCCTCTCAAAGCATTGGCATGAGTGAAGGCTCATTCAACCTGTGCCGATGTGAATTTTCTCGACGGCTGCAGCATGTATGCCAACTTTCATGCAATTTGTTTGGCTGAAAAGCATGGAGAACAACAGAACTTAAAGATGATGGCATTCGCGTCTTTCACTGTGCTTTAGTAAGGGTTCGGTTGGATACACCATGTAGCAATTTCACAAACCCGAGAAAGCTCAATTTCCCATCAGTATGCCTTATCCAGTCATTAAGAACAGCATGAACAGGAATGGAGGGTCCAAGTCCAAGCTCCTGAAACAGCGGTCATAGTTTTCATCCTTGGAGCTTCACAAACTTTTGCAGTCAAAGTGAAAATAAGAAAATAAACAAATCATTTAATCTTTTATCATCTTGACAAGCCATCGATCTTTCCAGGATCAACCAACTAAGCTTTATGAGATCAGTGGCATTGTTACAACAAGCAGTTGGATCATTTAGAATTAATTTGACATTTTAAGAACCATATATGTTCATTTTTTCACAAGTACCATATCGTTTCAAGTTAAGAAATCAACACTCCAAAATTCTAAGGATTGTGAATTTCCCTGTTTCTTTAGCTATCCATATAGTTAAGCAACTTAGCAAAACTGAAATGTAACATTAAAGTAAATTTCCTTGTAAAAATCCTGACTTATAGTTTTCATGAATTTCTTGTATCTATCTCTAGTTCCTAATTAGGTGCAATCTCCTGTATACTACCTGTGTACTTGAGCTATGCCTATTTTCATATTAATAAAATCTTTCTCACTTGTCCAAAAAAAAAAAAAATCCAACTTACTGAAGCAAGTTCTTCAATGACAATAGGCCTGTTCCCGTCCTTCTCAAAAAGTTCATATGCACTACGGGCATGCTGTTCCCACCTATCAAGTGCCTCCAGCTGATGCACACTTAATGCAGCTGCACAAAACTCCTCAAAATCCATTCTTCTGTATTGAAGTACATTCAGCTGTCATGGCATAAAAATTGAAAAAAGTAGGAGCTTATATAAGCTATAATAAGCCTATAACCATATAAAAATAATGGAGCATCTACACAAACAGTTAGAAAATGCATCAGTACCGATGCAAGAAAATCAGGGATATGAGACTCCTTCATTGCGTCCGTTGCATTTTTCATCAAAGCCTGTCCAGAACAATTGAATCACAAACGCTTTCAACTATCTAGATATTCAACCTCAGAGAGAGGGAGGGGGGACTTACCGTCCTTATACTCTCCAAGGTTATGCAGCTATTTTTGTTAGGTAATAATAGAGCAAATTGCTCCTTTAGATAAAAGACTTCGTCTACGGTCAGTGTCTTAGACAAGGCCTGCAATATCAGATGGAATAGTAATTGTTAAAATATGTACAAGAAAAATTCAGAATTTCACATATGAACCATGAATACCATGTTTTATTGTATTATAGGTTATCTATAGTATACCGAGAAAGAAACAACGGTTAAGTATTTTATTGCTAGTATAATTGAATAAAATAATATAAGATAAAAAATTCAAGTTCCAGAATTTTAGGACTCACAGAAACAAGAAGTCCATCTATTTGAAAAGGATGAATCACTAATTCAATCAATTTACTTGAAGGTCAGAACTATAAGGATGCATGGGATTGACTTGGAGAAGTTTTTTTATTTTTCTCATCAAGTGTAAACATACACACCCTTAAAGCAGCCTTACGCAAGGATGATGACCGTATATAAGCCTTCATGAGTCTAAATATCAGTATGTCAAGAGGAACTTTTACATCATTATAATTTCGGATCCATGGATGACCTGCACACAAGAATAGAAAGAAAGAAACATAGCACATTATTGCCAGGAGGATGATACCAAGATATAGAAACTCCAAAAGTTATCTAGCCAAAAAAAAAGAAAAGAAACCCCAATAATTTTAGAGGAATCTAGAAACTAACTTAGCGCCTGAGCAGCTGTCATTCGTTTTCTTGAGTCTTTATTTAACAGGCGCTTGACAAAATCCTTTGCCTCAGAAGACAAAGAAGGCCAAGGTGCTTCATCAAAACTTGGATCCGCTTTCAAGACCGCCCGAAAAATTCCAGATTCAGTCCTAGCCCAAAATGGGCGACTACCACATAAAAGAATATAAGCAATTACTCCTATACTCCATACATCAGCCTCTGTACTATAAGACCTATGTAGAACTTCAGGGGCAACATAATATGCACTTCCCACAATGTCATTAAGCCGCTCATCTGAAAGCCACCATAAGCGTTAGAACTCCATTAAAATTCTCAAATTCCAGGAGACAGGTAGCAAATATGGACTCCTATGAATTGACAAACCTGGCTTGACAAAATCTGATAAGCCAAAGTCTATGGCTTTCAACTTTGAGTTCTCATCTTTAGAAGTATACAAAAAGTTCTGATCCAGGAAGAAGCCACAGTTAGATTGCAATATAAATACAAATAATTGAAAAAAAGAAGAAGAAGCAAAGTTTATTGACCCAGATCCAGTTATTCATTAGAGTGGAGAGAGTAAACACGTGCATGAAACAGAATATGTCACATTGATCAAACCACGAGTAAAACATGCAGTTTAAACTTTTTACGATTGATGGGGGAACGGAGCCAGGAGTTTCTTATGTAGGTCCAAAATTACATTATTTAGCAAGTATTTATTGCCATGGTGTTGCACAATCCCAATTAGGAAAAGATTAAAAATAACAAAGTTTCAACTCATATCTGACTTTTTATTATATATCTGAGGCCAACTTTGACTACAAAATCACAAGGCCCGTGGCCTGTCAACTGTTTATAAATGGATCGGGAAAGAGATGGGTAGGAGACAGTAAGGGGCTAGTTATGCTACTGAAGTATGAAATCAGCCTAATTATATAACGGATGCAAGTTGCACAAGAGGTGCAGCAAAAACAATTTGAATAGTCCAACTCATGTAGGGACTTTTTCTTCTTTTCTTCTCTCTTTTCTTTTTTTTGATAGGTATGCAAGGGCTTTTTCAAAATCCCAAACCCAGTCAGCTGAACATTGAGGGACTGGATTTTAGTTATCTTAGTTTGGTATCACAAGCATGCTGTCTGGAAGTCAATATATTTGGCAAAAGGTTAGTGCACAACCAATCTTGACTAAGCTAAAAGCAAACAGAGAAATAATTGAGAGTGGAGTCATCTGGTCCAGCACCAGAAATATCGAAACAGTCTCTTCATCATGCCAACTCTAAACTAGGAAACTCTCCAATCGGTAACTCAGTTAGCACTTGCATTCCCTACACAGCCATTCTTAATAAATGCAACCTTCCAGTAGACATATCATGATATAATTTCATGATAAGAAAAAAAGAAAAGAAGGAAAAGTGTTCCACCTCTGGTTTGAGATCTCGATGCACCACACCCTGAAGATGACAAAATGCAACCACATTCAGTATCTGCACAATGACAGCCTTTGCATCATCTTCTGAGTATTTCCCACCCCTACAAAAGTAATACAACATCTAGTCAAGGCCACACTGAAGCAAATTTTCATATTTGAAAGGCCCAGAGGACACATCTATGAAAATAAAGAAATAAACAGATGACTACCTTGAAAGTATTCTGTCTAGAAGTTCCCCTCCTTCACATAACCTGAACAGTCAAACTAATAATTAAATCCCATATGGTGAAACATCAAGATAGTAATTAAATTCCATGAGGTGAAAGAAAGTATGTACTGCAAATCCTACTTAGACAATCAAAATGACAAAGACTGTATCCTTGCATCAATGGTAAATAAATGGCAAATAAGAGCTCTCATGAAAAGTCAAGGAAACTTAAAGTCAATATTCATGTCAATCAGTTATTGTTATATGAGCAGCAGCAAAACAAGATCCAATGTCAAAAGGCAGTGAATGATGTTCCATGCTTACTCCATTACTATGTAGACATTATCATGGTCTTCAAAAGCATCATAGAACTGTACTAGATTGTTATGTCCTGTCAAGGCTCGCAATATTTTCACCTCCCTTCTCACATCCTCGATCGCAATTGCTGTCGTCATCTGGCAATAAGGATTATGAATAACCCATAAGGGAGAGATAAAATATGAAAAAGATGTCAAGTATCCAGCTATCCATGAACTTCAAAAAGTCCAGAGATTTAGTAAAATGAGGGGAAAAAACATATCACAACAAAATTTTGCAAGCTAAGCATGGTCTAAAGAACCCAAGCAGCCCAAAAGGTTATGAGCACTCCTTAACTTATTTACAGCTTCAAGTGCATGACATCTTCAATTCCTTCTTAGTCTTACTCAAGCAGGACTTTATTCTTGTCTGGTATTAAACTACAAGGTCATCCTGTTCCAGCCAACAAGATCATGCATCTCTTCTTTCACTTTCAATATATATGATTCAGCACTTATAAGAGATCATGAAGTGCTAGTAACACCGATAGTGTCAAGGGTGGTCCTCTTATTTAGAAAATCTTGTCACAAGAGTTAAAGTATTTTCATGAGAGCTCCAACCCCATCATTCTAACAGAAAGGTTGCTCTCTATTACCAAGCAAATGCCTCGTCGCTGAATGGACTCATTGTCAATGTAAAGATTACTTTCGCTCCATATTTCGTTTTTACATTGACTCGCCGGATTTTCTACTTTAGAAGAACTTTTATTAGTAAAAAGTATTATTTATTGGTGAAAAAATATCTCAGTTTTTCAATATATATATATATATATATATAAATACAAATTTAAAATATGAAAGAAAACTTAGAAGCAAAAAAAAAAAAAAATAGAAATCTTATACGAACAAAAAACCAAACAAAAGAAATTAAATAAATATTTTAAAAAATAAAAAAGAGATGTAAATTAAAACAAAAAATAAAGGGATGGCCGTGCGACAGCTCCTTGGTCTTGAAAGTGGAGTGGAAAGGGGAGGATATCCACACCTGCCTCCCAGCAACCCACGAGGCGGAGTGATTGAAGTTGATAATCTGTTGGGCAGCTTGATCTAGGCCACCCGAGGAGTAATTCGCAACGGCCACCAACCTTGGGTAGTTTGATTTGGGCCACCCAATGAGTTGTCAACGAAAGCCACCTAGGAGGGCCCCATCTTTTTATTTTTGTTATTTTAAGAAGTTTAGAGTTTGGTTTGTTAATAAACATTATTTTATAAGATTTCTTACGAGTAGCATGCCACATCAGCATGTCTTAGATTTACTATCGGAATTTTGGTAGAGGAATCAGTTTGATCTATCTTAAAACCACAAAGAGTAAAAAATTCAATTGAAAAGCATAGAGAGCAATTTGATTTAAAACAAACCATATGGGCCAATTTATTAATTAGCCCTGATTTATATAGCTACTAAGAATCCAAAAACTCATCATGTAAATCTGAATCCTTTGCAATCAGGTGCATCAAAGGAAATCCGTAAAAGACATATACATGTCTATTAAAGATAAGTCTTAAAAAAAAAAAAAAAAAAAAGCATATCGTCCGATTCTAATGAGATAGATGTTCACATCTTCGATTCCTCCATCTGGAAATGGGTAAGATGACTGATATTCTTTTTTTTTTTTAAGAAGTAGATGACTGATATTCTCCCTTGATATAAAGCTTTTGTTCTTTAGTTTTGGTTAACTCCATGTTTGGATAATAAGATTTGCAATTATTTGTAACTACCACACGTTTCATATCAATCAGATTACACACAATTTGAGAGTCCACAAAAATGTTTCTATCCTTTCAGAGGAGGTTCAAGTCACCCACAAAGAGATCCAGGTGCTAACTGACAATTATGAGCGGGACTACATTTTTAGTCCAGTTCATGTGTCTGATCCAGATGCCAGCTTTGGCCAGTTATGGTGGCTATAAGTATTGGGATGGACGTGGGGCATTGGTCAACATACAGTGTGTATGATTTAGCTTAATCGTAGGCCCTTCTTAAGGTCCCATTAGAGACCGTGGCCTTTTTCAACTACCTCATATCTTGATCCTTTAGTAGGAACCGTCACATCTTAGACATGTACTAATCACTATATGAAGAAGTCACCGAAAAAGGAAAAAGAAATTTAAATTATAGTTTCGTTCCTGATCATAAAATATTCACTTTTTTCTGCTTGCAAAACATACAGCCTAGTCATTCAAAATGCACTTTTGAGGCCGAATTGTGATTTAAACATAAAAATATATAATATCCTAATCATGTCAGCTAAGCATAGCAACAAACCAGTCGAGGTGGAATGGTCACTGGTGGGCCAACCGATCGATTCTTATCATTGACCAAAAAAGCCAATGAACAAACAAGTTGGTCGCTTTATGTGTCTCATACTCAAAGTTTAAAATAAATGGAGTCCTAGACAATTATAATTATGCCTAATATTCTCTCTTCTTTGCAAGGATTTTTCCAAATAGGAAAATTCTTTGAACGGATTCTCCTAACATCGCCCTCAATTCCATAACACATTCAAACTAATGTCTTCAGACTATTGTATTATAAATAAAAATAATACCCACACACGCACAGAAAATTAAAAAAATCAAATAAATAAACCTGAAAAATTCAATAACACACAACAAGAAGCCAGAAGACTCAGCTTCCAATGGTGCACACAAGCAAATGGTTCAGCCGCCAAGAAAACATAAGCAAATGAGAGAGAGCCAGCAAATGTAATCCTAGTGCTGAAAAAATGAATCACATGAACCTCAATTTCATTAAAAAAAAAAAGATTAAAAGAACCACCACTTCCAGAGCACGAGAACATAACAAAGACAGCAAAGAATCGAACATGCAAGAGATACGGAGAGATTGAGAAAGAAAGAAAGAACAATAGACAAGCGAATACCTTGGCTTTTGGGATGACCTTGACAGCAACCCGTTGGCCCTTGAGCTCGCCCTTCTTGAACCTAGCGGAGCAAGTATACCCAAAATGCCCTCGTCCCACCTCCTCTCCAACCTCCAACCGACTCGTCAACTCCTTGGAGAACCCAAACCTCTTATCCAACTCCACCTCCTCATCCTCTTCCTCCTCCTCCGGTATAGCAGCAGATGCCTTCGTCTTCTTACCCTGACGCCGCAAAAGCACCGCCCTTATGTGTTTAGCCGGCGACGGAGGCGGAAACGGCAGCCTGAAGAACCGCCCGGGAGTGGAGCTGGCGCTCTTGGGGCCCGGGGATTTCTTGAGGAAGTGAGCGGGGCTAGGGCTGGGACTGGGGCTGTAGAAGGGGAAGAAGCGAGATAGTTTGCCGGCGAGGACGTCAGTTCCGGGGAGAGAAGCGGGAGATGGTGGTGGTAGAGGTGATTTATGAGGCTGGGAAGGCGGGTCAGGTTCAGTAGAGTCGTCCCTGGCAGCGTAGGGATTGGGCTTGGGTGGCTTAGAAGTGCAGGTGCCCATGGATGGTGTTATTCAAAGCTGGTTTTTTTTGCTTTGGTTGGTGCACTGCGACGGTGGTTCTTTCTGCTTTGTTTTGATTTTGAGAGAGAGAGAGAGAGAGAGAGAGAGAGAGTCTTTGTGGGATTTGGTGAAAGAGCAGAGCCAGTGATCTGTACGATCTCACTGGCCACGTGGCTTGCACGTGAAATTCTTTTCTTCCTTCTTCTCGACCCTATAAGTCGAGTGCCGTGGGTGGGCGCTGCCCAATCCCTGCAGACTGCATTGGCCATTGATCGTTGAAATGGATTATAAAATAGAGACTCGCTTGAGCTTTATTTTTTAAAAAGATAACATTATAACTAGGAAGGCAATTGCCAGTCACGTTTTTCAAATCATTTTACCACAAATTCAAATGGTTTTACTTTTACAACGATATAGTTAATGACAATATATGATCATAACCATCCAAATAAAGTTAATAAACATGGTTGTTTTTTCCTACTAAATGTCAAAGTATATATCAAGTCAAATGAGCTACACATGTCAATTAACTCATTTATATAAAATAAATTTAAATGAATTGTATTGTATTAATTAATTTATTAATTATTAAACTGGTCAAAACGGATGATGCTACACGATCCGTTATCTAAGTTAAGATTTAAAAATTTGATACATTTAACTTAACGGATCGGATTTAGATTTATTTTTATAATCGAATATTCATGATTTAATGACACGAACAAGATTCAAAAACACGATTTGCCACCTTCTAAATACTCGACTATACATTTTCCCTTCTGAATTACAGTCCCCTTATCGTTCATATAAAATAAATAATCATCATTAAATTTCATCTTCAAAAATATATATTTAAGATCTTTTAAACCATTAATAATAACAAAAATGAAAAAATAAACTGGATTTTGTGAAGGAGACAACGGAAATCGGGAAATGAACGGTTGCGCACTGGCACATGTACGGATCCGGAACATACAAAAAGGCCAGGATGGTGAGCTAAAGGTAGGAGCCAGGAGGGGGTTAGGGGTCAAATCACATTGCATTGCACATGCAACAATTTAATTTATCCTGCCCGTAACTTTTTGGTACATTAACAACTCGATAGTGTTGACGTACCACCCCCCATGTGCTCAAGATCCTCCCAACAACAAATCATTAATATGCAATTAATCAATTAAGTTTGTCCCACTCCTAATTATAATTCAAGAAAAAAAATATATATTTTCTTTTTAATTATGTTAAATGTTAAATTAAAAAAATTATTTTAGATATAAAGAAATTATATAAAATAAATATATAAATTGATGTGACTTAATAGAATTCGTTAGATCTATTTTAAAAATTTATTTTTATTTAATCTAATTGTAGCTAAATTATTTTTCTAAATTAAAATATGTGATTCGTGTT
The DNA here is from genome assembly GCA_029856935.1 of Cyclocarya paliurus. Taxonomy (NCBI): domain Eukaryota; kingdom Viridiplantae; phylum Streptophyta; class Magnoliopsida; order Fagales; family Juglandaceae; genus Cyclocarya; species Cyclocarya paliurus. The sequence goes on along the minus strand of CM056945.1, from coordinate 41,317,792 downwards.
CTTGACTGATAGAAGTTTAAAATTAATTTTATGATTTTTTTTTTATTTGACAAAATTGATTGGTCAATATGACTTTTGACGGTCTTTGCGATGCAATCAGTCGTAATAATGATCGTATGACCGATATGAGGACCGGCTCTGCTCCGATACGACTTCGGTGTGCCGTATTCTTTTGTCCATTCGATTCTGGATATCTCTATAATTGTTTATAAGGCACGTCCATGCCAATTTTGGATCTTTTTCTTCACACTCCAGCCAAGCCAAAAAAAATTAATGTTTAATAAACATGTTATTGTAAAAAGGTAATTATATTGTAAGTTTCCTTGTTGATTCACCCAACATATTTCATCTAAACGTTTTCTTATCTAAACTTTTTTTTTGTTTAAAAGAAATATAATTTCATTAATTCAAATCAAACAGTACATGACATCTTGAGCAAAATAACAGACAAAACTTTCAAGGGATCCTCTTCTATCCACACAGACTCACTGTCTAAATACATGTCTAACTTTGTTGCAATATGAGCAGCCTTATTGCCAGTTCTCTTAGTAAAAACCAATTTCCAATCTGCATTTCCCTTAAATAAGAATTGTATATCATCAACCAATTGCTCTTGTCAAGAATGGTTGTTGTTATAACCATTTAACACTCCCAACTACTACTGCCTGAGCATCACTCTCGAATACCACCTAGTGTAAACACATCTCTAGGCACAATTTAATGCTTATTAGAAGTACATTACATTATGCAGAAAATGCAGAGCAAATATGACTTTTTGGAGCAGAAACCACAGCCAGCACCCTCACCTTTACTGTTCCTTACCACTATGCCAATACCTATCGACCTTTTTTTAGAATCAAAAGCAGTATCAAAGATTAACTTATAGAAGGGATCTACGGGTGGATTCCATCCCATGTCACAATATGTTAAGGTAGTCTGTCTGCATCAAAAGTTAATCTCAAATGTGATTCATGATAAACTTCTAAGTCATTCAATGCTGATTTAACTAAAGCAAGTGGACTATTAAATTTGTTATTAAAGACAAAGCAATTCCTTCTAGTTCGAATCTTGTGTAGAATAGTAGCCACTTGATCTAACTGCACAGCATCCAACCTGTTAAGCATGTCCAACCACAACAATCTGAAATCCTTATAATTAGAACTCCATTTGTTGAGAGGACCATCTCTCTCTCCCCAGACATCCATAGAAGTAGGACAATTCCAAAAAATATGGATAACATTTTCCTCATGGATAACTTATCTAGCATGATAAGTGTTACAATTATAAAGAAGTTTTATAAAAATTAACTCTCAAATTTATATAATTTTATAAAATATATTAAATCTATTTTACAATTCAATGTACCACATTAAGCAACCGTTAGTTTGTAGGTTTATTTTTATATATTTTTTAAGTAAAGTATTGAGTGATTAAGGTATCGACTAAATTATTCTGAATTGGGTTATCTTGTACGAATTTTTTTGCTTCCCCCTACTTATCAAAAAAATTAAAAAGGTGAAAAAACTATAAAGAGCTTGAAAGTGGCATCCCAGTGCACATTTTTGACTAACCAGAAGGGGTCCACAACATGGGTATTACTCCAAATATGCTCTCCCCTATCTTTTAAGAAGTTTTTCTACTTTCTAATATTTCTTTGAATATATATATAAATATATTTTTGGGACGTTCTTTCCAAGAATTGGGTGTGAAGCATTATCCAAATCCTTCCCGAATAGAAGTCTTTGGGGGTGTGGTTTTTCATTCCCGCAACATGCGCCTTTCAACTACATTTTTGGCAGCAGTCCACTCAAAACCATGTCTTTTTTTCCGTAGAAAATTTGTCTCTTTCACTATTTTGGCGGGCAAAAAACCATCTCCTTCTATGTTCTTAATTCCTTACAGAGAAATGCACAGTACATTGAAAGGCCTTGAGGACCCTCAAATATTAAGGGAAGTGTAAAGAGGCCAAAGTTGCGTTTCCCTGTACATAAATATGCATAATACATAGTGAAGTGAACCCTCTCAAGATGCCCCAATAATTGTAATAGCAACATGAACTCGGCCTCCCACAAAAAGCTTTCACCCACCATACTCAGATGCTCTCTCTGCCATCAAAATGGTCAAAAATCGAACACTACATAAAGAAAGATGGGGTCTAGAATGTGACAATCTAGGTGAACGGTGGTCTGTCGATGACTTTTACAGCCAAACATATATACCCGAAGCCCCCACCATCCTTTGATTTTTCATCTGCTTTACAGTTTCCATCCCTTTTCAGTTCCCATCTTTTTTTTTCCTTGAAGGGTCCTCAAGATTTTTTATTGCAAGTTAAAATGATTATGGTACAGCGCTCTCTTTCTCCTTGTACCATCATTGTACAATGTGAGTGGGTTCCCCACTAAATGTCATTGTTGGGGAATATATATATGCATACAATCTCTTTTTCATCAAGATGTTTTTAACATGGGATGCATGCAAATCTGTCGTCCATATTTATTTTGTGTAGTTAATCAAACCACTTAGGTTAAAAAATTATTACTTGTCTCGATGCAAATTAGTTGTCGGTTTCGTTTAGAGGAACTTTTTTTTACTTTTGAAAAAACAAAAGGCAAGATTTGAATTTAAAATAGGAGAGGAAAAAAATTGTCCCTTAAAAGTACAACACATTAAATAGTCTCGTTTGTTTTTACAGATGAGATGAGATTAAAATTAAAAATTAAATAAAATATTGTTAGAATATATTTTTTTAATATTATTTTTATTTTGAGATTTGAAAAAATTAAATTATTTATTTTATTTTGTATGAGAATTTAAAAAAATTGTAATGATTAGATAGGATGAGATAAGATGAGTTGATAGGAATTGTGAAAATAAACGAGACCAAATCACTAAATTATTTGATTTAAGAAAATGAGAATAATACGTTTTTATATTTCAAAATTATCTATTAATTACTCGTGCTCTTTTTCTTTAAACAAAACATAAAAACGACATAAAAGAAAGATGAAGACTAAGGAAGCTTAAGGAAAACAGCCCACCGTCACTTCCACTTCCACTTCCGCCTAGGAGGAACTAGAGTTGTCGACATCCACAATCCACTGGATGATGATCACCGTTCAAAAATGCCCACGAATGGACCCTGCGTGTGGTGGGCATGCGTGTGATGCACAAAATAATGCGCGCGCGCACACAACTATTAAGAAGAAATAGAAGCTCACAGAAAGAACGCACAAGACCTTGACCACTCAGGACACAAACAGGGAGCTCGTGTCGTTTCTGCCAATCCATATCAATAGAACCAACTCATTCAAAGAAAATAAAAATAAATAAATGAATTCCAGAAATGACCGAAGAAAAACAGAAAAGGATTTCGTGGCCAACACTATCTGATCTGGTTTATAATTGAGATAGAAAGTTTTGTTGGGACCTTACGTTTCATCAACAGCGAGATTCCTTCGACAAGTAGTGAAAGAATGCTAACGACAAAATTTGAAGTACTGTCGACGTCTTCCATAATTACAAATGGTCCCATTTATATTTATCAACACCCAACCAACTCAGACATTACTAAGTTTGATACTCGGAATTTTGGACGATGAAACTTCCTGGAAAAAGACTAAAATGCATGTTGGTGTTGTACCAAATTACTCTCTCCTTTCTCTCTGGATGACAATATTGAGTGAATTTTGTGACCTTTTTTTTTTCAAAACTTTTTACTTATTCTTTATTGAAAAAAAAGACGCATCCTTTGTTTTTTCGACTCATATTCACAAATATAAAAATACTGAAGAATGAATTCTGGAAGCATTTGGAATTGGAAATCAAATAATGGTGAAAAAAATGAAGGGAATATTATAAAACAGTTCGCCCCGCAGTCTTGGGCTTTTGCTTCCCCTGGGCCTGCTTGAAAACAACTTCCAAAGAAGGAAATTCTTTCGACCGTAGGTCCATAATTCGGAGTGTCTCAGTTCACCCAATCGTTTATTGTTAGTACGTCAAAGGTCAAAGATAAACAAAATTGCACAAGAGCAACTGCTTCTTACACTTTGAACAAAAGAAATTAAAAAAGGAGGACACTCGAAGCAAAATCTTATGCATTGTGCAAGTGCATCGGCTTCCTGTATTTTTTGACACGGACGCATCAACTCACCTCGAGGCAAATCGCAGTACAAAAAGATTTCTGTTCCAGGTTCTTGGAAAGTAACAAAGTTAGCACTCCGTTTGCATGCCCAATTAGCAAACAAAGGCCACCATTCTTGATCAGGATCATATTGTATGTCTATCAGGTACAGTCTTCCAATATAAATCAACCAAGACATACATTGGGATCTTCTTCATCGGAATCAAACTCAACCTGCAAGGAAATATTTGTGGCATAAATCACTAAACCTGACATCACGAGAAAGAAAACCCTTAAAAAACTGAGACAATCATTCATTTCGATTGAAGTAATGTATTGATATATTGTAATCTTGAACACCAATTCTATACCCATGGGGTACATGCAGTATCAATAACATTGCCAACATATGTAGCTATCAGAATTTGGATCATTCATTCAAAAAATTAGACTCACATTTTCATCTCTGAACCACTTTCCATGACAATCACGCTTCCAACCTGCAGCTGTGAACTTTAGTTCCATCTCTCGGCGCTCCTGGAGATTCAAATGTTGCTGCTGAGCAACCACCTTGTCAGCTGCTTCAATTGCAGGACAAAAGCTATTTTGACTCGGATTTGAATTCCCACTTGTAATGCGATCCAAAATTAGTTGTACATCATGGTTCCGATTATTGGAACTTTGCTGAGGAGTTTGGTTGCAAAGTATCTCTGAAGTTGCCTTTTGTGACAGTTCAATCAATGGTTTACCAACTGATCTAAACTTTTGGTGGTAGCTACTACCGTTTGCAGTGCCAACAGAAGAGTCTGACAGTGCCATTCGTTTATTTATCTCATCTTGTCTCGCCAACTCTCTTTCCTTTAGCTTGGACTCTGCGGCACAGTGGCGCGATCCCTTGCTATGCATCTTTGTTGGATTTGCAACATTTAAAAATGTTAATTGAAGGGTAGAGAAGACAAGAAGGTGCTAGCCTCCAGAAAACAAGGTATATAACGAGAAATATGTGCAGAAGGATAAAACCATTCACTACATGAGCATCTGAAGAAAGATAAAAACTAAAATAAAATTTCCCATGCGATTAGTAAATTGCCTTAGAAGTTTGAATCCGGAGCCACAATATCAGCTACATGATGTTTCAACACAGAACGTTTCATCACACATTAGTGATTCTGATTGAAGCCCCAAAAGACCATTTAGAGCAAACAAGTGACAAAACCCTCCTTCGCCCTTTTGATTCAGGCCGTGATTTCACATTTCCTAAACTAATGCTTGGAAATCCTTCAATTCATTTCCCTGAGTTTAAATTATCCATTTATCTGGGTCAAACGAAACTAGCCTTCGAAGTAGAAAATGCCTTCCGCTTTCACAAAGCAGAAGGCGCGCAATGTTTTACGTTGCAAGCCAGCAGAAAACATTTTCAACATCATATTAAAGGTCTCAAGCAGATGGTGGGGAAAAGCAAAAATTTCCTGAAACAAAATTTCAAACAACAAAACATCTCCCACCTTATTTACAAAGCTTTTAACCCCTGAGCAACTCCCATGGAAGAATAACTACGGCACTCAATTAAACTTTTGTTAAGTTGAAGTTAATACTAGATTACAGACGGGATTTTTGGAATTGCCGAATCACACGTCCAGACCAAGCCTAATTGAACTACTTGTATAATAATACTACTAAATAAAAGGTCATACATACAACGGCGATCTTCAAACAAATCCATTAGGTAAAAATATCGAAAGAAACGAAATTTAGAGAGAAGATTAGGAATCGGTGGGATTGGGGGGGATACGTACAGAGAGCATGAGAGGGGAATCGAGGATGGGCGAGTGAGGACAGAGGAGGCATACGTATTTGCCGCTGAGCAGCTTCTTGTAGGAAGATGCATCATCGAGTGCTTCCAGGGCCAGATCCTCAACCCTTCGCTTCCTCTGCTGCGCCTCTCTCGCCCAGCTATCTCCTCCGAACACGCTCATCTCTCTCCCCCTCTGCTTTCTAGACGATTCGGCTTTTCAAACAAACAATATATGAATGAAATAACACGGCGTTAAGAGTCCAAGCCGTTCTTCAAGAAGCATGTTATACGATATTACAAAGAGAGATTAACATCTCTAAAAGTTCTTATGGGGTCAATGTTGTTTAAGCTTTATTATCCCCAGAGCTTAAAGTTAAGAAAGATATGGACATAAATTATAATATATTAATAATTATTTAAAATTTAATCGATATTCGATAACAAGATAAAAATTGTAAAATGCATCTTATAAATTAATCCATGAAATTATCAAATCCAATAAAAAGGGATTAAATACGACGACGGAGCGACACACCGAATATGATTTCGGCTTTTAACGACAATACTTTTGTGGACTTACCAGATGCTCTGGCTAGCGAATACAATATAATATTAATTGGTCACCGAACAACGAGTTTGTTAAGGCTACATTTCCAAGTTATAAAATCAAAAGCTTTTGCTAGCAAAATAGTAAAGTCTGCAACCTCTTCAACACAATCTCGAACCCCTCTCTGTCTCTTTGTGTCTCGTTGGTCATCATCTTTGCTCTGCTTAATTAAATTGCAGGTTCGAAAGCTCAACATTTCCGTCAGTATACTGTAAGCATACACTGAGTCCTGAGATTTTGTGATGTTATTCGGTGGATCATACTTAAAAAAATTGCAATCACCACATTGTCTATCCAATACCAATTCAATTTTCTCACACAATCTACAAGGAACATATCAAAATGTTCAAAATAATACGATTTTAATTTGTAAAAACTTTGATTTACTTGAAGTACATTTAAGAAGAGAAATATTTTAATCATAAAAAAATATTCTACAAAATTAATAATCTTACAAAGTGGCGTGATTTAATATAGGGAATAACTTTACACAGGTGTATCCGCTATTCTCCAAACAACAGCAACCAATGGTAGCATGCCACGTAGGATACACATCTTCCCAATGGTGAGGTGCATTGCAGAGGAAACAAAAATGCCCAGGGGTCGAAACAATGCAGTCGAAACCCACTCCCCCTCTCTCTCTCTCTCTCCTTCCCACTCTGTCGAAGCTCTCTGTCGAAACCCTAGCCCTCTCTCTCTACATCCTCGACCTCCGCTCCAAGATCTCGACCCTTTTCTGTCTTCTGTCTCTCCAACAACTTCAATTAATCGATTTTCTCAGGATTTGAAGACTCTATGTCGACTCGATTTGCTGAGGTATGTTGGAGGAATTAACATGTTGTCATGTTCTTTATACTGGAAAGTGGAAATAGAGATCCCCCACATCCATAAACATGTTCTTCTTCTCGTTTAGCAGAATCCAACCAACACCCTCTTCCTGCCAATTCTAGGAATTTTTCCAAAACGAATTTAGGATCTATTCAACAAGTATACAATCAAATCTAAAACACATTCTGGGAGGCCAGTTGCTTCATTTAAAGCTAACATACTGATCGAGTTGTTTAATTTTCTGTCACAATTTCTACAATCTCTTAGCTAAACAAATCAGAGTTGAACCAAAAACAACAATTTTTTGGAAACAATGCAAGCAGCAGTTGCTTCAATTATTGGAAACAAGTGAGATTTGTTCTCCACTGTTCACAGACTCACAGCCCATTACAATGAAAGCTGTAACTCAGCAGTCGAGAACTTGAGTAACTTAAATATGAAGAACATTGCAAATACATTAACTGAAAAGATAAAAAGGAATGGGTATGGTGCGATTGTTCCCTCGGTCTGGAGGGCAGCTGCTGCGAACTGTGGGTGCGACTAAGGTGGGGTGCGTTGGAAGGGTTGCTCCTTCACCGGCGTACAACGTGCGGCTGGGACCTTTCTGTGAAGCGTGCGGCTGGGTGCTTGCGTTTGAAGGGATGTAGTTCATTCAAACAATTTTGACCTTTCTGTAAAGGGGATTTACCCGTTTCCAGCCAGGTTCAGACTGATACCATGTGCTCAGCTGATGTGTCATTATGCTATTGGTCTTCGACAAATCCCCCTTACTGGATACACCGGCCCAAAGAGAAACTCTTTAATACGTTAAATTGTAATACTATTTTTATTATATATTAAATCAAACGTTTTATATAAATAATAAATCTTTCAAATCTCTCAATACTTTACGTTCTATTTAAAAAAAAAAAATTTTTATTAAATAATTTTTATATAAATAATGAATAAAAAATTTAAAATAGTTTAAAACAAATAAATTCAAAAGAAAAATTTTAAAAAGATATTAAAAAATATTAAATATAAAATGTGAATAAATAATAAGAGATTGTGTAGCAAAATCCTTATATAAAATCGTTTATGAATTGATTTTTTTTATTTTTGATCTCTTACTCAAACGCTTCTCGAAACCTCTTCTAAAAGTATCCAAGTTATCTGAATTTGTTCGATAATGATGAGTGATGGTACGATAAGATTCGAATATTTTAACTTTCACCTCCAAAACTAGAGAGAGGATCAGTACAGCTCATGGAGAGTACTGAAGGAATTAAAGTTGTATTATCAGAAGTTGGCATTTACAAAATGAATCAGTAGATGGGTATTTGAAGAGGGGGGGCTGGACTAGCTAGCTAAGAAGGACCAGAACAGCGAGAAAGAGTAGTGCAAAACAGCCAACTTGACTTCTTTTAGATAGTTTAGGTAAAAAAATCGATAATATGTCTGCAGTGGGTTGGTGATGCTGATGGTAAGTAGGAAATTCTTCTTTCAGCCATTTAAGCTGTGGTCAGCCAAAAATTCAGCTATAATCATTTTCCGCTATCTTTCCATAAAAGTATGAATGTTGGCCAAAATAAAAGTCTTTTAAAAGTATTAGTATTGGATTTATTAAATTTATTTTTAAAATTTGATGAAAAAGTACATATTTTTTATAAATATAAAATCTTCACACTTATTATTTTATATTAAATTAACTATTAGATTTATTAAAATAATAATATAATATTATTTTTTTAATAATATTATTTTTAATTTTTTCTTTCATATCTTCCAATTACACTAATCATATATTAAGTAATAATTTAATTTGATACTTAAATTTTTGTTTCTCAATTAATTTTTTTCCTCAACCTATAATTTTCCATGTAGGCATCTCCTTCGAACACAAAGGTTTCTAGACAAATATCAAACAAGATAGCGGTAAAATTTCTGAGATATTGGCATAGCATTTGATGTCACCAACCACAAATTTAAAACAATTTGACGTATAAAGGGTAATTTTGTTGATAATTTACAACTTATAATTTTATGTCATTAAATCCATCTGCTCTCGCACCAGAGCAGCCTGGTAAAACATTGTTGTAACTATGTGATGCACTGCAATCAAAGGCAACAAAAAAAAAAAAAAAATTAAAAAAAAAAACCCACCTCGGTCTACAGTCCTCAACTAGCCGCAAACGACATTCAACTTATACAAGGGGTCCAAACACATGGCACCATCTTTCAAGATGCTGAGTGATTTGAGAGACTCACAACCCCCTTGAAGTTGGAAGTCATTTTCATTCCAGCATTCTTAATTTTCAAACTGCAGCACTTAAGTCTCTCTTTATCAGACCACAATTGTGAAAATTAACAGCAAAATAGACATAAACAACCGACACAACAGTTTGATGGTTTTTCTGACATCGACTATACTTACCTATAATGCATTCTCAACTCCACATTGATTCTAACCAATTAATATCTCATAACAAGGACGAAAGTCTAACTCAACAAATTGGCAACCGCAGAACACGAACAAACTAGTTGTTCATCTGATCTTATAGATAGTGGCTCTTGCAGTAAGTGCCTTGTGTCTATGAAATCACAAAAATGTATTTGCTGAAGATAAGGAAACCTGCAAGCAAGTCCTATTTAAGCAAGATCTACCTTGCATAAGGATGGTAACGACTAGTGCCACCATAATCTCTCCTATTTAAGCAAGAATCAAATGAAATAAAACATTATCATAGAACTCAGATGCATTCACTATTTAACATTCACTATAATCAAATCAAATGCATTCACTATAATCAACTCAGCTTCATTCACTATTTAACATTCACTGCCTCACAATTAAGGCCCCGGTCATAAGGATTACACAATTTAGAAGGCTGCCAACCCAGATTAAACTTAACATTTACTTTAATCTAACTTGTTGCCATTGCATTCAATATTTAGCACTCACTTGCTGCCATATAAATCACTCTTTTCACTTTAAACTATTTAGAAAAGCTGTTAATGTATACAAGCCGAGGATCGTACCACTTGTTTGACAATCTGGAACACTGAGTGCACCTGAAAATTAGCCAAAAAAAAAAAAAAATGAAACCAAAATCAGTAACCATGTATGTGTTCACTAAGAGCAAAAGCCCCCATCGGGGCTAACCAATTTCATTACCGATGAAACTAGGGTTGCAGATTGTCATTTGAGGGGAAGAAGTGAAGCATTGCGTGAAAGGAGAAGAAGTGAAGCACGAACCTGAAAGGAGAGAAACCAGTGTTTGATTGCTCTGTTTTTGCGTGAATGATCGAAGCTCAGATCAAGCCAATCAGGCACTTGCACAGCGAAAACGAGAGAGAGAGAAAGCACCACACAGTGCGCCTATGGAGGTGATGGAGATCCTTTGAAACCCCAGTGGACAAAGATGAGCTGCTCTCCTCTCATGGCAAAGGGAATGGATAGCTTGTCCAAAAATAGGAGAGGAAACGGAGGGAAGAAACGAACCGGAAGAGAGGGAGAGGAAGAAAATGTGCTGGGAATCGGGAAGGGAGATGAGAGGAAGAAAGAAATGGAGAGGAAGAAAGAAATCGGGAAGGGAGAGGAGAGGAAGAAGAAAGAGGGATTTCGGGATTTGGGGGTGAAGAAGAAAGCAGAGAAGAGGAAGAGAAAGAAAGAAACTAAATTTCGTGTGAAACCGTCAGTTTTTGTAATAAAATAATAAGATAGATGTTGAACAGTAGACTTTCAAATTTGAAGATAAATATGAATATACTGTAGCTCATAGCTTAACAAACATACTGAAAATGAATCTAATGCCGGCTTTTTTAAGTGGAATTTATCAAATTATAAAGATTGGACTCATTTGGTGAGTCCAATGCTAGTGCTCTAACGATCGAATTGCAGAATTAGAGCACTGGTATTGGACTTATCAAATGAGTCTAATATTTAAAATTTGATAATTTTAACTTAAAAACTAATGCATTGGATTCACCATACTTCAAAATGTGAAATTATGAGCTACATATATTCACATTCATATTCAAATTTGAAGAGCTACTATTCATCACTATCGGTATTATTTCATTAGCAAAATCATCCTCTTTCGCCCGTGAATTCGTTGTTTTCTGCCCTTTCTCTTCCTCTGCATTTCTTACTCTCCCAAGTCCCAACAGCCTGAAATCTCCAAATCCAATTTCTCTTCCTCTCCCTTTCTTCCTTCCCAACAGCTTTTGAATTCCCAGATCCCCTTTCTTTGTCTCGCTTTCTTAGTCTCCATTTCTTTCCTCCGTTCCCTCTCCCTTTTTTTCACCAAGCTATCCCGTTGTTTTACTTTTTCCTAAAAATCATCTTAAAGCTACCTGTTTATTTTTGGGTTTTTAATATTATATATTATTAAAAAAAATAGCCATGATCAAGAAGAGAAACTCACATACCAAGATCTCCTCCAAGAATCTCATGGACACTTCTTTGCCTGTTAAACAATAGGCCAGATGAACTCATTTGGATAGAACTGAGACAGAAGCTTGAATCCAATCGAGATCGGCTATTTTTTTTAATAATATATAATATTAAATTTATTATTCAATTGAATTCAGTGGTCTAAATTCCCAGCTCTTCTCTCTCTCTCTGAATATTATGCTTAAATTTCATCCTTAATTTAGATCGTTATTAAGAATTCCCTCTGGATGTTTAACATTAACTGCACTAAGCGATGGTTCCAGGACGCGCTCAAAGAGGCCAAGGCCGGTGATAGCGCTATGTAGGTCCTCGTTGGCCAAATGTACTGCAATGGCAATGGTGTGTCCAGAGACCCTCGAAAGGTCTACCTCAACTTCTTATCTCTTTTTTCTATTTGTTAGTTTTTATTATATTCTTGCAGCTGTTGCTCAATGCAATTTGAATCCTATGAAACATGCATTTCTCTTGTATTCTCTCTTTTCTATTTCCTTTTTTATTTTATGTTCTTGGGTTTCTAACATTGTTATTACATTCACTTGGTTGGCTTTCTAAATTATTATACTGTGCTTTACTCTCAATTTAGACTCTTTTGTGGTTGTTGTCGAGGAAAGTAAATGAGAAGAAAATTGACGTTTTGAATACTATCTAGCATATTTGGTTGTTTTTTCAGAAAAAGGTCTTTAGTTACTTTAAGTTATAAGTGGTTGTGTCTAGCTGCAAGGAATTAGTAGTTGTTTGTTATATTGGTTCCTTTTTCTTCTTCTTCATTTTTTTTTTAATTTATTTATCAAATCATGTTTTGGTCCTTGTTAATAAGTTTATTATTTTATCCTTGTTTTGGTTAGCTAGTGCTTCCTCTCTTGTTAACAACTTGTTAATTCATCTTGGTTTCCTTACTTGGTTCAGGTTGTCTAGAGATCATGTTTTCTTCTTAGAATTTGCATTTTGAGATCATGGGCTATAACAATTTGGTTCTTTTGTTGATTATCTGCAAAGTTCTCACTTATATGACTAATGAGACTTGTTTCTCAATTGAATTTTCATGCTTGCTTTGGTTGCTATGATTACGAAAGTTTGGCACCTTGCATTTTTTCATTATCTGTGGTGTTGCAAAACTAAGACCATAGTTCAATAAAACGTGCTATAAATGTTCAGACTAGTTGGTCTAAATGAGAGAATGCCTTTGGAATTTGTTTGTCAATTAGAACATGTTCCATGTAGCCCAAGCCAATTTTCTTGTCTAAATATGAAAGATAACCCATTCATCGATTGCGCAAAAGAAGTCAGTTGTGGCAATGGTACTAGCGGATCCTTGAATATCTAATGTCTTCTTGTTTATTTGTTGATATTTAATAGAAAAAAGTGATTCACAAGCTTTGCCATTAGCATAGAGGAAGAGGATGACCTAGTTTTTGTTTTGACTGATGATTGGAGGGAGTTATTTGTTTCATTTGCTATCTATGTTGAAAGCAATTGCTGCTAATGAATGAATGAAAATACTGCAAATTTGTATTGATTTACTACACCAATATCAGTAACTAATATTTATATGTTCGAGCGTCTTCTGTGATTGATACACTCGAAAGTAGAATCCAGTTTGGTGTGACTAGACTATTCAACTATTGCAATCTACTCATTTTTTAAGTAGACAATTTGAAGGAGCTTTTATTGTAATTTCTATACAATATCACAACATTTTCTCAAAATTTTTGTGTCTAACATTTTGCAAATATTTACCTGTTCTTTTCTTGTAATGACTATGGCTATTTTAATTAATATATTGCTAGAATAATTGTAAATATGAAAAAAAAATTAAAAAAATTATTATTCAAAAAATAATATTATATTATTATTTTGATGAATCTAATAGCTAATCCAATGTGGGGTTATGGATAAGGAGGTTTTGGATATATGAAAAACATATACTTTTTATCAAATTTTACAGATGAATTTGATGAGTCAAATACTAATACTCTAAATACGAAACACTCCACTCCACTCCACTCCTCTTAAATGGCAAGCACTTTGCCATGATTTTAGGGTCTCTTTTGTTTCATTTTGTCCCCGACGTACAGCTGCTCATTCTAGGCAAAACGGTACTAAAGGAAGTATTACTTAGCTCCCCTAGTAGTCTGAATTTATGTCCACTTTAGAAGAGACTTGTCAATAGGAAAAAAAAGAAAAAGAAAAAAAAAGAAAAGTCTCTCAAATGTATTACAAAATATGTCTATTAATATATTTTTATTATTATTTTTTTAATAATTAAGAAATTGACTATTAGTAAATTTATATTCATATATTTTTTTAATAATTAAGAATGTTTAAAAAATATTAAAAAAAAAACTCATTTACACCGGTTTACTTATTTGGAATGCAATGCAACCATGCGTACGACAATCTAGTTGCAGATCAAGTACAAGCAGTCCTCAACCCTAGGAAGAAAAATGGCAGTGAAAGAACATTGTTTTCATCTAGTACTGCTGGGGTATAAATGGATCGGTCCGGCCATGGACCGAACTTTTCGATCCATTTTTTTTCCCGACCGAACATCTATAGAGACCGGACCAGAACGGTAGTTATCGGTCCCGATCCAATTCATTCAGTTCGGCCTTCCTTTTTTTTTCTTAAATTAATTAATAAAAAAATTATTTAAAATATTAAATTAAATTAAGTGACTTATTAATGTGAATTATGTAACAAACTCAATAAAAAAATATTTTATATGATCAATGATAATAAATTAGATGAAAATTAAATTATTAATTTATATAATTACTATATAATTAACTAATTGATATTATATATTAGTTAATTGATAAAATATTAACAAGTGTTAATAACATATTTAAAATTTTATATTATTAATAGTGATAGGTTAGATGAAGATATATATAAAATATTGTTAATTTATAAAATAGTAACAAGTATTAATAACATATTTATTAATTACATAATTTATTATACAATTATTATATAAAATAATATATTTATAAAAATAAAAATTTTTTGGATTCGGTCTATTTAGTTCAAAAAATTCCCACCCCAAAACCGGACTGAAGACTGAAATATCCCTACTTATTGGACCGAAACCGACCATGGGGACTTTCGGTCTGGTCCAGTCTCAATTCGGTTCATTTGGTCCAGACCGACCGTTTTACAGCCTTAAGTACTACTTTAACTTTAATTTTCCTAAACAAGTTGCAAGAAAATTTCTATCAACAAGCTAGCAAATATAGTTCTGATTACATCCAACAATGTCTAAGTGGGTCCCGCAATAATAAAGAATATTAATTTGTAACTTTTTATGAGTGTAGTATATATCATAACAACGTGAAATGGTGATATACTTCAATTACAAATGGAGGAATTATTCGGTCGAATATTAATATTTTAAGCTCATAAATTCAAGCCATATCGTTAATTCGTCGCGCACTTGCAAGCACTCAATTACAAGTTGAGCATAAATTTCATGCGTGATGTAAACTTGGAAACGTAGCATGCATGTTGACATGGATTTCATAAAAAACAAAACAGACACACACACACATTAATTGAGATGACGCAAAAGCTAGCATTTATGTGCATACTAACTTTTACGTACACATTAATGCATGTTGATTCACGAACGTCTCATAATTAATAACTTAAACATTCTTAAAAGCAAATCTTAGGGTGTGTTTGGATGTTGAGATGAGTTGGGTTGAGTTGAGTTGAGATGATAAAATATTGTTAGAATATTATTTTTGAATATTAAAGTTGTTTTAGGATTTGAAAAAGTTGAATTATTTATTATATTTTGTATTGAGATTTGAAAAAATTGTAATGATAAATTGAGATGAATTGAGATGAGTTGTGATGAGTTTCGCAAAAGCAAATCTCTCACTGTATTTGATCAGGATACAAATATGGGAACTATAGAAGGCTAGCTAGCTAGCACACAGCGATACGACCAGCACTTTCCCGCGGTCCCGTCGTCGTTCGGTCATGACTCATATATATATATATATATCAACGAGACTCGGGCGTCACAGAAAATTTCATCTGTCCATTCTTACAATGGTCTCCCTCTCCGCAAGCAAAGTAGTAAGTCTGACGGCACACCTCCAACACAAACTCATACCCCTCGCCGCCTCCTTGTGTCACGTTGGCCACCATCTTCGCTCTTTTTAAATTGCAAGTACGGAAGCTAAACATGTCCGGTAGCAAGTATACACTATGCTGAGAATTTGCCGTGACATTAGGTGGATCATATTTAAAAACTGCACTCACCACATTATCATCCAATACCAAGTTATTTTTCTCATTGATCAGTCTAAAAGGAACATATTAAAAAGTACTTTAATAAAATACAAATTAAATTTGGAAACTTTAAATAATATATCACACTCACATGCATGAAGATTATAACAACAACTGTCGCGGCAATCATCATAATAATCTTTTGGGCCATTTTGGTTGTATAGAAATCATATTCTATGGATTCTATGCGTGCGTATAACAAGTAATTAATGCTAATTTCGAACGTACAACTAAACTAGCTAGCTACTTCGTGTGCATCATGTCATGTAGTACTCATGATTGATCATGGAATAAAATTTAAGATGATAGGCGGAGTAGTTATTTTAATGACTCCGGTCCTCTCAGTTATTTTCTCCATTAATTAATTATCCTTTTGAAAGTTAAATAAACCTCCCATCTATATATACACAATCGAGTACTATCATTTACGTTAGTTTTTGTCGTGTGTGCAATAAAATTATAAACATAACCTCTCTTCTCTTTCTAAAATTATTGGTTATAACAACCATGTTAAACTATTGATCTTGAGCTACTATAATGACCTCATAAGCGATGTAAAAATTGTTGATTTTTTGTTCTTTCGAGTCCCACATCAGTGGGAAATGAAGGAAGAGCCAACGCCCAAGACCTATAAAAGGAAGGTTAAACTTCTTGATTAAGTGCACCAATAAAAAACTTAACTAGTAACTTTTGACTTTAGTTAAATTCATCTGTTGATCTTTTTTTGTAAAAGAGAAAGATGTGAGAGTTAAAATTTTGCTAGTAGGGAAGCTCTGTGGGTGTATTTGGAGTGAGCAGAAAAATTGTGTAATTGTAACAATTTTGCATATGGTGGATTATCTTCTTTGGATCTAGTAGTTTTTCTCCTGTTTTAGGAGTTTAATTTTCACGTAAATTTCTGATGTTTGTTATTATTTTTCATTTTTCTTGATATTCCTGCAAAGATTAGATCCTAGGGGATGAATTTGGGAGGTCTAAATCTCCAACAAGTGGTATCAGAACGACTATATTCTTTTTGTGGGTGTAGCTTTGGTGTGGTAGTGTGGATACATACAGTCTAAAGATGTTTTGTCTAGGAGATTGGAATTTAAGCGGAACTGTTGTGATCCCTCAAATCTTTTCTGAGAACTTTTTTAGTGAGTACCATTCATTTTTACTGTAAAATTCATCAAGACAATCTCAAGAAGTAGGACTTCAAATCATATCAGATTTAAGGTGAAAAAATTTGATGAAAGAATCAATTTTGGCTTATGGCAAGTGCAAGTCAAGAATGTTTTGATTTAATCATGATTACACAAGGCGTTGAAGGGCAGACCAACCCCTGAAGTTAGCAATGATACTAGCGATTGGTAAAACGGCTAGTACAAAAAGCATGTTCGACAAGTAGCTCTAAGTTAGTAAATGGAGATACTGGTAATGAAGTTAACTTTGTGTCTCTCTTCATGGAAGACGATGTTTTTTAAAAATGGACATGTACATCCTAATGACATGCCGCTAATTTCCAAAGTTGCTATGATAGAATATGTGTTAATGTTAGCAGGTTCACAAGTTTGCACATAAGCATTGGTTTGGCATTGATGTAGGGTGTGTGGTAGAAATTTATGTCTATGGCTAATGAATTTCCAGGAAATCCAAACGTGGAAATTAAACCATAATTTTTAGTAAGGTTGTTTTTGACATGGGCCGAAGTGAAATGCTTGTAATTGGTTTATTCTAAGTGGATATACTTTTATGGTGGAGTATTATAGTGGAAGTTATGAAAATCTTCATCTAAGTAGAGTGTGACTATGGGACCAGCCAAAGTCGCAAGGTGAAAATTATTGATTTTTCACTCTTTGGAGTCTCACATCGGTGGAGAATGAGGGAAGAGCCAAGGCTCAAGGCCTATAAAATGAGGGCTAACCTCCTTGATTAAGTGCAATTGTTAAAAGCTTAACTAGTAAATTTTGACTTTAGTTAAATTCCTCTGCTGACATTTTTTGTAAAAGGAAAAGATGTGAGAGTTAAAGTTTTGTTAGTGGAAAAGTTTTGTAGTATATCTGGGGCGAGGAGAAAGATTGTGTGATTGTACAATTTTTTACATAGTGAATTTTCTTCTTTGGATCTCGTGATTTTTCTCCTGTTTTGGGAGTTTTCATGTAAATTTCTAATGTTGTTATTATTTCTCATTTTTCTTGATATTCCTGTAAAGAATAGATTCTAGGGGGTGAATTTGAGAGATCCAAATTCCTAACAAAAATGAAATCTTGAAAATTAATTGGATGTGACTCACTGAGTTGTAAGATGAGTACTAAATAATCTAACTTGTAAAAAGTTTGCTTCAAGGCCTTGCTTGGATTCAGAATTCAACTCATCTCATCTGATCATTACAATTTTTTCAAATTTAGAAACAAAATAGAATAAACAATTCAACTTTTTTAATATTCCAAAATAAAAATAATATTCTAATAATATTTTATTCAATTTTTAATTTTTATTTTAACTAATGTCATCTCAACTCACTATCCAAACCTCCCCCACATAAGAAAATAGCCTAGCTCTTCTAAAAGTGCTAGCATGCATGATATCTGAATTTTTCCTCATCTTCGTATATTAATATTAAATGATCAGTGATGGTACAATATTTCATGTGTTGGGTAGGCCGCCTTACATGCAAGCAAAAGAAATGAAAATTAACTTTGACGGGCAATATTCATATTCTATAGATATTTGAATATATTTGCCCTTATATAATTACCTCCAAAAACAGATCATGATCAGTGCATCTCATCATGGAGACGAAGAAACTAAAAATGACAGACTCACCTAAAGTGTCATTTACGTAAAATTGGCCATTTTTGAGAGCCCAATCAGTGTAGTTTAGGTTGGTGCGCCACCGCTCAGTCTGGCCTCCTACGACGATCCTCTTTGGCCCCTCTGCGAGAAGTTCGGGAAAAGGCTGCCCTTTCTCAGCCGCACCAAAAGCCGGAAAGGAAACAGACAAAATGGTAGTAGTTACCACAAGGACGATAAAACCACCCATATCTCTCAATCACAGTGCAACTCAAGGATCGAAGAGTGAAATTATAAGAGCTAGCTAGCGCGAGAGTACTGGAGGAATTAAAGTTGTATTATCAGAAGTAAGTTGGCAATTACAGCATGATCATGAATATATGGGGTATTTGAAGAGGGGATGGGCTAGATATATATAGGAAGAGACAGAACGGCGAGAAAGAGTAGTGCAAAACAGTTGACTTTCTTTTAGAGTGGTTAGGTAAAAAATCGAATACATGTCGTGAATTGTGAGGCAAGCACTCAAAGAGTACTAGAATATCTATCAAGAAATATCCAAGGAGCTGCGTGTTTGCAATGGGTTTGGTGATGCCGGCAGGGCAGGAAATTCTATTTCTTTCAACCATTATGGAGTCGGCCACAAATGCTTTAATCATTTTCCGTTATCTTTCCATAAGTATGAAAAATGACATTAGAAGAAGTTTTAACCCCAAAGAATTTCTGTCGGACTTTAGAATTAATGACAATATGATCGGTAGAAGAAAAAAGTGCCAAATGGCCGAGAAGCCAACTCTACCAGCCTACCATATAATATGTATACGACAGACGACGTAGTACTGCAGTTCCAGAAGACAAGCAGTTGTTAATAATCACTGTAAAGGTGACAGTACTACTACAGTGGAGGGATTCTTCCGCCAACTAATTAGAGCTAGCAGGGGTCAACAAAAAAAAAGATGGTCTAATTTAATTAGTTAGGTTGTTTCCTAGCTAGCTAGGACTGACTTTAGAAGCCAGCCATTAGCAAAAAGCTTTTTTCTTTGCCGCTTTTCTGGAAGGAATTAGAAGAACGATATTGATCTATCACTAATTTTGAGCCTCATTCAAGCCACATTCAGTGTCCGATCTAATATTGGTCGATCGGTCTTGTATTTCTGATTAAATATACCGCGGCCTGTTGCATGAATCTTACAAGTCGTTGGACATAAATTTCACGCGTAAACGCATTTATCTGTCTGCTAGCTCTTCTTATATGCACTATTGTACCATATTTAGGCATCTGCCTCTTCTCACTCTGTTGCAGCACTAAGTCCTGCTGTGCCACCACTCCAGACCATTTCAGAGCAAAGCCGTAGCACTACATGTCCTGCACAGCAAACCTTCGATGGCAGAGGAATGAGGCGTAACAAACCGCACCTTTCATAGGACAGCTGTCATATTGTAAATGGAAGAGGAATCAAAGTTGTTATTTGTATTCTGCTATAAATACTCTACTGTAGATGAAGAAAATGTAATGGAAAACCAGAGAGCATTTCTTGACTCTGACTTGAGCATATTCACAAATACTTCTTCTTCATTCTTCCATGTTCACTTGTTTTAACATGGTATCAGAGCCAGTGACTAACGTCTACAACAATGGCAACTCCAAAAAAAAAATGAAACTCCAGAAAAAAATCTCCACCCACCTCTCCTCATTTCTTCCGCTACACAGTTTATCAATATCAAACTTACCATTGAAAATTTCCTGCTTTGGAAAGCACAAGTCGTACCCTTCTTGAAAGGCCATCAACTTTATGGCTATGTTGATGGCTCCATTCCCTCTCCAACAGCCTTCGTTGATGGAAATCCGAACCCTTAGTACACTAAATGGGTCTTACAGGATCAGTTACTCATCTCTATCCTAAATTCTTCTCTTTCGGACTCAGTCCTTTCCCAGGTCCTAGAATATACCACGTCCCATGAGGTCTGGACTACACTCCAGAACTTATTCTCAGCTAAATCTACGGCTCATGTGATTCACACCCATTATCAACTTGCTACTCTTCGCAAAGGTTCTGAGTCCATTACAGATTACTACAATAAAGCCAAATCCCTTTCCTCCTCATTAGGTGCTGCTGGTTATACACTGAGTGATCAAGAGTTTTCGGTTTACCTACTAGCTGGCCTTGGGACAGAATATGAGTCACTGGTTACATCCTTGATCACTCGTCCAAACCCTCTCACCTCCTCAAATTTATAGTTTCTTACTCAACCATGAATCTCATCTGGCCCATCAGACTCAAGCACTGCTTTCGGGTCCTCATTTTTTAGCTAATACTACCACTTCAAAATTCTCTACAGGTGCTCAACTCTCTTAGAGGGGACGCAATCCTTCGTTTCGTGGTGGTCGACGTGGCCGTGGTGACCGAAATTACTTTGGCAGGTCGTAACAATGTTGTCTCCTCCAACTTCTTTCAGAATCGACCTGATACGCGTCCTCATTGCCAAGTCTGTAACAAGGCAAGACACATTGCCCTTACGTGCTATTATCAGTTCGACCATTCATATCAGGCACCTGCACCAACTTCTCTCACAGCAAACTTCACAGCATTGCCACCTCATGCCTCGACGTCCAACTGGTTTCCTGATTCGGCTGCAACTTACCATTTTACTTCAGATCTAGTCTATCTGAACTTGGATTCCACATCATACCAGGGGTCCGATCAAGTGAGCATTGGGGATGGCTCCACCTTACCTATCCAACACTCAGGATCCGCTCAAATAACTTCTCCAACTGGCAAATTTCTTCTTCATAATCTCCTTCATGTGCCTTCGATTTCTAGAAATTTACTCTCTGTTCGGCAGTTTTGTCTTGATAATCATGTGTTCTTTGAATTTCACATTAACTTTTTTCTTGTGAAGGATTTGGCTACCCAGGCGGTTCTGCTCAAGGGCCTCGTTGAAGATGGACTTTACGTTCTGCCATCCACCATCACCCCATCTTCACCATCATCTTCTCCTTCTCCGAAAGCCTTTTTTGGGTTCACGTACATCTGCAACTCAGTGGCATGAAAGACTTGGTCACCCTTTGGCCCGTGTCACTAACCTCATCATACAACGGTTTAATCTTCCTACTACATCCAATCGTGGGCCACATTTTTGTCCAGCTTGCACAATAGCGAAGGCCCGTGCACTCCCTCATCCGCTCTCTCCCTCTATCTCCTCTGAACATTTTAAACAACTGTTTGCAGATGTATGGGGCCCAGCTCCGAGTTTATCTAGTACTTCCTGTCGTTTTTATTTGTCTATCTTAGATGATTACTCCAAATATCTTTAGTTTTTTCCAATGCAATCTAAATCCAATGTATCTTCAATTGTTCTTGCTTTTCTTCAATATGTGAGTAATGTTTTTTCTAAGAATGTCATTTCTATTCAAACGGATTGGGAATGAGAGTTTCGCCCTTTACGGCCTATTTTTCAATCCCGAGGGATTATTCATCGTGTCATATGCCCTTATTCTCACCAACAAAATGGAAGTATTGAGAGATGCTACCGTCATATTGTGGAAACCGGTCTCTCTTTGCTCTCTCATGCATCTATGCCACAAAAATTTTGGGCCGAAGCATTTCATATGGCAACCTTTTTAATCAATCGGATGCCAACCCCTCTTCTCCATAATAAATCCCCTTTTGAAATCTTAATGGGCGATCCTCCGAATTATCTCTCTCTTCAAATTTTTGGATCTTCATGTTGGCCCAACTTAAGACCTTTTAACAAACACAAACTTGACTCTAGATCCAAAATGTGTGTCTTCATGGGTTATAGTCTAGATCACAAGGTCTATCTTTGTTATCACATCCCCTCTAGTCGCACTTATATCTCAAGGGATGTTGTGTTTAATGAAGGTTATTTTCCCTTTTCTATTCAATCTGAATCCAACAATTCTGTTTCTAATAGGCCCACCATTTCTCTGCCCATCTCTTTTTCTTTCACTCCATCTCCTCAGGTGGACTCTCAGCCCGCGGACTCTAGTACACCTTCACCCATGATCTCGACCCAAAGCCCACCTCGACCCACACCTAATTCATCTTCTCTCCCGAACCCTAGTTCTCCTTCATCCTCTGCCGACAACTCCCATTCCTCAAACAGTCCCTCAAACCTCTCTTCTCCTCACCCGATATCTGCTCCACCACACTCTGTTTTACCACCTCCTCCTCACCCGATGGTCACCCGATCTCGCAACCTTATACACTGCCCCAAAGAAAGAACCGATGGCACTATTCCCTGACCTCCACCTCGACCCTCTCTATCCCTCACGACCACTGCTCCTTTATCCTCTTCCTCAACCATTTCTACTCCTCAAGAGCCCTCATCTTTCTCTGAAGTTTCGAAATATCCGGAGTGGAGATCTGCTATGCAGATCGAGTTTCATGCACTGCTTCAAAATAAAACCTGGGACTTGGTCCCTTTCACTCCTAACCTCAATGTGCTCGGTTCCAAGTGGGTCTTGAAAACTAAGAGCCACGCTGATGGTACCTTGGAACGCCGTAAAGCACGACTTGTTGCCAAGGATTTCTTTAGCAACCTGGAGTTGATTTTTCAGATACCTTTAGCCCGGTTGTCAAACCAGTTACAATCCGTGTTCTTCTTGCCCTTGCAGTCATGTCCAAATGGCCACTCCATCAACTCGATGTACATAACGCCTTCTTACATGGGGACCTTGAGGAGGCTGTCTTTATGCAACAACCGCCGAGTTTCATCAATCCTGATCATCCCACACATCTGTAAGCTCAAAAAATCAATCTATGATTTGAAACAGGCCCCTTGGGCCTGGTTTGCAAAGCTTACTGAGAAATTGCTTCATTTAGGTTTTCATGCATCTAGGTTCGATAATTCTTTGTTCATATTGCACACGAACTTTGATTGCATTTACGTTTTAATTTATGTTGATGACATAATTGTTACCGGGTCCAGTTCCACACTTATTTATGATTTTATTGCATCACTGAGTTCCTATTTTCCTGTTAAAGACTTGGGTGCGTTGCACTATTTTTTGGGAGTCGAAGTTACTCGGGTTTCCACTGGTCTGCTTCTTTCACAGTCTAAGTATATAGCTGACTTACTCTCTCGGACAAACATGAACAAATGCAAATTTGTGTCAACTCCAATGTCCACTTCTGTGAAATTATCAGCCATTGATGGCTCCACCTTTGAAGACCCTCAACTGTATCAAAGTGTTGTAGGAAGTCTCTAGTATTTAGCCTTTACACGTCCAGACTTGTCCTACGCTGTCAACAAGGTCTGCCAGTACATGCACAACCCTAGAAATTCACACTGGCAGGTAGTTAAAAGGATTCCGCATTACTTGCAAAATACCCAACATCTGGGTTTATTTTTTTCTCAATCCTCTTCAGTTAAAATTTCTGCTTTCTCCGATGCTGATTGGGCCGGATGTCCAGATGATCGGAAGTCCATTGAGGGCTTTTGTGTCTACCTTGGTACTAATCTGGTCTCTTGGGGTTAAAAAAAACAAGCTATTATTGCTCGCTCGTCAACTGAGGCTGAGTATAAATCAGTTGCTAACATAGCATGTGAGGTTATTTGGATTCAATCCTTGTTAAAAGAACTTGGCATTTTTCTATCCAATTCTCCTATTTTGTGGTGTGATAATTTAGGAGCAACCTATTTATCAGTGAACCCTGTTCTTCATGCTCGTACAAAACATGTCGAGTTAGACTATCATTTTGTTCGTGAGAGGGTTGCTGCTAAGACACTTTAGGTCTCCTTTTTGTCCAGCAAAGATCAACTTGCTGACATCCTGACTAAGCCTCTCTCTACAAACAGAGTTCATCAGTTACGTTCAAGTCTCACACTTGCCAATGTGCCACTTGAATCGCGGGAGGGTATTAAGGCATCTGCCTCTTCTCACTCTGTTGCAGCACTAAGTGCTGTTGTGCCACCACTCCAGACCATTTCAGAGCAAAGTCGTAGCACTACATGTCCTGCACAGCAAACCTTCGATGGCAGAGGAATGAGGCGTAACAAACCGCACCTTTCATAGGACAGCTGTCATATTGTAAATGGAAGAGGAATCAAAGTTGTTATTTGTATTCTGCTATAAATACTCTACTGTAGATGAAGAAAATGTAATGGAAAACCAGAGAGCATTTCTTGACTATGACTCGAGCATATTCACAAATACTTCTTCTTCATTCTTCCATGTTCACTTGTTTTAACATACCAGCAGCGCCTGGCCTTGACATGATCATCTTCGACCTCCATACGATTAGGTTCATATATATGATCACTCCCACGCCCTTTTTCCAATATTAATGGGCGTGTGAGATACAATATTAATTAAATAAATGTATAGCTTTCGAGATCTGCTCAAACTCTGACCTGTTGAATTTTTTTTTTTCTAAAAGAAGTCCTTTTACTTTCCTTTGATATTAGAGTTGACATACTCTCGTTAATTGTGCACGCACGTACACCCACTTGATCATCTTCACCACAATCTTCTTTTTAATTACTTGATCATTCTTTACCCATTCCGTACCGCGAAGAATTGCAGGAAAGCTTCGAATCAGATCAATTATTTGATTTCATTTTTAGTTTTTATTACATTCTTTAACACAGGTAATAAAGTCTTACTAGCTAAGGGAAAGCTGCCTAGTCATCTAGCTTGGCTTCAATTCCATATATACTATAAATTTTCCTGTATGTACGTATTATTTTTTATAACTAATATTGTTCGTTCGGGTATTGATTCGGATAGGCGATCCGGACTTGAACCTAGGTGTATAATGCGGCTCGATTGGGTACCCGCCTAATTAATAGAGAGAAGGATCCAGATTTTTGAAATTATTTGGAACTCAATCGAGTATCCAGGTTAACCAAATATTTTTGCCAAAAAACCCTCTCTCTCTCTCTCTCTCTCTTTTAATTTTTAAATCTGGATATACCCGGGGATCGACGTTGTAACACAATTTTAATGAGTTGTGAGGTCCTGTAATATTCGAGATGTACTCCGGTCCTATGTGTATGTTCGAATTAACTATCTTGTTTTAATTTGTGCGGCTACATTTTAAATAAAAAAAATGAAAACGGAATCATATATGTTTAATTGTTGAGATTTATATCACTCATGATCCATACCGTTGATATTATTAATATATGATCTGTACACAAAAAATAATGATAATGATACGCCATAACGTGGGTGAGAGCCAATTATATTATATATATATATAACGTCGATAAATATATAATCAAGCCAATTAATGCATACAGATGAGTAGAGAACATGAGCTAGCCATGCCAGGAATATGGAAGAATACTCCATACCACCTGGTACATTTATTCGCTGGTATACATATATATATATATACACACACACCAATTAGTCACACTAAAGCTGTTACAAGATTTATTCGCTCTGATCATATCAATTATTCAGAACTTAATTAAAACTCATTATTTGATACAAACACAAACTTTTAAAGTAGAGATGATCAGTAGGCCAGTACTATTGCTGTATATATCAATTTATTTACACCATGCATGAGCGGAGCATTGGCATCACGAAGAACTTCATCTGTCCAAGATTGCAATGAATGCCATCGTGCTCACCGCAAGCAAAGTAGTGAGGCTTCCACTCTTTCAGCGCGTACTCAAACCCCTCCCCACCTCCTTGTGTCACATTACCCACCAACTTCGCTCGGCTTAAATCGCAGTTCAAGAAGCTCCAAAGGTCTGGTAGTAAGTATACATTGTGACGTGAATCATACTTGAAAACTGCAACCACCATATATATCATATATAAGATTATATTTCTCGTATAGCTAGGAAATTTGGCAAAATATATAAGAATCGTAATCCCAAGATAACGGGAACTCATGCTACATGCCAATAAAACCAGATGACGCATTCAGAAATACGATATATAGAACAAGGAATAATATTAATGTCATTTGCCAACTCACCTAAAGTATCATTTATGAAGAAGGGGCCATTTGTGAGAGCCCAATCTGTGTAGGTAAAGTTGAAGCGCCACTGCTCAGACCCGCCTACGGTGATTTTCTTGGGACCTTGATCTTCACATTTTGGCTGATTGAAGCGGCGGCCATAACCTCTGAAAGGCCAATGGGGGCCACCTCTGTTGGCCGTACTAACTGCCAACATGGAAGTAGTCTCAATTATGAGGACGAGAACCTGTGCAAAAGTGAAACCACCCATATCTTCTGTCCAAGTGCAACTTTTTAAGGAAGAGTAGTGAATATAGAGGGTGATACCGAAGGATATGATAGATTATAAAATAAGTTGTTGGTATATTTATTATTTACAGGGTGAGTTAATGGATATTTATACAAGGCCGGAGAGGAAGGGAGAAAACAGTGAGAAAAGGTGGTGCAAAACGCCAAATTGACCTATTTCTATATTGGGTTAGTAAAGAATTGAAGATACAATGTGAAGCACCTTCATTAAATTCAATTTTCCACGAGTTTAGTCTTCCACTTACCATTTGGACCTTCTTTTCTCTTGCTTCGATCTTTTTCCTCCGATACTGTATCTGTATCAGTATGCATGCATGTGACCTACCGGCCAAAAGGCAGCAATTGTCAAAAAAATTAATAAACGCCTAGCTAGCTAAGTACTGTTCGCGAGTTTTGTTATTCGAAATCATCATTTGATTTGCACTACACATGACCATCCACATGATATGATGATTTGTAATATTTAAATTTAAAAATTTATCTTTTAAATAAATTAAATTATGACAAGATGTAGGTGTATATATAATCTAAAAAAACTTCAAATAGAATTATTCTTAAATCACATAAATCTCTGCGTCATTTATTTTATTTTTTTATCCTTTATCTTTTATCATTTACGATCAAGTCACTTCCGCTCACCCTCTGATCATATCATGACATTGCATGCATGCGTTCATGACCACCGCGTCTACACGTACAATGCTATATCATGTGGGACAGTGGGAGCACTCAAAAATTTTTGGAAGGAAATATCTAAGCAGCTGCATATCAGCAATGGGTTGGTGCCAGTGAAATTAGGAGAGTCGCATTTCAACTAAAAATGAAAAAGTCTAGGTCAGCACAAATTGCTATAATTATTTTCCATTATCCATCAAAAGTATGAATATAGCTATTGAGCAATGCTATATACAATACTCTATAACTAGTGTTAGAATATGCAAACGTCGTGTAATTATTTGGAAAAATAAGGGTTAATTATTAAAAAATTAATTTTTTTTTTCAAATAGGTTATACATTTACTCACTTTTTTTCAAAAAAATTACATAATACTTACGCATTCCAGACTGTAAATATAATTTCTCATAGCTCTATAGCTAGTGATCATCTCCAAAACAAAGTCAAAGCCGGGTAAATGAAAATTCAGAAAGCATGGGGCTTTAACTGAATTAGGTTGACAAACATGCATGGCTGAGAATTAAGGTTTAGAAACTTATATTATATAATATATATACGTTGGCCGACGAGAGGATGATGTTTTCATTGCATAATCAATTTGGTTTCGTTCTGTTCTGTTTCAAAACCAACGTGTTGCGCGCATGCGCCCCATGGCTAGTTTGCTTTTGGGTCAACGTTATTTTTGGAGATTATCAGACCTAAACCAAGCAACATATCATATGATCATACCTACACCAAGCGGTCCAAACCCTTAGTTAAAAGCTTTAATTTGTTTGTGTACTATAGCTTCGGTAGTAAATCTAAAATATTAGCCATAATTGGTTTGATCAGTCTCGTTCATTTACATTATCCGTGCATGCATGTTTATATATATATGCAGTTAGTAATTAATTGGACAATATTTCCAAAAAAAATAAAAACGGATGATCCACATCATGATATAACATCAACTAAGTGTACGTTTTATCGTGTTATATAAATATAAATATATATACACACACACACACACTTGTAAATCACTTGCATGCATACACTTGAGTTCATCTGATCATTTAAATGATTTATAATTCTAGACAAGATTTGAGGAAAAAGAAAACATGATTTTGTAGGTTATTATATTTTTAATACTAGCAAAGCTATTTTTATTTTATTTTTATCATTCAAGGTCAACTAGTGACTGATTTATTATACTTAAAATTAAGAACTGAGATTTATAACAACTGACAACAAAATAATTTAATTTAGAAATTTACATTTTTGCTTTCACCTTGTGTACATGGTCGAGAGTCAGTGCCATACCTACCGCGTGTCGTTTTGAATCTCTCAATGTGATGCTCATTTCGAATTTTCCATCACCAATCCCCGGATTAATCCATCGGTAGGATCTAACAGTTCACGATGTAGATGGACTTGTTGGGTTTGTGGAGCCTAGTTTGTTGGCGTGTCGGTTCAATTTGATGACTTGGCCTATGCAACAAGGATGTGTTATGGTGTTTTGATGGATTTGCAAGGAGGTTTGGGCCCATAGGCCTAAGCAAGCGGATTTTGGCACTATTTGTGATCAGAGAAAGTGCTAGTAAAAAGTTCGCTCGATATTCATGCAAAAGGTGGCTCGAGCAGGCAGAGAGTTTGGACAGGGAGTTTACTTGATACGCGCTCGACACTCCGCTCGAGTGAATAATGCAGAAAAGTAAAAATTAAGATTTTTGCCGTATGACACTATAAAGATGTATTTAATGAACAGTTTAGTACATTCTGAATGTTTTGAACAGTGAGATTTCGTTTTAAAGTATTTTTTTTATTCTTCAGTACAATAAAATCTTTTACAATTTTGTGGATGTAGGCACATTATTGAATCATGTTAATTTTGTATAATCATCATGTGATTAATTTGCTTGTATTTGTTTTTGCTTTGTTTGTTGTCATTTTCACAATAGGGCCCAAAGAAGACGAATAGTACTACATCGGGGATTCCTGACTTTACGATCTCCCAAGAAGGCTTTAACAATTGGAAAATCAAGGAAAACATGGACGATCTCGAGATGGATATGTTACGATCGAAGAAAATTTTAATTTTTTGGACATCGGAAGTCTACATATATATATATATATATATATATATATATAGCCTCTTGACATTTTCAAAAGGGTGTTTAATTCTTACCGTATCTAATCAAGTATTCTTAGTTGTATGCATATGTGTAGATTAGTATTTTTTTTTTTAATTCCTTCAAAAAGATTTGAAAAACCTGAACCCATGATCTCAACCGATCACTTAAGGGCTGAAACTCAGCTATGAGAAATGAAAATATTTTAGGAGGCCGTCTAAGGCAAGTTAACAAGACCCACCAAGGTCCGAGACCCTTCCATGCTCCATAAAAACCCTAACCATCCAGGGCGTCGATCTCTTTGGTCCAAGCTCTGAAAGTACCCTCATTTTTACATGTTTTCCACTCGCTTCATTCCCGACAAAATGTATGGAAATACGAAGAAGATGGAACAAAATAACATTATGTTAAAGATCTAATCATTGATCCAAAAACTCTATTATTAATTGTTGTATATAACTAATTTGATTAAGTTTTTAACGTCCCTCAGGATCATACTATTGGATACAAATTTGGTTAAGTTTTTAACACTCAGGATCATATAGCACATTACATTCTCGTTTTTCGTTGAGGTTTTCTAATTATCTGAGCCGTTTTGGTTGCTTTCGAGATTAGGAAGTGACGAGGCTGCAAAATAGATATTGTAGTTTTGCTATATGCAGCAATAGTAGCAAGAAATAGTGGGTGGTGCGCTTTGTTCTATTCGCTCAAAGATTCAAAATGGGGTCCAAGCGAGCAGGTTCTATTTGTTTTTAGGCTTTGAAGACATGATTGGCATCACTTAACATTGAATCATTTTGATGTTCTAACGTACATATTTTGTTAATAGGACTGCACACGGAGACACGGATCATGTTGTCTCCCCAACATTTTTTTGTGTTTGTTCTTTACGATCATCATCACTATTGATGGTCAGGATGTTGCAAATTAGATGTTTCCTTTGTTGGGAATTTAAGCATGTATATAATATAGATGGACGAAGAGTGCAAGAACGTTACTAAAGCGCGTAAATAATGAAATTTTGATTATTTCAGTCTCTCACTACATGGAGTCCATATATACTATGAAAAAACATTGAGAATGGAAGTTTATAGTACTAGTACCTATGCAAAACATCAATACCAAGTTTATGGAGTCCATTTATTCATTAGCTAGCTAGCTATCCTCTCAATCATTTAGAATTCGTCACACAATCTTCTAGCGGAAGGAGAAAAAAATGTCTCTCATTATTCATTAATACAAAACACACAAAATTAAAACAACACAAACTTAAAAAAAGAGAGTAGCAAAAGTAGGTATCAGTAAATTTCTTGTGGCACGTTCTGATCTGTTAATTATGATCTACACCAACGGAGCATTGGTATCGCAAAGAACTTCATCTGTCCAAGATTGCAATGAATGCCATCGTGCTCACCGCAAGCAAAGTAGTGAGGCTTCCACTCTTTCAGCACGTACTCAAACCCCTTCCCACCTCCTTGTGTCACGTTCCCCACCAACTTCGCTCGGCTTAAATCGCACTTTGAGAAGCTCCAAAGGTCTGGTAGTAAGTATACACTGTGACGTGAATCATACTTGAAAACTGCAACCACCATATAATATATTGTCATTATACTTGAATAACAACTGGCTAAATTACCAACAAAAGGAGATGACACATGCATGCAATCAGAAAGAGGATAAAACAAGCTGGAATATTGCAAAGAACTCACCCAAAGTATCATTTATGTAAAAGGGGCCATTGTTGAGAGCCCATTCAGTGTAGGTAAAGTTGAAGCGCCACTGCTCCGACCCTCCTACGATGATCTTCTTGGGACCTTCTTTACATTTTGGTAATTGATGGGAACGGCTACGACCTCTGGAAGGCCATTGGGGGGCACTTCTGTTGGCCGTACTAACTGCCAACATGGAAGCAGCCACAATGATCAGGACGAGAGCCTGTGCGATGGTGAAACGTCCACCCATATCTTTTATCGGAGTACTGCAACTAAAGGGTAGAGTACTGTATTTAGAGGTACGTACGTTGATACCAAAGGAAGGAAACAATGTAAAATGAGATGGTTGGTGCATTGACAGGGTGAAGTTAATGGATATTTATACAATGGGGGGGAAGGGAGCTAGCTAGAGAGGAGCCAGAAATATTAACAGTAGTGCAAAACGGCCAAATTGACGGCCGGCACTGCCTTTTCAATTTTGGGTTGGTACAAATTTGACAATATAATGTGAAGCTCGTGAATTCATTAGGTTCAACTTATTTCCACGATTCAGTCTTCCACTTACCACTTTGATTTTTTTTTTTTTCCGATTATTTTTCTTCCTGCATTATATATATATATTAATAAATTCCATTAGTATCGAAGCCGATATTCACTCCTCCTATTACTGCAAAAGTAATACTGGAATTGATAGAAAGGCATTAATTATTAGCTATATCTTCCACGAAAAATACTATTTTAGTTTGGAAAAAAGAGAGCTATCCCATTCCAAGGAATTAATCAACGCTATGGAAGGAAGCACATGATCATGAGGCATGCAGTACAAAAGTCTTCAAAGAAATATCCAAGCTGGAATATCAGTTGCGTATCTGCAGTTTTGGGTTGGTGACATATTACTGGAATTAATTAGGAAATTCGCGTTCCAACCATTAAGGGGTAAGCCGAAATTGCTAGCTAGCTATAAAGCCTATAATTATCTTTTTGTAAGTGTGAAAGTTCTCAACAAAACAAGTCAATATTCCAATGGTAATGGAAATTCAAAAGGCATGGGGCTTTAACTGAATTTGGTTGACCAACGCGGCCGATAACTTTTGTTTATTTACGTATACATTTGCTGACGTGACGATGATGTTTTCATTGCACGCAACCTCAATCAGTCCGTAAATTTTATCATATTATTATTATATGATAAGGAAATGGTAGCTTTTTGGAAATTTTTTGGCAAAAGACAACTCCTCCATCCCCCTTCATTTGGGGTAGGCTTGGGCTCACATTTCAGGCCCGTCAAACGGGTTAAATAATTCGAGCTCCAGATGAGGCCCACAGCCAATGTCAGCTACACCTACATGTCGTCTAAAGAAGCTGTATCTGTACGCCAAGTAGTTTTTGGTAAAATACAGTAGCGAAGGTAAGACTTCATTTGATTAAATAGATGAAATAACAGTTAAAAGTTAAATAAAATATTATTAAAATATTATTTTTTAAATAATTTTTATTTTAAAATTAAAAAAAATTGAATTATTAATATATTTTATATAAAAACTTTAAAAAAATTATAATAATAATACGAGACAAATTAAGATAGTTTTAACTTAACCAAACAAGTCCTAACGTTTTGCCTCATAGTCTATATTAAATTGATTTAGATATATAAAATTATTTCATCTCATTATTACAATTTTTTTAAATCCTATATAAAATATAATAAATAATTTAATTTTTTAAAATTTTAAAATAAAAATAATATTACAAATAACATCTTATTCAATTTTCAACAAACATTTCGGTTCGTTTCTTGTCAGTGCACTGAATAACAAACAGGCCTACTCTACCAAGTGCCAACTCATCTTTTTTCATGCTCTGTCTCTCTGGCCTCTACCCTCTGCTTCTATTTTCAAAGTTGTTCAGGAACGCCTGCTCAGCTCGACACTCTTAACTCCAACTCCGGAGGATCAGACGGATCGCGACGCAGATGGGCCCAATTAAGAAGACCGCAGCGGCGGATACTGGTCGTACGATCTCGCAGGGAGCCTTCGACGATCTGGTTAAGGAAAACATTGACGATCTTGGAATGGACCCCGCCGAGGCCCTCCAGGACGCCATCCAAACCCTAACTCTCCAGGGCGTCGATCTCTCGGGTCCACCCTCTGAAACTCCCACTTTTACATTACCACCCGTTTTGTTTCCTACATAATGCAGTGAAATCAAAATAGAAATGAAATTAAACGACATTATATTCTCATTTGAGGTAGAGGTTTTCCTTAGTGCCTTGGGCATTTTGGATGCTTCTAATGTTCGTGAACGTTGAGATGAAATGATATTGCTTACTCCGTGGAAAGAGTGAAAACAGATCTCGCAATAATGAAATTCAAAATCTCAATTTCTATTTGTTTCTCGCATATTTCCTCACATCCAAACAAAGCCTATAATGATTGAACCTTCCAAGTACATCCTCACATCCAAAAAAAGCCTATTATTTATGTTGCAGGGATCGTCACGAGCCTTCCAGGAGAGGGTGGCGTAAAGGATAATCCAGTCATACAGAGCTTGGTTGCCTTGAAGCAGCTGGATTTGGATTTAAAGGATGAAATCAGCAAAAAGGGTTTGAACGACCTTTTGGAATTTCTTGATAAGCTTACAGAGCTGTGCGGTGACCAAGTATCGGGGAATGCGGCAATAGCAACAAGGAATGGTGGGGTGGAATTGCTTTGTTCTATTTGTTCAAAGATTCGAAGTGGGTGCGAGCAGGTTCTCACTTCGGCTTTGAGGGCATTGGTATCACTTCTTCATGGTATTACAGTTATAGAGGATGCATTCTATTTCTTTGGTCCTTATAGTTAATGTTACTTTAGTTTTGGCAATAATATAAGCTTCTGTGGTGGAATTCGACGCGTGCTGGAATACCTAATCTACTAACATACAAACAGAAGAATGAATAGTTCTAACATGTTATATAAGACTTCACTTGGAGACCTCCGCATGTTTCACTCTCCTACATTTAACCGTGCTTAGTTCTTTATTGGGGAGTTAGTATACTCGGATTATGTCATAAGATGTCTAAGGAGTAATGTTTAGCAGGCATTCTTCTATACGCTCATTATCTTCAAATGAATCATACCCGCCTTTTGGACATGGTGATTAAGCTGGTTTTAGTGGAATCTTCGGGATTTTCATAATCAATAATGAAATGCAAAAGGTACGGTAAGAAGTGGGAAAAAAAACAATAAAATAAAATAAAAAGCGAATGTCTTAACAGAAAAGAAGTTTGGATACCAGGAAATATAGGAATAATTATTTGAGATTGGTTACTAAGATATTTTTATTTTTATTTTTTATAATTAGATTGGTTACTAAGATATTTATACCTTGTAGGTTATCTATTAGAGGTGGGATTGTGATTTTTGATACACCAATTTATAGCTTGTGGCATGCTTGAGTTTGTGTACTCTCAGTTTGAAATGGATTTCTTTTTTGTTGTTTGCAGATCTTCAAAGTACAGAAACATTTCGCGCAAGTGGTGGACCGGCTACTGTGGTGGGTATTCTTAATGATTACAGTCAAAATCTAGACATCTTGAGTAATGGTTTCATGGTTGTTTCTGTGGCCTCAACTGGTAATGAAGTCATCAAAGAGTCATTCATGGAGTTGAAAATTGATGAGCTTATCATGCGAATACTGAGTGACCAACATGGGCAGAGTAGAGGCAACATCCAGAGTATATATGACGCTATACGTGTTCTGTTAACACCAGATGATAACCGTGTTGTGGCTTCTCAAGTAAGTAAAAGACTCATAAAAACTCAGACACATCCTTTGTACAATGCAATTACTTCTGAAAACTCAACATGTAATAGATGTAGAGCTGTTAGTTCTTGTCTTTAAGAAGTGGATTTGTCAAAATTTACTTGGAAGTATAAAACTATCAGTTTTTCATGTTATATCAACTTTTGCAAAGTAACAGTTAGGAACAAAAATAATAATAAATTCATCCCATTTCAAGTTTCTAGTATTAGTTTTGTCGATGGCATCATTCCAGGATTGGCCACATTCAAGACAAAACATAAACAGTTGACTATGATAATTCCATGGGTCATTGAAGTAGGCCCTTAACAAATTGATCGATAAAATATTTGAAGGTACATAAATATCCTTTCTCAATGGTAAACTTGTGTGAGATTGGGCTTTGAACCCTGATTGTGATTCTTTGGAGTCCCGGATACTAGACTAAGCAAGCTAGCTTTTTTTGGTGTTACATGCTTTTTGCATTCAATTGGTCTCATGCTAAAGCTAAAGTGCAAGTGTTCTAAAGTATTTCTGTGATGGATGCGAACTTCAGGTTTATGGTTATGCACGAGTTTTTGCAAAGATTGGAGTTGCAAGAGCTCTAGTGGACTCACTACATGCAGGGCTTAGCTCACCTGGTCTAGTTTCAGCAAGTGTTGCTTTAAAGGCTGTTGCTGTTAATGTAAGTTTATTAAAATTAGACAAGTTGCCCAAGTTAACTTGATGTTGCTTTAGCCACATTTGGATAATATAGCATATCCTTTCCTAAAAAATAACAGAAAGAGGGTGAGGTTACATATTTAATTCATGTGCCAATGCATTGGTTACGTCTACCTATCAAAACAACTAAAAGCATTCCTTGATATTCTTGTCAGTTTAAAACAGTAGTATGATCTTTTTACTTGCAAGGTGGACAAAGATATCGAGAGTTCTTCGTGAACATTTTTTTTTTTGACAAATTTTCTTATTGTGCACCAGACAGTAATTAAATTTCATAATTGGTGAATGATTCAGTGACAATTTTGTCTTATTTTGCAACTAACTTGTACTGATAGAAAAACTAAATACTTGTATGAGATTGTATCGACTTATTGGATTTTTGTTGACTCTTAAGATTTTCCTAGTGCAGGATGAAATATGTAAATCCATTGCAGAAAGTGGTGGCATTGATGCAGTTCTCCGATGTATTGATGATAGTGGTGAACAAGGCAACAAGATTGTTGCTAGAGCTTGCTGTTCTCTGTTATCCAAGGTATGAAGTCAGATCCAATATTTTAAGTGGTTTTCTTTACCTTGATTGAAAGAACAATGTCATAGCCAAATTGTAATGCATGAAAAATCTGTGGGAACATTTCTTGCTTCGACTTGGTATCCTTCCCAGTTCAATAAAAAAATTTGTTTCTGCAGTGCTTTAAATCATAGGGGATAATGTGGAGCTTCAAGGAAACTTATGTGGAAAATATAATTGTGGATAATGTAATTCTCTTGCATGGGCCTCTAATAGAATGAACTATCTATTAAAGGCCCATGGGATTAGTCGAGGTGCACGCAAGCTGGCTCGGACAACCACGGTTATAAAAAAAAAAATAGAATGAACTATCTATCCTTATATTTATCCATTGTTTTCATTCTTACCTTACGTGAGAATCAGTGGTGGATGGCATAAATCAGGAATACTTTTAGGATTTCAAAAGAGCAACAGAAAATTTAGCTTTCTTATTGTTTTATCTAAACACACATTTGAATCTAGTTGTCCCACCTTTTGGGCATCCTAAATCACACATTCAGCAGATATTTGCTCTCTCTAATGATGTAATTTTTTGAGTGTTCAATCATGAAGGATTCCACAGCTTGGTAAATTTTGATGCGAATAGCGGGAAGATGGCTTTCTCTATGTGTACAGCCCTAGTGGGCCTTTAATTGACACCAAAAAGGAAATAATTGTCTATTCTGCACCAGGGCTTATATTTCTCTTTGGCTTTAACTATTACTAGCACCTTGCTGCTTCTTGAGCACATCTTATATACTTTTTTTATAGGGAAAATAAAATATACATCTGATTTGTTTTCTATGATTAGTTGGCAGGAAGTGACACAAACAAGACTACCATTGTTGAGAAGGGGGGTATGGACAGGCTAATCAAACTCTCAGCCAGATTTTCTGATGACCCTGCTGTTTTGCAAGAGGTAAGAAAGCTGCAAGTCTTGTTCCAGTGACTGCATAATTATAACACCAGCAAGCAACTCATAGTCCTCACTGGAGTGAAAGTTGCAGTTCATTTAATAGAGTGTGAGATTTGGTGTTAGTTGTGCCCTCCTGAAGGCTTTCTGTGTTAGTAACATCCCAAGTTTTCTAATGCATTTTTTTACCTGCAATTCTTCAGCAAGCTAACTCCCCCTTCTGATTCTATAACAAAATGCGTATGATGGCTTCATCATTTTGTAATTGGCGAAGTTCTACCCAAAATTATTGCCTGCATTACAGAGGTTGATTTGTTAACTAATTAACTTCCATAATAAACAGGTAATGTCTTTGATTTCTGTACTCTCCCTGAGATCGCCAGAAAATGCTGCCCGGGCCATTGAAGCTGGGGCTGGGGACCTTGCTATACAAGCCATGGAGAAGTTCCCCACCGCACAACTGATGCAAAGAAACTCCTGCCTCATGATCCGGAATCTTGTAGTTAGGAACCCAGAAAACAGGTCAGTTTTTCAATTACATGATGTTTCATATTTTTAGCAAATTATATATGTCGCTTGGTCTCTTTCCCGTGTCTTTTCCTGGTCTTGAGTATCTCTGATACTACCAGAACTATTAAATTTCAACTTCAATGAAACCATAGTTGTCGATAGTTTGTTTGAAAAGAACTCTTTCACTGGACAGAACTCTTCTTCTCAGTCATGGTATTGAGAAATATTTAAGGAGAGCCAAGCAAAGCCACGAAAGCTGTAAGGATGCTGCAAGCGATGCACTGAGGGACCTTGGGCTTGATAATTACTTGTAAGCCATGGCTTTCAAACGAAGCTTTACATACAACTTTCATAGCGACGTGTGGCCAACAATTTGCTTGCCATTTTCTCTGGGATTTTTATGTGACCCAAACGATGTATTCTGATGACGTTTTGATGTCACGAGCTTTTTACCATGGTTCTTTATGACAGACGTTTGAAAGCGAAAGTGTTTGAAAATATTTGTAAATAGTAGTAAAAAGGTAATAATAGAATATTGAATAATAATAAAAAATAATGAATAATAATAAAATGTAAGTGAAAAATAATAATAAAATAAAAATAATAGTGAAAGTATTTGAGGGTACTTAAGGTACTCTTGGTAGCTTGTATTTAAACTTCAGCCTGATAGAGTTTTGCAGTCTTCGACAAAATGGACAAATTCTCATTGTTTTACCCGGGGGAGGGAAAAAAACCATGTCCCCATTTACCCATGATACCTCATGGCCAGGGATTCGACTCCTTTTCCTCTACAGGTATTACGAAATGGGTTAATTGCACTTTGTAAGACTCAAGCACTGTAGTGATGATTGAAATTCCAAGTTTATCATAAAGCTAACAGAAACACGTGATGTGTCTTGTTTTCGGATTGGGACTTGCAGCATTAAAAAGATTGAGCTGAGGATCAAGGATTGGAAATTAGAGAAAGGGGAGGAAGAACAAAGCAGTGGCAGCAGCAGAAATAACCAAGAAAAGGAAAAAAGAGCATATGGTTAAAAAAAAAAACAAAATAAAATGTCTTCTATCTTATCGAAGTTCTGAAAGAGAACAGTCCCACCCCACCCAAAAGCATCTCCAAGTCAAACTTGTGAACTTTCTCCAAATTTTTACCAAAACAAAATTGTCTCGAGGAACTATTTTTCACCGGTGTCAGCCAGTTCTAGAGTAGTACGGCCACACTCCTAAGAAAAATCTTAGAATCTGTTCAATCCTCAATTTTGTACAATTGAATTTGGTGTAAAGGGATCTGGATGTTGTCCCCCGACTCCATGGCAGAACCTGAAAAGTATAAGGATTAAGGTCATCATGAAGAGATCCACAAGCAGAGCACAAAAGGAGGGCGGCAGCTCAGCTCAAATTTACATGTACAGCCCGCCCATATGAGAGAGAAAATGAAGCACATCCATCCAATTCCAGGAAGCCTATTACGTCAAACAACAAGAGGACAACATACCCGGTTGAATGCCTATTGGAACATCTTGCTGTATGCCTTTCTCTCCTGATCACGTCTATCAGCGATCTGTGACAATAACTTGCACGTAAAACCTATTTCGCCTTAAAAAACTGATATCCAGTCGAAAGATAATTTGCTTTGATATACTAACCTTCTTCTTAGCAGCAGCAAGCTCTTTCTTTATTCCAACTAAAGAAAACAAACAAACAAACAATTTACAAAGTGAGTTCAAATTCTATACAGTCGGCCTAAACCCAAATTCCATACGAAAGCGTAAGTAATTTGATTCTTTATTCGTCGTCCTGAATATATGAACAAATTGAGTATACACGTATGAGTATCAAAAGCAAAAGGTTAAATCCTCCGTTAGAAAGATTCCACAAATGTGAGTAGAGTACAGTTGTGTCCAAAACCCAAAGGGTTTAGAGCCTGTTTGAAAACACTATTGTTCTCAGATGTTTTTATACTATTTCACTACTATTTACAAACAGTTTACTATTATTCACAGATGATCCGGGATACTCTTAGCATCCAAATGGAGCTTAAACTAATTCTATCCCAATATATTGTATTAAGAGTTCGCAGATTATATATTTGAAGCTCTCAAGTAAACATCAAAGTCAAACATCTGAAGTGGTAACCATCCAGCATTGATACCATAATGTCTCGCCAAAAACAGATCATAACGAAGGGTTGAATTGCACTGACCATCAGTTGGCTCCAATTCCAATGCCTTCTTCAAGCTTTCAACGGAAGCATCAATGTCATTGAGTGCCATGTATGCCTGCTTGGGAGGACTATTATAGTTAGGGTCACAAAATATAAAAAAACAAAAAGCCTAGCAATGGCCAGCCAAGCACAAAGAACATATCTGAAAATCACACGTCCACTTCAAGAGGACGCATCTTTTTTTGGGTGCTTATAGACATAGATGATAAATAGACTCAAGTTCAAGTGGTGGAAACAAAACTATACAAAGTTATAAAGAAAATGCTTTCAAATGTGGAAACAGGGGCCAAAAAAAGGACTGCTAAGATTGGCAAAGATGAAAGCATCTGAGAAAAATTTCTCAACCAAAAATCTTTGAAGTTCCCATCATTTTGGTGATAGATATTCTTCATCTGAGGAAGATACCAACCTGACCTTGGCGGAACAAAGCTTTCACATTGTTGTCTCCATCACGCATTGCAAATTCTGTGTCTAACAATGCTCCTTTCAGATCCCCCAACTTCAACTTACAAGCCTAAAGCAATATACCGCATCAACTGTTAAATACATCAAAAAGCATTGGGAATTGAATGATAATAAGGGAGATTTTTAAGAATAATATAAGCCTACAAGGGCCTTGACAGGGAAAGGAGTGAAGGATTGATATGCGAGGACCAAAATTGAATGTTGAAGGAGAGGTTTGAGTGGAAAATAACAAATTTACTGCATATTGAGAATTTAGATGTACGATAGAGTTAGACACATATCACATGTATCCATCTTATGATAAGCAGAGAGATTTCTGATATGAATATTTATCTCCGTGCAGCTTGAAAATAAAGGATTGAGGAAAGGCAGAGGCTTATTCTTAGATATAATAATATTATTTGCTATAAATGATCAGCAGTTCTTCATGTACATAATTGGCCCAGATTCACTTACAGAGCTGTTAGTGAAAATCTGGGACTTTTTCTTTCTCAAACAAGAACTCTTCTCTGCAGCAAAAGGAAATAAAGCATAAGATCAAACTAAACCACAGGGAATTGTCAAAATTGTCGGATCCTTCATATACAAAGAAACTTTAAGAGAAATTGACAGCTGACCTTCATCAATCCCTTCTTTCTCCCAGCAGATGTCTAGATATCGTAAAGCCTTCCGATACTTTCTAAGGGCCATCTTATAGTCTTGTTTCTGTATGCGGGAACTATTAGCTCGTTGGAAATGCAGGAAGTATTTGTTTTTTCACAAAAAATACAGGAAAACAAAACAAAACAAACTGATGTTGCCAACAGAACCAATAAGAACTAGTTTTTCCAAATTTCCTTTGAAGCCCCGCGAAGGACTTATATTTCAAATAAAACATTAACATCAGTAACCATCACCTTGTAAATTTCATTGCCAAAAGACTTTACAGAATCAACAGCAATCATCCACCAGGAGATCTCATTAGGACTCTCATCCAGGTCAGCGGGCCAATCAGGATAAGCATCACCATCTTTGAAAAAATTAGATGTCCCATCATCTGCCTTCTCAGGAATTTCTCCAGAGTCTACAATTAGAACATCAGCACTAGGATAGTCACCGTCATCAGTCGTAACATGCTCAATTGATCTCACCACTCCCATCCCTTTAATCACCTTCCCAAACACAACATGTTTTCCATCTAGATGAGAAGTGCGAGTGGTTGTAATAGAAAATTGAGACCCGTTTGTGTCAGGACCAGAATTAGCCATAGATAACATTCCTTTCCTTTCATGCTTTAATTCAAAGTTCTCATCTTCAAATTTCAAGCCATAGATAGATTCACCCCCAGTACCATTGCCAGCAGAGATATCTCCACATTGCACCATAAAGCTTTTAATAACACGATGAAAACGGCTTCCCTGGAATGGGCAATATTCATTGGCAAGAAATTAAGACAATCATCATTAAGCCCTTTAAAGGGAAATACAACCAATGCAATATAACCATTGCCAAGTCTCTAAGTTGCCCTAACTTTTTAACCCGAAAGAATTGAACAAGAAAGAAAGACAAGCATCTACCACTAACCCACCCATCTCTCCGCATCCTATGCCAGGCTCATCATATAGCCAAACAACCTTAAAGCTGTCATCGATCGGATCGTTTACCGAGTACGAAATACCACTGGGAACATCGCTTTTTTCTTTCAATCACCAACTACAACACCCAGGGCTTTGTCCAGTGTTCCAAAATTTTGCAAAGAGAGTTAAGCCATATACGTCGAAGTTGCTTTGTTGTGGCATGCTGAGATTCGTTTCCCATGACTTTGTTGGGGAAAATAAACAGGTTTCGGACAGTTTAGATGTTTTATCTCATCTCATTTCACTTTATTTCATTATTCTAATTTTTTTAAATTTTTAAACAAAACACAATAAATAATTTAATTTTTTTAAATTTTAAAATAATAATATTAAAAAATAATATTTTTTTCAACTTTCAACTGAATTTATTTTAACTTACTTTAATAAACGTATCGCTAAAAATATCAATTACCTCAAAATCATTGAGAAAGTATCAGCCAAACAGTACATTAAAAAAAAAAACCCATCGTGATTCTCAATCGCCAAGGACACAACCGCCATGTAGAACCAAACTATAGACAGCTATCTTTAATCTTTAGCTCCAAATACGTATACTAATTTAGCCAGAAAAATCACCGAGCACGTATACTTAGATGTATACGAAAACCCAGCACGTATGTACACGCCTAAAAGTACATATGTACGTAGATAGAAA
Source organism: Cyclocarya paliurus (assembly GCA_029856935.1). Taxonomy (NCBI): domain Eukaryota; kingdom Viridiplantae; phylum Streptophyta; class Magnoliopsida; order Fagales; family Juglandaceae; genus Cyclocarya; species Cyclocarya paliurus. Next base: position 41,274,762 of record CM056945.1, on the reverse strand, counting down.
CAATAGAGAGGCATAGATACCAGTGAAATTCATAAACGATCACCAACCCTGCAAAAGCAAAGACTACGACTTTACGCTCATGATCATCAAGAACGTGGCAGTAGAGTTTTGCATCTCCAAAACCATGAACCTAGACCTAGTTAGTCACGTATCAACTTATATACAGACATAAATGTATCCATATTATATGTGAAAGAAAGGACCTTGTAATGAAGAGGAGCCCCAGTGTTGGGACCAATGCCCTTCTCGCCAGTGCAAAGAGCCCTGAAGTTCTCAGCGGTTCTGGGCACCACATCGTTGTAAAGCTCCACCACAATCCTCCCTTCCAGTTCTCCTCCTATGCTTATGTCCAGAAAGCACCGTGGCCTCATCCCCATCTCTGTGTCTCCCAATATCTCTGTGTCTCTCTTTCTGGACTCCTCTCTGACCGAGTTCTGAACAAAAAACATAAATAAATAGTTGGTGAACCGTAGTAAGTGCCGTTGTTGGCCATATATATACTCACCTCGAACCTGCCAACTTTTCAATTTTCAAATGCCTCGGTATTTAATTTAAGGGTCATTTATTTTAGGAAAATGCTTTGTCCACCTAGAGTGCCTGCGTATGAAAGCCACATCGAATTTTTTTTTTTTATAGTTAAGAAAGTATTTTTAATAAGTTCATATATATATATATATATATATATATATATATATATATATTTTAAATATTTAAAAATACTTTTTTAATAAAATTACACATTGGATAACCACTCTCATGTGTAGTCATCCTTCATTTTTTTCTCCCTCTGTCTCTTGGCGTAAGATTTTTTCCTTTAAATAAGGAAGTCCATATATTCTGTCTTTGGATATGGCTTCAAAAACATCTTAAATTTTATTACCCAATCATCCCTATTGATTTGTTATAACACATGATTAAATAATATAATAAAAAATAATATTTATCAGTCTAATACCTTCGAGGCGACATGCTAGAGTTCAGGTTCCTCTCGTTATTGGAATATTGGTTAAGTTGAAAAATTTGTAAATTCTGTCTTTCACCAAAATAATAATAATAAATAAATAAAATATCTCAAATACACAAAATTAGATCTCAAGTATGTCAAGTAGGATTTTGGTTAAACATTCTTAGGGCACCAACGCCTCATTTGTCTTTGCAGATAAGATAGAATAAATTAAAAATTAAAAATTGAATAAAATATTATTATAAAATATTTTTTTAATATTTTTTTTATTTTAAGATTTAAAAAAATTAAATTTTTTATTTTATTTTGTATAAGAATTTGAAAAAATTATAATAATTAGATGAGATAAGATAAGTTAAGAAGTTTTGTAAAAAAAAAAAGAAGTCTTAATCATCTGAACTGTTCTATGAGAGAGAATACAATGACTTGTCTTCTGGTTGCTACAGTTCTTTTAAAGGACCTAAGATTAACATGTAAGGACCTAAAGTTAAGGATTGATTTGGATTCAGAGATGAGATGAGATGAGATAGTTTTAAATGAAAGTTGAAAAAAAATATTATTAGAATATTATTTTTTAATATTATTATTATTTTAAAAATTAAAAAAACTGAAATATTTATTATATTTTATATAAAAATTTAAAAAAATATAATAATAAAATAAAATAAAATAAACATTTTTTTAAATCTAGGCCTAGCTTATATGTGTTCTAGTTATCTCTAACTACTTTATTATTATTTATAAACAGTTTAATATTATTTACGGATTATATGAAATTGCACGAGCGGATGCGACATTCGACTCAGAGAGCCTTTTCCTTTTTTTAAAAAAAAAATGAATGCATGGAGATAATACCGAGACCAATAAGAAGATCCCACATGGCGTGTGCAAAGATCAATAAAGCATACCAAGATCCATGAAAAGAAAGACGTACAGAAGAACGGGACGGGCGCACGAATGTGGCGCATGCAGTGCACCCATTTCAGGTGGAACGTCACTGAGGTTGGTGCATGCATCTCAGCCGGAGGGTCTTGTCTACGGTCTTGTCTTTGGACATAATTCGATCTCGTCCCTTTACAGCCACCTTTGGTTACGTCCACCACTGATTGATTAATGTCCGAATCTGTAAAGAAGTGGAAACCAACGTCCCACTTCTGCAGGCTGCAGCTAGCTCTCAAAGAACGAACTAATATCTATTACTCTTCTTTTCTTTCTTTTTTTCTTTTTACATGAATTTTGTGTAGTGAAGTCAATATATCATTTGCCCTTTTTCTTTTTCTTTTTTTCTTTTTTTTTTCCTGCAAATAGATCTTCATTGCTATTAAACAAAATATTCATATTTTATTTTGGCATCCTTTTTTTTCTTTGGCAAATAAGGATACACATTCAAATAAAAAATCAAATGTTTTTCGTCTGCACGTACGATATATTCAAATTTTATAGTTCAATAAATAAATAAAAAATCAGTATTTTATAGTCCATTTACTGATTAAGTCTTGCGTTAATTTGTTTTTTAACTTGCTCGACTATTTTAATTAATTAATTAAATATATATATATATATATACACACACACACACTCCTTTTTACAACAATATCTATCATTTTTGTTATGGCCTGAAATTTACAAAAATGGCTAGCTCATCACTTTTAGGTTGGTCGTGTTAATTATATGTCGAGAAAGGATTTTGCAAACTACGTGTAAATTAATGGAAGGGATAAAAACATATACAAATTGAATACAGACGTTCATCATATATCTAGCGTCTTCTTCTTTTTTCTTTTCCTTTTTCTGGTAAGGCATGCAGCAATATTTATGACCATGCATCAACCTTATTATAACTAAAGCTTCTACGTACAGTAGTCCTGTCCCCTTCAGAAAACAATTAAAGGAAACACATGCATTACTAAACGCCCCGGGGAGGGGAGGGGAGGGGAGGCCCTGCCCATTGCCCAATGTCCATTGCTTGATATAATTGGATATCGTTTGATCTTAATGTGCCAGCCTGGACTGACACTTCAAATTAAATAGCATATAGTTCCTAATAATTTATATATTGTCACGGGCCCCATTTAATTATTAACAGAACAAAACTCATGCCCACTTGAGACAGGACGAATATAAATGCCAAATCTTCGACAGGAAATTGCAACTTGCAACTTTCAATTACTTTCAACCACTAGGTGGTAGTTGCTGTGGGTGTGAATCGACTACTCTACTTATGAACACCCATGGGACAATAAAACAAACACAAGAGATTATATATATAATATATAACTACTACACGATATTGCAGATATCATGTCTCTGTATGCTATGATATATCTCTCTCCGAAAGCGGGGAGTGTGAATTATCGTCATGTTTGGTGCATTATATACGTCTGTGATGACTGGAAAGCATGTTGGAAGACTAATAAATGAGATTAGGTATTTTGTACGTGTCACAGTCAGTCATGCATGCGCAGCGCGCACCAAGATGTGCAGTGCGCTCTCTTCATTGCTTTAGTTTGAACTTCGAACCAATCTCATGATTATTGGAAAATAAACTAGCCAAGATAATTATAGAAAGCAGTAGCGAATTAGTTTAATTAGTTATCGCGGAAAATGTTTTAAAATTCTATATTAAATAGAAGATCCATTTTTAATTAAGTGAGATGATTATATCTATGAATTTTAAAATGGATTAAAAACTAATTGTAAATATATATATATATATATATATATATATATAATATTTTCTGTTTCATTTATTTATTTATTGAATAATATTATATATAGACATGAATTGTGTAAGCGACATACATTATTTTTAAAAAAGAGTGTGATACACTATTAAAAAATTAACATTTTCATGTGTCTCATATCTATTCCTTTTAAAAATTCTATTTACAGTCCCCACTTAGGGATTGTATGTGCAGACCCTTTATTAAATAAGAAAAAAAAACATTTTAGGAAGGATATTTTTGTAATTTTAAAGATAAAATTGCCTAGACTTGCATTGCAGTCCCCAAATGGGGACTATACGTAGTATTACTATTTATTTTTTTCAAAATGAATGCACGAAACTTACACATTTTATAACAGCAAATATCAGTTTTCTTATTTATTTACAATAGTGAAGTATGCAAGTATCATGCAATCCCTTTAAAAAAATGAGTAAATATGAGATCTATAAAAAAAAAATTAATTTTTTAATAATAAATTTCACTCTTTTTAAAAATAATTGTGTATCACAAATACACTATAAGTATATATAGTATTACTGAGCAATGCTACGTACAGAAGGAGCAGATTGTCGTATTGGGCTAAGCCAGAGCCTAATCCATAGGGCCCAAGACGGGCTATACCCTAAGACTATCTGGAATCCCGTGCAGCTAATACAATGTTAAGTCCAGTAATAAGAAGTACGCACCAACATGGATGATCATGGATAGGAGCCTTTTTTTTGTTTGTTTTTCCTTTTAAGAAGATATCTTTGATTCTTCACATTTCTGACTTTAGGCCGATTGGAACCATTGTATTCTTTATGAGTATTAAGTAGTGTTATTTAAAAGTCTTTATATTATATACTATTTGTATAATATAATTTCATTTATGAGATTTATATTTTTAAATTTATCTTTTAAATTAAACTATGTTGTATAGATGATGTGTGGTGTAAAATTTTTCAAATAGAATTATTATTATTATTTATATTTTTGCTTGTAGCTTTGCTACTCATTATCCACACAGACCATTCATCACACTTATTTTTATTTTTATAATTTTATTCTTTTGAAACTAATTGAGTTTTTCTACTCATCATCCATACATTATACATTTGGTAAGAGAACAAATTAAAAAATTATGTATGGTGTGTGGTGTAAGGATAATCAATAAAATTTTTCTTTTGTTGGCACGATGACTTCTTCTATGTTTTATCACGTTTGGATCCCTTGTTTTCTCCACTGTTTGCACCCTTTGCCTGTTAAAGAGGGAAATTTTTAAAGGGCAAAAAAAACTAGAAATGAAGGTGCAATTGAGAAAATCTTTGTAAAATCGATATCAAAGGAGATGCAAATAACATTGTAAAGTTGTAAACACTTCACTCTCTCTCTCTCTCTTATTCGTTGTAGAGGCAGCTTTCTGCGGAGAAAATTGTTGATTGTTTCCGCCGAGAAGATTGTCGATTGAGAAAAGATTTAATTATAAATAAATTTTATAAAAATAAATTAATAAATTGATATATATTAATATTATATTATATCATAAAATTATTTTTATTATAAAATAAATTTAATATATCGTATAAAATCATGTCGATTTTTTATTTTATTTTTATAAAATCTTTTTACATTAATAACAGTTGTATCATTAATTTAATCGGGGAATTATTCTTGCACATTAATGGATAATTTTCCAGTAATTCAAGCATAAGAATTAGAAATAAATCAGTAGCTCAACTTTTATATATTCGTCCAAAAATTGATTTCGGTGAAAAAAAATTGATTTCGGTGAAATTCGAATAACTTTAAATGTTAACAAAAATTTTATATTAATAATTTTTACTTATTTTATATTAATAATATTCCATAATTCAAGATAGACAATAAAACAATAAAATATCAATATAATAAAAATATAATAGGTAATAAATAGCTATTAATAAGAAAAAGCGATATAATCATCCATATGCATGAGAGCAGGTAAAATAGGCGGTATAATTGACCGTATACATGAGAAAGTAAATAAGATAGAAAAGATATACAAAATCAATTTCATTAAAGACACAGTACTTACAAAGAGATTAATTCTCATAAAAGTTAGAAGCAGAAGACATGAAGAAAAGAAATTAAGTTGGTTGAATTTAATTGGTGATGAATATTTAAGTATTTCTTTTATTAAATTTAATGGCTTCAAAATGAGAGTATTCTTCGTAAACAATTTGATTATTTTCTTCTTTAATCCATTAATTAGTAGTCCTGTTTATAGTTGATAATTAGTTTGATTTATAAATTTCAAACCATGTAAAGAAATATATATTAATTTGTATTCCTTCTAAATACTCATAATATTTTTCTTAAATATAATCTCTTTCTATTTTTGTAAAATTTGAGAAAAATGTTATTATTTTTTTATTATTTTCTTTCTTCATATACTCTTGTTTGAGATATTCTTTATTAATTTTAAATTCTTCTTTACTTAGGGTGTATATTTGGGCATCATCTCCAATTCCTTGTAAATATATTGGAGAAGAAGGTTCTTTTTCAAGATTATGAGCGGTGGATATCTTATCCGGGTGGTTAGCAGTATATACTAGTGTATCAATAATATTTTCAAGAATAATTCTCCGAATTTGTGTGTTTAGATTCTGAGATTTATTGTCAAAATTTTAAGATTTATTTCGAGAAACTGATGTAAGAAAAGATTTGGGTATATGATAACTAGAACGTACTGGAGAAGAATAATGTGATAAAAATTTTCTAAAGGGTTGAAAGGCAATTTGGACTATTCCGTCCCTTTTTTATCTTTATATTTAAGATATTCTTTAGAATTATTTTTTATCTTAGGTAATAGAGTAATATTTTCTAATTGTTCTTCATTAGGGAGAGTAATTTGATTCTAATTAATTTATTTAGGAATTTATACACTAAAATTTTGTGTACTAGATTGTAATAATAATGTATATTCTTTTAGATTAGTAATAAGTAGGGGTGTAACCGGTCCGGTCCAGTTCGGTTTTGGACAAAATCTTGGACTGAACTGGTATGACCGGTTTTGTATTTTTCAAAACCGATTACGCACCGGTTACCATCTTAAACCGGAACTTCCGGTTTTACCTGGATTTACCGGTTTCCAGTCCGTTCCGGTTTTTCGATTTTTTTAAAATGTAAGTTTGACATGTTGTCATTAAAAATATGTTTTAAAAAAATCTATTATACTTTTATTAATCTATATTAGACTATTAATATAACTATAACTATAGTCTATATTAGATTATTAGTACAAGTTATAAACTTATATATTAGTATAGCTATATAAATTATTAGACTATATAATAGTATTAATATTAGACTATTAGTATATCTATATATTAGTATTAGTGATAAACTATATATTAGTATAGCTATATAATACATGATTAATTACATTTTTATTTTTAAGATTAAACTTTTATTTTATAATAACATTGTCTTATATAAATTTATATTAATAGTATATGATCAAACAAATTACAAATGTTCATATTTAAAATTAACATTTTATGTTATATTTTATAAATTATAATATGAAATTATTTCATATATGATATATAATTATATATAAAAATTTTACATATAATTATACATTATATATAAAACTTATATATTAATATATATAAAATATTTTGTATAATTTTAATTTTATATAAAACTTATATATAAAATATTATTTTTTATATACTTTTTATCAACCGGTTCGGTCCGGTCTGAAAAATCCTAAAATCGAAACCGGATCGGTTCCAACTGGTTTATGAATTATAAGAACCGGTTCTGGACCGGACCGGTTCAAAACCGGTAAAATCGGTCCAGTCCGGTTTGGACCGATTTTCCGGTTTAAATTTACACCCTTAGTAATAAGAGTTTGTGATTCTAATATTGTTTTCATCAGTTTATAATGAATAATTTATATTACTGTTAAAGGATGTGATTATTTTATCATATGATAACCGTTTGTTTTAATATTCAATGTTAAAACATGTAAGATATTAGTATCGAATAATAAAAGAGAATAATTGAGATAACAATTAAAATAAACCGGATCTTGAAACAAGCTTAATTCTGCCATTCTAAGTAATAAATCATAAAAATTACAGTGTCTTCCATCTCTTAAACATGGTAATATTGAGGTGTTTAGCCCATTTCTAGTTAATGATTTTATAACTACTTGTATTAATCCAATGTGTATGAAAAAATATTTATGTTCTTTGTAATGTTTGATAGCTTCATTTGTTAATAGTTGTAATGATTCATAATCATTATTTAAACTAATAATTTTTTCTATTGTTTTAATAGTATAGTTAGTAAGAAATGATAATTTCGAAGAAAAAATAGAATATTTATATATTTGATTTTTTAAAACATTAAAAATTGTCCAATCTTATAAATTTTTTTTTATATTTATTATACTGTAATTTTCTTAATTAATGTTATCAGATTCTATAGAGATACTAGTAATGGATTCATTAGATTTACATATTTTTTTAATATAAATAATTATTTTAATTAATCACGTCAATAAAATACATAAAAATATATAAAAATAACTGTAACAAGAATCGAGTTAATTCAAGACTTCTACTTTCTGACCTGAAATTGATTACGTTTAGATTTTTCCCAAAGGGAAAAGCAGCCGTGACATGAAATGTGATACTACTGGACTTTTCACACTTGGCACTCATCTATTCAACGATGGAGCTGACTGCAGGCTCCCAGACCTGGAAGAAGGAATCCATAGTGCATGCATATGGCTTTTGCTTTACAAAACCAAGGAAAATGTTTGCATCCCGACAAAGCTTCACAATCGGTACCGACACGTTTTTTTTTTCCTTTTACTTAACGATTATTTTTTAATAATATTATGATTTTTTATAAATTTTTAAGATGACTAAAAAAATATATAAAAAAAGAAAAGAAAAGAAAAACAAATGCCTTCTCCGTTACTTTTCTCGGGTGCGCATTTAGCAGTGTCCCAAAACCATTGGTGGATGTCTACTGCTACAGCCTAACTTTCATCGTCACGGAGAGACATATACTCCATGGGAGAGCCTACAAGGCGGACGTTGTATAATTAGAAGATTTACACCCTCCAATGGGAGGGTGAGACGTGGCAGGCATAGTAGATTTACAATAGATGCAAAAGACAGAAACTAACCACTCCCCAAGTGCAATCCTCCCCAGTGTCCCCACGACTCACTCTCTCTCCCTTTCAAAAACCACCATCTGCAATCTCTCTCTCACTCTCTCCATCTGCAATCTCTCTCTCTCTCTCTTCCGTATTCTAAATCTTAGATTTCGGCAAGGGCATCCAAATCCGTTTCACACTGCCTCGTACCCAGATGGTAAGTTTCAAGCATTTAAAATTTGAAAGAACTTAAGCTTTATTGATAAGATCTAAGAACTGGAGCTTTGACGGGAAAAGAATTATGCGGAAAAAGATTAAAGTACATTTCTCCACCATTAAAACATTTCTATAAGCATAAGTGATAGGAATTCTTACCATTTTTTGCGATGAAGGAAACGGAGAGAACTGTAAAGTGGGCTTTGTCTGACGAAAACAGAGGCAGGTTGACGGTGGGGAAGAGAGAGTAAAGTGGAAGAGGGAGAGGGAACGGATCGAGAAAAACAAAGAAGAATAGCATGTGAGTGAACCCACGGTAAGTTTCATGAATTTATGACGTGGCGCTCTCTCATTGGGTGGTGTAAAACTCTCGAATTCACCGGATCCTGTTTTAAGATAAACTCATACTCTATCTGTTTCAACTTTCCATCGTATTTGGTAAAGATCAGAACATTATTATATAGAAGCACACAAGACTAGGATCGAAGACTTGGGCTACAATGGGTAGCAGCGAAAGCACTCTCACGAACGATCAGTACGAGGACGACTCGGCTGCAGCAGAAGATGATGCGTCTGCAAAAGTAATTGGTGCAGTACTCGTTTTGGCGTTTGTATTTCTGCTGGCGTATGTTGCAGTCACTCTATGTTTTGGCTCAAAAACTGCCGCAGCAAACAAGAAAACAATGAAAGCTCCCGGAAAGGATGCTCGCATCGCAAGGGATAAGTTTGAAAAAGACCCAAAACAATACTTTCGCAGCTTGCGCAAGAAGTAAACTCTCATGTATCTATACAACCCCAAAACAGTCTGTACAAACTGTTGCCCTGGCCTAGCTCCAGTTATGGTTTCTTTATATATGTATGAATGGAGTGTCGCCGATTTGATCTTTGGCTTGTCGAGGTAGGCTCAGGGATACCACCCCCTTGATGTTTGATTGCCTATAATAATTATGGAAAAAAATTAGTTGAGACGTACGTACATGTTATATTTGATTGATGTATTTAATTATGCTTTGCTATCTTTTTCGGCTAAATTCACCATTTCTGTTTGATTGTTCGTTACTCGTTTTGGGACTTCTTTCTTTCCTCAAAGGGGGATGATTCGTATTCCATCCAACATGCGATTCGTTAGGTTTTGAACCCAATTAATGTCTCAATATTGGAAGGAAAAAAAAAATGCTAAAAAGGAAGCGAATGCGTGCGTGTTTATATCAGATTATAGACACATGCTGCCTACATTAAGGTTTATATATACGACTTCTTGCTTCTTCTTCTTTTTTTTTTTTTTAAATCAAGAAACAGATATCTGTATATTAACTTTGAATAGTGACATCAATACAATGCTTTTCCTTTTCTAAACTATCAGTAACAAAATTTGGCATATCTTCCATCCAAACAAGTTCGATTCTAAACATAAAGCCTTCATGGCTAACATGTGAGCCACTTCATTTAATGTCCTATGAACATACTGCACCTTTCATTCCTGCTGCTGCTGCAACATCTTCTTAACATCTTGAATTATGCTCCCACATATTGGATAATTTGTGTTTTCTTCATTGATAGCTTTCACAATGTTCTGTACATCACCCTCAAAAACTACTCTGAGAAAACTAAGATCCCTACAAAGCTCTATGGCTTTCCAAATTGCCATACATTCTATTGTTACTGGTTGTTGCACATGCTTTTTTTTTTTTTTTTTTTTCATAGCGAGCTGTTAATGCTTCACCCCTTTCGTCCCTTATGACTACTCCAATTCCCATTTTTTTTTCTTTTTTTCTGTTTTTGACCTATGGCTACATCCCAATTTACTTTCACCTTACCTCTATTAGGTTTCTTTCATCTCATTTGTCTCCCTATAGTGCTACTATGACAATCCTCCTCAACCATTGTTTGAGTCAATTTAAACTCTCTTATTTGTTCCCTTGCTTCACTGATAACTTGGCCAGGAGATGTGAATCTGTTTTAAAAAACAAACTGATTTCTTCTTAACCATAAATTCCTCATTATCATAGCCACCTCCTCCATTTCCTCTTTTAGCCAGTTTCTACATTAGCTTCTATATCAGTTCCAGCAGATTATTTTCACAAGTGCTCCACTTTTGAATTTTAGAACAAACCTCAAACCAAACATCATTAGTAGCAGCACACTGCCACAACACGTGTATGATAGACTCCTTTTGCTCCTTACAGATTGGGCATAAATCACTCTCTACAGGTTTCTTAGTCATCAAATTACATCTTGTTGCCAGAAAATTGTTCCCAGCTCTTCATAAAAATAATTTAACTTTTCTTGGTACATCCAGCTCCCATATCTTAACCCACATTTGATCAGCTTCATTCGCATTAGAAGATTCCCCTTTAATTCTTTTCTTCCTCTCCAGCTCAAAGTAATAAGCACTTCCCACAAAGAATTGACTTTTCTGAGAAGGACCCCAAACCATTATGTCATCACAGTCTAGCTTACTCAAGGGTAAATTAAGAATATAATCCACCTCATTCTCACCAAAGATATCTTTGGTTAAAAGCTTCATATACCCTGTTCTCTTGCACAATCAGTTCCTCAACCTTAGCCTCCTTATGTAACCTCGAAACTGGGGAATGAACACTAAAAGAGGAAGGAGCTATTAGCCATTTGTCTCCACATATTTTAATTATTCTTCCATTCTCAACCCTCCACCTCAACCCTTTATTAATTAAAACAAAGCCTGTCAAACACTTTTCCATATTAGAGAAGGTCTGTTGCCCAGTTTTGCACACAGAAATGAAGAATCTCTAAAATATTTTTGCTTGTATAATTAGGCCACTAAACGAAAAGGGTTATTTAGAAATCTCCATCCTTGCTTTGCAAGCAATGCTAAGTTAAAACACTCCACATTCCTAAATCCAATGCCACCCTTCTGTTTTTGTTGCTCCAATTTATCCTAGCTACTCCAATGCACCCCATTGCTGGTATTCTGGTTACACCACCAGAATTTAACAAACATGCTATTAAGCTCATAACAAAATCTTTTTGGAAGCAAAAAGACACTCATGGTATAGGTTGGGATTGCTTGAAGGACAACCTTAATGAGCACCTCCTTTCCTGCAATAGACAGAAAAGAATTTTTCCAATTCGTGATTTTCCTCCATATCCTCTCCTTTATATCTCTAAAAGTTTGATATTTAGACCTTCCAACAACTGGAGGCAGCCCCAAATACTTCTCATAGGTCCCTTCCAACACTATCCCACCAGCTTCTTTGTTGCCCAAATAACACAAGAGGAGGGTGAATTGAGTTGTATTTAAAAAAAAATTACAATTATAAGCTAAATATACAATAGAAAATATGAATAAAATATTATTCAGCAGTAAAAATAAAAATTAAGGATAAGATGAAACAAACTCAGTATTTTAACGAGATTTAGCCCCACTGCATACATCTTCGCCTCAAATTACCCCTTGAGAATTTTCAAATTTACTATCCAATCTCCTTCATGTGGAGATAGAAATCTATTACATCTTTGAGCAATACTACTACAAAGAATCCGTGTAGAACACCCTTTACACTTGCAATCACCTTACACGTAGTGACTCAACGTCTATTCCCTGTGTAGAACACATTTTTACACACAAGAGTTATACCCACTATTTTACTAATATAAGAGCTGATATTTGGTAGGTTATCAGAAAACATTCCTTAATGAGTGGAATACGAATAATACAGTGTAAAATTATAACTCTCTCAAAATGAATAAGGGTTAAGGCTCAATACTTAGAGAATAGAGATTGAAAACTTTGAATGAATGTTGTGAAAATTGTAATAATATATTCTAAATTTGAAAATATCAAATGAGCTATTTAAAAGCATATGGACTTCATTTTCAAATTTAAAAAAATTCACATGTCAAATACAACATCATTTACTTTTCAAAAATTTCAAATCAAAGTTTTATTTTCTTGAAATTATCAAAGATAACATCATTCACTTTTCAAAATTTTCAAATCAAAATTTTACTTTTTGCAATTGTCAAAGACAACATCATTCACTTTTCAAAATTTTCAAATCAAAATTTTACTTTTTCCAATTATCAAAAACAATATCATTCACTTTTCAAAATTTTCAAATCAAAGTTTTACTTTTTTGAAATTATCAAATACAACATCATTCACTTTTTTTAAAATATTCAAATCAAAGTGTCTCCTTGAAATTGTCAATGACAACATTATTCACTTTTTAAAATATTCAAATCAAAATTTTACTTTTCACAATTGTCAAAAACAACATCATTCACTTTTCAAAATATTCAAATCAAAGTTTCTCCTTTTTGAAATTTTCAAAGACAATATTATTCACTTTTGAAAAGTTTCAAACAAAACATGCACATGTAAAATATGAAAATCAATTATCTTTCAAAGTTTCAAAATTCAAATTTCTAATCATCAATATGTCATGCACATGTGAAAATGCAATTTGATATTTTATGAGAAAATACTAATTTTGAACCTTAATCCAATTTCAAATTTTATCAAGAAATTTACAAAATTACTATAAAAGTTTTATTTGTAAGCTTGTTCACTTTCTTGCTCATGCTTGATTTATTGATGTGCTTGGTTATATTGTGTAGACAACTTGAGTTTGAGATTCCTTTATACTTGAATTCATTTGTTATCATCAAAATCAATATATAGATATGTAATTATATAAGGTTTGAAACTTTGAGTTCAACATTCTCTAATTAGAATCTTATCAAGCAAACTAGTGTTTAAGCTGAAAAAAATTGCAGACTTTTCTTTGTTTAGAACTTGACCAGAGGCTAGCTCATACACCTACATCATAGATTGAATCCTCTGCCATTCATCTACTTTAGCCCTCCCAAATAAAATACAATCATCTATAAAAAGTAGATGATTTACTCTACAACCCCCTCATGCTACATTAACCCCCTTGTATCCCCTTGCAAATCAGAAAAATTAAGAAGTTTTAAGAAGAGTAGATAAGCCTTCTGCACAAAGAATAAAGAGATAAGGAGACTGTCTCCTTGTCTCAATCCTCTAGAAGGGTAGAATGTAGGACCAGGTTAGCCATTCACCAAAACTGAGTAAGAAACAGACTTTACACGCCTCATGATCAATTGAGTCCACCTAGCATAGAACCCCATTTTTTCCTTGACACATTTAAGAAACTGTCACTCTATTCTGAAATAAGTTTTTGACATGTCTAATTTAATAGCTATGGAACTATCCTTTCCATTTTCTCTAGCCTTCATAGAGTGCAAAAGTTCATAAGCTATTATTATGTTATAAGTTATCAATATCTCCGGAATAAAAGCACTTTGGTTGGGAGAGATGATGAGGTCCAGAAATTTCTTCATCCTATTTGCCAACACTTTAGACATAATTTTATAAGCCACATTACATAAGCTGATGGGCATATACTCATTGACTTTACTAGGGCTCTTTACTTCAGGAATTATAGCTATTAAAGTATGATTTAAAGAGGAATCAAAGGGTTACCATTCAACCAAGAGAGCACAACAGTGACTGCATCTCCAATTATGTGCCAGTGCTTGTGATAAAAGCATGCTCGGAATCCACCTGGTACAGGAGACTTTAAAAGAGCCATTTGGTTAATAGCTTATTCAATCTCTACTCTAGTAAAAACCTTTTCCAACCCTTCATTCATTTGAGCAGTAACTCGAGGTTCCATCTTCAATAGACAATTTCCAATTTTTGCTTGACTGGGATTGGATGAAGTAAACAATTTCTTGCTAGACTAATGCTAGTAAGTTCTGCATGCTCTATTTAAAAAAGAGTTTTGTTATTCATCATTTCTACATACCACACGTTACACTTATTTTTATTTTATTTTTATTTTTTTAAAATTTTTTTTTTATTAATCTTCTTAAACTAATTGAATTTTTTTACTCATCAACCATATATCACACATTTAAATAGAGAAAAAATAAAAAATGTGTTATGTGTTATATATGGGAATGATGAATAAAGTTTTTCTTTAAAAAAATTAGAATTATCATTTAAAAAAATTCGTATGAGTAACAGATTTTTTTTTTTTTTTTAGAAAATGCTTATTGAACTGATGATTTACAGATGGTTTGACCGATTTTTTTTTTTTAGTTTAGTAATTAAGAAAGTAAATCTTATTTAATTTATATATTTTTTAAAAAAATATATTAAAAAAAATTAAAAATATACTGTACCGATTCACCATCGGTTAGGACCATCGGTCCAATAGCATTGTCCCTTTTTTTTTTTTTATAGGAAATGCAAGGGACACGTCCCTAAAGTATAAATATTATGTCTCTTTTTATAATTAATGAAATGAACGTACGGTATGTACTATATATATAAAAGAAAATGCTTAAGCCACCGACATATTCTCCAATAAATTCTATCAATTCGACTTTTTTTTGTTTTGTTTTACTTCATAGTTAAATAAGTGCTTTTTAGTAAATTTTTATTTTTTTAAAAAATGATTAAAATGATTTAAAAAATACATGAAAAAAATACAAAATAATCAAATAAAAAAAATATTTTTTCTAGAAATAGATATATATAATGCAAAAGCTAGGGTTCAACTTTTTTTTTTCTACAGATAAAACATTTATAAATAAACTAACGGATACAAGACACAAGTTCGGTGGGATGAGAGTCCTCTATAGTCTTCTCAAAGTCAACACACATTACAACACAAAAATAAAAAAACAAAAGGGGTGATCGGAACCAAAAGATTGACTTCCACCTAATTCCCACAAAAGGAGACTGCTTGGTGACGGTTTTTGTCTGATAAACAGATTATAAAACTGCAACTAGAAACTGCAACTAGAAACTGCAGTATAAAGATGTGTGCTGCAACGTGTTGGTCTGGACTGGCTAGAAGAAATTGTCACATCCACTTTCACTCGATCTTTGGTTAAGGAAAGTGGGAACATAGTGTAGCAACTGAGAACAGTGACGAATCGTCAGTGAGGGGGCGTTACTGGCAGAAGTGGCGCGTGCAGGGCACACGCCACAGCTGGAGTGAAAAGAACAGTTGGATTTGGAACATCCGAAGCCGTAGAACTCGAAACTGCCGTGCGTGATGACAGAGTGATCTCTGAGGCGCGGCGGCTCGTTAGGCGAATGCGCTGCACAAATAGGAGAATTTCTTTTGCCAGTTTGACGGTCGGCACCTGGAGAAACTAAGGAAGGAGCGCGTGTCCATCCTAGGTCACCAGAAAGTAGCAGATCGACAACTATAAATGGTGCTATCGAAAAACTAAAAAAAAGTAGAAAAAAATGGATAAAATGAAATAAAAGCCGTGGCCGGCAAGGAGGGAAGGTGGGTGGAGCCGAAACATCGACCCCCTCCCTCCGGTGAACGAAAAAAAATTCTGGGATGGGATGGGCACTCTGGAGAGAAGTTTTCAGATGTTGATACAGCTAGGGTTCGACTTGCCTCGAACGGTACTTGACTCTAAACAGAAGAGATCATCTAGTTTGGTTGTCACTCCACTTCGTTTTCAGCCATCCAACCTAGACCAAACCCCAGTACTCATTCTTGAGAAAAGATCACGTACGTCAATGCCTTCAGAATATCATGATCTTCTGCGTGCAAACCGAAAGATAATTGAAGGCGGAATTTATAGAAGAAATAATCTTCCCAACCTCCTACTATTCACCACACTCCACACTCCACTTTTTTTTTTTAATTTTTTTTTTATCAAATATTTTTTTTATGAATAGTGAATAAAAAATTTGAAATATTTAAAAATAAATAAATTCAAAATAAATATTAAAAAATATTAAAAAGTATGGAGTGTGGAGTGTGGGTGAATAGTAGGAGGTTATGTAGCATTTCTCTTTATATAATCAAGGATACTTTCTATCTCTCTCTCAGTTGAGTAATATATATATATATTTAAATCTAAAAATTATAAGAAAGCTTGAGCTTTATTTTCGGACAAATACTTCAAATCCATTCAATTTTTTTGGCGAGATGATTGGTTGTGAAATTTATTGATGTTAGTTGGAGCCTCATGATGACGATCATTCAAATTTATAATTACTGAGTGATCATAAATTAATGCAGCATATATACGAACGTACGTGCTACTTTTGTTTTATTTTAGTTTTGGAAAATGATGGTATGTGTTCTTTCATTTTTTACTGTTTATGTATTATTTTTTAATTTTTGTTTACTTAATAATTAAGAAAATAATTTTCAGTATATTGATATATTTTTTATTTTTTAATATTTTTAAAATCAATATTAAAAAGTATTGATATATTTTTTTATTTTTAATATTTTTTAAAAATATTAAAAAAATAATTTTATACTAGCAGATGTACACAACGGTCATAACGTACTCATGGCCGGCACGCTAGCAGGAATCTTTAGTTTTTCATAACCTACGCATTTCTGCTAGCTAGCTACCTGAATACTCATGGACACACAGTACTTGATTTACTCCAACTAATTATCTCTAGCCTACAAATTTGGCTCAGATATATTGCAACTCTGAGTGCTATTATTAGTCCAGCCAGCCTCATTAATTCTGTCGCTTGTGTTTTACGTTCTGCACCTTAAGTTAAAGTTTGGACAATGAGGTATTTGAGTTATTCCGTAAATAATAATAATTAAATAATAAAATTTTAAATAATAATAACTAATAATAAAAAGTAGAAAAATAATAATAATAAACATAATTGATAGTAGTAGAGTATTTTCAAAATACCTAAAAATACCTTGACACTCAAACTAGACCGGCTCTATTTGGAAATGTAATATATTTTTATAGATTACTTTATTACTATTTATAAATAATTTATAATTATTTACAAATTATTCATAATTATTATTTTATTATTCACAAATTATTTCCGTACTATTAAAAAATGATCGAAAATACTATTAACATCTAAAAGCTATAATTTTTATTGCATTAATTAACATGCGTGCAGGGCTCCATGATATTATTTATATAGGGGTGGGCAGCAGGGCCCGGTGCCCCACTCCCGTTCGTCCCGCCCCGCACCATGCAGATAACAGTCTTAATTTATTTATTTAAATGTCTTTTTAATTTCTGCTATGCACGCCTGGTCCAATTATAACCTAAAGGGGATAAAGCTTTTACTTGGTAAATGATTTTTTTTTTCTTTTCAAAACAAACGGTTATAAAGAGATAGTTGAGAAAGAGTTATTGCAACGTGAATGGGCAATATTAAAATATTGATGAAAAAATTAAATTTATTTTTCAACTAAATTAGTAATCTTGTTTATTATTTTTTAAATAGGATATATCTAATAAATTTTATGCCGGATATAAATCAACCTCAAAAACATTGAAAGAGATGTAAGAATAGTCTTTCATCCTCTTTGTTTTGGAAGAAATTACTTTCTATGGTTCTTAAAAAAAAAAAGTAACCATCTATGGAAATTTCTTAATTTTATCTATGGAATTTATATTGCCTAGTAATATTGGAGAAAGTCAATGCACAAATAACAGTCTGTGACTCTGTAGTAGCTGAATTTTGGACACTCCAAATAGAAAGATACTTCCTCATGATGTATTATCAAAAGAGATTTATTATACATCAGTTACTATTTATTCTCACATTTCATACTTATAATTTTTTCATAATATATGTGAGTGCTTTTTATAAGATATGTATGTATTTTTTATAAGATATGGAGTGAGAAATAATAAATAGTAGCTGATAAGAAGAATTTTTCTTACTATGAGGAGAGATTTTCTAACAATTTTAGTTTAAATACTGATATTTAAATGTAAGAGTTTTAGGTGTTGTTTGGATTCACAAAGCATTTTAATTTATTTTATTTATTCATTATAATTTTTTTAAATTCTTAAATAAAATATAATAAATAATTTAATTTTTTTAAATCTTAAAATAAAAATAATATTTTATTCAACAAATAATGTCATCTCTTTCTTACCTTAGTATCCAATCCTCCTCCGACTCACAATCATGACACAGAGATTGATTGACCACAAAATCGAACTAAAGTTGAATTCCAAAAAAATTCAGTACACTTTCTACATAGGAAGTGGGAACCTGGAACCGTCCTAGAGAGAGAGACAGAGAGAGAGAGAGAGGCATCTTTCATTTGGTCAGGGAAAGGTTAATGGTGGAGCTGGTGGCAGCGGACAAAAGCTGACCATA
This sequence comes from Cyclocarya paliurus, assembly GCA_029856935.1. Classification (NCBI taxonomy): domain Eukaryota; kingdom Viridiplantae; phylum Streptophyta; class Magnoliopsida; order Fagales; family Juglandaceae; genus Cyclocarya; species Cyclocarya paliurus. Next base: position 41,255,563 of record CM056945.1, on the reverse strand, counting down.
TCACATGGAATTTTCACACTATGTGCCACATGATATGGCCGTCATATAAGGCGGATTAATGGTGCTTGTACATGCAGCTAAGTCAGTCTGGCCATGGATTTTTTTTTTTCTTTCATATCCTTCCCAAAAGGTTATACAGATTATCAAGTGACCCAGAACTGCAACCCACTAAACCTTCCTCATGGATGGATGATATAGACTTTTCTGTGGTGCAAATTCAAATTCAATGGTGTTTTGGATCAAAGGCTGTCATTAAACACTTTTTTTGTATGTCATTTAAGCTGGCTTATAATTGGAGACGAAGAATGCATCTGTTCGAGTCAGAATATTCAAGAAATTAGATTTTGCTATTATGGACAATTTTCTGTGAGAAGTTATTTCACTGTAATCGGTTTTGAATTTTATGATATTCAACATATCAATAATTGATACGTAGAGAAGTGAGTTTTTAGTAATTTTTTCTTAAGTATATTTAGAATTTTTCTAAACGAAAAGATCATATTTTTAATTATATGCTTGGTGTTTCCTTTTGGCAACGCTTTCTGGGGTGCTGTATGTGCATTAAGATCTGTGTGGATGGATTTACAGTACGTAGGGCCATAGAACAAACCCTCTTCCGTCAATATTAATAAGGGTCATTTAAGGGCTTAGTTCTATCTTCATACGATCATTCGTCAATCGAGAAAGAAGAAATACACCGATTACATTTATAATCCAAGATACAAAGAGTTTAATGCATGGCTGTTTCCAAAAGACACAAGTAATTGCACTAGCTTGTGCCTGATATTTACAGTGAAATATATTACTCCTAACCATTCTCCTACTTCACCACTGCACGTACACAGAGTAACGTTCTTGGTAGTGTTCTTCTTTTCTCTTTCTTTATCTCCAATTTTTTTTTTTTTTGCTATTTTTTTACTATTTCCTGCTATAGTGGCATCCTATATAAATGTTTAAGAATCCAAGTGTGTGAAAAAAAATTCTTAATACACTCATTTTGTTCCATATAATCCGTGGCCGACAAATTAGAGTTGAAGCTCCAATGCTCCATGCGTCCGGTGCGACCACCATCGACTTCTCTACCATAAATTTGATACATTCATTTTCTGATTTTTATTTTTTTGATTTAGATTATTTTTATCATTTAGAGTGTGGATAGACATATTAGAGCACTATTATTGACCTAGCCAAATACCAGTGCCTAACCAAATTTTGGCTAAATAGCTCAAAAGTACTGATCTACATTAGAGCAATTAAAACTCTAAAGCTCTACTTTTAAGTTATAGTAAATTCATCTATTTCTCTAAACTTGGCCAGCTACAATTTATCTCCAAAATAATATTCTACTCTAAAAATATTTCAATGACTACTATTAGATAATTAAATTGAAGAAAAAAATAGTTAAAAAATAATAATTTTAAATAAAAATTAAATTATTAATTAATATATAGAGTGCATTTGTAAAATATAAAAAAATTAAAAAAATTATGATTAAAATATCTATTATTATATTATTATTTTGAATTTTAAATAGATAGTTCAACACCTCTCTAATAATTTTGATTTTAGCTAAAACTTTAATTTTTATAATCAAATTTTAGACTTGATAGTGAGTAGACCATTTGACAATGCTCTTACATCAATATTTTTAGACGCAGCAGAGCAACGGGCCAGACCGGATTCCCCACCGGCAGAGGACAGGAGACTTCCCTTTTGTTTCACAGGGTCTACCGACCCCCTCACATTCCAGAATGCAACTGTGATCAAGGGCCAAGGCCTATGATTTTTTCAACTGAGATTTCGATATAGAAAGATCTCCTTATTTCTTCAACACGAATTCTCGCGTCATTTTCTTGAAAAGATATTTGATCACCGTTGGACACTTTCTAATGCGTAATGCTTACCATTGCGTTATTCACAGAAACCAGACGTAAAGACATTGCAAATGTGCTAGATAAAAGAAATAAGTATATATATCTTTAATATTCTCGTACTGTAATCTCATTTTTTATATTTTGAATTTATTTTGTATTTTTATTTGTCTTATAAATCTGTATTTTAAGTGTATAAGACATAGTTATACGACATTATATATGAAAAGATATTGTAAATTTATTGGTAGTTAAATGAAATGTTTGAAATGAATAAAAAATATTAAAATGATATAGAAAAAAATAGATAAATTGATATATGGTATATTATAAAAGTTAATGTGTAAAATAGAAAAAATGAATTTCAGTAATGTATTTTAAAATATAAGATAAAGAATCCAAATGATCTATAGTTTGATGAACTCTGTATCTATTATTGTCTTTTTGTTATTTTTGTTGTGAAACAAGCCACTCTAACCGAGAGTTGGGCTCCGATGATAGGTCTCGACAATCTTTTTTTTTTTTACTTATTAATTAAGAAAATATTTTTTTAATAATATTATGAATTTTTTAAATATTTAAAAGTATAAAAAAAACTTTTTTTTTTTACTTATTAATTAAGGAAATATTTTTTTAATAATATTATGAATTTTTTAAATATTTAAAAGTATAAAAAAAAAAAAGGTACTTGGCCTTATCGAGGGTGTAGCACCACCCCTTTGTGTTTTGTGGTCCTGGTTTGTGTAATTCCAAATTTACTTTTCTAGCCTTTTTGTTCGAATGAATTTCTATAATCTACTCATTTTGTTTTTGTCAAAAAAAGTATTGGCTACAAAATTTAGGGGGCGGCCGCTTCTTGGCCATCAATCATGAAAGGACCCTCATTAGCACCTTTTTAGATAATAATAATAAAAAAAAGAAAGGGGAGAATAATATATTTGTTTTTTGAAACGAGGTCGAATCTCCAATCGATCTTTTTTTTTGGTCCATCTCTCAATGATCTAACAACAGATGCTCTAGCATATTATTATGATTTTCCAAAATCGTATTGACAACATTCAGAGACCAGAACTGAAAACCCAGTTTACAAACAGCTAAGGCCAGGAACATCATTAATTCGTTTTTCCGTTGTTTCAAGGATTGGGATCCAGAGCAAAGAAAGACGATTGGGATCCGTGTTCGAATACAGAATACTTGAAACCCTGTTCGACTCTCGAGCCTAAGAAGGAATTTTGAATAATAGACATGAATCGAAGAGAATCCTAAGAAAACGATAATGAAATAAATACCGGATAATAATGAGTACGCTTTTTTTTTTTAATTTCCTGGAAACGATGAGCAGCTCAGAACTGTATTGAAACCAGAGATCAATAGCAGTAAATAGCAACAAAGGATCGTCACAGATTATGTTTGAAAGATGAGATAATATGAAAATTTTTAAAAATTTTGTGAATAGTATTAAGATAAAAGTTTAAAATATTATTTTTTAATATTATTATTGTTTTAGAATTTGAAAAAATTAAATTAGAATTTAAAAAAATTAAATTTTTATATTATATTTTATATGGAGATTTAAAAAAAATGTAATGATGAGATGAAATAGAAATGAGACGAGATTTCTCATCTTTATTTCCAAAGATAACCTAAGAAACTTTATATTCGTTTTGTTTTGTTCCTGTCTCCGCAATGTCTATATCAAGGCCATCTTCACAAGAATCGAAATGTAAAAGGAACACGTACGTGAGGGAAAAGGAAAACTTGCGTCTTTCTTCCCCCTAAATTTTCGATAATATTTATTAAGAAAATACCAATCTAATAATTTCCCAAGCTGATAATGATATATATATATATATATACACATATCCTATGACGTTGATGCACCATAAAAATAAATAAAAACAACATGACAATGAAACTAAGCTTAGACACTAAAATAAGGATTAAAATGAACCCATTTCACATTGAGAGAGAGAGAGAGAGAGAGAGAGAGAGAGGGAGTGTGACAACAAGCATCTTGTCAAGATTCGCCATTTCCATGTCCATGTGTATCATGTCGATGAGCCTCCTCTTCTTGCTTTATCTCTTGAGGGATCTCCACCGGTTCCGCCTCCGGTGTAGGCTCTTCGGAGGCCGTTGCCTCCTGCTGCCGTGGCGGTGGAGGGTCGATTCTGCCGTCGAGGCACGATGAGCATTTCCTCTCGACCCAGCTCTCGAAATCGTACTGTCCATAACCCATGATCGGCCGACCCGAACAAATGCGGCCGATCATGCCGGCTATGACTCCAAGAATAGTGATCACTGCAAGAACGGCGATCACGGGACCTACCGACCCGTGGCCCGAGTGGGCGGTGTAGGCTTCCTGGGTCACCGCCAAGGGTGGTGTCAGTTGGTCTATCGGAGTGGACATGTAGCCAGACTGGCTATGCAACTCTTTTTGGGTTTTTAAGAGGTTTTAACTTTTAAGGGACTTGGGCTGGCTTGAGGGTTTCTCGAGGAATCTTCTGTTTTCCGAAATCAGAAGTAACAAAACACAACTAACAAGGGACATAAATGGGTAAAAAGAAAACTAGAACTTTGTTTGTTTGGAAATAATGAATTCCAAGAGTGAGAGTGAGAGAGAGAGAGCCATAAGGGAAGTTCCTGGAAAGAGAAAAAGGAGGAAGTTTGTGCCCGGCGGTCAGAGACGTGAGAAAGATCTCATGGGCTTGAGGGTTTTTTTCCTTTTCCTTTGAACTAAATAATAAATATGTATATATATATATATTTATATATTTCAGCCTAAGGTTCACCAGATCAGGTAGAAGGATTTAAAGTATGTGGAGAGAGAGAGAGCAATGAGAAGTGGGAATTATGTGATGAGGAGCAAAGCCCAAGAAAACCCTTTTTCAGATGGTGGAGGGTCTCCTGGTTACCTTTTTCTGGTGAATCAATACATTGCGGGCAAAACCGGTTTGACATGGTTGTTTGGAGGCCTTGCAACAGAGGGAGACAGAGAGGGAGAGAGTACTTGCAAGGTTTATTTAGCATCTTTTGACAAAATTCATGCTTTAGAAACAACAACTCTCTCTCTAATTGCGTTAATTGATGCTTCTATTTCGCTTCTTTTTTTGGTGCTTCTTCTACGAACAGTGTCACTGTAACAGGGCATGCACGCAGCAGAATGATAGTACGTGTTCACATTATGTGGTTGGACCTTTTGTTTTCACTCCAAAGCCCGGTGTATACAAATTGGTAATTTTTACTCACAAATACGGAAGTTTTTTGAAAGAAAAACAATCAGAAAAGATATCAAAAGAAACCATGCGACCATGTTTAGCCCTAAATACACATGGCTATCAACAATTCCAATCGATAATATTTCAATAAGCAACAAAATATTATAACTAGCTGGCCTGCAAATATTTTCCTAAAGCTATATAGCTTGTGAAAATCAGTCATTACTCTTGTCTTTGCTGTTGTGACAGTAACAGGAACTTAGTTTTTTTTGGAGATTATTTTTAGTGACTACTTTTAGTGGGTGTTTGAATTATTATAGCCCGACCACCCATGTCCATATATGCGTGTATAGTATTCTTGATTTTGTTCTTGTTTCGATATTTCATGGAGATCGATCATTTTTCAATTTTAAAGTTGTTCTCTTTCGGTACAGGATAGGTTTCCTTTTTATTTTAAGGTCAAAAAGTCGAACATTATTTTTCTAATTAATCTCAAAAAGTTAAACCTTTAAGCTAATTCGACCACGTATTCTAATCTCTTTTTTTTTTTTCTCTCTCGCACCTCAATAATTGTACGTTATTGAAGTCTATAATATTTCAGACTATTTAGATGGTGAGATGAGATAATATGAGTTGAGATGATTTATAAATAATAATAAGATGATTTATTAAAATTAGATAAGATAAGATAAGATAAGATGATTTCTTCTCACCTCTTTATCCAAATAGGCCATGCTAAGTCGGGCAAATGAACGATTGTTTCCTCCAGCCATGAATTGAATTAATCCATTTTAAAATTTAAGAGTCGACTTTCATTATTTACGAAACCATTAACGATGTCCCTTGGTACACAATCCGAACCATAAGTTGCAATCAATGTGCTTGATGCAATTCAACATCCTTTTACTCGTATTTTTTTCACTGCATTAAGAGCTACGTGAGATTAAGATAAACTGTATGATCACAAAATATAATAAATTTTACCATTAAATAATCCGCAGACGTCACATAAATTTACGTGTCTATATCTTTATTCATATTTTACATATTTTATTTATCAAAAATCTTCACAATTTCGTATTATTCATCTACACTCCATACTCTATATTTTTTTTAATTTTTTTTAATTTTTTTCTTATCAAATATTTTTATATGAATAGTAAATAAAAATTTTGAAATAGTTTAAAAAAAATAAACTCAAAAAAAAATTTTAAAAAATATTAAAAAATTTAAAAAAATGTAAAGTGTGGAGTGTGGATGAATAGTAAGAAGTTGTATAGCAAAACCCTTTATTTATTATTTAATTTATATATGAGCATTGAGTACCATATCATTTGTCCAAACCATCATCTTGAACCATTGGCCGTATTTCTTTTTTTTTTTATATATATTTGGAGAGGAAGGGTTTTAAATCCAAGATCTTTATTTTAAATGCTGAAGCTTATGTCAATTAGGCTAAGGTCTTTAGTCCATTCGACTGTATTATAAAGATCCGAGTGCGCCGAAAAATTGCATAAACACAATGCGTATCATTTCTCAATATTTGAGTTAAGACTATCATGTCATCTTCTGACTTTTATATATTAATATTTACAGTCATATCTCACTTACAGTGCAAATTATAGTTTATATTTGAATTAAGATATACATATATAATGTAATTTATATTTCAATCTTTGATAGTTTGGAAAATAGATTGAAAAGGGTGTGACAGTTGAGGCTATAACTGTATTTTTTTTTTTTTATAGGTATAATGTATTAAGTATTCATTTAAGTATTCATTTTAATTACTTCTGAGTAGCGTTGAAGTTTCAAAACATTGGATCGATAACATGATTGAGCCACGTATCCAAGTAGTTGGCCACAAATATCACTGCAAAAATTTGGATGTTGTTGATGTTTCCTGCTATTATTTATGACAAAGATCGATTAAATACTGAAGAATCGAATCAGAAACAAGACGAAGAAATGACGTCGTCATGCTTGCTTTTACTACAACAGCATCTCTGGCGATTCAGGGAATTGCTGGTTTGCATTAATTGTTTAGCATACAATAAAATAAAGGATCTTAAACAATATTCTTCGTTAAAGTATTCGATCGATGGAAAGAGATCATGATGAAAGTCAGTTTTTATATGTTATATATTGGACTAATTATAAGGTTGGACCCATCAGTTTCATACGTAGCCGCGCGCGAGTATGCATGCATGAAGACATTATTCCCTTTGGAAAACAAAATATTACTCGATCCCCAGCTAGCTTGTTCATCCCCTAACTACTAATCACAACTCTCTTTGAAAAGATTTGTCTCAGGTGAACTGAATACTTCAATTTCAATAACAAGAGGGAATCGAATATTGAATGATTCGAAACCAAAGGTGTCAATCATACGATCGACACTGATGATATATATATATATATATATATATATATATATATATATAAATGTTTGATTATGACGATGTATGATAGTTCATGATATAGGATAATTTTCCCAGAACCAACTACATCATCTTCATCATTATATACAGAGAGAGGACAGAAATCCCAATGAGCTGTACAAAGTTCAGCCAGGGATCTACCGGCTTTTCTTTAGATTCTTTCCTAGAATCTGAGCACTCCTTGTCGGCTTCTTTTTTCAAACTTTGGTTATGCATCTAAATGAAATGAGATATTTTATTGAAAATTAAATAAAATATTTGATTTGATTTTCTATACTGAGGCTTCTGTTCGGCTCGTAGATCATGGGCTTTAGCTGTTCAAGGGGTGATTGTTTCTCATGCTATTTGGTCTGAGGATTTTGTGTCTTTGTCTTAAGATCAGGCTAGTGTCGAGTATGGGGCCGCTCACAGTGACCAAGTGGCTCAGAATATAGATACTGAAATTGTTCATGGAAAGGAATTGCCTGGTGATTTCCAATCCGATCCGAAACCTAATCGAGATAGACTTAAGGAAGTTATTAGTAAAGATTATTGTATTGACTCAGAAGGATCAAGTCAAGTAATTAGAAAGATTTAGAAAAGGAGCTTTACTAAGGCAGTGATTCGCCCTTCAAAATTTAATTTATGATTCGTCCCATTATTTTTTAGAATATCAAGGGTGTTGGTACTTCTCAAGTGCAGTTGAGGAAAAATATTAAAAATTATAGGCCTAATATTTTAGCTTTGGCTTAGCCTTTTCTGTTGAGGCAAAAATTCCTGATTATTTGGGTCGGTTTAGTTTTGAATCCTTTGTCACTAATGAAGCGCACGGCACAAAATTTTGGTTGTTGTGGAACTCAGCTGTATCAGTTCAATGGATGGAAGGGTCTAACCAATACGTTACTGTAAGAGTTGAAGAGAATGGTTATGTCTTTCTTTTCACCATTGTTTATGCTAAGTGCAACCATATTGAAAGGAAAACCCTTTGGAAGGATCTTGAGGCTACTCGTCATGGTACTCTTTTGTGGATTCTTCGTGGAGATTTTAATATCATTAAAGACGACTCAGGACGTAGAGGTGGCTATCCTCGTCTGTTTGCAGCTATGGAAGACTTCAATATGTGCATTTAGAACTGTGGCTTTCTGGACATGAATTCCAAAGGGCCAAAGATGACTTGGTGTAATGGCCAAGGTAGATTGGCTCGTAGTTGGGCAATGTTAGATAGTTGTTTAATTGATTCTAATGTCCTTAATTGTTTTTCTAATATTTTTTTCTAGGTATTGCCTTGCACTACATCTGGTCACTCCCTTTTGATGATTCAAATGGGTGAGGATCCTATCAAGTATGGGCCTAGTACCTTTCGTTTTCAGTTTATGCGGATTGATCATATAGATTTCCATCGTTTTGCTAGATATCCTTGATTGAGGCAGTTTTGGGCACGTTTCTGAATTGTGGTCATATGTGCGATTTCTTTGATTAGGGCATGAAATCGTGAATTGAGACTTTCAAGCTTGGGCTCTTTCTGAAGATAGAAATAACGAGTTCTCAAGGAAACAAGGGTTGGTAAAGAAGCCCTATCTTTTAACATAGAGATGGATGGACACAATAATACAACTGATGTAATTATTGCCCTTCTCGGTATTCGATAAAGAAATACATTTATTAAATTATAATTGGACCCTCAAACATTATGAGGGTGAGGGACGACTCTCTCTAACAAAAATAAATAAATTCTTCATCCTGCAACAAAAAATTAAATGAATTTGAGAGTTTCATAGATTATTACTAAAATTAGCATATAAGAACTAGGCAATATATATACATCAAACCATGTGTGTGCAATCCTTGGTCAGAACCCAGAACATAGCAGGATCAAGATCAAGAATCCCTTTTCGGTCAACAAAAAGATAGTCCTCCCAAAAGTTCTTACTTACATAAAGAGAGTAAGCCAAGAGAATAATTGGTACCTTGAGAACTTTTTGCAGAGAATGTTTCCCTTTGGCTGTATGTGGCAACATGCAAAATTTTGAGCAGGATACTGATGATAGATTCAGCAAGCTTCCAATTTCGATTCTTGATCATATTGTCTCGCTTCTCGACCTCATGAACCTTGCACGACTCAGCTTGGCATTGAGAAGGCATCAAGAAGATGTCGAGAAATATGTAGATTTTGCTCGGAGTTGAGTTTTTGCAATAAAAATTTGAAAAATGGCATGTCACATCGACTATGCTTTAGCAACTTTCTTGACAGGCTCATGATTTACCGTAACATGAACAGGGTAAAAACGAGAAGCCTTAACATGTGCTGGTCATTGCAAGGAACCATCAAGAAAGAAGAATACTGGACTGAGACGTGGCCGTAACAAACAGTAAAATCTGGTCTTGAAGAACTTGAGATCAACGTCATCACCAAATGGGGTAAACCATTTTTTCTTGCCACCTTGTATTCTTGATTGGGGATTCTTGAGGTCCTACTTATTGAGATGCAACGAAAGCATCCTCAGATTTCTCTCCACATTATCTGATAGTCTTGTTGCTACTTTAAAGCTTTCAGACGCTACATTTTTCACTTGTTCAAATCGAAAACGACCACATGAGAGAATGGTTTTCATCTTTCAAGTCCCTCAAGGTATTGGATCTTTCACACATAAAAGGGGTACATAGTCTAACCATCATCTATTGAACTATTACGAATTTGAAGCCTCCATAATCTCTGTGATATTAATATTCATCTAGAAAAACTAAATCAACTTTGGATAGTCTGGCTTGCAACATCTCCTTCTTCTTGTAAATCATTGAAAATCTATGCTCCTAATCTCCAAGACTTTTGTTAGATGGGACATGCTGTGGATTTTTATCACGGTATGTGATCTTTTGAGTCATGAGTTGCAGGTCTCAATTTATCTTTTGTTGTCCCCTCAATACAGGAAGAATAAAGTTCAAACCTTCTATAAGATTCTTTGCAGCATACGACGTGCCACATCGCTCAAGCTACATATGGATTTCATTAAGGGACAAAGTCACACTAATTCTCTCATTTTACATATTGATTCTTCAAAATTAATTAGGATTCAAAATTTCAAGCCTCATATTATAATAATCTGACAATATTGAAAGACAAGATGATTGATCGGAAGATGGATGAATTGCAGCTTGAAATAGTCTTAAGCTGGGGCTATGGGAAACTGAGATGTTTTACTTGTTTGTTTTATATTCATGTTCTCTTATATTTGTCATGAGTTTTGGGTGGATTTTCAAAAATCTATATATACTAGACTAGATTTAATTGTTACAATGATTGCATGTGCTTCTCCTTTAGATCTTGCACCCCAACAACTTCAAAACACCATATAAGACGTGAGTGAGTTTGACATTTGTCTTGGAGGGCTCCTGCAATTCTTTTCTTACACTAAGTGGTGCACAAACTTTGATATTACTCTCATGCCAATTTTGGAATCCATTTAGGATTTTACCGAAAGTCAAATTCTAGATACAGGATTTAACCTTGACTTCACTATTGATTAAGTCAGACTTAAACATCTCAAGTGGGATGGTATGCCCTTGGCCATCCTCTCATCCACACCCTAAGAAGCCTTTCTTCGGTGATTTTGTTAAATGAACAATCAATCATTCCATGAATTCACTAGCATGGACTATTATTCCCTGTCTAAATTCAACACATGACAGTTCAATCTTTTGTTTTCCTTTAAAGTTAAACATTTTTATGTCAAGTTCTAGATATACCGCTCTATACTATTTTTTCAACAAAATTTCCTTTCTTCTTCTTCAAACTATTTCAAAATTTTAGTTGGCATTTGGGGTGGATAAACTTTTATGCTAAGATGTGCGTTGTAAATGTTGCAGGCTTTACTTAAGCATGGTTGCTTGCCTTTCTTATTTGACAACTTAGAGTACTTAACAGAAGATGGTAGGACTGCTTTAAGTGGAAACCAGGTCCAAACATTATCCTCCCTGTTCAAAAGAACAACTAATCTAAAGCACCTCATCATACTTGGACCCTAGTACTTTTCCTTGATTGATGTAAGTAAAACAACAATTTGTTTTCTCAGACTATCGTTAGTACTTCTCCATCTTTTTAACCAAATCGATTTCACTCTCAACCTAGTTTCCTTTTTAACAGGTGACAGAATGTATGCCTTCAGAAGAGCTTCCATTTAGAATGAAATATGGAGAATCTCAAAACATTATGGGTATTCATCAACTGAAACAAGTAACTATTGAGCTTTTATCTGATGGGGAAAATGAATTAGAACTCATGAAGTACTTACTCAAGTATGGAAAAGAATTGCATGCACTAGCTCTCTTATATCCATAAGCATTGCCATCAAACTTCATTATCGAGTTAATAAAACAAAAAAAACCTTCCATAAAACTGCAACATGGTCTGATAGTAATGGATTCTCTGGATCATGATGTGAGAGTTTTTGATGCAGGAGGATCAGAGTCAGATGATACTGAATTGTCAGATTGCACGTTGATTGCGCTGAAATACCTTGAAGTGGCAGATTAGCACAAAGATGCCAGGAAATCTCCTTGATTGGGGCAGTTTTGGCCACTTTTCCAAATTGGAGTCATATGCGCGATTTCCTTTATTGGGGCAGGAAATCCTAAATTGAGACTCACATGCTTGGACTATTTCTTAAGTTGGAAATATTGAGTTCTCAAGGAAACAGGGGTTGGTAAAGAAGCCTTGTCTTTTAACATAGAGATGGATGAACACACACATACAACTGAAGTAATTATTGCCCTTCCACGAATTCAATACGGAAAAATATTTATTAAATTATAATCACCCTCGAACATTATAAGTGTGAGGGATGACTCACTCAAACAAAATAACAAATTCATCATCCTGCAACAAAAAATTAAATGAATTTGAGAATCCCATAAATTATTACTAAAGTAAGCAGGCAATAAATAGATAATATATATACATCAAATCATGTGTATGCAATCCTTGGTTAGAACCCAGAACATAACAAGATCAAGATCAAGAATCCCTCTTTGGTCAACAAAGAGAAAGTCCTCCCACAAGTTCTTACTTATATAAATAGAGTAAGCCAAGAGAATAATTGGCACCTTGAGAACGTTTTACAGCACCATGAGAACTTCTTGCAGAGAACGTTTCCCTTTATGTTGTATTTGTCAACATGCAAAACTTTGAGCAGAATACTGATAATATATTCAGCAAGCTTCGAATTCCCATTCTTGATCACATTGTATCACTTCTCGACATCAAGTACCTTGAATGACTCAGCTTGGCATCGATAAGATGTCAAGAAATATGCAGATATTGCTTGAGGTTGAGTTTCTGCAATAAAAACTTGAAGAATGACATGTTACATCGACTGCGCTTCAGCAGCTTTCTTGATAGGCTCATGCTTCACCGAAGCATGAACGTGGTGAAGATGAGAAGCCTTAACCTGTGCTGGTCATTGCAAGGAATTGTCGAGAAAGAAGAATAGCAGATTGAGAAGTGGTTGCAACAAACAGTAAAATCCGGTCTTGAAGAATTTGAGATCAAAGTCATCACCTAAGGGGGTAAATCATTTTTCTCGCCACATTTTATTCTTGATTGTCGATCCTTGAGGTCCCTCTTACTGAGATGCAAGGAAAGCTTTCTCAGATTTCCCTCGACATTATCTGATAGTCATGATATTGCTTTAAAGTTTCAGACACTACAGTTTCCACTTGTTCGAATTGAAAATGACCACATGGGAGAATGGTTTTCATCTTTCATAAGATGGATACAGAGTTTGACCATCATCTATTAAACAGTTACGTATTCGAATCCTCCATAACCTCTGTGATATTAATATTCATCTAGAAAAACTCAATCAACTTTAGATAGTCTAGCTTGTAAGATCTCATTCTTCTTGTAAATCATTGAAAATCTATGCTCCTAATCTCCATGACTTCTGCTAGATGGGACATGCTATGAGTTTTTATCATCGTATGGAGGATCTTTTGAGTCATGAGTTGCGGGTCTCAATTTGTCTTCTGTTGTCCCCTTAATACAAGAAAAATAAAGTTCAAAACTTCCATAAGGTTCTTTGCAGCATACGTAGTGCCATACCGCTCAAGCTACGTATGGATTTCATTGAGGGACAAAGTTACACTAATTCTCTCATTTTCCATATTGATTCTTCAAAGTTAATTAGGATTCAAAATTTCGAGCCTCATATTATAATAATCTGATAATATTGAAAGATAAGATGATTGATCGAAAGATGAATGAATTGCAACTTGAAATAGTCTTAAGCTGGTGCTATGGGAAATTGAGATGTTTTGCTTGTTTGTTTTAAAGTCTTGTTCTCTCATAGTTGTCATGAGCTTTGATACTCAACTATAATTATTTCAATATTATAGTTGAGTATAATATGAGTGTGAAGGACGACTCTCTCTAACAAAATAACAAATTCTTCATCCTACAACAAAAAATTAAATGAATTTGAGAATCCCATAGATTATTTCTAAAGTAAACATGTAAGAAATAGACAGTATATATACATCAAACCATGCATGTGCAATCCTTAGTCAAAACCCAGAACATAGCAAGATCAAGATCAAGAATCTCTTTCCGGTCAACAAAGAGAGAGTCCTCCCACAAGTTCTTACTTACATAAAGAGAGTAAGCCAAGAGAATAATTAACACCTTGAGAACTTCTAGCAGCACCTTGAGAACTTCTTGCAGAGAAAATTTCCTTTTTGTTGTATTTGACAACATGCAAAACTTTGAGCAGGATACTGATGGCAGAATCAACAAGCTTCTAGTTTCAATTCTTGATCACTTTGTCTCGCTTCTCGATCTCATGAACCTTGCACGACTTAACTTGGCATTGATTAGGCATCAAGAAGATGTCGAGAAATATGCAGATATTGCTCGAGGTTGAGTTTCTACAATAAAAATGTGAAGAATGGTATGTCACATCGACTGTCCTTCAACAGCTTTCTTGACAGGCTCATGCTTCACCGCAACATGAACAGGGTGAAGACGAGAAGCCTTAACCTATGCTAGTCATTGCAAGGAACCGTCGAGAAAGAAGGATACAAGATTGAGACGTGGCCGCAACAAAAAATAAAATTCGCTCTTGAAGAAATTGAGATCGACGTCATCACCAAAAGGGGTAAACCCTTTTCCTTGCCACCTTGTATTCTTGACTGTGGATCCCTTAGGTCCCATTTACTGAGATGCAACGAAAGCATCCTCAGATTTCCCTCCACATTATCTGATAGTCTTGTTGCTACTTTAAAGCTTTCTGACACTACGTTTTTCACTTGTTCGAATTGAAAACGACCACATGTGAGAATCATTTTCATCTTTTAAGTCCCTCAAGGTATTGAATCTTTCACACATAAGATGGATAAATAGTCTGACCATCATCTATTGAACATTTACGAATTTGAAGCCTTCATAATCTCTGTGATATTAATATTCATCTAGAAAAACTAAATCAACATTAGATAGTCTGGCTTGCAACATCTCTTTCTTCTTGTAAATCATTGAAAGTCTATACTCCTATTCTCCAAGACTTTTGTTAGATGGGACATGTTGTGGATTTTTATCACGGTATGGAGGATCTTTTGAGTTATGAGCCGAGGGTCTCAATTTGTCTTCTGTTGTCCACTCAATATAGGAAGAATAAAGTTCAAACATTCCATAAGGTTCTTTGCAACATATGAAGTGCCATATTGCTCAAGCTACGTATGGATTTTGTTGAGGTACAAAGTTACACTAATTCTCTCATTTTCTATATTGTTCTTCAAAGTCAAGTAGGTTTCAAAATTTCGAGCCTTATATTATAATAATTTGACAATATTGAAAGACAAGATGATTGATCAAAAGATGGATGAATTGCAACTTGAAATAGTCTTAAGCTGGGGCTATGGGAAATTGAGATGTTTTGCTTGTTTGTTTTAAAGTCTTGTTTTGTTATAGTTGTTATGAGCTTTGGGTGGATTGTCACAGATCTATATATACTAGACCAGATTTAATGGTCACAATGATTGCATGTGGTTCTCCTTTGGATTTTGCACCCCAACAACTTCAAAACACCATTTGAGATGTGAGTGAGTTTGACCTTTGTCTTGGAGGGCTTTGCAATTATTTCCGTACACTTAGTGGTGCACAAACTTTGATATCAACCTTATCCCAATATTAGAATCCAATTAAATTTTTACCGAGACTCAAATTTTGGATACTCAAGATTTAGTCCTAAATTCAGTATTGATTAAGTCAGACTTGGACATCTCAAGTGGAATTTTATACCCTTGGCCATCCCCCGTCCACACCCCAGGAAGCCCTTCCTTGGAGATTTTGTTAAGTGAACAATCAATCATTCCATGAATTCACTAGCATGGACTATTATTTTCTGTCTAAATTCAGCACATGATAGTTCAATCTTTTGTTTTCCTTTAAGGTGAAACCTTTTTATGTCACGTTCTGGATATACCACTCTATATTATTTTTTTCAACAAATTTTCCTTTCTTTTTCTCTAAACTATCTCAAAATTTTAGTTCGCATTTGGGGGTGGATCAACTTTTAGATAGTTGTTTAATTGATTATAATGTTCTTAATTATTTTTTTAATAATTTTTTTCAGGTTTTACCTCGCATTACATCTGATCACTCCCTTTTGGTGATTCAAATGGGTGAGGATCCTTTCAAGTATGGGCCTAGTCCCTTTCGTTTCCAGTTTATACGGACTAATCATATAGATTTTCTTCGTTTTGTGGAATGGGTGTGGAAGCAAGAGGGGTTTAGTTCTGGGCTTATTAATTTATCGTCTAAATTAAAAAGGATGAAGGTGGCATTTAAGGATTGGAATCATCGGGTCTTTGGTAAAACTAATATCATTATTAAATAGTTAGAGCATCGTATTGATAATCTAGAAAATTGCCTTCAAGCTTGTTTAAATGATGAGGAGGATAATGACCTTGTGAGGTCTAAGTTGGAGTTATTAACTTGGATGGGTAGAGAGGACACTCGTCTGTCTCACATAGTCAAGAAAAGTTGGCTCAAAGATGGAAATCAAAATTCTAAATTCTATTATGTTTATTTGAATGCCAAAAATCATAAAAGGATTAAGGAGATGATATTGGTTGATGATACTTCTTTAAATACCCCTTATGATATTGATTAGGCTGTTGTTGAGTATTTTCAAAATTTATTGGGTAATAGTAATCATTGTGAGTTGCCTAATTTAAGTGATATGATTTTTCGGCTATTTCTGAAGAGTAGAATTTGGCTATTTGCCAAGTCCCTTCTCTTAAGGATGTTAAGGATGCTCTCTTTAGTATTCCCATTGATAGTAGCCCTAGTCCAAATGGATTTGGCTTGGGTTTATTCAGAATGTGTTGGGACATTGTTAAAGATGACATTTTGGAAGCTATTGTTGATTTCTTTCATAATAAATTGCTTCCCAGATTCTATACTGCCTTTTCTATTGTCTTAATCCCTAAAGTGGATAAGTCTTTTGGTTTTGATAAGTTTAGGCCCATTAGTCTATGCTCAGTGATTTATAAGATTTGTGCTAAGATTATAGTAGATCGTATGACTAATTTGCTTTCTAAGCTAATTTCCCAAGAGCAATAGGCGTTTATTCTGGGTCGCAGTATTTTTGAGAATATTAGTCTCACTTAGGAGATGGTCCATTCTATTCATAAAAATGCTAATGGTGATAATGTTTTGGTTAAACTTGACATGTCTAAAGTTTATGATAGAGTTGGGTGGAATTTTTTACTTCATGTCTTGACTAACTTTGGTTTTTCATCTCATGTTTGTGATTTGATTAAGGCTTGGATTTCGTCTCCTTGATACTCCATAATGATGAATGGTAGTTCTTTGGATTTTTTTAAAGGTAAGAGAGGATTGAGGCATGGTGACCCTCTTTCTCCTTATTTGTTTATCATTATGCAAAATGTGTTTTCTCGTCTCCTCAAGCATTATTTGGAGAATGGTAAAATTAGTCAGTTTTCTCAAGCAAAATGTACTCCTCTTATCTCTCACCTTATATATGCGGATGATGTTGTTAACTTTGCTAATGATGGTAAAAAATCACTTAGAAATTTGATAAAGGTCTTGAATCTTTATGAAGTTTGGACGGGTCAAGTTCTTAATAAGGATAAAAGTGCTATTTATTTCTCCAAGAAAATTCATGTTTCTAGGAAGCTTTCTCTTCTTCGCATGACTGGTTTTTCTAAAGGATATTTCTCATTCAAGTATTTGGGTGTGCCTATCATGGTGGGGAGACTTAAGGTTTGTCATTTTGGTGAATTGCTTGGGAGAGTTAAAAATAAAATTACGGGTTGGAAGATGAAAATGCTTTCGGTAGGTGAGAGAACTATTCTTCTGCGTCATGTCTTATCTAGTATGACCACTTATCTTCTTGTTGTGTTAGATGTTCCTAAGGTTGTTTTCATGGCGTTGAATAAGTTTCTGAACTCTTTCTTTTGGGGTGATTCTGATAGGAAGACTAAGAGGAAATGGATTTCTTATAAGCATATTTGTACTCTTACTGATGAAGGCGGTTTGGGTATTAGAGATTGGGTTTTGCTATTCATCCTCCCCACACTCCACACTCCACACTTTTTAATATTTTTTAATATTTTTTTAAATTTTTTTTTGAATTTTTTTTTTAAACTATTTATAATTTTTTATTCACTATTCATATAAAAATATATTTGATAAAAAAAATTAAAAAAAAATAAAAAAAAGATGGAGTGTGAAGTGTGGTGTGAATAGTAGGAGGTTGAGTAGATTTTTTCTTAGAGATTTTGGGGATATTTAGAAAGTTCTTCATATGAAACTTGCTTGGTGTCTTATGGAGGGACCTTCTTTATGAGCGGATTTTTTTAGAGGTAAGTATGTTAGAAATAATCTTATCTCTATTGGCGCCTAATAAAGGGACTCGGTTTTGGAAAGCTATTGTCCGTAATATTCCATAAATTTTAAATGGCTCTAAATGGATTGTGAAAGAATGTAATATTTCTTTCTGGTATGATAACTAGGAGGATGATGGTCCTCTTAGTGGCCATTTTCCCGTGCTTAAGCAACCTATGTTGAAAAGAGTGTCGTATTCATAATGGGTGAGGTATTCATCGTTTGGAAAGACTTGTGGGTCATCAGAAAGCTTCTGATTTGTATCAGTTTTTGGCTAGGAGGAATGAGGGGAATGATGCTTTAATTTGGTTAAAGGATAATAGTGGAATTTTTAATACTAAAAGTGTTTGGGATTGTGTCAGGGTCAGGGCATCTCCTTTATCTTGGGCTCAATGGATTTGGCATACTAATCTTTCTAAGAAAATTTCTATTATGATGTTGAAAACCTTTAATAACTGCTTGAGTGTTGATGATAGGGTCAAAATGGTTGGCATTCCTATCGTTTCTAAGTGTAATTGTTGCTTTATAGGTCATACTGAGGCTTGAATCATCTACTTCGTATAGGTGAATTTGCCAAACACATTTGGCATTTGGCTTCTATTCAATTACGTGTGCATATGGGAGTTTTCCAAACATGGAAGGAACAAACAAATTTTTGGTTTCGTCGTGCTGGTAAATCTTTCCAGGTGTGGATTATATTTGGTCTTCTCCCGTCTATTGTTTCTTGGAAGTTTTAGGATCAGTGTTGTAAAGTCAGATATGAAGACAGGGCTGATAGTGTTGATTCGGTTTGGCATGCTATTAAATTATGGATTCGTCGTATTATGGATCTGATCATGAAAGTATCTACAATTTCTAATAAGGATGTTGCTACTTTACAAAGATTGGATATCTCGATTTTACCTCCTAGACCTAAGAAGGTTCGTGTGGTGAGATGGATTCGGCCTCCTCAAGTTGGGTTAAGCTTAATATTGATGGGAGTAGTTTTGGTAATCCTGGGCCTTCAGGAGCTGGAGGCGTTATTCGTGATGATTGTGGGAGGTTTCTTGTGGCTTATTCTGTGTCCTTGGACTAGGGCTCTAATAATTTTGCTGAAATGTGCAGTTTGCTGGAAGGTGTTCATAGGTGTTATCGTCTAGGTTTTGTTCGGGTTGAAATTGAGACAGATTCTCAACTGCTGATTAATTGGCTCACTAAGGGAGGTTGTAATAACTGGTATTTAGAATATTTTTAGGATGAGTTACATGGTTATCTTAATTGCTTGGAGAATAGAGTGCATCATGTTTTTCATGAAGGTAATGTCGTGACTGATTTTCTTGTTAAGAGGGGAGCTGGTGGTTTAAATTTAGACTGGTCTGGTGAGTTGCCTAGTCACCTTAAATGTCTTCTCCGCATGGACATAATTGGTTTATCTTATTTGTGGATCTTGTGATGGTTTTGCTGGTAAGTTGTCTGTGGTTTAATTGTTTTATTTATCCTCATTTGCATGTGTTTTTTCTTACAGGTTTCTTTGTTCTTGTAAAATTGGTTCTTTTTGTCTACTTTTGGTTTTGCCTTGTACTGTTTTGTTATTTTGTGTTGTTTTTGGATGGTTTAGTTTTTTTATGCTTGGGTTTTGGTTTTCTTGATTATTTGTATCCCCAGGTGTTTTGTTATAACCACGATTTTCCTTCGCCACAAGTGAGGGCAATTATTAAAATTGGGGTACCGTCCTCTTTTTAAAACAAAAAAATGAGATAATATGTTTTGTTAAAAGTTGAATAAAATATTGTTATAATATTATTTTTTAATATTATTTTTATTTTGAAATTTGAAAAAATTGATTTGTTTATTATATTTTGTGTGGAGTTTGAAAAAAATATAATGATTATATGAGATGAGATTAAATAATTTAATTTTGTGTAACCAAATCAACCCTAAATCTATACACAGTTGATCCTGTGTTTTAGTAAGGGCTGGAGTACAGATTTTTCACTGCGTGATGATAACATCCGGCTTGATAAAACAAAATAATAATAATAATAATAATAATAACAACAGAGAGAGAAAAGGCAGAATGGTATACATTCATAAAAGCATGATTTAGGTACCCATAAACCATAATGGCTTGATTTTTCTAGTTTGTTTATTGGACCCATCGAGTCTTATAAAACCTTGTCTTTAGAAGATGGAGGGTTCGGACTAAGTTGAGTGGTAATGATCACACTATTACTATATATCTGGAGTGATAATCACAATATTTGATATATCTTAAAAACATCTGTCAAACAAAATTTTGCATCAGAAGCTGAAGGGCAGTGTCTGTGTATGTCCAGCTTAATCAAGCCAACAAAAGATGGAATTAATGGAAAATAATGCATTTAAAAAAGAAAAATCTATACAACCTCTTACTATTCACACAACTTCCACACACCACACTTTTTTTAATTTTTATTATTTTTTTCTTTTATCAAATATTTAATATATGAATAATGAATAGAAGAATTGAATTAATTTAAAAAGATTAAACTAAAAAGAAAATATTAAAAAAATATTAAAAATTTTTAAAATTTTTAAAAAATATGATGTGTGAAGGTTGGGGAAATTGTATAACATTACTAAAAAAGTGGGATAGATAGGGCGATTCATCAGCACATACGGAGACATTCACGAGAGATGCTTTCACTTTTGGAGCGCTCTGCATACGAAAAGTCCCCGCGCGTCCTCTTGACTGACACATGTTAGCATCCAGGCAGACAGGCATGCTTCCTGCTATTTTTACATGATGAAATCCTTTTACGACTCAAATGGCCATTGTGCACTTGAATTAGTTCATCAACCTAATGGAGAAAATTGTGAGCCATTTTAATATATATAAGCAGTATAGAGAATAGGATAGGTTTGGAAGTTTCATCTCATACAAAATTCTCATCTCATCATTACAACTTTTTCAAATCTTCATATAAAATATAATAAATAATTCAACTTTTTCAAATCTCAATACAACTTTTTTAAATCCCAATTTAATTTTTTCAAATCTCAAAATTAAAAAAATAATATTTTAAACTTTAAAACAAAACACAAAATTCTCATCTCACCCCAAACCTATCATGTCACTACAAGGTGATTTCAAAGGAAACTTTTCAGACAACTTTATTCATCCTTTTCAGAGTTTTTTATACAAGGCTAGAATTCTATCTTAGGAAATATTTACACATTATGACTCAGAATATACAGCAGTTGCACATCAATAAATACAAATATATAAGCTTGATTTTCAGCTACACTAATCACAGAATATTCACATGGATCTTGGCTAAAGATCTTCCTTTGTGAGCTGTCCTTTATCTGTGTCAACTTCCCTAATAAGTAGTACTCGGGTAGCACTGTTCATCCGGGCCGGATTTTTTTCCGGCCCAGTCCAAAACCCCGATAACCGGATTTCGGTTCCGGGTTCCAGCCCGAATTTGGTCCTGGCCGGAACCCGCATTATAAAACCCAGATTAATCCAGGCTAGATCCGGTTATCAAACTTGGGTTCCGAATTTAACATCCGATATCCGGGTTACATATTAAAAAAAAAAACCCTCATTCTTCCGTCTTCGATGTCCTCTCTCTCTCGCTCAAAGTCCAGCTCCAAACCCTCGTCCCCGCCTCCGTAGCTTCGCATCGCTCTCTCTCTCGCCCGAAGTGTCAAATGAAAACCGTAGCTCTCGATCTCTCTTCTCTTTCCCAAAGTCCAAACCGAAACCCTAGCTCTCTCTCTTCAGTCTCTTGCCCGTAATAAAGGGAAGAAGCCTTCTGTTTTCTCTTCTCTGTCTAACTTCTCTCTCTCTCGACTGAGCGTCGAAACCACAACCATTGCCGCCGGTGCTATCAGAGGCCACCGTCCACAGAAGACAGAAGCCTTTTGCTACTCTCGGTATGTTCCTCTCTCTCTCTCTGTTTTGAGCGTTTAGATCTCCTCTTAGGGGGAGGTTTCTTTTGTATCTAGAGTGTGTTGGGGAAGCCGAAACCCTAGCCATCGTCGCCGGTGACTAGTAGAGCTGTTGTTTGGCTAGATATGCTCTTTTCTTTTTGGGTTTTATTTCGTCACCCAGATCTATAACCTGTTATGTTGTGGTAGTGCGTGAGTAGTGTTTTGGTTGGCCAGATCTACCGTTTCTCTATTTCTTTTGTTGGGTTTTGTGAAAAATGTACTCATACTTACTCTTTCACTTTCTTCTTCCATTTTCATTTCAGATGAAGCCTACGCCCAAGGTCTACTGATACTGGAATAATGTCTTTTCACTTAGTCAAGTGAGGTCCCAGATGCTAAAAACTTGAGGGGATTGGTTTTTCTGGCTATGTCTACCACATTCTTGGAAAGGTTTCACTTTTCCTTTTATTTTTCAGTGAAATTTTTAGTTTCAGAAATTTATCTAAGTTTGAGTTTTGTGGGTTTAGAAGTGGATTTTGGCGAGGCAATTGAAAAACTTCAGAAAATCCAAGATTTATAGAACTCTTCTTTGGGCGTTAAAGGTAAACATTTGCATTTTTTAAGTCTAATTTCTTGCATTCTCATTGAATTTGTGAAACTGGACTCAAATGGCGAAAAGGGAATTGACCAGAAGTTCTGTTGGGTCCTTGATATAGTTGCTGCAATGGAAGCACTTGTTGGGCTTCATCTCAGTAATTGTTGAGACAATCAATTACTGAGAGTAGTTTACCTAGGGTCCATTCAATCCCATTCATACGCATGGATAGCTTAGCTTTTTATAGGATTTTTTCTTTTTCGTTTGGGTCTAAAGCAGAGAAATAGTCTTTTGATGAAAGAGTCAATGGCAGTGCACTGTGGGTAGGTTTAGCTTTTATTTCTATGGGTTCTTTTTGGTTAAATATTATCTTTGTTTTTTGGGTTAATTTGTTATGATGTCCATGGAGTGCTAATATCAAACTCTATATGTAATAATGACCAGTGCTTAACATACTTCTTCCAATATGATCTTATTCTATCCTCAAGTGATAGTGTAACTCTGGTGCTGTTGCAAATTTAAAAATAACTGGTAACATGCCTAGAATCAATATCCCTTCTTCTAACTGAAAATCAGTTTGTTCTCATGAAGCTCCCAATTAAATGCCACCATTCATTGAGCACAGGTATTTTTGAGGTATGCATGCGTGTCTAGGACTCCTAGGCCAATTAAAACCAGTTTGTGGGTGTTGTGGGGTTACAAGCTATTTATTTAACTGATTTCCATGTCTTTTGCTTTATATATATTAATGTGCAAGGGGATGCCGTGACATGCCTCTGGTTCTAGAAGCTCGACATGTTTTTGGAATTGTGATAGAAGCTCGACGTGCAAGGGGAGCAGTGAAGGAGATCTGGCACCAAGTATTCCAGAAGCTCTTCCTGATTAAACTGATGATGATCAATCATGGCTTGTAATTTTGTGTTTTGTAATATAATGTATAAAATATCAAATAATGTATTATGTAGTAGTGAGTTGCATTATATATTGCATCTATTTTATATGATAAATATTGAATTTCTTCTTTTTAGATGCATTTAGTTAAAAAGATAATTAGTTTTATATATAAAAAATGTTTTTCAAAATTTTTTCTTGAAAAAACTGTAATAGAATATTGGCTTATAGATTTAAAAAAAATGCTTCTCAGCATATCCTTTTTTTTTTTTTTTAAATAATAATATAGCCTTTTTTTGAGAAAAAAAAAGGGGTAAAACCTGAAACCCGAATTCATCCGAGTTCCGGACCGGGTCATAACCCAGGTGTATCCGGTCCGGAACCCGGTCCGGATTTTAAATCTGGGTTCCAGGCCGGGTATACCCGGTCCGAAACCTGGATGGACAGCCCTATACTCGGGAGATGTACGCTGATGAAACATTTTTATTATGCGATAGCCTTTACTCAACCTTGATTACACTATAGAATTAGTTCCATACATGCAGTAATTAACATTACAGGCACCATCTTAATTCACAGACCTGCATTTCCTCCGAATTTCCCCACTTTTCCCTGTGAGTACCCCGACATTACCGAGCTTATACATTGATGCTGCAAAATCATAGGAAAAACTACGCGGGGTTATGCTATAACTTTCAACCAATGCAGCAGTTTGTGGGTTCCCCATTAATGCTCGGTCAGATTCAAGAAGCCCTGCGTTGTTCATGAGGCTTGTGTAGTATGAATTGTCAAAACTGGCAGGACTTGTGTCGAAAGGAGCAAAGTTGCTGTTTGCTGTGTCACCCTTGGGGCACTTACTTTGCAGGTCCGCAAGGAACGAAGGGTCAAGTGTAGGATCAGGCTTGCCAGTGCCTTTGAAGTCAAAGATCCTCCCCTTGATGAAGAGGCAATTGGCAAAGCCTAAGGTGTGTCCTCCTGTAATGGATCACAGGACTAGAACTAAAGCCCTCAACGTCAAAAAAGGGTTATACCATTTACAAGTCTGGTATTTACAATTCTAGTGTGCAACATACCACTTACAATAGGACCCATTATATTTATAAAGAAGTCAAACTACTAATACTTTTCACGTAAGCTGATGTAGCAAGCTTCCACGCAAGCTTTCACATCAGCAGGTCCACTTTCTTTTCATGGCTTTCGAAAATAACTCTACCATATCAAAGGGATAGTATGATTCACTGAATGAAGTTTACCATAATGGTGACAGCACCGGGTCAAGAATGGGACTTGGGTACTTCAAACAACTTCCTAGAGTACAAATTTGTTAGATATAAGTAGAGAGAATCAGGGAAGAACAAAAACCTGAGAGGACTACAACATCCTTCAAGTCAAGACCCTTTGATGCGAACTTGGCAATGTTATTCTGTAGAGAGTCGACAGGGGACGGTATTTGCTCAAGAACTGCCGACTGACTTGCTGTTGTTGCATCGCGTCGGCCTAATGGAACAGGCCAATCAGTCCCTCCAACCTAATTAAAAAGTTGCAAGAAAAAAGAAAGTATATAGAAACCAAAACGATAAGTTGGAGAGGGAGTTTAATTGCAGAGTTCTCTGAGATTTCATATAGAAGTGTAACAAATACCAAAACAACAGCATCTCTTGCCGCGAGAGTCAATATATCTGCACAAGAAACAGTTGACGGGCAAAATCTTTCAAGATCTTCCTTTATGCTATCGATGACTTCAAAACCTCTTAGTGAATTGTGATTGGCAGGAGAGTTCTTTTCACCCTTGAAATCTTCTGTGTCATCAAGAAGTACAGAGGCATCACATCCCTACCCCAACCAATCACACAATCACAAACTTATATAAGCAACTTAGCTGCTCCATAAAAGTCATAGGTGATGTAAACATAAGAAATAATGTTTGACACAGGCGTGAGAGGGGGAGCGCCGCGGGCGGGCGCCGGGGGGGGGGGGGGGGGGTTGGCAAGATCTTTTCAGTACAACCCGTATGGGGAAGAAAAATGGTCGGCCCAAGGTCAACTGGTCATATCATATGCTTTTGCACTGAAGTTTCCAAATATCTAGCTGTTTAAAACCCCTCCAAACTACCATCTGATCATCTCTCTCTCTCTCTCTCTCTCTCTCTCTGTACTTTACAGTAGCTGAAGCTCCAACAGATTCTCTGTAATTGATGTTATGCCTGACATCTAGCAGGTAGATATGTATATTTATATTTATGTTTCTTTTTGTGCATTCGAACCTTGATTTAAAGTTGGCTAGATTTATTTTTATAAGTGCTAATGAAGTTATACTATAATTTTTTAAGATGGATAGTCTCTTCTTTTAGAACATTATATTTGGCCTTCTATGGCTTCACCAATAATACCGGGGTGATATTTAATGTCCCCGAAACATTTCCAAAACCATAGTTGCCTATATTCATGTCATGTCATGCCTCAAACGCTGAGCAAAGTACTTAAATGTATCATGTAAAGGGAAAGAAACTTATGATAATTAAATCTCTGCCTAATTTTTGTTGTTTTTCTTATTGGAAACCTTACAAGACATCACAGATGCACGAGAAAACTAGTAACCAATATAATTGTTGAATAAGTTGCTCTTTACAAAATGTTTTTGCAAAGAAACATGTCTTTATGCAGTTGTATATTTTTTCCAATAGCATGGACAACAGGAGATGCAAGGATGTCAAAAAGCAAGAGCTAAGAGGTTTTAGAAAAGAATAATTACGTTAACAATACAATCGTGAAAGTGCAGCCGAAGGAGAGATGCTGCCATCCTGGTGTCATCTCTTAGAGCTGACCAAACTCTGTACCTAACAATGTTCAACAAGAAGGGGCATGATGTAGCATAGAAATTGTGATCGAGTTGGCCAATGGGGAAATTGTAAATTGGGGGATGCGAGTAAATGAGGGGAGACAAGGACACAATGAAAAACAGAGTAAAAGTGAGGCAGAGGAAGTGTTTTTGACCCATAGCTTGTGAGCACGATCTATTTGCTGTGAAATGCTAATTCTGTTACACTTGGTGTGGGAGCTTAGTAGTGATTTATATGCAAAAAAATGGAAAACTGAAGGAACTTGATTGGTTAAACTTAAGTGGGTTTGCCACTAGAGTTGTTACTTATTACTAGTGGCCACATTTACCACTAAGATATTGTATTAATTTAGATGTAAGATTTCAATGAAATTATCAAGTACCTTTTATTGCTTTGTGTGTGTTCTGATAATTAATTGATTGTTCCTAACACTACAAAAGAAACAAGGACTCGAGCTGTGGGAGATTACCCTCCAATACATATTATCTTGCTTTAAATGATTATAAAAGTCAAGCCATGCGCATTTGAACCGAATTGATTCATTGAAGGTTCGTAATTGTTTCCCATGTGATAATCCATGGAGATGTTAATTTACACTACTGGAACTTTAACTGAAGATGTCTATATCTCTAACTTGACCTAATCAAATCAACTGATTCACATTTTTGAGAAGGGGATTGAAACATCCTTCCACAATATGAGAAAGATATAGAATGAGCCGCATCAATATTGATGTTCCTTGGGCATTCAGCAAAAAGAGATTGGTCTGATAATGGTTTGGATTCCAACATATAGTGGATGAAAAGTACCATATCTAGTCCATTGTCAAGCAGCTACTGTCTGGGTTGGATTTCATACCATCAGGGTGTGTTCACAATAATTCTCATTGCAACTGCTCTAAATAAGGTTAGGAGATGTGCTGTCGAATGCTATAAAAGATTTAAGGGTGTCTTCATAACACCTATTGATTTTAAGTGTATTCGCAGCTCACGATCCAAAAAATATTTGCTGGATGTTTAATCTAAAAGTCCCTACTTAAGAAAGAAAGAAAGAAGTGTGGATGTCTGAATCCATATTCAACTGAAACCCTTCAGCCAGCAATTTCTGTCCATAAGCTCACATCTCTTCGCACTGGTTGAATATCTTGGTCTTTTTATCGTCAGTGCCAATGCTTCCAAAATTATCTGTTGTAGAAGACATTTTATTTGACAAATAAAGAGAGGACAGAGAAGTATTCCACAAGAACTTGTACACGTGAGCAAAACATATATTGTATAAAAATTTCAGATACATGCTAAAATCCACAAATGTGACTAGGATCTCACAAAAAAAAGGTGCAATCAATTCAACGCTAGTCAAATTTTAGAAGACAAAAAACAGTAATTCATTCCAATATTGATCAAATCATGGCAGTGGAAATACAAATGTCTTGATGAGTAAGGCTAACAAAAGAAATTTCGACCACCACTTTGCATACCACAAAAGCGATTGCACTTTGTATGTAGTTTTTTCAGAAAAATAACAATGAAGTGCATGACTTCACGACAAAACATATTTTGGGCATTACTTGATGCTAAGAGACAAAAAATTAAAAGCAAAAGAAATTATTACCTTTCCTGTCAATGGCATCTAATTATATTCATTAGGTAGCCATGATTACTTCTGTCTTCAGACCCCAACAAATGCTGAACGATTCTCGTTTGACAAATCGGCTCACTGTAATTGGGTAGACATTCGTAATTAGGAAGTGGCAGTTTCACACATGCACTGCTCACTTGGACATATTTTCAGGCAAATTAGTCATGGGAATGGGTTACTACCTTTTGGAGGAGCCAATTCTCTGGCATTCTTTCAGGCATTTGGTCATGCATAATGCGTGCGAGTGGTTATCATAAAACAAGAAAAGAACGACAAACTATCCGCTAGGCGCTGAGTTAAAAACCGAAAAAAAAAGGGCATTTGCCCATGCAGGTCTCGAACCTGCGACCTTCGCGTTATTAGCACGACGCTCTAACCAACTGAGCTAATAGGCCTGTTGCTTCTGTTCTTCGAAATTAACTTATTTCATATAACCAGAAAATGCTTGATGAGGAAGAAATACTTGCTACAAATCTCGCTGAAGTACATGCTCCAATACTTCTTTAATCCAGTTTTTTAATTATCATGTATTTTTTTAAATATGCAAGACATACATATTTTTCAATAGGATTAATTGTATTAAAGATCACAGTTTTTAGTTGTTAAAGGAAAAGAAGTCAATGATGGATTAAGAGAATACCTTCCAGCCGGTCGGGCTGTCCACCCTAAAAAAATAGCCCTCCAATCACAGCCCTCCACATAAGTCGTTTAATTTACATCTCGTGCACCTGCCTACAGCTAATTCAAAAATACAAAACTCTCCAATCTTCTGCCCGTGCCCTCTTCGTCTTCCACCAAAGGACCTTGACCAAACCCAAAGCTCCATCGACGGACTCAGCTCCACCATGTCAAGCCACGATGGACAGAGATTGAACCCCCAAGCCGCGACAGACTGAGCTCAACCCCGCTCAGCGGAGATCGAACCCCCGAGCCTAGATGGTCGAAGATCGACCTCCAAGCACCCATCCCAAACCTAGAGCTCCATCAACGGACTAAAGCTTGACCTTGCCGAGCCTCGATGGACGGAGAATCTAATTCAAGATTCACATTTCTTATAGTCTCCCACATTTTCTCCGACCAACTTGTTTCAAATTAGATTACATTTTAAATTCCCAACTTGTTCCATCACCCACCCACAAATTATTGGTTTGGCCCAATTTCTGCATCTTTGTTCTCCTAGTGATTCTGCAAATGGGTTATTAAGCCATGCCCAGTAGCCGTCGAGTCCCTATCCAGACGCCCCTTCCCTGATTTTCAACTTGTAGTTGTAGATGAAGAACCGGTGGTCGAGAGTGACACCACCAACGCATCCACATTTTTGCATTTGGGTTTGTTAAAAAATGTTGAGATTTTTTGTCATTCTCTGTATCTTTGCATCTGGTTTTGTTTGCCCGACTAGTGTAAATCTATTTTGGGTAAATTATTTTTTGCTTTTGACATCTCTCTCTCGTCCCTCACCACTTGGATTCTAAAAACCAGTTTTCTCAAGATCCCAAATGGTGTAAATCAACTGAATGTAGACTAATAAGAACGTGGTTTTAGCATATCACAATCACATCTCAATTTAATTATCTGGGTGGGTTGGGTGTTTATCAAAACATGAGAAACAGTTCCAAAAGAAGTCATAGACAATGGACTCATGGGGCGAAATCGGCTTGGGTGAGTGAACAACTGAGATAGTGGGCAATATTTGGCGTCAGAATGGTGGTAGTGGACTAGTGAAGGTGGATGCTGGTGGTGGAAGTCTGGTCGGCGTGAAACAACAATCGGTGTGAATAAAAAAGTGAAGCTTCTCCCTAGTTTCCTATGTTTTTTTCTTGGAGAGTTTTTCTATTACATGTGAACGAGTGTAGGGTGATTTTGGTATAATTTCAGAGGTAGCCTGATGTCAGTGAAGGGCCGTTATTAGCTGAAAATTAGTCCGACCGCTTAGAAGGGGCTCCCATGGATTAATACCGTTTAATTAGAAAAAAAATAATAATAATGTGTTTGTTTCATGTTCTAAAGACACATGACAATTTGATCATAGATGAGTCGGAGAAAAACATTGTCCATATTACTATGTGCCAACTCCCAACAGTGATATCCATTGGAAGGGTGAGCCAAGTTTGTGCTCAGTTGTATTATTAATTGGAAAGTCAAGTTTGTGCTCTGTTTATTAATTATGTTTTTTTTTTACAGTCATAAAGTGCATAAATGGTATATTCATTTTGAAAAAATTAAGTAAATATGAGACTCACATGAAAAAATTATTTTTTAAGAGTAATATTACATACAGTCGTGGAATGCGCAAGTGCCGCGCAATTATTTTAAAAAATAATATAGTCTATTATTAAAAAATTTATTTTTTTCATGTGAATCTTGTATTCGATTTTCGGCCAGAGTAAATTATGGGCTGAAAATCGCATCTAAAACAGTTTTTTTTTTTTTTTTACTGAAAAAAAGGGACCCGGATGAACATTATGCTTATTAATTATGTTTTTTTTTTTGTATATGCATTCAGATTTGATTAAAAAAAATAGATCAATCTTAATACTTACAATGACTTGATTAACTATTAGCATTCTTTAAATCATAAAATGAGAGAGAGAGAGAGAGAGAGAGAGAGAGAGAGAGAATGTAGTCATCAATAGTATTATTAATGTGAACAAATCTACAAATAACAGATAGAGCTGAATCCCAATCGAAGATACCATGCTCTGACAAAATGGTAAGCTTACAAAAAATTGTGACAAAGAAAAACCTACAAACATTTCATGGGCTAGAACATGGCATACAATGCTATACATTTTTTTGACTAATTAATAAAGTTGCCATGATTAGTAATAATAATAATAATAAAATCCACATAATATAGGCTACTCAATTCCCCTTAGCAACCATAATAAATCACCCTTAATCAAGGTGAAGTGACTGGAGCTGGAGTAATCAATGGCTTGCCTCGTCCAATGGTGAAACCCTTTGTCCCGTCCGGCATTCTTGGTCCCTTGGAAGCGGCCTGTTTGGCTGATGTTTCGGCCTGAATGCCGCTGTTCGATTGTGGAGATGGGGCATGCAGCCCACGTCCTCCACTATGGCAGCTTTGGCCACGTCCTCTGGATTTTCCACGCCCTCGACCCCATCCTAATTTCTTTGATCCCACTGCACTTTCCTCAGCCTACCAATTAATTGTTACATTCTTTTTAGTCAAACATCACTTTTCTTTTTTATTTCCCTTGCTGTGCAATATAGGTTTTGAAAAACCTAATTTGCAGAAGATTTTTGAATTCTAGCTGTTAGATGCATTTGCTGCATATGGTAAACATACATGCCAAAAAATAGTCCCTTTTTTCTGCACTAGGATTTTCTAAGTTATGATTAGTTATCCGAGCAAAGGACGCTTACGTTGCTCTCTAAGACGGATTCCATGTTGTTTGGCTGACAGGAATCTCCAGGGGATTCAGGTGCCTCGTCCTCGTCTAAGATGCCTTCAAACTCTGTCTTTCTGTTCTTTAGAACAGATTTTGGCTGGAAACCATCGCAGTAGAATTATAAGAATACTTTCAAAACAGGAGCTTTGTCAAAAAAACAAGCCAGAATTAGCTTCAAGGAAATTAAAACTAGGTTTAATTTCTCAACACGACATACCGAGCGTCTAAGCAGCAACCTTACTCGGAGCCCTTTCCTCCAGTTCCTTTCATCATTCAATTTCTCAACCTGGTGAAGTTGGCGAGCAATTAATTAATTAATTAAATAATGTTGTTGCCAAGGAAGTTTACATATCAAGTATCTTTATGGTTTTTACGTACCGCTTTTTCAGCTATCTCTGTAGACTCATATTCCACAAGTGCATGTAGCTGAAGAGAAAATGAATTGGGAGATATAATGTAAGAGAAACTCCTGGGGAAGATCTCCTGGTTTTGATAACAAAATGGTCTAATTCATTCAATCTCTTATACCTTGTTACTAACTAAAAAATCGCCTTTGGAGCGAGATGAATTGGGTTCCTGGGGATGGCATATTCGAATTGATTTCACACTGCTCAGTGACAGCAACAGATCAGTAATTAATAAAGCAACGTCAAACACCTTGCTCTCTCATGTAAAAGAACCAAAAGAACAGGATATTAGATTATTATAAGTACTTAAAAGGGCCCGACCTTCCAACCACACCAAGTATTTTCTCAAGGTTTTGATGAGAGTGATCTTCGGGCAAGTTCTCTGCAACAACAATACGAGCCTGCGAGATAAAACAGCCATTAAAAGAAAAACTTAATTTCTAACCACTTTGATAGAGGAAGTCTCATGTACAGTTCTTAATTACCTGCAACTCCTCTTTCTCTTTCTCGGTGAAAGGATCTTTCCGTCTAACCTTCTTGCCGTCATCGCTCACCACCTTTGAAGAGTATTTTTATAAATAATAGATTGAAGAAAAAGAGATGGAAAATGCTAAAGTTGGCCGAAAGACATACAAGCCTTGAAGAGGACCGCAGTGCTTGGGCAAGTACAGGGTTGGGATTATTGCTAACAAGGGACTTGATCTTTTTTGCTGAAGCAATAACAGATATCGGAACTGTTACAAAGACAAGAAGCAAGAATGACTATCTTTTTTTTTTTTTTTTTTTTAAAAAAAAAAAATCTGTAATAAAAGTGTTGACTGCAAAGAGTGCTCTTCCTTTATCCTTACCATAACCTTCGGGATCTTTATTTACGTGTTTCACCAAAGATTCATTTGCAAGCAGACTCATGTTGCTCAACTGATATTCCACCTGTCATATGCAGAGAAACCACATTCAAATTCAAAAATCTGCTCTAAAATTACCGATTAATGCATCATTGTTCCAACAAGAACCGTGACGTGGAAATAGAGACAGTGATTATGCCAGAAGATGCTTCAGTTTGGATGATTCAATGACGGGAAAAGTAGTAATCAACATTCTGGAACTGAAATTAAGGAACCGAAAAATCTCATGATATGACTCCAGAGGACTGCAAGAAAGCCAAGATCATGATCATCGCTACCAATTATCACCTGTTTGATGATCTTCATCTTAAGATCATCCGTGAGAATGTTCTTGGAGCGATCGGGTACTGGTGCGACATTCGTGTTGGAAATCAAATATGCAGGCTCGTGATCACCAACAATGAACCACTCAGACCCAGTACCAGTCCCACCAAGAAAGTTAAAGCATGGATAGAAATAACCCGAAACAGGAATCTGAGTGTGTGATCTTGGGACAAATTCAGGTGCGTGGGCATTGAATTTGAAAGCTGCAGTGTCGTTTGTTTCTTTCATGTACTTTTTTTCTTGGGTACTGTATTGGATTTTCTCCTCAGGTTGTGCTTGTGCCATTTTTTCCTATCTCGTTCTCCTACCTGAGATTTGCCTTTGAATCTCAGTTTTTTATTTATTATTGTTTATCCCTCTGTGTTTGTGTGTCTCTCCCACCTGAAGTTTAGTAACTGTCCGTATTTGTTCTATCGAGTCCATGTTTCGCGCCCAAAATACGGGCATCTATGTTTCAACGGGAGGACTGGTTTTCTTACACATGATCGTTGCTCGTGGGTTTGACTGGTTTTTTAAGGATGGAATTTTGCCAACACCGTACTCTTTGTCTATCTCTCTCTAGCCTCTCCACCATTTCCGAAAAACCATTCTACGGGAAATCCGGTCCTTCAAACGAGACCTTGATAAATAGGGCAAAGTGAAATCTTCAAAGTTTTTAGGAGCTTTGTGGATTATACGAGGCCGTCTGTGATCTATATTGAAGTGGAAATGGGAGTGGGAAATTTCGAAAGGTGGTTTGTGGGCCATTTGAGATTGGCCCAACTATTGCCAATACTGTGTTTAGGCCCAAAATATTTTTGCCGGTCCAAGCTTGCTGAGACTTGGAAGTATCTGCTTGCTGGAGTCCTATGGCCCAAGAATACGTCTCTCATATTATTTTTGGATTTGTTGGATTCCACTAAGCAAGGTTTACTTTGTCTTAATCGGGTTTAAATTCGTCCTCCATGGCTCGAAAGCCCCTTTTTTTTCCCATCTCTATCAATAAAAAAAAGGGTAAGAAAGGAGCAACCGAAAGCTAATACTCTCTACTTGAATGTGACCGTAAAATATTCCCTCAAAAAATGGATTTGAGCAATAGTATGACTTTAATCGCACAAAAGATAATTAATGCGCTACTACGCTGGTGACCATAGATAATGGACATGTATCCGTATCCATGAATGCATAAAGCCTTCACCCATCATACCGCACGAGACTAAGGCCTAGTTTGGATACTGAGATGATACCTCACTATTATTTATTATTTTATTAT
The DNA here is from genome assembly GCA_029856935.1 of Cyclocarya paliurus. NCBI lineage: Eukaryota > Viridiplantae > Streptophyta > Magnoliopsida > Fagales > Juglandaceae > Cyclocarya > Cyclocarya paliurus. The sequence continues at coordinate 41,220,996 of CM056945.1, read as the reverse complement.
TATTTTTCATTTACTTTTTACTACTATTTATTACTATTAAATATCTTATCATTATTTTTTTATTACTATTCACAAAATACCTCAGAATACCACATTATCCAAGCGCAACCTAAACTTTGTCATCCAACTAGGTTGAAACAGACTATTAATGCCTAAAAATAGCGCAACAAGTCGAAAGAGGAGAAAGATCCATTCCAAGTCTACTAGAACTATTCGGGCCTTGATCAGTGTTGTATGGAGCTTTAGGCGATGGTCCGATGCGATTGTACGGCGTCGGTGTATACATATATAGCAGTGAGCATTAAATAAATGCTAGAAAAATAGAGAGACGGTGACACACAAATTTACATAATTTGGTGTAATACCTACGTCCACGGGGGTTTAAGGAGGGGATGATCCACTATAATATGTTTGTTTACAGCCTCTCATAATCTCTCTTCCTCGCTGTACAATAGAGATCTAAGCTCTATCTTCTATTGAATGGCAGTCTTTTTCATGAGGTTGAAGAAGCTGAAGCCCTTAAAGTCGAAGAAGGCCCCCTAGAAGTGGACTAGTCCCCTCTCTTTATCCTCTGCCCCTTCCTACTTTATGTCTCTTCCCCCTCTTTATGTCATATTACATCTCATTTATGTCTCATCCCCTCTTTTCATTCTGACACCATTCTCAATCTTTTGTCCCTTCACTCTCTCTTCTTATTTTCTCCTTCCCTTATCTTATATAGGAGGCCTTTTGATGGGCTGATCTTGGCTATTTGGTCCTGAAATATTTTATCCATTCCACGTAAATTTCTTAAAACTCAAAGTACTAAACTTATGTCTTGATATTGATATTGGGATGAAAAGTTGTGCAATTCAAGATAAATTGATTTCAAATGGTGTTAGTGTTAGAGAAGGCAAATTTGGCTTAGGAAAATTGGAGATCATGGTCAATTGTAAAACTCTTTCATTATTTTTTTTTTTTTTTTTATGGATCAATGACTTATTTTATCTTCTGAGTTCTCAGGTAATAAAGTTTGGGAGAAAGATATATGAAAAAAAAAAAAATATGTTGTTGGTAGGCTAGTTGGCGTATTCACCAAATTCTTCTGGATATTTGTCCCTTGCGTAGAGAGATTTGTACAAATGTCCTTTTTGGTGGTGTTTTCCATTTGAATATTTCCAAATTATGGCATTACCGGGATCATTATCTCAGCCTGGCTGGTCTTTGAAGGAATCTTAAATAGGAATGGTTTTCTTTGTGGGTCCAACTGCATGCCATATATTTTGCTATCAGATAGATGGCCCATGTGACCTGCCAATGTGCTTATTAGCTTGCTAAATAAATCTATTCTATTCTCCAACTCTCTAATCTTATCTACCAATTAAAGAAACAGAATACTTATCAGATTTGAAATATAATCTGTTTACCAAAACAGAAAATAATTTTTAAAAAGAAAAAGAAAAAAGGAGATATAAGTTGATGAGAGAGAGAGAGAGGTTGGTTCTATCTTTTTCACCAGACAAACAATTTATACCATATATAAAAGTGCAGCTATCAATGTGGGCTCCTTTCATTATATCTTATCTACAAGATTCTCTCTATTATTTTGTTTGTGAGAGTGACTATTTTGTCGTGTGAACACAGATAAATTAAAAATAATAACTCTCACCATGTTTTCTTAGTGGGATATGACTATGGGTTAGGTGAGTGGATGAAATTCTTGAGATTTTGAGCATTTTAATTAGACTCATTAAGAGGTTGTTTGGAGACCTCATCATTGGGTCAGCTGGCTCACAACCATATAATGTCATAGGTAATAATAAATTGCTATTTCCTTCTTACATACAAATCCAGTAATTTTCTTTCTCAAATTGGTAATAATGAAGATCTTCTTCGTTTACATTTTGTTTGGCTGAACATGGCATATTATTATTTTTACTGTGTGGCTGTAATAATCTTTGTTGGAACTCTCCACCTGCTCTTATCCTCTTGTTTTTAATTTAATACAAATCACTTTTATTATGCACATGGAATCTGATTCCCAAACAGCCCTTTAAGCGACGTGATGATATCAGGGTGAGTTAAATGAGGGAGAATAGTGTCAACTTCTAACCTGTCCATTTTCCATTAAATATTAGAAAGTCTCATTCCAGACGATTGAGGATAACCACAACACAAAAAGGAATAAACCCTCTAATATTCTCACGGAGATAAGTCCGGATCTTGTCCTGTGTTTTCTTGTACGACCTAAACATTCATTCCTTTAACACAATAGTAATGCTCGGAGACAGAATAATTCCCAAAAGATTAGGCTCTGATATTTTTTGAACATGCAGCAAATTTCATGAATTCAAGTGCCAAGGAACTTTAGTTCAATGGCAAGAGTACAACAGATTGAAGTGGTTTTTACCAAACACTCAAAGCTGTCCACAGGACATACAAAAGGGAGACGATCTTTAGGATAGTAAATAGTGATTGATGAAAAGAATTTTTCTTCTACAAAACATCTATTGAGAAGTGAAGAGGTGTGATAAACTAGCTCAGGTTTTCCGCGAACCACGTTTTCCCAATCTTTACTCAGCTCAAATAGATTCGAAACAGGAACTTCCAGAAGTCACAAGTAAAAAAAATAAATAAAAGATTCTACTAAATTGAGGGGAAATGAGTGCTTTTACAACTAATTAAATTCCAGAAACTAAAGCATGATAAGCTAGCTCCCCTTCCACCTAAATGGATAAATACCCATCAAAGGAAACAACTGAGTTATCCTATTATTATCCATTAAAAGGCATTTGCAGATAAAAAAAAAAGAGATTTGGAAATGAAAGAAAAGTGCATACTGAAGAAATATATTGTTCTAACTTAGTAAGATACTTTTATCATGTGGGAGAAATGGCCTTGTTTTTTCCATGCACGCATGGATTTGGCGTAGAATTCTTGTACCAATCCCGCAACCAAAAAACAAACAACTCAAATTTTGAGAAAGAAGGAAAGCTAATCCTGCAAAATTTAACAGCCTCATTCAAGATCCTTCTCATTTATATGTAGTATAATATTTCTTGTATAGTAATTATCTCCTCCATGTATATACTTCCTATCCGCAAAATTCATGGTGGGATGAGCTCTATACATTGACTTTTCCAGGTTTTGGAATGTGACTTTTCCAGCTATAGCCCTCAGATTTTGCATCTTCATCATCTTCCATGATGTCACCCCCGGTGGTTGAAGTCCCTCCAGTGTTTCCAGTTAACTGGAGGGGACCTTGGGGAGATCCAGACTGGGAACTGCTAGCCTTAGAAGATTCACCATACTGATCTTGGGGCATCCACAAACCTCCTAAAACAACAACAGATTGATTTGTAGGAGCAGCTGATGCATTATTAGCTGGAAGCCTTCTAGTATGTAGTCTGTATTTCTGCAAGGATGAGAAAGAAATACCTTCAATCAATTTTGATCATCAAAATCCAAGTTACAATTAAAGCGTCAACCTTTCATGGTGCCATCCGTTATATGAAAAAAGAAGGAAAAAGAAAAATGAGGTAATGGAAACAGAAATTCTCAAATGGAGAGATCACTTGATTTATCCCTCATTCTTTCTTGGGAAAAAGGAAAAAAGATATGTAACCTACTTGTAAATGACTCTTAACTTCATCATTGGTGAGTCCGTCCACCTGCATCAGTTCTCTAATTTGCTTTGGCGTGGCCGCTGTAAAATTTCCAGAAAGTTCAAATTAAGACCCCTTTCACATCAAAAGTGAGAATAATGCAATTAATCGATTATAGTGCCAGGCTTTCAGCAGAATCATGGATGTTATGCAATAAAGACTAATTCCCTATTCTCCACCTTTTCCCTCTAAACCAATTTCCCAACATTGCATTTATATCTTATCATGTGGATGAAAAGTACAACACCATGCCTCCCTCTTCATATCCAAATCTCCATTTTTAAGATAAAAGTAGCCTGAAGGGGGAAAAAACCAAACATCATAGGTCCTATTTTTCCATTGTTTCGCACAAAAAAGTAGTTAACAATAGAAAATCTAACGAAAATTGATTTTCAATTGAAGTATGTATGTGAGTCTAGACTCATTCCATCAAAAAACAAAAGAACAAGGAAATTACTAATTGTCACATTTTCGTCTCAAAACTTTTTCATTTTGATTTCAGTTTCTAACCTTGTGAACCTCCAAGTTGCTGCAAAGCATTGACAAACCGCCTGTGCAACTCTGGTGACCAGCACCTCCTCTGCTTCCTAGCAGTCTGCTGCTGCGGGTGCTGTGTCACGCTCCGTATATTTGCAGTAGCAGCAGAGGAGGAAACTGACCTGCTACAGCCATTTCTCGAACCGTTAGAATTGGATTCTTCCCTCGGATTCTTAATCCCCGGAGTGCGAAGCGAAAGCCCATGAACTGGAAATTCCTCCCTTTCTTCCTTGCTCGCAACGGGATAACCTGAATATGCCTTGAATGGCATAAATCCCACCCCTTCAACCCTGTTTTTACAAGACTGGAATGGATCCTCACTTCCTAATTCACTTGCTTCCTCGCTCCCCTGCCATAACCACATAAAAGATCAATTCCCACGGAGTATTTCAATCAGATTGTCTCGTAATTGGCAATTAAATTTTGCTGAAGTCCCATGGACTTTCATGGTCCACGAAGACATAAAGTAGCGACCTTTTTTCTTTATACCTTCGTTTCTGATTTGGCGTTATGTTTCGTGCAATCAGTAGAGGGATGATCATCAGTGTTCCAGAGCTGAAATGAGCTCATCCAATTCTTCTTATCCCTGTAGTCTTTTTCTTTCTTGGTTTCTTCACTTCGATCACAATCTTTCTTCAGTGGTATGAACTCCTCCAACAGTGGTTGAGCCTCATTTGGCGCAGTGCATTGTATCGACTCCTCCTTCAGAGCTCGAATCGCTACAAAGACGCACGCGCACAGATAAAACAGAAAAATGTCAAAATAATATAACTTCATCGATCAACATGTTCAAAATCTAAAACCCATGTTGGGAATCCAAAAACCCGTTCCCAGCAGAGGATTTTCATATGTATAAGAACAAATACCCACAGAAAGAAAATAATCAAAACCCAAGAACCCATCTCCGATATTGTATCATTTAGTTCCAAATTAATAAATAAAAAGAAGCCTGCATATCCGAAACCTCTTAAATCCAAGACCATCCCAAAAACAAAATTTATTTCCAAAAAAATGGCACAATAAAGGAAAGAAAATCCAAAACCAACCATCGTTCAATAAAGTCATGCAGAGAGGAAGCTCGCGTTTAAACGCGTCGATCTTCCTCAATTCCTCCTCCAATCTTTTCACGAAATCTTCGAGCTTCGATGCCCTCTCCGAGACGTCCCCAATCCTGGAAACCACACCGAGGAAATCACTGATTGATTTGGGTACAAAAGTCGGCCTAAAATCCAAGCTCAGCTCAGGCGGAACCGAACCCATTTGCGATCTTTCTTCCTATCACCTTCGATTCTATCTATAAATTGTACAAAACGGAGTGACAGAAATAAATACAGAGAAAGATCCTGAGGATCTGTGTATATAATATATAGGTGTGAAATTTTATTCTAGAGTGAGAGAGGTTGTTTTTAGAGAGAGAGAGATGGGTAATGGGAAAGGAGAAACAACTGAAAATCGGAATTCTTACGCGGAGATTCTATTTGGTTAAGGAAGCCAGAGCATCCCCGAGTTTCGACGGTGTTTATGTATATATAATGTCGCAATCGTGTCGTCGCGTATTATATCCACGGTCCAAAAACTCGGTGCCAACTCGGCCTCCGGGCCATTTCAACTCGGCAACGGATCGGAATCTCCTTTTGTTGAAATCTCTAAACTACCCTTTCTTTAGGTCGTTTTTTTTTTCTCTTAACGAGAAGGGGTGGGCCTTATTCCTAGGGCAATTTCTTGGTTACAAGGGTGTTTTGGAAACAGTGGTGAGTTACAAATACTGGGTGATAAATGAGCAGTATATTAAGTAAAATATCATAACTTGTTTTTTGTTCAAATTGCAATTTATGACATTTATAACTTAATTAATTTAACATAGAAGAATATCATGCATGAATTAAAAACCAATTTTTATCCAAATAGTTTATTTATAAGTCTATTTATTGACAGACTAAACACATTATTGACATAAAATTGACATATCAAAAAACATTAATAATTATTTACGTTTTAAATTTGTTGTGATTTACTTGATTCTATAATAATAACAATAACATTGGATAGTCACAAAAGGTCATTAGGCCCAGTTTGGATAGAGAAAATGTTTCGTTTCATCTCATCTCATCATTATAATTTTTTTAAATTCTCATATAAAATATAATAAAAAAATTCAACATTTTCAAATTTCAAAACAATAACAATGTCAAAAAATAATATTTTCTTTAATTTTTTATTTTCATCTAAAATCATCTCATCTAATGTCATTATCCAAACTGTACCTATATACCTAAGTTCTGAAGTTGCATAAAATCCTATGCACCACAATGTAGTTTAGTAATATGTATCTGAAATCATTAATTAAAACCAAAATAAAGCAAGGATTCAGCTCCAACCAATTTATTCCCAGTCTCAAAATTGCTTTACGGGCTTTGACCAAAAACATACCTAGAAATTCCTCACCAAAATACCATTTTTGAAAGTTTGAAAGTATGCTTTCCAACCACCTTTTTTATTTATTTATCTGGGGACACCATTGAAGACATCACCATCATTATAGAAAGTGTGTGCATATTGAACTCTTGTAAAGCAAGCCTTCTAGGAAAGAGGGGAAAAGAGGATGGAACTTGGAAGTCCAACCCATTAATCCAAAAGCACCAAAGGAACTTTTGAAATACTCAAACCTACTGATTTTATTTATTTATTTATCAGTAAGTATGAAATGGCATGCAAGAAATTAGTGTAAAAAATCTTGAAATAGTCCACTGAAAATACCTTGGATTGGTCAATTCAATTTTGCACTAAGAAATTTAATATTAAAAGTAAAAAATAAATAAAAAAGGAGATCAGATTTGTATAGTCAAATAAGGGAAACCATAAATATGGATGTGTATAAATTATGTACCACTGTTTCAATGTCCATCATGATAAGTCAAGAATCATTTCCTTTATGGGAACAAGAACACCGCCAAAGCGGAATATTGAGGCCAGCCTTTATATATATATATATGCTCATCAGATTCCAACACGTGTATATTATATATTTTAACCAGCTTTCCTTATCTTCAGATATTTTATTTATTTATTTGATATTTTAATATGCCCATTCATTTTATTGACAGTTGTTGAGATTCTTCTTCTATAATGTTGTGGGGTTCAGTGCTTTTGGAATCGTCACTTTCTGACCTTAAGGGTCATGGCCTGGCGTATTTGGTGGGATTAGAAAAAACTTTCTCGATTCCAAAAATCCCAATTTATTGGTTCATGTTTACTCGACCGTCCACATCTCTACGTTTGAATAATTTCATTTAAAAATATTTTAAGTGACCGTCCACATGATATAAGACTATAAGTGACATAATTAGATTAAAAAATTAATTTATATCTGATCTATAGTATAAAAATTTTCAAATAATATTAATGAGAGAAATACATGGTGTGTAATGTTTGTCACGAGATATAAGTTCACATGGAAGGTACAAAAACACTAGCAAAATGAAAGATTAGAATCTAATGTGGAAGAAAGTGATAAGGTCGATCTGGAGTCGTTGGATAATGAAGGACTTTGGCTACCTTTAAAGGTAAACTATATGCTAATTTTTTTTAATAAAATATTAGAATCTTATTTGGAAGACAATGTGTGACATGTGATTGGACCGTGTTCGACACCAACCTTAATTGCGTGCGGACCAGCCAACTTCAACAGCTTGGGGTAAGCTTAGGGATAAGGAATCTTGTTGGGGCTGCGGGCCCCATTTTCGAGATTGCCTGAGATTTCAACTATGGTTGCATTATAAAAGAGGACAGAAGGAGCAGATGACATGATGCGCTCTCTCTCTCTCTCTCTCTCTCTCTCTCCTCTTTAAAAAAAAAAAAACCCCGGAAGAAAAATAAAAAGAACAAGGCAAAAAAGGACAAGCTTTTACAGCCGTTAGATTCCACCTCTCTTTCCATGGAATTAAGAATCTGCCTTTTAGTCTAAAAGATACGATATATATTTAAAATAATGTAAAATCCGAAAAATACAATATAATATTGTAAGAAAAACGTGTGGCGTATGGCTTGGATCCACTCCGGTTTCCCGCATCTCCACTGGTCTTGTCGGATGCTTGTACTTGAAGAATCTGTACGTCAAGTTAATCCCAATTATGCCCCTTGATTTTAACGAGTTTTGAAAAGTAGAGGGTGAGTGGGGAAGGAACTGCGTGTCGTTTTCGGCGTGGTAAGGGGTTAATATTCGTGTTTTCGAAGTGTCAAAGAGTACAAGTCCTGATTTGATTTCACTTCTAATTTATCTTATTTTCTCTAATTATTATAATTTTTAAAATTTTTTATATAAAATAAAATAAATAATTTAATTTTTTTAAATTTTAAAATAAACATAAATTTTAAATATATATTTTAATAATATTTTATTTAAATTTTAATTCATTTCATTTTATTTTTATCTGCAAAAATAAAGTAGGCCTAAGATTCTTGTAATCGTGCCTGTTTCTAATAAAAGTAATGATGGCATAGAATTGGAGCCAGGTCAGGTCAGGTCCGGTCAGTAGGATCTTTCAACAATTTTAAAAAGTTGGGGTCAAATCTATGAAAAATATTCTCTCTTTTTTCTCTTTCCTGTTTGATGGGTTAGTAATTCAAGAAAAAAAAAGATAAACAAAAGGGAAAGTGTGGAATTTACTCTACAGAAAGAGGAAGAAGAACAGGTTGGCTTGACCGCGTTTTGATGGCCCAAGCTAGCGAGCTTCTCGTGTATATATACCCATCCATACTTCTAAGGTTGGGAAATCCAAGAAAAATAATTCAAACAATAGGTTAGAAAATTAAATAAATAAATCCCATAGGTCACAATATACATTAATGGGTTCCAACTTGTTGAGATGATTCGAAAATTCTTAAGCCAATATATATAGCTAGTCTTCCGCCTCTAATTACAATAATATGCACACACCACCTTTAGTTCATAACAACATTACAAACATATATTGAACTAATCCCAAGTCTATTCCTGCAATTCAGATTATGTTGCATGGTTTTGCAGCAAGTTATTAAAAGTAAAATAATAATAATAATAATAATAATTGCTTCATTTTATCATAAGATTTTATTATCTCTGATTATATTTATTGATTTAGAATATTGGAAATAATTCTATATGTCGATCATTTAAGTGCACACTTAAGAGCTCATTTGTATATAAAAATCATATCAATTCATTTCATTATTACAAATTTTTTAAATTTTTATATAAAATATAATAAATAATTCAATTTTTTTAAATTTTAAATAATAATAATATTAAAAAATAATATTTTATTCAACTAATCTAAAATTATCTCATCTCACTATCTAAATGAATTTAAAATATTTTGCATTAATAGTGTAATTGAAGATGGTAAAATTTACTATAAATAACAAACAAGTCGTAGTACTTCACGAGTTTAAAAAGAGAGACTAATCAATCGAGCCGACATAAATCTAGAGAAAATATAGTAGGTCAACAAATGGCTATTTTAGTGGGTGCGTCAGCTTTGCCGAGAACATGCAAGATGGAATGGTGAGTCCACACGTACATATATATCCTCAAAATCTCTTCGTGTTGGGCTCCCTTTTAATTCCGTCTTCCACTTTTCAACAAATGTTAAATCGTCTCTATTAGTCGTATTTCTTATTGTATGACTTTGGGTATAACATATAAGCTCAGGATGGTTTATCATAATATATATATATATATATATATATGAGGAATACTATATATTAACTATTATATATTCATTCTCACGCTCTACACTTATAATTTTTTTATAAAATGTGAGAATGTTTTTCATAAGATGTGGAGTATGAAGTCGTAAATAGTAACTGATGAAAAAGATTTTTCTATATATATAATTTAGAAAAATAATAATACGACTATCAAATATGCAAACTAAAGGTGCCTACTCATATATTTTTATTTTTTTAATAGTTAAGGAAATGAATATTAATGAATTTATATATATATTTATGAATTGGATAGTTTTACATGATGATGTATTACTGTGTGCAACTTTTACAGGTATGCATGCAAGGAGCTTAGGTCATAAAACACCACGGAAGCAACCCTACAAAGTTAGCAAACGTGGTTACCCCACGATTAGAGACTTATCTTTTTTGTTTTTTTCTCTACTTTGTGAGGTATGCTAGTACTGCGCGCTTATTAAATTCCCACAAGATTCAATGAACAAGCCAATTCCCTTCGTTTTCAAGAAAGTTTCAAAAACAATAGATTGAATCCAAGGAACAAATTAATCAAGATACCTTATTTTAATTACTTTCGAAAAGGACACACTTATATCCTTATCGATCGCCCCTATGAAAGCATCTTTCACGTGATGACAAAGCTTATGTTCATGCATGGCCTTTGTGTGGTGCGAGGTGACCTCCTCTCCTCGTGAGGGTATCCTTTGTCCATATCATCTTTTTTTTTTTTTTTTAATTATTATTTATTTTGTTTACTTAGGGCAATTTTCTGAGGCTGTTATTGTCATTTTAGGGTTTGGTGTCTCTGTCTACTTTTGGGAGTTGTTGAGTGGCATTATTATTGCTCCTGCTCGTTCCTAGCAAGAATTCCACTTTATTAGACCCTTTTTCTCTCCCAAAACCTGCAGGGCTACATCATCATTCTCCCTATTCTTTTCATCATCTTTAGTTTTACCCATCCAAAAGTTTCTACTCTCGGGGAGAGAGCGAGAGAGAATTGTGTTGAGGGTAAAATTCTTGAAAAGCATTCTCAATGGTCTGCATTATTTTTAAGTATGAGTTTTTTCTTCGAAGCTGTATAATCATCAGCCACTTTTGGTCAGTATCTGAAATGAAATTCCAATATTTAGTCTAATGTGACTACTGTATGCTATAGCAGTACGAGTATGGCTCTGGCTCCATTAATATTGGTGCCGGGAATATCCGTTTTACTTCTCAGAATTTCGATTGCATATATAGGAAATGTGTGCTGTGTTTAATCATGAGTAGGCTGCATGTCCGTCCTTTTCTTGCTTCATGCGCATCAACTACAGTATAATGATAAGTATTTCCTTCCGGTTAGCTTGGCTTTAGAAAGAGAGAGATGCAAAACATATATCTTTATGGCCAAAATTCAACAGCTGCATAGGCCAAAACAATGAAAACAAAACCACTTTTTGCTTTGAAAAATGTGCTCGATGCATTGAACGCAACATCCCATCATTAAATTATTTAAATTATCCGTATTCATGAGTAGAGGTTGTCATATTATATTTTCACTTCAATTAACGATTTATTAAACACCCATTAAACATCATCTGTGTACCTGTCTATGAATGATGTTTTCATTTTTTTGAAACATCTTGAATCTTTCAAAAGAGGGACAAGCTTTTATTATACATTCATGGCCTGGAAATGCATGATATATAGCAACCTATACAACTAAATGAATATTACAGAATTTTAATTTATTTGTTGTGTGGACTCGATGTTAAATAATACAATGATGAAGAGCATTTTCTTTCTAAATCTCTCATATAAGATTTGACTTTGAAAGTTGAAACAGTACTCCTCTTTTTTCTTTTAAAAACAATATATATAATGAGTAAAAATAAATAAAGCAATTCCTGCAGATACAAAAAGCTGGGAAGCCCACAGAAGAAAAAAAAAGCTGTGAAAAAAAAACGTGGGATGCAGCGTGGGGGTCGCGTGGCATGACATGCTATAAAGTAAATGCGGGGGAATCGGTTCGCCGCATCCAAACGGCGGTGCTCTCTAGTCTCAACCCTTCGAATATTGGTGGATCCCACCTCCCATAAGATTCTCTCTTTGACATCTCTCTCTCTCTCTCTCTCTCCTCCCAATATCTGACCATGTCCCTCCTCGGCTCCTCCCACCTGTTCTTTGGATTGATTTCCACCACTTTCCTTTTCCTTTTCATTTTCCATAGTACATTTCCAATCCCTGCACGAAACAAGAATGAAGGAAAAAAAAAGTTGTGCTGTGCCCTTTTTCTGTTTTATGAAAATTTCACTGTTCTAATCTATAACGCCAATGCAAATTGCAATCATTCCTTATTTTACATGAAAATGTACAACTACTTACAACCTTCAACACTCCTCTTGAATTGCAGTGTTGCTTTGGCTTTTTAGCTCTTAAAATCCACCTTCCTTTTGGTTCTGATCACATGCTTGATGTTGATTTTTTTGGGTTGTCCACTCAGTTTGGTGACACATCCATTCTTGGGAAAAAAGAGTTAAGACTCTTATCTAAGATTCGTGAAATTGCAAATTCCTCGTCGTTCGATCGTGACATCGACTGGTTTAAAGTACTCTAATGATCTAAGAACAGCTAACCTTGCGTTATGGCTGGTTTTCAGGGACTGGACTCTTCAAGTTCAAGCATCAATCTCCTATATCTAATGCCCAACATTCCTTATCACAACCCAAAACTAAGACAGCTCATGATCAGTCATGCCATGCCATATATATGAAGCCCTCAGTTCAGCTCTCAGTTCAAATAACAAGAAGGAACTTCCAAAGAATGTAATATTTAGAATGCTGCATGGTCAATGCAACAGATCAGTGTCTCATGCTCTTGCTAGTAGAGAGAGGATCGATTGTAACACATACTGACAAAGTTTTTAGTGGGTCAGTTAATAATACCAAAATGCTACTTTAATATCAGATAAAGAGCTAGGAATCTAATGGGATGAATCATGCAATCTTGGTAGAGTATATACCGTAGTGAATTTGTAAGGTATTTTGCGTAGTAGTAGTAGTGTGTGCAGGCACGCCGGCAACATATCAGAGAAACAGATTCTCTCTGTGAAGGATCAAACGAGACATGAAGGTTTCCTTGACCCTGTTGTCCCTAAAAAGATGACAGGTCATTTTTTAATTGCTTTCCATGAGTGGCAACGTCTTATCTTTCCACTTTCTAATGGCCCCTGTAAAATTCTTAAAAAGATTCTCTCCCCAACACCACCGAGCAACAAGATTTCGAAAAGAAAGTGCATGTATATTACGAGGAACATTAGCAGTAAGATTACCTAGTCAGTGGTTCCCCCCATCTGCACTTTTTGAAATGAAGGAAATACAAATTCATAACCAGGTTTGCATAAATATAATAACTTACGAGCAAAAGTGCCTTTTGAGCTCACATTAGAAAGAACTCAATATTCTGCACGTCTTGATGAAATCGGAGGTTAGAAGCTTTGAGGAGGTGAAGCCAAGGAAGAAGTCCACTCCAGAAAGTCCCTTTAGCTCATCGTCTCATATAAATTCTCCGCTTGTCAGATGTGTCGTTCAGAAAATGCATCTTTATCATAATCCCACTTCATTATTTTCATCAAATATTGCCTACCATTGAATCTTGTATTAGGCTTTCACATGTGTAGTGTGAGTAAACAGATTTGCAATTTTTTTTTAATATTATAAGCCCATTGAACAGATCCAGAGGTAAACTGCAGCCGACAATCATGTAGCCCAGAATAGGATCAATGGGCTGAGAATCATGTAGACCAGAATAGGGTCAAGGCCAGTGCTGGCCCCCCAACTCTCATGCATTATCCCATCCCTTTTTTTGATAAAAAAATGTATCACTTCCGTGCCATCTCGTTCAAGTTTCAACGCAGCCCGCTATTCGTATCGTGAATCGCGGTTCTCTAGAATGGTTCCCTCCTATGGTAATCAGGTCTCCGCATTCGGCTGTGCCAACGAGCAGTGATGCATTCCAACATTAGAGCATGAAGATGGCAGAATATGAAAAAGCTCTTTTCACTAGCTTAATTATATAAATAAGTTCATCTCTATGAATTTGAATATGTACATCTATGCAAAATCCCCAGGATGTGATATACTGAATTGTTGGCGAGGCCTCCAAACTTCATGAAGTAGTCTTTCCGGTGCTCATTCTGCATCATTTGCAGTCCATAAAAGGAGGCGGTCCATAAAAGTCATGAATCATCATCACTACAATTTGAATTGGAGGCCATTTCATCAGTTTCTGACACATCATCACAATTAATGTCCTCAGTTTCTCCCGAAATGTTTTCCGAGCTTGCAACACCTGCTTTCAGAAAATCTTTCATGTCATCTAAAACATAAGGTTCAATTAGTTTCCAAAACCACGAGGAATTGCTTCCCAGAAAACCTATCCAAAATACTCTTCCCTTCCTCTTCACCCTGCACTCCAAGGACTTTGCCTTCAATGCTTTTACAACCTTGTCAACACCCTCAGGATTCCCTTTCAGCTTCAATAAAATATCCCCTGAAGAAGTTCTATAGCCCCCATACATATACCAGTATGCAAGAGCACATGGCGACAGCCACCTATGAATTAACTTTGGGATCATGGGCCTGCCTTTTGGCCAAAACTGGTCCGCATAGAAACCAAAATAAGAATGGGAGATTGTACAAAATCTACGTGGTAATTCATCGGCATCTTCGCTTGGCTTACATGATGGATTTAACCACTCATAATATTGCTCATGCATATGTCTCCTCAAAACAGAATGAGAGCTGGAATTTTCATTGAATTCAAACCAAAGCCTGTGGTTCTTCCTCTCTTCATCTGATTCAATCTGCAACCCACCTAAGAGCAAACCCACCAAAATCTCTCGTTGTTCTTTGCTTAGCTTCAGACTTACTGGTTTCTTAACCCGATTCCTACTCAAACTCAGAACATAATCAAGCTTCTCCATTAAAGGGGAATCAATATCGTATCTCTTCTGGCACATCAGATCATATATCTTCTCTGCCTTTACATACTCTCCTGAAGACAGATATCCACCTAAAATAGTGTTGCAGGATCGAGAGTTAACACCAATTGCCTGGTTACTCCGCATTACATTAAAGATCTCCTCAGCCTTGTCAAGATTGCCAACTTTCACCGAAGAATCCAGGTATATACTGTAAACGGTGCGATTGGGTTGACATTTCTCAAGGCACTGGGAGAAGACTAGCTCTAATTTATCATGTAGGCTCAAGTTGAAGTACATATTCATCACATCAATATAAGATGGTGTAAGGGGCTTCAAATTACTCTTTATGAATTCCACCATAAGGGACTCTGCAAGTTCTACTTCTTGAGCCTTACATAAAACCTCTATGATTTCATGATATGCTGCAACACTGGATGAACCCAATTGTTCCTGCATCTCTCTGAATATCTTCAGGGATTTTTTGGGTTCTCCGACCTTGGCATAGACTTCCATTTTATACACAAAAGCCAGAGGTGGGATGCCACAGTCGATACAGAGGAGTTTGAGCCAAGTTCGTTCTGCTTCCCCCACATCTCCCACCTTTGAGCAAACACGCAACATGGACAAAAGCACTTCTTTGCCCTCTTCAAGTCCTGCATTTTGCATTTCCTTCAGTAATGACGTTATTCTTTCTCCATCAACGGTGTCCTGATAGCTATGTAACCAAATAAGGCCACCATAGATATCCTTGTGTATCTCCAGTCCACTTGTCACCAAATTGTGAAAAATGAACTCAGCGTGGTTGAGATAATTCTTTGAGGAGGCTCCTGGTTTGCTTACAAGGGCTTTGAAGAGGGAATTATGCAAGCTAAGCCGGGGCTGGTAACCTCCAAGTTGAATCATACGATTGTAAATGCTACATGCTTCCTCCAAGCAACCTTCGATCGGTGAACTAAGATAGGCAACGATCAGTATATGGAATGTAGATTCACTAGGCACACGCCCCTGATTGATTATATCATCAAATATCTCTCGACATTTTGAGAACTTCCGCTCCTTACCCATGTAATCAGCTAGTTTGGTAGCAAGAGCAAAATCAAATCGATACCAATGTTGTTGCATCATCCATTTGTACACCTAGGGTAGAAAAAAGTTATAAGACGGCTCAAGCAATCCAAGTTGCATGAATAAATAATAAAACAACCAATATTATTATGAGACATGAGCTATAAGAATGGCGGGGCAGCGGAAGATACCACAAATTTCTGGGACTGGTGCAATTTAGATGGTGGACTGGTTCAGAAATCTTTTTTTTAAGTAATAAAAAAACGTTTGCCACAGCTCTAATTGGACTGGTTCATCAGTTGCATGCCTAACCTATCTGAGTGATTTCATTTGGCATTGAGTTTGGATTATTAAAAGGAAAATATAGAGCGTGATAAACGAAGGGGATGGAAAAGGAGGAAAATACAAAAGTGAGGAGAAAACTTGTACATAATAGTAGTAGAACAACATTTCAATTACTTCCTAAATTATTTGTGTTGCCACAACGTGAGACAACAAATAGGTCATCTTCTTTCACTTTGATGCTATGCGGGTAATTTCACTGTCATGAACATGAAGATAATTCCTATGCAACAAAAAGAAGGGCGATTTTAAGTACACAAGAATCAGACTCTTAGCGTCCAGCATTCAAGACCCCTGAACATAAATTCATCAAATTGACAAGGAGCCACAATCGCACCCTGAATATTTTTTAAATAGGTCAGTATAAAATAGAAATCCACCAATTACCACAATGAAGGTTTTTTTTTTTTTAGGTAAATTACCACAATGAAGTATTGACACTAATCAGCAATGAACTGAACCCTAAATGCACGGAATATGGTAGAATCCCTGGGTACGGGGACGGAAAGTTGTGAAATTCACCTTAAACCCGGCCTCGTTCTCGCGAATCCGCATACAATGCACTGCGACATAAGTGGCGTCCTCTTGCCTCATCCACTTCCGCTGTGCATTAAGTACCCGAACAAGCGTCCCGCCCTTATGCGCGGGGAGTTCCTTACATAGCCATGCCAGCCTCGACCGCCTCCACTGTTCCGGCAGCTCCGCCAGCTCCTTCACGTCCAGAGCCGGCACCGCGGCGTGCTTCAAATCCAGATTCCCAACATTTTTATCGAAATCAAAAGCCGCCTCACTCTCATTATTGTCACTGAAATCCCAATTCTCCTGTGTTTCGGACAGTGGAGCCTCGCGCGCCAACTGTTCGACGGAAGTTCTATTAGAAACCGCGCAGAGAGTACGAAACTTCAGGGGTTTTGGGGACAAATAGAAAGGCGGGGTGAATATAGAGCAAAGGAATCGGTGTTGTGGGCGGTGGTGGTAGAGTGGAAAAGAGAGGGAGCGGAGAAGGGAGAGGGAGGAGCGCATGGGGATTGAGCGGATTACGCCTTTGGGGTAAGGTTTTGAGGAGCAGAGGCTAGGTATGAAAGTACACGGAGAGGCGAGGGCAAGAGTGGAGGATGGCGGGAGGTCTTGAGCTCTGCTCAGAAGCATCTCTTTGCACTCTGATCTGGTTTGAGGTTCGACTTCGAGGCTTCGAGCTTCGAAAGGCTTTGCAGGTTAATCTCTTCGAGACGGTTTGGGCGCCCACTTTGGGCACTGACCGCTGGGGCCCGTGGGTATCATTAGGCCCAGTTGGTAAGATTTAAATTTTAAAAATTATATTTTATATTAAATTATGTTATATAAATAGTGTGTGATACAAAATTTTTTAAATATAATTATTAAAAAAATAACAAAAGAGTAAAGTTATTCATGACTTTGCAAGCATAACATCCACTTAAGCATAATTATTGCTAACGTGATAATGATTTAATTTATATATTAATTATCAAATTTTTAAATAAATAAAAATTATTCAATGAAAAATACTATAGACACAAAGGGATCTCACACACTAATGTGGCACATTGTGAGCGTTTCCTCTTTTTTCTTTTTCTTTTTTTCCATTCTCTTTTTTCTTCTCCCGTACATCTCCCCTCCCCTCCTCTCTTTGCCTCCCCCTGCCTCAACCTCCTCGTGGCCGTTATGGTGGTCGGGGACCACCTCAGGAGCTGCTGTGCACGAGAGCTCCCATCCCCTTGCCGGATAGTGCCGCTTGGATCGTCGGTGGCTTCTGCCGACCCTGAGGTGGTCCCCAACTACCATAACGGACACGAGGAGGTTGAGGCAGGGGGAGGCAAAGAGGGAAAAAGGGGAGGAGGGGAGGGGAGACGACAGCGGCTTCTGCTGACCTTGAGGTGGTCCCTAACCACTATGGTAGCCATGGAGGGGGTGGAGGCAGGCGGAGACGCACGAGAAAGGGGAGACGCACGGAATAGGAGAAAAAAGAAAGAAAAAAAAAACTAGGTAGATATGGCACATTATAAGTGTGTCACATCAGTATGTGGGATTCTTTTATGGGATCCCTTTATATCTGTAACAGCTCCATTATTTAATTGATTGTCATTGAGTTGTCAGTATAGGCCATGAATACAATAGTCTGTGCCCTATACATGAGCCAATCACTTCCCACCACAGTAAAAGTTGGACAGCAGCAACAATTTTTTGGCATAGGCAGCTCAATCACACAACTTTTAATGGGTATTTGTTCAATAAATCTCATCCCAATCCAGTTACCGAATTTTTTTGGTTTTTTATGCATCCTTCCCATTGAAGGTGTTGAATTGAAGCAATGTATATTCCAGACTTTTGAATAGTTTTGAAAAGAAAAGTTAACCAACTTCTAAACTTTGGCAAATAGACGACGTTAGGGGTGTAAATTTAAACCGGTAACCGGTTTATCGGTTTTGAATCGGTCCGGTCTGGAACCGGTTGGAACTGGTCCGGTTCCGGTTTTAGGATTTTTTGGACCGGACCGAACCGGTTGATAAAAAAATATAAAAAATAATATTTTATATATAAGTTTTATACAAAATTAAAATTATACAAAATATTTTATATATATTAAATATATAAGTTTTATATATAATGTATAATTATATGTGAAATTTTTATATATAATTATATATCATATATGAAATAATTTCATATTATAATTTATAAAATATAACATTAAATGTTAATTTTAAATATGAACATTTGTAATTTGTTTGATCATATATTATTAATATAATTATATATAAGATAAAGTTATTATAAAATAAAAGTTTAATCTTAAAAATGAAAATATAATTGTTCATGTATTATATAGTTATACTAATATATAGTTTATCACTAATACTAATATATACTAATATATAGCTATACTAATATATAAATTTATAACTTGTACTAATAGTCTAATATAGACTCCCTCAAAAAAAAAAAAGTAGTCTAATATAGACTATAGTTATAGTTATATTAATAGTCTAATATAGATTAATAAAAGTATAACATATTTTTTTAAAACAGTTTTTTTAAAACATATTTTTAATGACAAACTGTCAAACTTACATTTAAAAAAAATCAGAAAATCGGACCGGAAACCGGTAAAACCGGAAGTACCGGTTTAGGAGTATAACCGGTGCGTAATCGGTTTTGAAAAATACAAAACCGGTCATACATGTTCGGTTCAAGATTTTGTCCAAAACCGAACCGAATCGGACCAATTGCACCCCTAAACGACGTATCCAACCTTGTAATCCAAGTGATTTTCTTAGCAAAGCTTCTAAATCTCAATGTGATGTCCATGTCAAGATTTCGAATATGGGCAACAAATTATGAACTGAAACTCCTCCATTACCAAACTATCAAACTCTCTCTTCCTAGTTGCCAAAATTGGGCTCTATGTCTCGTCCCAACAAAAGGCTTTTGTGCATTTTTTTTAGAAATTTTTTTCTAATCGGCCACTATTTATCACCTTCCATCTTATGAAAAATATCTCACACACAATGAAAAAGCTATAGTGTAGAGTATATGAGTGAATAGTGACTGATACATAATATTTAATTTTTTTTTAATAGTATGTGTATGAGACTACAGTTAAGATAGAGTGGTTGGTCATTCTAGCACTGTTTTAAATTTCGTACCGTACCAGCCGGTACGGTCGAAATTTTCCGTACCGGCCACTGGTCCGGTACAGATTCACTATATGTTTCATACCGGTCAAAATTTCAGCGGTATCGGCCGTTTCAGCCGATATTTCGGCCGGTACCAGCCGATATTTCGGCCTTAGTTTATTTATTTATTTATTTTTCATTTTTTCAAGTTATAAACTCATTTTTTGACCTCCAATTTAAACTAGACTATTTATAATTTATATATCTATGTATTTATATATAATTTATTTATATATAGACTATTATATTAAAATATAATTTATATATATACATTTATATATATAATTTATTCATATATCAACTATCCTGAAACGGTACACGAAACGGTACCGGTATCGAAATATTTCGTTCTAGTGTCTTAACCGGTACGGCATCCAGTACATTATTCAAAACATTGCATTCTAGTCCTACAAAATGACAATTACAAATATGTGCATATTCTAAACTTTTTCTTAACAAAAGAGTTCCTTGATAACTATTAAATGTTTTTTTTTAACTCAAATGAACCTTCCATTTCCATCTGTATCCAATTTAATTTTCAAAACCCTTTTTGATAAGTTCACAATTTTGCCCTTACCAAATATGACAAGATCATATTTCATTTACGTAGAGTTAGATAGTAAAGTTTTATCAACTAACACAAAAAATTCATAACAAAAACATTATTTGCAATATCCCATATTCAATATTTGTTTCTAGAGAAATAGACTTTATTCATTCATAAAAGTGAAATTACAACTGTGACTAGTACGTACAAGAAAAATCCCAGATTACAAGTAAACTATTCACTGTTGGGGCTCGACTAGTACAGAAATTCATTTGTGACTGGTATGGTCTTAGCTTAGAACTCTTTACAGACAAACCGTCTGAGATACCACGTTTCGCCTAAAGTAGAGATTTTAAACCCTACCCTCCAGAGGAGGAGAAGGCTTTCATTCTATGGATAAAATGTCCAAGAGACTATTTCTTTTTTATTATTAACCTAAAACAAAAGAAATAACAGAAAACGTAAATGATACATAAGAAAATAGTGAAATATAGCTTGGAAAGCTGTAGATCCGAATTTTTAATCTTAGAAGAAAAAAAAAGATGCAAACATAGAGACTATGATGGCACGTGAGGGACATGCACCACTCTAAGAGTACGATGAACAGTCGAATCTGAAGAAACCGGTGGCCCTGATCCCAAAAATGTTGCGTGTGGTGACAATAGAGCTCCCTTTGTGGTGGCATGTGACTGTCAAGAGCGTACTTTGGACTACACATGTTGGTCATGCGCCGTTTCGTTTGAATAAATTCTTTGGCCGTCTGAAAAATCGACTCTTTGGGAATCTTGCAGTGGGGCGCGCAGAGGTTG
Source organism: Cyclocarya paliurus (assembly GCA_029856935.1). NCBI lineage: Eukaryota > Viridiplantae > Streptophyta > Magnoliopsida > Fagales > Juglandaceae > Cyclocarya > Cyclocarya paliurus. Next base: position 41,199,670 of record CM056945.1, on the reverse strand, counting down.
CTAAGCTCTAGAGAGCAACATATCGACATTTCGCCCTAATTTAAATGAAAAACAAACAAAATTAAAAAAAAAATAAAGGAAAAAACTAAAGAAAAGAGGGAGGAGGGATGAGGGGAGGAGGGAGGGAGGAGCCGAAGCTCCAACCCTTCCTCTAGTCTAAGTTTTTTGAGGGGGCACTCTAGAGAAAAAAGGGAGAGGGTGAGAGAGGCTAGGGTTTTTCTTTCCCATATTCAATATTAGAAGGCATGAAGTAAAATCTTGTATTATTTGATGCAGATAACTTATTATCTTTTATAATAATTTTAAGAGGGTTTAATATTGAATAATTATTTTGAAGCAGGAGTTTATATGTCGTTATATTGTTTCGCCTTTATTTAAAAACTAGTCTATTTTTATTTTGTAATTTTATTTAGAAGAATTAAACGTTAGTTTATTGGACCTATTTATATATAATTAGGAAACGTACATGTCTCTCTAATTTTATTTTGTTTACTATAAAAAAGTGGAAGTTTCGAAGTCAAAATTTTCATTTAGAGAATTGGACTATATACAATCAGCCTTATGGCACATGCCTCTCTAATTGATACAATTAAGTTCAATCTTAATTTCATATATGATATCATTGATATGATCCATATATGGTAATGTTGGTAAGGCTGTACAAAAAACCGGCCAACCGACTGTCACAGACTCAGACCGGCCGCTGGAGCTCGGAACTGGCCGAAACTGGCAAAGGACGTTGTTAGCCATTGGTGGTAAATTACTAAAATCGGCGTCGGCTAGTTTGATTTGCCGTTTGAACCAGCAAAAATTGAAAAACCGGCGGATGTCAACAAACCCTTTTTTTAAAGATATATATCATTATTAAACGACGTCGTTTCACTTAAATAAGTGAAACGACGTCGTTCTGAATCTTTAGTTTAAAAAAAAAATGAGAACAGTGCCGTTTGGCATAAGTGTTGGGATCCCATCAAAAACTGCCCTAGGACAAGGTCCTAGGCATGTATGGACAACAAAGATTGGGCCACTTCCAGGATCAAGGCTAGCCAAGACATATAACGGGTCACATTGACTATGCAAGACCATATCATTTATTTATCTTTATTTATTTTATTTAATTATATTTCAAGGGACCTATTGGGAGTTTTCACTTTGTAATTTCTATAAATAGGACCCTTAGACATTTCATTTTATATCTTTTGGCAAATTCCCTAAGTGGGTAGACTATTATTATTGAAATCACTTTTCGGTGCTTAGCACTTGGACTACTTGGGTGAAATTCGTGAATTCCTAGTAGAGGATCATCACCTTGAAATTCATGAATAGGTGTAATCCAATCTATCCTATTTCATCATTGTGCAATTTGTGAATCAATGGTGATTTATCTATCTATCTTATGAGTATTGTTTTGTTCCATTACATTGTCTATCTTTGTTCTTATGTTTTTCATCTTGTTCACCTTTACTTTCTTGCAAATCAAAGATATCCTAAATCTCAATTTTAGTATTCTTTGGTTTCACAAAATATCTATAAAAACCATAAAGAAAGTTCATATTCTTTTGTTGAGTCAATTTATCCTTTGTTCATAACTTTTCCATCGTTCATACATTGTCTTGCATCCTTTCATACCACAAATACAATCCATTCACCCATTTGATCTTGTCCACTCACATATCTCGGCCATTACATTATTTGCCCTACTTTCCATACACATTAATACCATAAGACCTAGCCTCCATCATCTCCATAACCCTAGCCGAAACACTATAAGCCCCACTTACCAAAATTAGCCTTCCCACATCCACATAAACCCTAACCGAAACCCTTGTCTTTCATAAACCCTAGCCAACCCTCTAGAGTCCTACTTGGCAACTTCCTTAACTTTAGGAAAGTTGACTCATCCCAATCAAATCCTATCTTTCATCTCAAATCCCTTAATCCAAGGAACCACCCTTGAATCATTCAAACCCTAAACCTATCACTTCTTCCCTTGCCTTAGTCAACATTCTACCAATCCCTAAATCATCCCCTACAAGTTAGGAACTCATCTTCCAATCCCTCCAAATTCGAAATACACCATTTGCCTTAATCAAACTTCAACTTACTAATAACTCTCATATATCTTATCACTTAGAATCCGACGCTAGCCACCTCACCCATCATATAAACCATATATTCCTTATCTTATCACAACCAATCCCTTGATACTAGGAACTTCCTTAGAATTAATCCATCCCTAAAATCACTCCATCACTCAAGACACCCAAAGACTTCCAAACACTTATCATATCCAAAACCTATATTGCCATATCCAAATCCCATCTTATCTTAGACAATCCCTAAACTCAAGAAACAACCCTAGACTCATTCAAACTCCATCCATCTTCCATATCCAATCTCTTAAATCTCTCATTTCCTAGAATTACTCCATCACCTAGTCAACCAAAAACTTCTTCCACTTACCAAAACTGAGCCACCTACCCATAGTTGATCCTACAATCAAATGATCACATTAACCACTCCCATATTCGGCCAACCCTAGCCACCAAACCCTAATCCCACTCATCCACATCACTTACAAATCCTAGCAACTCATCTTATACTCCAACCCTAATCCAACTCTTCCAATCTCGAAATTCCCCATAGCCACCATCCAAACCCTAGCCTATTTTCACCATACCAACCCTAATCATCATCAAAGTGGTCCCAACATCAAGGGCAACCCTCAAGCCATTCCCCATTGCCTCCAACACGCCTAAACATCACTTAGATCACCCAAACTCACCATCATCATCATTTCCATCACTAAACACCATACCTTCATCAACCTAGGAACCCATCATTGCCATAATACGTGCAAAGGCCAAGCAAGAAAGCTTGACATTCGGTCACCATCATCATCAAGGCCAACTCATGGACTTAGTGTTTAGGGACAAGACCAGGGTCCCTAACAATAAGCCAAACGACGTCGTTCCTTCCTAGGGTTTAAACAACTCGTGCCCTCCTCTTCTCATTTCATCTACCTTGCATCTGTCATCTTCCATCTCCAAGATTTAAATCTTCATTTCTCTCCATTTCCATTTCGAACCTCAGGCCCTCAACAGATAATGACATCGGCCAATCCCCTCATTTGATCCTCTCCACTCTCCGACAGCGGCATCCACAGCAGGTAGTGGCCTAACCTTCCACGTTCCTCCGGTAAATGGCGCATCCCACAGTTTGAACCAGCAAAAACTGATCAATTGATCGTGAATCGGCTGGCAACCGAACCAATCGATTCTGCCCCCTAGCTCAATCGATTTCGGCCGATTTATGCCTCATTTTTGCATAACTTGGTCAGTCTCGATTTTTCCTCAAAACCGAACCGAAATGAAATGTCGATTTTTCGCCCTAAGAGCACTAGCATTGGCTTGGCCAAAATTAAAAATTGGCTAAAATTTAAATAATATGTACTTGAAATACTCCACATTGGATTGGCCAAGTCTAAAATAAAATGGATTTTTGCTACAGTGATTGACCAAAAATGGAGAATTACTATTGATTCACTAAATATTAAAATATTAATTTCTCACTTCAAGAAAACATTAAAATATTAGTTTCTCACTTCAATAAAAATACTATTTGGTTTGTAATTAAGAAATTTAGATAGAAATTTAGATGAGTTTAATTAATATTTTTTATTATTAACATTAAATTATTTTTAAAAATATAAATTTTTTAAAATAAATTTAATTAGAATATAATTATTATTAATATTCAATTGGTAGAATTATAAAATGTGATACAAATAAATTAAATAAAAAAATTATTAATTTAATAATATTTTATTATTATATAGAGAGTAAATGAGTAATCCAATATGAGGATTGAATGTAAATAGAATATGCAAATGTAAAAAGATGTGATTTGACTAAAGTTTAGAGATGCATTTGGCCAAGCCAATGCTAGTGCTCTAAATGTTGGTAGCAGGAATTGAAAAGTCTTGTCATCGTGACTTGCCAACTTTATCCACTTGTCCATGTAATTAATTTCACTTTACTGGAATTTATTTTATTTATTTATTTATTATAAATCTGTTTTGACATTACAGAATAGAACACAATAAAAAGAGAGCTGCTAGGCATTCGCAATTGTTCACATGCACACAACACACATTTTTATTTTATTTTTCTTTGAAATGCCAGATCTCTCTCATCATCTCTTTCGGCTACGTCCTCTCTCTCTCATCATCTCTCTCTTCAACCTCTCTCACTTCTCAAGCTCTCTCTCTCATCAAAGTTTTCTCTCTCTTCGACCTCTCTCACTCCTCAAGCTCTCTCTCTCATCACCTTTCTCTCTTATCAAGCTCTCTCTTATCATTTCTCTCTCTTTGACCTCTCTCACTCCTCAAATTTTCTCTCTTTTCGACCTCTCTCTCCTTAAGCTTTCTGTCTCATCAAACCGACCTCTCTCTCTCCTTAAGTTTTCTTTTTCATCAAACTCTCACTCTCTGCGTCTCAACGTTTCTAACTTCTCTCTTCAACTATTCTCTCACATCAAGAGGAAAAAAATCCAATAATAAAATCGGTTGACATATAAAATGTGTGATGGCTGATGTACAGTAAGCTGATGGATATATTTTCTCCAATAAAAAATCCAGACACGTTCACCAAAAAAGGGCGCATAAGAACACGTGTCTTTATTTGACGTACGCTGTCGGTGCACGACACGGGCGGACACTGAAACATCAGCAGACCAACCTCCTATATTTCACCAAAAGTTGAGGTCTATTTTCGTCATTCTTCTGTGAGACTCTGCACCGACTTCGAGACAATAAAAAAAGAAACAGATAGGAATTAAAAAGGGAAAATATCTCTGTACCCTCAACTCACGCTGTCCTCTCCTTCCAACTTCTTGGTGGATTTGAATAAAGGAAAACGCAGCGGCAGAGACTCCCTCTCAGAGAGAAAGGGATTCACGGGCTCTGTCATCGTCTCCATATCTATATATCTCTCTGCTACTCTAAAAATCTCCCCCCCCCCCCCCCAAAAGAAAAAAAACCAGCTGTGTGGGTGTGCTGTGGTGGGTGAAGCTTCACGGGTTCTAGCCTATTTTCCAGTCTCTTTCTTCAACCACCTGCTTCTCTTCAATCTAGTGGCCCACGTTGAGCCACGTCGCCGCCTCCACCGCACCTCTTCCAGCTTGATCTTGATTAGGGTTTTGTTTTGGCCACCTCTCAACTCAACCATTTGGTGTATTGAGTTTCTTATAACATCCCCACAACAATGATATAATGTGAGAGAAGGACATTGAGCTTGTGCGTTAGTGCTTGCCCTTTTTTTAGAGAGAGAGAGAGATGGATCGGTCGGCGATCACTGTGGGGCCGGGCATGGACATGCCGATCATGCACGATAGTGATCGTTACGAACTGGTTAAAGATATCGGCTCGGGAAATTTCGGGGTGGCTAGGCTGATGAGGGACAAGCAGACCGAGGAGCTGGTCGCCGTGAAGTACATTGAGAGGGGTGAGAAGGTTAGTGTCTAAGATATTTAGTCCCTGTTCGTGCAGTGAAATATTTCATTCTCACTATTCCAACCGCACGTTATAGTTTCTTTCTTTCGTTCATTCTTTCTTTAATTCGAGCTCAGTTTGAGTTTTCTGTTCGCTAATTTAAGGATTTCCGTATATTCGTTCTTTAGTAGTTGAGTGGATTATTGGGTTTGAGGGTTAATGAGATTAGTTGGTCGGTGTTCGATTCTGGTTATTCGATATGTGCGTGTTTATGTTTTGAAGGAATTGAGTGCTTTGTTCGGTTTTGGGTCTTTAAGGGCCTTTGGGTTATCAGTATAGTACCTGGCGTAAAATTCGACCCCAGTACTGCTGATCTTATTTAGTGGAGTAATGATATACATCAGCCACTGTACACGACTCATGTATATCAGTCCTTACGTGTTTTTCTTTTATTGCTCATCCTTCTCGTCTCTCTCAACAGCACACTCTCTCTCATCTCTCTCTCTCTCACTCATCTCTATCTCTCTCTCTCCTCTCGATCTCTCTCTCCCATCGATCTCGATCTCTCTCTCATCTCTCTCTCACTCATATTCGTCTCTCTCTCTCATCCTCTCGATCTCTCTCCTCTCGGTCTCTCTCTCTCATCCTCTCGATCTCTCTCCTCTCGGTCTCTCTCTCTCCTCGACACGAGCTCTCTCTCCTCCTCTCAGTCTCTCTCCCTCCTCGAAGCTCTCTCTCTCCTCGACGCGAGCTCTCGTCCTCTCGGTCTCTCTCTCATCAACTCTCTCTCTCCTCCCTTATCTCCGTCTCTCTCTCGTCTCGTCTCTCTCTCCTCCCTCACCATCTCTTAGTCTTCGTCTCTCTCTCATCTCGTCCCTCTCAATTTCGGATTTTGAAATGCAGAATAGGAAATGAATTTGAGTTTTATTACGAGGGTATTTTGGTAATTTGATAATGGTGTGGGTTTGGCTGACCTCAAATAGTTGCGGATGCGAATAATAATTCTATTTAGTGAGATAAATTAACAGACAGAATCATTTCCACAAACCCCGTTTTAATAATTTTATGAGCGATGATACAGTCCTAGGGCTACCTCTGTGCACCCTCTTTGAAAAATAGTGGGCCACTATAAAAGTGAATTATTTTACATGGGTCTTAAATTTGTCCACTTTTTTCAAAGGAAGTATGCGGAGTTTAACTTTACAAATCATTTTCCTGATATGTTTTATAAATAAAGAATCTTGACGTGCTTGGAGCCTTGGACCTTTTATAGATTTCTGTAACACCCCCCTTCCCGTAGGCTAGGAGTGTCACGTGTTTTTCATAAAATAAACCCGGCAAGAGATCTTATAAAAAAACAAAACAGGATTTATTTCATAAAACTTTGTCTAATAAAAATGTCTTCAAAAATATTAGTTGAAATAAACTGAATAAAAAGTCATGTCATAAAGCAATAAAATAATTTTCTTTTAAAGGTCTGAAACTAAAACAACTGCTCCTTCTAATCCTGGCCTGTCCTGCTCGTAATCATCATCCTCACCTGAGTGGTTAAAAACATGAAAACAAACTAAAATGAGTCGAATACTCAGTAAGAAATCCATCATAATGTTAACATACTAAACGTAAGGTTTTCATAAAAGTTTTCATGCTGAAAACTTAAAATTCATGACTGTTCATACTGATGTCTATGCTATGCATGACTGATTTATCTGAATTAGTTGACTGTTCTGATTTAACTGACTGTTCTGATTTCTGACTAAACTGACTAGCCAACACACTTAACCCTGTGTGCGAGGTTGTGCACCGGCCCCACATCCCGTGGCCACGAGGGGAACCGCTGATAGTACTCTAGCGTACTATGGTGGACCACGACTGAGTTCGTGGCTTGCACACCACCCTGAACTGAACTGCATTGGTACCATGCATCTGAATGGCCATCTGATTAACTGAACTGTTCTGATCTTATCTTGCACTTGAACTTAAGATAGCTTATGTGTCTTATGACCATGAGATGCATGACATAATACATACATAATTATAACTATAATTTCTGAATCTGAACATGATGCGGAATGACATGATCGTATGCTATGCTGGATGACATGCTCGCATATGACATGAGTGGTACATAAACGAAAGCTGTCAATAAACTGGCTTGAATAATAATTAATATAAGCTGAACTGTGATGATCCTAATTTGTGATCAAATAACTTATCTCGTAGTGCTACTTCCTAAATCTCACTTCGTAACGCGTCACCTATATAAAATATTTAACGTCACTAAATTTGTCTAGGAACCATATCCTAATATCCTACTTAATAAAATTCATACTGTAAAATATAACGATAAAAATATTCTGCTTGATATAAAATCAATGAAAGTTTATAACTTAAATTATTTAAAATACTAATAGCATAATCTTATTTAATTAAGTTCATAGTCTAAGAGATAGTCAAATAAACCTCTTGCTTAACACCATAAAATCAATAATTTCTTATATCTTTAAATTACTTAAAAATACTAATAACATATTATAACTTAATAAAACACTTGGGCTAAGTCATAAAAATCTAAATTCTTAAAAGAGATTTACTTTCTTAACATAATTATTTAATCTTATAAGAAATATAATAATTATCAATATTATTTAAAATACTCTTAACATATTCCTTTATTTTCTATTTAAAGTATAACATAATAATTTTCATTAAACTCTATTAAATAGGCAAAGTAATATTAACTAAATTATTAAGCTCGATAATATACTTTAAAATATATTTCAAATCCTTTAAACACTTCTTATAAAAAATGATCTTATGCTTAATATTTTTATTTAATAAAATATAACTCAACTTGAATTATTAAGTTTAATAAAAGTCACTGAAATTAATGAAACATAATAAAATCAGTCCAATTTAATTTACAAATCCTATCATAGTATATGACTAATTAATCTCAAGCTTAGCCCATGAGGAAAATAGCCCACCAGATTTAAAACCCAAACAAGTTAAAACAAGGCCCAATATACTTTTAAAACACAAGCTAAACAACCAACAAATTAAACTAAGCCCAAACTTACACTTAAGCCCGGTATGCATATGGCCCAAGGCCCGATTGCATGCAGTGCTCTGATGATACAAACTTATTCGGCAGATGCAAAGGGGACGTGCAGTGCAACGGAAACGCAGTGCCATGCGAGAGAACAACAGAAGCTCACCGAGAGAAGGATCTGCTGCAGCAGCGGTTCTGGGTGTTCGTGGGTGGCCGGCGATGCAGTTGGGAGGTCTCTGTGGTGGTGCAACGCAAGAGAGGGCTTACCAGAAGGGATTGGGCTCGACGGGGTTGGGCTGGTCAGCGAATTCTGGCACCTTGGGTGGTGATCCGATGACCTAGGGTGGTCGGTGGTGGCTGGGCCGTGGCTTACGGTTGGAGAACAATACATACTCTGTTTTTCGGTGTGAAGAACAGGGGCTGCCGTGCGTGGAGCTTGGCTTCGGGTGCTGGGCAGCGGTGATGCCGATGAGTGATGGTTGGTGCTGGCGTTGAACGTGGAGGAGCCGTGGCTGGGTCGATGGTGGATTCTCCAGTGTAGGTGGCTCTCGGCTGGTTTGCTGGATGCTCTCGGTTTACACTCCAGGAAACTGGTTTCGGTGATGAGGAGATGCCGTGTGTGTGTGTGTATATATGTATATATAAGTGTTTGAGAAAAAAAAGGGAAACCTAGAGCAATAGACATGTGCGTGGACTGTGAAGTGTAAAGAGTGAAAATGATAAAAACAGAATGCTAAAGCTAAGGAGAAGAGAGACGTACGTGCATGATCATGTGAAATTATTTGGAGACGTGTGGGGGTGGAGAAACCGACTTAAACTAAGTTTGTATAGTCTAGGATTCTTAATAGAGATAGAAAATAATCCTATAATAATAATAATAAAAAAATATTATAGATATAAGAAAATACAAAATACTTATATTATAATATACTCCTAGGACTGGGTTGTTACAATTTCTGTCTGGCTTTGTAGTTTACCGAACTTTTATATCGTGTTAACAGATGGATGAGAATGTTTTTTTTGATAAAGTGCAGATAGATGAGAATGTACGGAGGGAAATTATAAACCACAGGTCCTTGAGACATCCCAACATTGTTAGATTCAAAGAGGTCTGTCTAATCTCATTATTTTATCATATTTTCTCCCCTCAGTCTATTCTGAAATTCATTAACTTGAAGATGTGACTATAGGTCATATTAACACCAACTCATCTAGCTATTGTGATGGAATATGCCTCCGGAGGAGAGCTCTTTGAACGGATATGCAATGCTGGGCGGTTCAGTGAGGACGAGGTTTGTTATCCACCATGTTCGTTTCATTTCTGATGGTTCCCCTGTGCTCATAATTTACTGTACTCTTTTCTTGTTGCAGGCGCGCTTCTTCTTCCAGCAACTTATATCAGGTGTTAGCTACTGTCATGCAATGGTACGTGAATTAACCTTATAATATGTCTTAAAAGATACAAGAATTTGTCTTAGACGGATATCTTTCTCTGTATCTTTTGTGAAGCAAGTATGCCATCGTGACTTGAAATTGGAGAACACATTATTGGATGGAAGTCCGGCTCCTCGTTTAAAGATTTGTGATTTTGGGTACTCCAAGGTACTATTTTTTTTTTTTTTGACTTTTATATTTGCAACTATGGTGCCTTTCTGTGATTTAAAAGCTTGATATTTGCATTGAAACTCGAAATACTTCAAAAGTACATCATGGGAGGCTAATTTGATTGTTTATACACATATTTTTAAATTTTATTGTTTATACATGTATCAATAAAATTTCGTTTTGTATTTTCCTGTTAGGGTGCTATTAATAAAATATATTACCTCTTTTTCAACAATATGGTCCAGTGCATAGAAGTTTGTTGTTGTTTATTTGGGGTATCTTTGTATCCATTTGTCCATCATTGGTTCTCAGTATTACGTATTTAGACTTGCCCTTTTCTTTTCTCAGTCCTCAGTGCTGCATTCACAACCAACATCAACTGTTGGCACTCCTGCATATATTGCTCCAGAAGTGTTACTGAAGAAAGAATATGACGGCAAGGTAATGTTACTACTCAATGGAGGAATTTGATTCTGTCCAACTACTATTGTATCATCTATGGGGTGCCTCTAGTTCCTCGTGGATTTTCTTTTTTCTTTTTCTTTTTTTGTTTTAAATTAGGAGTGCAACACAAGAACTTCCCCGGAGGTCAACCATCCTAGAACTACTCTCACCCAAGCATTGATCATTTATGAAGCTTTATAAATCTATTATCATAGGTTTTCCGACTTTGCATTGTAACTATTCTTAGCTTGTGGCTTATAAGTTTGGTTTATTGAACCCTACATGTGAGCATCATTCTACAATGATATTATAAGGTTAACCTGTTTGTGTCTCAGTCTTCACCATTAATAAGGTCAAATATTGGAGTTATTTCAACCACTTATACAGTCAGTTTCACGAATGTAGGATCTGACTTCTAGTGCTGACCTGACAAATCCACTTGCATTTACAGAGGTTACAACCAGGTTCACTTTGGCAAAAAATCTTATTGGCTTTTAACTGCCATTCAGATGAAGCTTGGCATTTGCTTCGCATTTCTTTCGCAAAAAGATGTTTTTGATTGTTAAGTAACAAAGCAAACTGTTGTAGGGTTCAGTTTTTTCACTATCCAATGCATACACACCTAACAATTAATCTGTTGTTAATTCGAATTTTTTTCTCCCCATCCTAAGAGCTGGCATCTAGATCCCCCTCCCCCATGTGTGTACATACACACAAAATTAAAAAAAAAAAAGAAGAAAGAAAAGAAAGAAATCATTTTGTTTTAAAATTATTTTCCTCACGTGTGATTTGATTTGCATGTTTGCTCCATGCATGGTTTCTACCATCCCTAGAAGACATGGGGATTGGGGCCGATGGAATGGTCAAAGTGATATGATAATATAAAGTGCCACACACATATTGGACGGACAAGAGAGAAGGTTCAAACGTTGACTATTGGGGGTAGGACATTAGATGATAGGGCTGCTCACGAAGAACCTCCTAACTGTATTGATTCTGTCCAGCATATTTTCTACCAAAATACTTTCTGTAGAGTGTAGTGAAGTGACCAAATGTTACTGCTGTGTTGTGGTTGATTTCCTGACAAATTTCTTGGTAGATGTCATATGATAGTACATTGATTTTTTATTCTACACATGCATTCAACATAATAATTCATATAATTACTTATAATCTGCTGGGATGTCTACAGATTGCAGATGTGTGGTCTTGTGGGGTGACCTTATATGTCATGTTGGTGGGTGCATACCCTTTCGAGGATCCTGAAGAACCTAACAACTTCCGCAAGACAATTCATGTAAGCCATTGGACCATATTGGTGAGTTTGTTAGCTCCACTGAAATGATTGACTAAAATGATTCAATGTCTTTGCAGCGAATTTTGAATGTCCAGTACTCAATTCCTGACTACGTTCATATATCTCCAGAGTGCTGCCATTTGATCTCGAGGATATTTGTAGCTGACCCTGCAAAGGTTGGTGCACTTAGTGCGTGTGCATCTATTATTATAGAACTTCCATTTTGTGATATGACTGCCATTTCTTTCTTTTCAAACACCATGTCGTGGTTGCTTCTATGTGTTATTTGATTTTGAATTTAATTGTTTTTTCATTGTATTTATAAAAGCTTTTAAAAAATGTTTATGCTCTTCTTGTGCTATTTTCTAGGTATGTTCTTTATGAAAATGTAAATAGGTCCAAAGTTGTGAGATTTTATGGAAGTGGCATGCATACACATACCTAATCCTCCCATCCTGAAGAATTTTGAGAGATGCAGTGGTTACCTTCAATTGCCTAGCCCATGGGCTGAAATGACCCCCTCAATATACCCACCCACCAAAGAAAAAGTTAGTGCTGTTCTTGGATTGTAAGCATTTATAGGAGTTAAATTGTTGTTTAAAGTGATGGTGTAAATGTGTTTTTCATCTCTTATTCGCCAACTTTCTCACTGACCGAGTGAGATAAGTGTCAAACTATCCTACTTCAGCAACTTTAAGGATTCTAGACAGTGCACTGGGTGGGTGCTTTTCATCTCCATTGACACTTTCCTTTCTCATTGGCTGCACAAAAATACCCAAGATTCTTTACCCTTACCCTTCCTTTTATCCCATTTCCTCTTCATGTTTCCATTTGTAGACCCAGTTATGATAAAATAAATGGAACTTATTGTTATTTTAGTGTTGGAAATTAAGGTTACCTGTGCCTAGCAATGGTCAAGATATTTCTAAATGCCAACTTCCCCTGGATTTTGCTTGGCTCGTGGCTTGTCTGACCTGTAAGTGACGACAAAGTACAGGGTGCTTTCCTATGTAAAAATTATGTGGGTATATATGTGCATGTGTTTTTCCAAATCTTGGTGCTTTCTGTTCTGTAACTTGCTTTCCCGAGTCTGATTAAAGCTTAGTGGCAGAATATTGACTTTCTAATTTACGTTCCCACGAATTCACTTGGTAACAGAGGATAACTATTCCTGAGATTAGGAACCACGAGTGGTTTTTGAAGAACCTTCCAACAGATCTCATGGATGAAAACTCAAAGAACACTCAGTTTGAAGAGCCTGATCAACCCATGCAAAGCGAAGAGGATATCATGCGGATAATTGCTGAGGCTACCATTCCTGCTGCAGGGAGCCAGAGTCTCAACCAGTATCTGACTGGCAGCTTGGAATTTGACGAAGACATGGAGGAGGACTTGGAGGACTTGGAGACTGATCCTGACCTTGACATTGATAGCAGCGGAGAGATAGTCTATGCAATGTGATCATAACGACTGCCTGCAAGGGGCGGTGTGTACATATTGTGTGGACGTAAATCATCTCTTTCTTGGGACTTGGGAGGGTGGAAGATTAGAGAAAAAGCTTTCGCCCTGTCTCTGTAATGGAGGATTCTGTGGTGTGGAATTTGTACATGTCAATGAGAATCTGTTCTCACCGCTCCTGTTTCTGCTCTATGTATAATCTTTTCCGGTGATGTGCATCTGTTGACCTGTATTTTTATGTTTTGCTACTTTTCAAGTGGAATTATGTATCGCACTGGTAGCATTGTAACATAACCCTTCGTCTCTCTTTTCTTTTGGCGACCAATGTAACAGTAGGTCAACTCCTACCTTATTTCGTTGGGAGACTGGTTTATTATTTTTCTCGTGCTTGCAAGAACTAACACTTCGTTTGGCTTGGTTTGGTTCATCAGCAGATTAAAAGGCTAAAGAAGAGAGTTTAATTCTCTTCTTTCTTTGCATTGTTTGGTTTGTCAAGTTAGAGGAAAAAATGCATCCAGGTAACGAGATGATGTCTCAGCTAGCTCGAGAAGATCACAGGTCAAAACATACGAAGTTAATCATAACAACAAAGAAAAAGAAATGGTAAGGGTTCAAGAGAGAGGCCACCTTGAAACCAAGCAATCCATTTAATGACACAAAGACAATCAACATTTTTCTATTCAATGCTTATGTTCATATCCAGCTTTTCTTTTTTGTTGTACAGAAAATTCCGATGTTGTCAATAGAAATTGATTATAAAACCAATGCCAAAAGATACAGACTCCAAAAGGGCTGAAACAACATTGAAGCTCGCCCCTTTTGACAATCAGCACATACGGCCAACCCTCTCCTATATATTAAAAAGAGTTTTGCTACACAACCTCCTACTATTCACCCACACTCCACACTCCACATTTTTAAATATTTTTTAATATTTTTTTAAAATTTCTTTTTGAATTTATTTATTTTTAAATTATTTCAAATTTTTTATTCACTATTCATATAAAAATTATTTAATAAAAAAAATTAAAAAAAAGATGGAGTGTGGAGTGTGGATGAATAATAGGAGGTTGGGAAGATTTTTTGTATTAAAAATCTAAGATGCATATGGGCTCGAGTTGGATGGCTCTGATCCTATTTAGAATTGTAAATTTCAATGACTTGGGATATAGATAAAATTTTGGGGAGGGTTTCTTGTAGTTTCTCAACCGACCAAGAAATCTCATCATCATCCTTAGCCTTGTGGGGTATGAGCAGGAACCAATGAAAACATCTGATCATTATTATGTCTTTTCGATCTACAGAACATAATTACCAATGAAAGAATTCGATTGACGGAACGCGAACTCATGCCACAATCTAATTCATGACCAATAAACTCAGCGGATAAGAAATGTCGAACTCCAGGAAGGGCATCCCAAGCTGCATTTTTTTCTGCTCTAGATCGAGAAGCCAACGTGTGCATGGGTCCTAAGGGATCTGTACGTGGTTAGCTCTTTGCTAACTATTTTCTATTTCCCTTAATTCTGTATTGTATATTTAGTTGGTAAATTTTCCTATGTAATTTTTTTTTATTCAATATTCCTATGTAATTATGGTACAATGAAAGTTAATTTTTTTTTTTAGCTAGTTTTAAATAGGTTTTTGGATTGAGTGAGTCTTTTATTCAATTACTTGACAGTAAGAAGTTGAGCTGACGTTGTCGTTCTCTATTAGGGCGAAAACCTAATTTAGCATCGTGTCTTTACAAAAATTAATCTTTAAATAAAATGAAAAAAAAAACATTTTCAATTTTTTTAAAAATAAAATAAAATGCACTTCAAATCCAACGAGAAAATTCGTTTTTTTTTTCCATAATAAATTCTAGTTTCTCTTTTAAAAAATCCTGTCTATAGGTGTACATTCTAGAATTATGTCTGGCGTTATACTTTAATTTTCGTTAGGCTTATGCACAACTTGTAAATTGACGTGGCAGTGCATGCCTCATCATTCGGCCAATTTGAAGTTGTTAAAACGGGTCGAGCAGCGTCATCCAATAATACCAAGAGAACTGGCGTTGGCTTAGCCAAACGCCAATGCTGTCTAAAATTAAGCTAATATGACTTAAATTTCAGCTTTATCGATTTAGTCATTAGAGCCATTTGAGCATTAACATTGAATTAGTTATTTTATTAATCAAACTTTACCGAATATTATACATTTTACCTTTTGTCTATTCCACTCAAAATCTAATTTCATGTTTTGTGTTTTACCTAAGAGCACTCTCATCTGGCTCCCTATACACTCATTTTCTCCAAATTATAGGAGAGAAATTTTGGAGAACACTTCAGTTTTCACTTCCTATCCGGTTCCCAAAATTAGGGTTTGGATTTTGAGATGCTACAGTGGATCACTATATTTGGAGAGCCACTATACATCGCCTTTCTTATTGTTTATTATTTTGTGATTTTTCTCTCTCTTCACCTAATATGGGGAGCCATTATATATCCCCTTTCCTATTATTTATTATTTTGTGATCTATCTCTCTCTTCGCCCCTTCATGTTCATCTCTCTCTCGCACCCTAGTCGCTATCTGCTCTCTCTCATACCCTACTTGCCCATTGATGGCAGCCCCTTCGACCGTCTTCGATAGGTAAGTTTCTGTTACATGTACGCACAAACTCACACACACACACACACATCTCTCTCTCTCTCTCTCTCGCGGGAGTGTTATGAGATAAATGCTCTCTCCAATTCGTCTATAGTCAATCTCGCACAGTCCAGTGTTTCATTGATGATTCCTGAGCTGTATCAATTTAAACATCAAAATATTTTGAGCATTAGCATTAGATTAGTTATCTTATTAGTCAAACTTTACCCAATATCACACATTTTACCTTTTTTCTACTCCACTCAAAATCTAAGAGAGTTGCTACCCGTACAAACCAAATTCGTGGTTCCCAACACACACTGGCATGGTAGTGACATGTCATTATTATTATTAAAAAAAATGAAAGAAAGAGAGAGTCATTTTCTCTAGTTGATTATTTCCTTTAGGGACTAAAACCCTAACGTGGAGAACGAAGACTTTGTTTAAAGACCAAAACCCAAACCTGAAGTTGTTTAACATGGAGAAGGAAGACTCTGGAGTTGTAAAGTCTAGTTTTTTCTATTAGAAGGAAGCATGCAGTGGAGCTGCAAGTAGTAGGTAAGCACTCAGAACTCCAAAGTCTTCCTTCTCCATCAAGGCTTTCCTTCCTTTTCTTGAAGCACTTCATACATATTTATTTTGCTACAAACAAATTTCTTCTGCTATGTGCAGAGCTTATAATTTTAGATTTCGTATGGTATGGATTTGGGTCCCAATAGATTTAGAAGATGGTGATATGTTTAATGAGGAGGATATGCATATTGAGCACGATCGACCACCACGACCTACTAAAAAAAGGTCGTAGATATGAGAATATTTCACTAAAATTTCTGGTGATCGTGTGAACCCGCAAGTGAGATGCCACCACTGTGGACAACTTTGTGGATGTCATTCGAAGAAGCAAGGCACCTTTGTATTAATAGCACATCTTAATGGTTGCCAATAGTATAAAATATACAAGGGATTGGTGGATACTAATCAAACCAAACTTAGTTACAAAACTTCTATGGCCACTGATGGTACACAGATTAAGAAACTTTCAATCCCTCAATGTAGTGAGAAGATGTTGAGGGAATTACTTGCAGAGATGATCATTTGTGATGAGATACCTTTAACCACAATTGACAAAAAAGGCTTCCGTAAATTTTCCCACACTCTTGAGCCACAATTTTCTAGTCTATCACAGTATACGATGATACGAGATTATTTGAAGAGGCATGCGAGGGAGAAGACATAGATGTTTCTTACCACTGGCTAGAGAGTGTCATTTACAATTGATACATGGACGTCCATATAGAATGTCAACTACATGTGTATCACAGCACACTTTATTGACAGTGAGTGAATATTGGCTTCAAACAAATTATTGATCACAATGGTTCATCCATTGGGGCAGAGATGGATAATTATATAAAGGATTGGAAAATTAAAAAAATGCTTCATATCAAAATTGACAATGCCAGTGCCAATGGCACTATAATTGATTGGTACAGGCAGAATACTACGTTAAAAGATGATATCATTTGTGAGCATGAGTTTATCCATGTCCAATGTTGTGCTAACATCATCAATCTCATAGTTGCTGAGGGGTTAAAAGAGGATGATGATTCCATTCAAAGTCCGCAATCTTGTGAGATATGTGAGAGCTTCCTCTCAAAGGCTTGGCAAGTTTAAAGCAATAGCTGAATAACTTGAAATTGAATATTTTAATATGTTGAACTTGGACGTTCCGACTCGATGGAACTCCACATACATGATGTTGGATGTGGAACAGAAGTACTAAAAAGCATTCAAGCCGATGGAGGTCAAAGATAGGGCTAAGGTTGGAGTCAATAGGGGGAGCAGGGGGTTCGGTGCGCCGGACACAGTTGATTGGGCCAATGTAAAGTAAGCTAAGAGAATAATTGGCACCTTGAGAACTTCTTACAGCACCTTGAGAACTTATTGCAATACCTTGAAAACTTCTTGCAGCAAACGTTTCCTTTTTGCTGTATTTGGCAACATGCAGAACTTTGAGCAGGATACTGATGATAGATTTAGCAAGCTTCCAATTTCAATTCTTGATCATATTGTCTTGCTTCTCGACATCAAGAACCTTGCACGACTCAGCTTGACATTGAGAAGGCATCGAGAAGATGTCGAGAAATATGCAAATCTTACTCGAGGTTGAGTTTCTGAATAAATATTTGAAAATGGCATGTCACATTGACTGCAGTTTAGTAGCTTTCTTGACAGGCTCATGCTTCACCGTAGCATGAATGGGGTGAAAACGAGAAGCCTTAATGAGTGCTAATCATTGTAAGGAATCGTTAAGAAAGAAGAATACCGAATTGAGACATGTCTACAAAGGAAAGTAAAATCCGTTCTTGACTTCCTCGGAGATTTTGTTAAATGAACAATCAATCATTCCATGCATTCATAAGCATGAACTATTATTCCCTACCTATATTCAGCACATTACAGTATGTCAAGTTTTGAATATACCACTCTATATTATTTCTTCAATAAATTTTCCTTTCTTCTTCCCAAAACTATCTCCAAATTTTAGTTGGCATTAGGGGTGGATAAACTTTTATGCTAAGATGTGCCTTGTAAATGTTGCAGGCTTTGATTAAGCATGGTTGCTTGCCTTTTTTAATTGACAGCTTAGAGTACTTAACAGTAGAAAGTAGGACTGCTTTAAGTGGAAACCAAGTCCAAGCATTATTCTCCTTGCTCAAAGGAACAACTAATCTGAAGCACCCCATCATACTTGGATCATTGTACTTTTCCTTGATTAATGTAAGTAAAACAACAATTCGCTTTCTCAGACTATTGTTAGTACTTCTCCATCTTTTAACCAAATCGATTTCACACTCAACCTTGTTTCTTTTTTAACAGGTGACAGACTGGATGCCCTCAGATGAGCTTCCATTTAAGATAAAATATTGGGAATCTCAAAACTTTATGTGTATTCATTAACTGAAGCAAGTAACTAGGGTGGTTTTTTCAGATGGGGAAAATGAATTAGATCTTATGAAGCACTTACTCAACAATGGAAAAGAATTGCATGCGCTAGGCCTCTAATATCCATCAACGCTTCCATCAAACTTCATTATCGAGTTAATAAAGTACAAAAACCTTCCACAAAACTGCAACATGGTCCGATAGCATTGGATTCTCTGGATCATGATCTGAGAGCTTTTGATGCTGAAGGATCCGAGTCAGATGATGCTGAGTTGTCAGATTACACGTTGATTGCGCTGAAATATCTTGAGGTGACAGATCAAAGCAAAGATGGCAGAAAATCTCCTTGATTGGGATAGTTTTGGGCATGTTTCCGAATTGGGGTCATATGTGCGATTTCCTTGATTGGGGTAGGAAATCGTGAATTGAGACTCACATGCTTGGATCTTTCTGAAGATGAAAATAACGTGTTCTCAAGGAAATACTGGCTGGTATAGAAGCCCTGTCTTTTAATATAGAGATTGATGAACACAAACATACAACTGAAGTAATTATTGCCCTTCCTGGTATTCAATCAGGAAAGACGTTTATTCAATTATAATTAGACCCTCGAAAATTATGAGTGTGAGGGACAACTCTCTCCAACAAAATAACAAATTGTTCATCCTACAACAAAAAATTAAATGAATTTGAGAATCCCATAGATTATTACTAAAGTATGTAGGCAATAAATAAGTAATATATATACATCAAACCATGCGTGTGCAATCCTTGGTCAAAACCCAAAACATAGTAAGATCATGATCAAGATCCCTCTTTGGTCAACAAAGAGAGAGTCCTCCTACAAGTTTTCACTTATATAAAGAGAGTAAGCCAAGATAATAATTGCCACCTTGAGAACTTATTGCAGCGAACGTTTTCCTTTTGCTTTATTTAGCAACATGTAGAACTTTGAGCAGGATACTAATGATATATTTAGCAAGCTTCCAATTTCAATTCTTGATCATATTGTTTCGCTTCTTGAAATCAAGAACCTTGCACAACTCAGCTTGGCATTGAGAAGGCATCAAGAAATATGTAGATCTTACTCGAGGTTGAGTTTCTGCAATAAATATTTGAAGAATGACATGTCACATCGATTGCGCTTCAGTAACTTTCTTGACAGGCTCATGCTTCACCGCAGCATGAACGGGGTGAAGACGAGAAGCCTTAATGAGTGCTAATTGTTGCAAGGAACCGTCGAAAAAAAAGAATACCGAATTGAGATGTGGCTGCAACTTACAGTAAAATTCAGTCTTATCTTCTTCGGAGATTTTGTTAAATGAACAATCAATCATTCCATGAATTCACAAGCATGGACTATTATTCCCTGCCTAAATTCAGCACATTATAGTTCAATCTTTTGTTTTTCTTTAAAGTTAAACTTTTTTATGTCAAGTTCTGAATATACCACTCTATACTATTTCTTCAACAAATTTTCCTTTCTTCTTCTCAAAACTATCTCCAAATTTTAGTTGGCATTTGGGATGGATAAACTTTTATGCTAAGATATGCCTTGTAAATGTTGCAGGCTTTGATTAAGCATGGTTGCTTGCCTTTCTTATTGGCGGCTTAGAGTACTTAACAGTAGAAAGTAAGACTGCTTTAAGTGGAAACCAAGTCCAAGCTTTATTCTCCTTGCTCAAAGGAGTAACTAATCTGAAGCACCTCATCATACTTGGACCCCGTACTTTTCCTTGATTGATGTTAGTAAAATAACAATTTGCTTTCTCAGACTATTATTAGTACTTCTCCATCTTTTTAATTGAATCGATTTCATGCTCAATTTTGTTTCTTTTTTAACATGTGATTTCATCATTCTTGGATTTTGACAAATTGAATTGAATATTAGAGTCATTTTCTATGTTTTGAACGATTCTCTTATCTTTATTTCCTGTGACTTATCTGTTGAAACTAGCCTGCAGAATAATTACTATTCTGTCTGGCATCAGCTTTGCAGTTGAATTTTTCAACCCTCTAACATATAAGAATTGATTTTACCAATTCTTTCTGTTTTTCATTCATTGATAAAATGAGTCTTGATTAATGTTTCCAGGTATGATGTTCAATGACTAGTCAAATGACTGAGAAAATGCCCTCTTCGATCTTTTAGTTTACCACTCAGCTATGCAAGAGGAATATCCTGATAAGTTGTACCATATTGTTTCTGTCAGCATCCAATTCTGTAACATAGATGGGTCAATCATTTTCTTCATTAAGATTTCTTCCCTTAATGCAGCGAAGTGTTAGAGCATTAAGCTCCCTAAAACTTTTGCCAAATTTTACTCAAAAACCATCTTTCCATATTTTAACTACACTCATTCCCAAACTTCCCACATCCCACTCTCAATTCTTTCTCTATTCTATTAAAATAATCTTTTATTATTATTTTTTAACTCATTTTTGTCATATTTTTTTAACTACTCAATTCATTGTCTTCATTGTGTTTTCCACAATTCATCTCTAATGAGATTTTTTTAAAAATAATTTAAACTATTTATCTTTAAACGGTAATGTTTTCAAAAATGTAATTTTGTAATAATAATATTTTAAAAAAATCTTATTTTTCCAAATGAGCGTGTTAAAAAAAAAGAAAAAAAAATGGTTCGCCTCATTAGTAACATTTTTTTTTATCAAATTCTAATTGTAACAAAATCTGATATTTTTTAATAATGAGATTTCTTTTTTCATTTCCTAACATTCATGTTTTCAACCCTAACAATTTTTGTCTGTTTTTACTGGTGAAAAAATTCTTGAACTTTTCAAAATGGTTTTTGAAATGGTCATATATTAGTGAATAAATTAGTGGACTTGCTCTTCTAATCACAATTTATTTTGTTTTTATTCATATAAATATATTGAGGACTAATAAAATGGTTTTGTACCAATCAGAAAATAAATTAAAAATGGTTTTGTTGAGGGTTAATAAAATTGGGTTTTGGGAGCTGCAGTTACTGAGTAAATTCAGGGTTGCAAACTTAAAATCATTCCCTATTTTACTCAATCGGATGTGGAACGGTTTTTGGCCAAAGCTAGTCACTTTTCCTCGTATTTTGGCAAACTGATGCTTATGCCAAGCCGGATGCGAATGCTCCTAATCAAGGCTAACTGATTCTGAAACAAATTCGTGGAAGATAATGTATATGGAAAATCCACAATCAGAGAAAAGTATAGGGCTTATTCGATTTTGAAGCAAATATTTGTTAGTCGATGAAATAAGCTTTAGGTGGCCACGTAATGAGACATAATTGGTGGAACTTGTTTGTTGATTGCAAGCTTCAGTTTGATACTTTGTGTTTTTTAAATTGGTTATCTTCGTCTATTGTTTCTTTCCGTTTGACAAAATTAGAATCAATTAATCCTTTAAAGTTCTCGTGATTTTTCAAGGAGGTGCCTAGTGACTTTAAGCTCTAGAGTGGGGGCTGCTGCGGCGCTGGGCTGCATGGGTTCAGGTGAGTGTCAAATAAGGAAAAATAAAAATAGCATATCCTCAGAATTAATACATAAAATCTACTTCAAATGACTACATTATGATTAATGAAAATCTGGTATAACAATATTGTTTGCATTACAACATATATTTTAAGATGCTATACCAGACCCAAAACGAGATTTGCTTATAATAGTCCGCAACAAAGCTTCCTGCAAGAATCCGTTCACACATACAGGAACACACTCAGAGTTTAGCAAACTAGCAATCAGCATACCCAGCCTAAGCACCAACTTAACCAATCTTCTGACAGAAGCTGCTTCCTACTTTTATCTTCTCGATGAATGGCTTTTATAATCCTCTCACTTATAATCTTCATTGATGAAGATAAAGGACACCTGTATCAGATCAAAAGTGAGATCTATAATTATTTCATCATCAGAACCTGAAACTTGGAGAGAGAGAGAGGGAGGGAGGGAGGAAGAGGGAGAGAGCAGCAGCAGCAGAAGCAACAAAACTTTCATAATGAGTAAAAACAAATGGCCCAGGTAGAAGGGGGAATGGATTTTATGGCACACTGCCATACCAATGAGCTACCCAAATGCTAGTGTCAAGAAGCCTTACTCCGGCAGGATTCAAAATTCAGCTATGTGCTCGTGTAAGCCAGCTAGTTTCACCACAAGTCAAAATTCCTAGGACAAATATAAAACCAATCGACTTTTTAGCCAGCTGGTATATTTTCCCCTCTCAGACGTGGGCATCGGGGTTTTACCACGTGGCACGCTTAGGGAGCAGAACCCACTGTATAAAGTAAGATCGCAAGGTATGCCTAAACGCCATAAATGTACCACTCACATTTTTGCCTGTCCAAGTAACAATTACCTGATCCAAATATTCTGCCTGCTAGAATTAAAGCTTATTTAGTTCGGAGTGGGTTCCGTTTCCTGAGTTCTCCTGCAATGTCTTTGTTGATTCCTTTTGGGGTCTTCTATACCACAAAAGTGCAAGCCACAGAGTCCTCCATAACCCCCCATTTGCAAAGTGAGGAATAAAAATTCGCCCCCAATAGGGGTAACAAGGTCCCAGCAATTTGAGAAATGTGAAGAAAGTCGCAATGGCAATCAGATGCCAGGGAACTTCTGCATCCTGAAAATCAAACAAAACGTTAACTATAACAAGAAGACAAGCAACCAGAACTTCCAATTGTTTTGTCCCTGGAAAAAAGTTCTCTAGTCTGAAATCACAAAAACTGAGGCTCATCCTACCCAAATCGGCTACTGACAAACTGGGCAATGTTTGCACCATAGGGTATCTGGCTTTCAATGACATTAAAAGATATGAGAAGTTTATATTGGTGGTAACAAAAGAAAAAAAAAATAGAAACTAGAAAGAGAGAACTTGTTGAAGTCATTGTCATCAATCAGATTTCAATGGTCTTTTCTTTTTTTCCTTTTTTTAATGTGAAGTCACACATGCATCTTGTGGTTTGTAAACCAATAATCTCACGTAGGGCTGTAAATGAACCAGTCTGTTCGATAGTCTGCTCGGTACTCGAATCAAACTCGACCAAAAAAAAAAAAGCTCGCCCATGAAAGCAGATACCTGGTCGATTAGTAAATGACACATACCTGACAAAACTCGACTCGACTCAGTCAAGGCTCGTTAAGACTCGCTCGTTTATGTTCGAGTCGACTTATTAGCTCAACTCGATTAAAACTCATTCATATATTGATAAATATATACATACACCTATGTATATATAAGTATATATATATGTATGTATTAGCTAATAATATAAGCGTTGCACTTTTATAATTAAATATATAATATGTAACCTAATTACTTATGTCTATATATTGAATATACTTTATAGCTATATTTTATAATTTGTACGATAATTAGTTGATAAGATTTAATAATTTCATATACTAGTATGTGGGAACCATATATAAAATAGATATATGCTACCATATTATATGTATGTATTAATAATTTCTGTAGGAATATAATCTATTGTTATTATGGATAAATATCAACTAATTAGATATTAATTATTTATAAATTTTTAAAATCTTATAATTCAATAGAGATTCTACTTGTTAGTTGTACAAATTCAATATTAGATTTTTTTATTTTTTATCTATCTAATTTATTAATTATTAAATCTTATTTCAAAAATAAAAAAAATAAACAGTTCGAGCCAAGCTCGAGTTTTAGCTTACCAAGTTGAACTCGAACAAAGAATAAATAAAAATTTTGAGCTCGAGTATTTTGAGTCGAGCCAAGCACGGCAAGTGAAAAATCCGCTCGACTCGGCTTGATTACAACCCTAAGATTCTCATGCTACAGCTTATTAGGGAGAAGAAGTGCCATTTGAGCTAGAGCTCATTGGACTGTCTCCAAAAATCTATGCAAGATCTATTGGATGGAACCAAAAAAAATACTCCTCAAGAAACATTTTCCTCCATTCATGTCAGAAAATGCTGCAAATGTGGCAAAAATACAGTTTTCCAGAACACATGTAGCCAATTAATCACAACGGCATAAGCAACAGATGGTGCCATTTTTCACCATGTGTATAAGCATAAGAAAATGTTTCAATTGAACATTCCCACGTTCTACCAACTGATGTAAGATAATCTAATAAGCCTATTGATGCTAGATAACAATTTTACCTTCAGAAGTGGAGATATATCTAGGGCTGTCTCTCGGAATACCCCAGCAACAGCAATCCCAATGAGAACTGGAACAGGTAAAAGAAAAAGCTTTCTTTCATGTGCACAGTATGACATCTCACTAAGAGAGGAAACTGCCAGTAAGGGAAGACATAAGTATTTCACAACTGCCAAGATGAGGTCAAGGATGAGTTGAATGAAATTATCCAGTGCTCTGTTCCAAGGGAATCTCTTGACTGGTTGAGGACAACTGTCCCACAATTTTCTTGCCTTGTCAATAAGATGTTCCAAGTTTAATTTCCCAGGATCGTCTGACTGGCCTGCGGACATATTTATTGCACACGATATCGTGGACCTAGTATTCTGAAATGCCCTAAATTGTTTAACACTCAACTTGCAGTTTTTCTCTTTAACCTTCCGCAATGACCCCTGCTACAAAAAATAAAATAAAATAATACAAGAACGAATGTAAACCCAACTCAACCCATTATAAAGCTTTCAGTCTGAACTAGTTCAGCTGTTTTTGAAAGAGCTGCATGGCAGAAAATAAAACTTACAAATTTCATGAAGTGTCAATCCAAGATGCGGACTCTATAAATTTATTTCATCAGCCAACATGGACATACTTATCCACACCATCACAAATGCAACTGATTTATAACTCGTTTGGATAGTGAGATGAGATGGTTTTAGATGAATTAAATAAAATATTGTTAGAGTATTATTTTTTAATATTATTATTGTTTTAAAATTTGAAAAAATTGAATTATTTATTATATTTTATATGAAAATTTGGAAAAACTATAATGATGAGATGAAATCAGATGGGTTAAGAGTGTTTATACGGGGGGCGTTATTGAAAGTTGAACCAAAGACTAGCAAATTCAGCTTCAATGAAACCCAGACTCGTTCGAATTACATATCACTTGCGCAAGTTTTTAAACTCATTACTTTACGGAGACCCGAGTTGTACCCACTTCTAACATAACCTCCCTTCCCCCTCTCGCTCGCTCGCTCGTAGAACCAATAAAACACAGACCAATAAACAATCAAATACCCACTTTACTTTGCTATTTAACCCGGTTCTTAAACCCATCTTTTCAGGTAATCAAACGCATCCATTGGAAAAAATATGAAGAAATAAACCTTCAAAACTAAAACAACCAGGTAAATCTTAATTCAAAAATCGACGCATTAATTGGAATAAAGTTCATTCCATCAGATAATTATAGAAAAAAGCGTTACCTTGAACCCCTGAAGCAGAGGAGAGTGACTTCTGATGGGCATTTTAGTGGAAGCATGGAGATGATTGGAAGCAGACAACAAATGAGAGGGATATGGGGTTGTCATTTCTGAATTGTGATAAGTATGAATCCTTCTCTTTCTTGGGGAGCTTTATTAGAATTTGGGTGATGGGCTAGCACTAAAGCGCCATGTTTGAGCGTTGGGAGCGAGGATAAGCACTTGAAAACCCTTTTCGGATCTCCAAGTGTTCGAGGGAAAGCGTTTGGACTATGGAGTCAGAGGGTTTAAGGAGTGGAGCCTTAATTCGGTACCGGCATCATTCGCTAAACACACGTATCCCCACCCCGTCCTACCTCTGGCGTAGGTTGGAATTGGATTATAACACGGGTAAATAGACATTTATCAATACTTTACTATTTTTAGTGTATTTTTTTTTCTTTTAAGTATTTTTTTAATATCTTTAATCATTATGAAAAAAATTAAAAAATATAAAATTTCACTAATAGTCACTTATTTAACTATTAAGTAAAATTTTTTTTTAAAAAAATTTAAAATTAAAAAGAATAATAAGACTATCATTATTCTTATAACACAACGTCGGAATTAAAGCAAGAATTAGAGAACTTTTTGATCATTATATTTTCACATTGACAGTTCAAAATTAACCCATAGTTTTCAAATAAATTTAAAAATAAAAAAATGTAATCAAGAAGTACTCCTACTTGTAGGTTGATATGGACCTTTTTATAAGTTAAAATTATATCATATCGACAACTAGGAGTATATAGAAGTTTCTTTTTCTGCCTTAAAATGGCTCGCTCCAAAGTGCCACATTGACTACTTGTGTAACATCTTGTATTTTAGTATATTTTTATTAAATGATTATTTTAATAAATTTAAATATTGGTTCTCTTGTGTTAAAATTATAGAAATTTTGTTATATTATTTTATAATATTTTTTAAATTGTGAAAATTATTTTTAGTGTGCTTTCTTATTATTAATTACTGTTTTGGCATTTAAATTGATCTTTAATTTAAATTAGTGTGTTTATGGGTTTTAAATTATTGTTGGTTTATTTAAACTTTTTACTGCGTTTAAGTTATTTTAATTAAATTTACTATTTTGAAATAATTTTCGTTGGTTCATTTTCGTAACCCAAGTTATGAGGATTGAACTTCATTTCTTTTCTTCACTTTTTCTTTTTCCCTCTTTTTCTTTTCTTCCTTTTTCTTTTTATCCATTTTCTCCTTCCCTCCCGCGCGACCAATCCCTTCTCTCTCTCTCCTTTCTCTCCTTCGGTCGAATGCCTCTCTCCACCCAGCCACCGCCGTCGTGGTCAACACCGCCCGGCCCAAAAGCTTCCTCAACCGCCAGCGACCCTATCCTTCCAACCTCAGCCTCTCTCCCTCGCTGGCAATAGCATGCACGCACCGTCCGAAGCCACAGCATTCCATTTGCTCCAGCGCCGCCGTCGCTCCACCTCCGGCCACCACCTCTTCACCACTTCATCCTCGGCGTCCCAGCAAGTCAAAGCACCCAACCCCTGCCCCGATCCGTCACCGGTGAAGCCGCATTAACCACATCTCTTATTTGCACTTTTTGGCCTTAAACCGCCTATTTCGCCACCACCTACGGTCAAAGGCCACCACCATTGGCTTCACCGACCTCCCTAAGCCCTACCCTATCAATTTCGAGTCTTGGTTTAACTCCGTTCAAAAGTGGGTTTTTGAGACCCACGGCCACAGTGTATTTTACACTGTGGGGTTGCTGTTTTGTTGCTTTTAGAGCATCCATGATCTTTCGAAAATTATTATAAAGCGCTGTAAGTATTTTTCCAAACATTTTTTAAGATTTTAATATTTTTTTGCGCTAACTCATTTGTTATTACTGTGATTGGTTGATTGTGCCGGACTGAGTCCGAGGAGTTATGGGGGTCGGATGGATTGGAGGTTGGAGTTGTTGTGTGTTTGGTTATTGGAATTGGTCGGTTATTGGATATTGTTGTTGGTCTGGTACATTGCATATTGCACGCATGTTCATGTTTGTAAATTGAAAACTGGATTTTCGGGTAATTGCATTCATGTTCATGTGTTTATTAAAAACTGGGTTTTCATGTGAGAAAAAAGAAAAGAGACTGTAGGGATGGTGGTAAGTAGGGATGGTAGTAGAGTCCCGCCTGTGATTCCCGCCTACGGTGTACGCATAGGGATGGTGGTAAGCAGGGATGATGGTGTTATCCCGCTTGTAATTCCTGTCTATGGTGCACGCGGTAGGGATGGTGGTATAGTCTCGCCTGTGATTCTCGCCTACAGTGCTCCAATGGGTTTTTGTGTTGCGTGGAAAGGAACTGTAGGGATGGTGGTATAATCCCGCCTGCGATTCCCTCCTACGGTGTATGTGTAGGGATGGTGGTGTTATCCCACTTGTGATTTCCGCCTACGGTGCACGCGGTAGGGATGGTGGTATAGTCTCGCCTGTGATTCTCGCCTACAGTGCTCCAATGAGTTTTTGTGTTGCGTGGAAAGGAACTGTAGGGATGGTGGTATAATCCTGCCTGCGATTCCCGCCTACGGTGTACGCGTAGGGATGGTGGTGTTGTCCCGCCTATGGTTTACGCGGTATGGATGGTGGTAAGCAAGGATGGTGGTAAAGTCCCGCCTGTGATTCCCTCCTATAGTGTCCGATAAATATTTTTGTATAAATAGTTTTCTAGGAAAATGACATTATTATTTTTGGGCCAAAATGAGATTTTGGCGTGTGTTGGAAAAATATTCATTTTCGGAAAAAATAATATTTTTGGATCTAGTGCATATTTCATCATATGCATGCATGTTGGTCACATTAATGTATTGTGATCTTGGGGATTGTTTAGATTATTACTTACCTGTGGTACTATTTTATGGTTTTGTAGATTTTGGTATAGATGAGGATGTGGAGCTTGTGGAATCGGTTCCCTGAAAGAAGTGGCATATAGTTGCTACTGTTTTGGATTATAGAATTTATCTCACTCGTGTATGTATTTGGTTTTTTGCTGTATTTCGAAGAACTGTATAACTTTTTTAGTATACCTTTATTTTGGTAATTTTGTATATAAAAATTCTAGTACTTAGTTGACTTATTTAATTATTCGCTGCGTATTTATTGTGCACTGTTTGCATGTTACACATACTTGAGCACTTATCGTTGGGATGTGTGACCCGTGTTGTCATCATCCCGACGTCACGATTCTCACGTTGCCGTACGTGGAAGTCGGAGTGTCACAACTAGTGTCCGTCAATCCACTCATTTTCTACTTACTCAATTTATCATCGATCTAATTATGTATATGTATGTATGCTCGAGTTGTAAAGTCAACGATTCAGGTGGTAATTATCATGTGACGATTATCATCCATCAGTCTCATAGGGTAAAAGACTTGGTATCCAAACAATAATATCATGTGGTTGATCATGCACACTCATGCATTCATTAGGGTATGTTCACCCCTCAAGTAGCAAACTACCTTGCATTAAATAGGACAACCTACGTTCAGAGAGTTCTAATCCCAAAAAATGCAATATTGTTATGCCATCAAATAAACACATTATTTCTAATATGAGATAACAATAGTCTTTGATCTTTCATCATTATTTTGATATGCACTACAGCTCCTCGAAATTGCGAGGAACTGCCAAGAGATGCTCTGCAACATAATTTCCTGCCACAAAATCAATGGAATGCCACTTTTTAGCCTCTCCAACAAAAGGGTTGCAATACAAACTCCATGTTTAAGTGCAAAAGCTTCCACGCATCATGGTTTTAAGAATAAATCCACTCTTTCCATTGAGCCTACACAATAGTTTATGCATGAATTGAGACTCACATGCTTGGGCTCGTTCCGAATATGGAAATAATGAGTTCTCAAGGAAACAGGGGCTAGTAAAGAAGCCCGGTATTTTCTGGATATCCCAACATGATGTTGAGATTCTGTAAAGCTTGACCTGATGCTCCATTTACAACATTATCAATCTGCATATATGTTCTAAAGGCTTAGCCAATGATCATCCCTAGGATAACAATGACTGTACATACCGAGTAATTTTAACATAGAGATAGATGAACACAAACATACAACTGAAGTAATTATTGCCATTCTCAGTATTCGATCAGGAAAGACATTTATTAAATTATAATTGGACCCTCGCATATAATGAGTGTGAGGGACAACTCCTCTCTCCAACAAAATAACAAATTCTTCATCCTGCAATAAAAAATTAAATGAATTTTAGAATCCCATAGATTACCAAAGCAAGTAGACAAGAAATAGGCAGTATATACATCAAACCATGTGTGAAATGCTTGGTTGGAACCCAGTCCAAAAAAATGCCCAAGGAAATGCAGGATATCCATAGTTGATCCATCAAAATTCAAGTAGCCAGCTAGTTTAACAATAGTCCAAATGGTTTACCTGATAAGATATCTTCAATTGTTGGTATAAATTCTCAATTGTTACACCAGCAGCCATTTCCACATAAATAGTTGATTGCATTCCACAGTTCTAGAACACAAGAGGATTAACACAATTCCTTTTTGAGCAAAAAGAGTTACAAAGGACAGAGAAACACAATTAAATCAGGTGTAACCATTACCATAGGCATTAGGTGTGGAGTGAAACTAATTGTTATTTTTGAATGCGCAACATCGGAGAGTCCCTGTTCAATTTCTGGAACTGAAAGCCATATAAAGGTTATTGCTTCGTTTTATCTAATAAAAGAGAATGCACTCACTCTAGACCATGAAAAGTCATGAGAACTTTAAAAAGTTAATTGATTCTAATTTTGTCAAATAGAAAGAAACAGTACATGAAGATAATCAATTCAAAAACAAAAAGCATCAAACGGAAGCTTGTAATCAACAAACAAGTTCTACCAATTATGTCCCATTATGTGGCCACCTAAAGCTTATTTCATCGGCCAACAAAAATTTGCTTCAAAATGGAATAAGCACTAAACTTTTCTCTGATTGGGAATTTTCCATATCAATAACAGAACTGGATGCTGACAGAAAAAATAATGGTGCAGTTTATCAGGATATTCTTCTTGCATAGCTGAGCAGTAAACTAAAAGATCGAAGAGGGCATTTTCTCAGTCATCGATTGGTCATTGAACATCATGCCCCAAAACTTCAACTTGTCATCAAATATCAGGGTCAAACTCAGCCACTTTCTCCTAGAAAATCATGAATGTCTTCTAGATCAACCAGATAACATCTCTTTAATGTTAAACAATGTACACTCGGATTGTTATTTGTAGACCAGTAATACCATTATTTTCAATCAATAATTGATCTTTCCATCACTTCTCGAAAAAGGTGCAAAGCCTTCCAATTCTCTTTTTTAGGGCAAGTAGATGCCTCCAATTCAATTTTTTTATGAGTAAAACTAGATATAGTCATGAATTCTGCAAGCACTGCGCACTCCTTTTTCAAAAGGAGTGAGCGGCGCTTGTGCACTCTATGACTACAAATATCATTTTTTTTTTATTTGTCCTTTAAGAATAATTTCTGAACATCTAAACAAGTGGTCCTAGTACACATGCAAATGCACGACGATCCATGAATAATAGTAGTACTCCATATGCATATTCAAAATTGAAGTGCAAAATATTACCATGGCGATGCCTGGTCATCCCATAAAAATAAATGCCTTCATAAATTTCAGTGTACAAATTTGCCTCCTTAGCACCACGCCCTACACGGTAAACTAGTTAGCATATGTCATGAAACCATGCATCGAGTCTTGAGAACATTTAGCTAAGAATTGTCAATTTTCTGAAGGTGAACAAACCCTAACCTGCTCCACTCACACCAGATTTTGAGTCGATAATAATATTTCTATATTGAATGAGGTTAGCCTGCAAGCCAAAAAGTATGCAGAAAACCATCAAAACTATAAAGCATAGAAGTTAGCA
The DNA here is from genome assembly GCA_029856935.1 of Cyclocarya paliurus. Classification (NCBI taxonomy): domain Eukaryota; kingdom Viridiplantae; phylum Streptophyta; class Magnoliopsida; order Fagales; family Juglandaceae; genus Cyclocarya; species Cyclocarya paliurus. The sequence continues at coordinate 41,167,410 of CM056945.1, read as the reverse complement.
ATGGGAGCCCAAGTCAGCATCAGGTTAGTGTGACCATGCAACTCACAAACCATACACCTTCAAATTTGAAAAAAGAAAATCAAACGGTGTGCGGTTAAAGTACTTCAAGCACCTATGTTATCAAAGTTTGGTTCTACTAGTTAGGTGTCACTCTTGTATAATACATATGTGCTTGGGTTGCAGCTTTGGGCTTATTAATAAAGATCTTACAAAAATAATTCAAATACAAAATTTTCAAACATAATCATTACAACTTTTCCAAACTTTCAAATAAAAAATAAAAAATAATTCAACTTTTTTAAATCCCCAAACAAAAATAATATTATAAAACTATATTCTAACAATATTTTAACTTTATAATATTTTTTATTCAACTTTTTCTCTTTCCTTTCCTAAAATCCAAAAAATACTCAATTCAAACTATCTCACTACTATTCACATTTTATCTTACTACTATTCACAAAATTCTTATCTCATCTCACTCACCAAACGAGCCCTAAATATGTTCAACTCAGAAAACTGATTTCATATTAGAATTATATAATGATTATGGCACTAAGGTTCCAACATTAATTAGTCAAATAAATTGAAAACTTAATTTTCATCAAATACCTTTTCTAAAGTTTAAACTATATCAAGGTCTTTTTTTCTTTTTCTTTTTTAATTTTATAAGTAAATGGTAGTATTAATAGGAATAGGCAAAACCCAAGTACACAAGGTAGTATACAAGAGATAAAACCTATCTAGTTTGCTATAAAAGAAACAAGAAAATCATGTATATTTAGGCCATTAAAATCTACAGCAATAGCCCAAAGAAATAAGGTGCGGAAAAACAAAGCTCTAAGTTCCTCTATTGTCTGCTCTTTGTCTTCAAATGTCTGCTCGTTACGCTCTTGCCATAAACACCAAAAAACGCAGATAGGAACCATCTTCCACATAGCTTTGATTTGTGGCACACCACCTGGCATTACCCAACTAGCCAATAACTCTACCACTGTAGCAGGCATCACCTAGTTTAATCTTATTCGACTAAACACTTTGCTCCATAAGTCTCTAGCTGTCTCACAATGTAACAAAAGATGATCCACTGTCTCTCCAACTTTCTTGCACATATAACACCATTCTGGAATAATTACCCAGCGCTTCCGCAGATTATCAGTAGTCAGAATCTTACTCAGGGCTGTTGTCCAAGTGAAAAATAGTGCTTTGGGAGGCGCTTTATTCCTTCACAATCTTCTCCAAGGGAAATGAGTGTTTGGGAACAAAGTAAGCGACTTATAGAAGGAGTGAACCGAGAAGGTACCCTTACGCAAGCATCCACCACAGCTTATCTTCACGCAAACTGTATCAAGGTTATTCAATTCAAACTCTATTTTGAACATTAAGTGTTTAGTTCTTCCTTTGTTTTCTAGAGAAGCTTCTAAGCGTATATGTTACCTCTCCCCTTGTTATCATTGAAAGATCTCAGCATATACATATATATATACACACGTGCATCTATTGAACTTATTGACGTATATTTTCAAGTCTTAATTCCTATTCAACCAATCTCAAGAAAACTTTCACAAGTTATTTTTGAAGATGTAGTAGTCAACCAACCAAGACATGCAAAATTAATTTACCCAAGCATCACAAGAGAAATCAATGACAACACAGAATGGTGAACACAAACCTTTATCAATGGAACAAGAGGAAGCTGAATGGATGTTGGATAACAACCAGGATTTGCAACTAGACGTGCACCCGTGCACTTTTAATCTCATCTCTCAAAATCTCTGTCAAACCATATACAGCTTCTTTCTGCATCCAGATGATGAAATACTCATTTACATGAAAAATAAGAAAGTACATAATGGCAAGGATGGGTATGTTCAATGTTTAAGTACCGGAAAAAAATTTTGGGATATGAAAATTCTTGACACTGAGTTTGAGTGACACTTTCAAAAACACAGAATAACAGAGTACCCCACCTGCAAATCTGGTGCTCTGTGTGCCTGACCGTACCATTCTTCATATTCAGATATATCTCACAGCCGGAAGTCCTGTGAAATCAAATCATCAAACTTTGACATAGGCAAAACGGCCAGTTTTGGATTTAATATGGGATGCATCTAAACAAAACTGTAACAATGCCAGACTTAAATAGTGGTAATGCAAAGCTTACTGCAGAAAGATCAACAATCTTCAAACCCTCAGGAAGGCCTTTGATGATTTCCTGTGATTAACAGATAATCCTACAAATAATTAGTAAAAGGAGAGAAAGACTAAGAAATAAATTTCCACTTTAGAATCATTCATTAGGCCTCGGAACTTCTGGCCTATGGAACACCAATGTAAGGGACTAAGAAAAACCTGAGTGGTCCCATGCGGCAAACAACAAAACACAGCATCAACTTCAGAAAAGTTGGCATCCTTGATGGCAACCATATCTGGAAAATCCTGAAAACATGGAGGAAGTCAACCATTGTATTTTCATAATAAAGTATTGAAAACCAAGACATAAAAGAAGCACCATCATCAAATTATTTTGAACCTCCCCTATTCAACTAACACCCTTGGAAGTAAGTGCAACCAAATGAAATATACCACAGACACATTTTATTCAGTTATGGAAAGAGTCATACTTGTGAGACCAGATGAGGGAATACTGATCCCATCGATTGACCAGCCTTTCTATTAGCAGTCATCAGACTAATGCCAAAGTGTGGATGGTTTGCCAGCAACCGAACAATCTGCCAGAAATGATCACCCACATTTTTACATTTTAAAGGGAAAATAAGTTGGAAATGGCTTAGCAGTATTAAATTGTCTAACCTGTCACCAACAGGTAGACATCCAAGCGACAAGGTAAAGTTATCAAATTCAAAAAAAAAATCTCCAACTTTTGTAACATCTTTCTTAAGGAATTCATAAGGCCCTCTTGGTAACTATTTATGTATGCACAACAGATTATGCTTTAAAATTTTACATTGACAGAAATTAATATCTTCTTTCAACGCCTTTCCTTATTATTTCTGGACAAAATGGATGCCTACTTCATTTATAATAATGACAATACCTCAGGAAAAATAATATTTTTTTGATAGGTAATCAAGAAATTTTGTTCATAAGAAAAGAAGGTATAGCCCAAGTATATAGGATGTATGAGAGGTACCTAACTAGAGTTTACAACCAAGAATAGAAAATCATGGACATTTAGCCCATTAAAGTCAATGACTCCCGCCCATAATAACTCAGGAAAAATAATAGAAAGAGGGGGGGAAAAAAGAGAAAGGAAATCCATATATCTAATGCAATGGCATTAATGTTATATTTAATATTCAATTATCAGCATATCTGAGCCAAAAAAATCAAAAGCAAGTTGGCCCCATAAATAATTTATCATGGTTTTAGCTTCAAATAGCTTTTATCCACCAACTCACACCAAAACGGACACAACATAGACCCGGAGAGGATCAAAAGAACCAGCATAAATATGTTAGAAGGGGTTGTACATGAAGCACCATACCTCAGAACCAGTGTAACCACTAGCTCCAAGAACACCAATCCGAACTGCCTTGTCTGGTTTCTGGGTTTTGGTATTCACAGCACATTTGACAAATATCTTCCCTTCCTTTCGCTTATTAACCTTTGTAATAATTGCTCCGTCCTGCATTTCGATCACATAACTCATAAAACACATATGTCCCAACTTTCAAACTCCATGATCTCTCCATGTTATGTTTTTTCCAAGTAAAAGGCTAAAACCCAGAAAAAAAAAACTGAAATTTACCATTTCCCAGCTTGGTAGCTAAGAAAATGGACAAAAGAAAAGCGAAGAAATTCTCAATTTCTTTTCTTGTTCGTCTCTGAAAATTAAAATTAGCTCATATAAGCCGATGTGCTTGCATCAGGCCCACTTCATTGTACTTCAATATTCAAAACACAAAACTATAACTTTCCTTTCTCCCGGGAAAAGGGGGGGGGGGGTGTGTGTGTGGAGGGGGGCCGGGCAGAGACATGTAAAGGTACAAACCTTCCCAAAGCATCCAGTGCCAAAAGAAATCGAACTGAAGTTTGCAGTCCACATTTCCTGTCAGAAGTAGCAAGAGTTTCAAAACCATAGAATCTCACAATCTTCGCCAAGGCATATAAATACACACACACACACATATTTATACACAGAGCACGTCTACGTGGGGATAAAGAGATCTCACCTTTATGGGGTGCTTAAGAACTTGACGCAAAACTCAATTTGCAGAATAGCGTTTGTTTTGGGAGACGGAATAAAATGTGCTTTTGGACTAGCGAAAGCCCAAGAGAATCTGGAAGTAGAAAATTGATCAAGGAGCAGGTGAAACCATGAAAGTGAGTTGGAGGACTCACCCTATCAAGAAGGCACAGTCGTCTCGATTTAAAGGGAGGGGAAAGGGGGAAGGAGAGGATAACACTTCCAGAGAATGGAACAAAAAGACAGTGAATTCTGGGAAGAGAGTCGGAGTCTCGGAGATAAGATGAGAATTTTTAAAAATTTTGTGAATAGTATTAAGATGAAAGTTTAAAATATTATTTTTTAATATTATTATTGTTTTGAGATTTGAAAAAGTTAAATTAGAATTTGAAAAAGTTGAATTGTTTATTATATTTTGTATGGAGATTTGAAAAAGATGTAATAATGAGATGAGATAGAGATGAGATGAGATTTCTCATCTTTGTTTCCAAAGATAACTATAGGTTTGGAAAACAAGTTTTACTCAAAATTTTCATATTCATCTCATCTCATCTCTACATTTTTTCAAATCTCCATACAAAATATAATAAATAATTCAACTTTTTCAAATCCCAATATAACTTTTTCAAATTCCAATTTAACTTTTTCAAATCTCAAAATTAAAAAATAATATTTTAAACTTTAAAACAAAACACAAAATTCTCATCTCATCCCCCAAACATAATCCTAAGGTTATGCTTGGGAGATGAGATGAGAATTTTGTGTTTTGTTTTAAATTTTAAAATATTATTTTTTAGTTTTGAGATTTGAAAAAGTTAAATTGAAATTTGAAAAAGTTATATTGGGATTTGAAAAAGTTGAATTATTTATTATATTTTGTATGGAGATTTGAAAAAGTATAGAGATGAGATGAGATAAAGATGAAAATTTTGAATAAAACATATTTTCCAAACATATCCTAACACTTCAGAGAATTCTGTTTGCAGTCCCCGGATGCACGCCCTACGTGGCTTTTAATTTAAATGAAACGGATCGTTTCATTAAAGTTAAAAATAGAGAATGAAACTCAACGCCCCATTCATCAGAGATTCATAACATCCCCTTCCTCAGAACGAATATTTGTTCCCTTCTCAAATCAACTTCGCTGTAGCCATCGCCATTGACGTCACCGTCCCCTTCCTCGAGTTCATCATTGCCAAACCCAGTCTGCCCTAGAGTCCATCCCCTTTGTCAGCGCTATAAATCGTGTTAAAATCTAGTCCCAGAGCGATCACCCACCTCAAGTCGATGGGCAGTGGAGAAAATTCCATATCCTTTCCTGATACTTTTACATATCCCCACACCCATTCCAGCCATGCACCTCATTTGTACACCACCCATGCCAAGCACAACCAAGAACCATTCTCTTTCTAACCGAATTAATAGTTTTTTTTCTCTTGTATGCAATGAAGTTATCTTGCCCATAAAAAAATTAAAAAAAAAAAAACCTTTGCAAAAAATCTACCTTGCGTATAGGAATTGCCCCTCGCTGATTTCTCCAATAAGCCTAAATACTGGAGGAGCTTGTTAGGCCCCACAACCGGCAAATGACTGCAATGAAAAATAAGAAGGGAAGTGGAAAAACAAAAAGCCAAACCAAGTAAAGCACAACCCACAATGGAAAAACAGAGACCCAAACTGTGGATGAGAGAACGTCGATGGGCAGTGGATGAGGAGGTTTTTGATGTGCAGTGGAGGAGGAGGTCACCGATGGGCGTCGATGGGGAGGTCGCCGATGGGGAGGGCGTTTATAGGCAGTCGATGGGCACAACCAAGTGAGTATTCTGATTTCTCTTTGTTGAAGACCAGAGGCAATGGAAAGTTTTCTGATTTCTCCAGGTTGAAGACCAAAGGCAGTGGCTATTTGGTCATTTAGGTTATGCTTGGTAGGTGAGATAAGATGAAAATTTTTAAAAATTTTATAAATAGTGTTAAGATAAAAATTTAAAATATTAATTTAAAATATTAAAATTTGAAAAAGTTGTATTGGGATTTGAAAAAGTTGAATTGTTTATTATATTTTGTATGAAAATTTGAAAAAGTTGTAATGATGAGATGAAATAGAGATAGAGATGAGAAATCTCATCTTTGCCCCAAACATATCCTTAACTGAAACACACGTGCGCACGTGTGTAGGACTGCACAGAGTCCCAGAATAGGACTGTACATAGCACAATTCAACACTTTATTATTGACCTTGAAACCGGATGCGGCGTGAAGTTTGATTTTACCCTCTTCAATAGAAAACTGACACGTAAGCGATTTATGCGGAACACGGTAGAACCGATTTGAGGAAATCATCCTCCCGCAAGAAGCCATCTCCCCTTTCGTTTGAACTTATAAATGAGTTGAAATTGTTTGAAAATAATAAAAAATAATATTTTTTAATATTATTATTATTTTAATATTTAAAAAAGTTAAATTATTTATTATATTTTGTATAAGAATTTGAAAAAGTAGTTTTGAAATTTAAAAAAATTAAATTTTTTATTATATTTTGTATGAGAATTTGAGAAAGTTATTTAAGAATTTGAAAGAAAAAAAGATTATTATATTTTGTATGAAAATTTAGAAAAAATATATTAATGAAGATGAGATGAATTGAGATAATTTGTAAATTCAAACCACCCGAGTCACTCTCTCTTTCTCCCCCCTTTCTCTCTTGCTCTCTCTCTCCCTTTCTCCCTCCTCATTTACCTCTCCCTTTCTCCCCTCAGTCGATCTCTCTCTCTCCCCTCAAGACCAGAACCCTTTTGAATTTCATATTTAACTCAGATTTCTTGAATCATTACGACAACAACTTTTTAGCTCTTGTGCTCCAGTGTTTCCTGCTAACTAACAATGAATTGTCAAGTAACTGCAGATTAGTGAAAGAATGGTTGTGACACAGCACCAGGGGTGAGGTTGACCATATGATTGTGCAGGGGTAATTGTCCGTACTCAAATTTCTAAAACAGTTATGTTTGGCTCATAATTCTCAAAATTTTTAGGATATCTTTTTGTGTTTCCTAATAACATAAAAGCACAAAAAAAAAAAAAACAATCTGACAAAAATAAAGAAAATTCTTCCTTTGAAGATTCAAGAGGAAGAAAGAGACGAGAATCTTGTTCCTAATCTATATTAGCCTTGGATTACTTCTGTAGTCAATACACAAAATACACGTGCACACATACAGGGACAGGCATTGATGTAGACATAAATAAATATAGTCTTTGGATTTGTGGAGTTTGGTTTGTTAATTAGACGGTCCGATTTGATGACATGATCCGGCAATGATGCTTTATGATTTTTTTGATAGATTTTCAATAAGGCTTGGGCCATGGAGCGCAGGTTTGGGCCGATGCTTAATTTTTTTTGCATTATTTGCAATCAAAGGAAGCGCTAGGTAGCTCAAGTGAAACTTAAGCAGAGAGTTTGCTTAACAGATCGCTTGAGTGAATAGCAGATAGAGAATTCACTCAAGACATGTCGACACTCCGATCGAGCGAATAATGCAGAAAAGTAAAAATTATGATTTATACTATGTGATATTATAAATATGTACTTAATAAATAGTAAAAAAGTTCTGAGGGTTTTGAAAAGTGAAATTTCGTGTCAAAATATATTTTGTGATTCCTCAATATAATAAAATTCTCTATAATTTTATAAACGTAAGCACGTTATCAAACTACATTAATTTTGTAACATGCGAGTAATTTACTTTGCGTTTGCTTTTGTTTGTTTTATCACAACGCATGGTGCCAATCAACAATTTTTTGTCCATGCTAAAGCAAATCTCATCAACAAAGTGATGGCTTCAAGGGGGAGAGAGAGAGAGAGAGAGAGCCACTGAGGTTGAGAAAGAGAGAGCTTCGGGCAGAGCTGGACAATGTGGTTTGAGGGGAGAGAGAGAGAAACGGGGGAAAGAGTTGTACTGGATTTTTTTTTTTAACATAGGTCAGTTTTACCGTAATTATGTGAGCCGTTGAAGGATGTAAATTTCATATACACTCCGCGTGCTATCTCAGATTCTCAGCATCTCTCCTTATTATTGGGTAACACTGCTCGAGCCCCTCTTGACAAACACCCAATTTACCGAATGATGAGGCATTGCCACGTCGGTTTACAAGTTGTGCATGAGCCTACCAAAATTTGAAAATTGTAACGCTATATGTAATTTTAGAAAAAAATGCTCAAATCTCTCTTAATTTATACTATTCACTTTGTCACTTAAAATAGTATCATATTATTTAAAACGTCTAGATAATTTTAAATAATTAATTCACGTGTTTTGCCGATTTGTCTTTTTTTTTTTTTTTTTGGTCTTGTTAATTAGAACGTTCCTTTGAGATGAATGGTGGTTGGCTACTTGGGTCTGTACGTTTGTCAGAGCCAATGTTAATTACTAGAGGGCAAATAACTGGATCCCATATTTGCCCTACACTTGGGCGGATAGCGATTCCGGTTACCTAGATAATAAGTAAGAGCACTAGTATTGATTTAGCTAAATGTCAGTTTATTTTTAAAATTTGAAGAAATAGAGATGAAATCATCTCAATTAGAATAGTAAAATACTAGTGGCTTCAACTATGAGCTACAGTATTTCAAAGTGTTTTTCATATTAGAAGATGTATTATTTATCTTTAAAAATATTATTTTATTCTAAAATATTAAACCCAACTACTTTAATATTTTCCACATTTTATTCTAAAATGTGTTTAAAATTTTAAAATAATATTATTAAAAATTAATATTATATTATTATTTTAACTAATCTAATGTGGGGTTATGGTTTGAATAGTTTTGGATTTATGAAAAATATATTTTTTTAGCTAAATTTTAGATGATGTCTTGAATGGTTACCAAAAACAAACAAAATTAAAACGTAATGGATCTAGGCACTATAACGAGTAAATTAATTTCTTGACCAGAATTACTACAATACTTGTTCCTTTTACATCAAGCGTACGATGCCACAACTCGAATAGAGAAATTAAGGAAATGAGAGAATATGTAAGGAACCGTCTTATTTCATTATAATTATTCAAATGACATTACAATAAAGGAAACATATATGGAAAATTTCAATTTATCCGAACTGTTTAATTAATGGTTCGTGTATGTGGTTATTATTTTATATATTTCTATTTTCAGAACAGTTTCTGAAGATATTCAACCAGATTCTTGTCTACTTGGAAGGCCTTGGTGAGAACATTGGGATTGATGGGAGGCTCAGATCCGAAGATTGCATTAGCTATGGTGATAACCCCTGGATTTTGGCTACTGAGACCGGCAAAGGCAATGGCATTGGATTTTCCGATATTGAATTGGAAGTGAACAAGACCAACTGGGAAGACAAAGACATCTCCGGCATTTAGAACTTTGGTGAAGAGGCGGTTTCCATCATCTCCGTTAGAGGTGACAAATCCAACGTAAAGAGTACCCTCCATAACAAATAGAACCTCAGTGCCACGAGGATGTGTGTGTGGAGGATTCAGGCCGTATGGTGCAAAGTCTATGCGAGCCAAGGATATGCCTAGGGTGTTGAGGCCTGCTAATTCATTCACAGTAACGGTGGTGACATTCGACCCTTGTCGACCTGAGATGTCTCCGGCAACATTTAGCCCTGAGCGAAAGAAGTCTTCGGCTTTGACATCCTTTGGATCCTTGCAGAACTTTCCATTCACAAATACTGTATGCAGAAAAAAAAAATTGTTACTATCATAAGGGAATAGTAGAACTTCCATCATAATTGAAATATCATGTTATGCAGTTAATATCGTCTCCAAGCATAATTATAGATGAGGAAATCAGTAAAGATGCTTTAAATGATTCCTAAAACAAGGTAGTAATAAGACTGCGTTCATACCAGCAGAATCGTATTTGTCGACTGCAACACAGAAGTCCTGAAGAGGACTAGGGTCAGAGGCAAAGGCGAGAGAGCAAGCCAAGGCCAACAGGGCCACCGTTGCAACCTGGTACATCATAATACTACCTTTCATCATGTTGGAGGCTGTCTAACTTTTAGTAAAGATTTTGTGTAGTATTGGTCAGGTGAGGGTTGAGAGGTACGTTGCATGGAACATGTGATCTATTTATAGAGGGAAAAGCCACTGAACCGGTCTATGTTTTTGCTCGCACGGTAAGATTAGACTTGGAAAGTCTAGCTTGAGTAGTTATAATTAATCAGGCTTTTATTTTGTTGATCTTTTCTCTAACGACCACTGCTACACACATGATGTTGAAAACCGCAACCAGAATTCGACCACTTCCAAATTGATCATGGACCATGTGTTGTTTTGGTCAATTCAAAATAAAATGTATTATTATGTAAATGATGGACGCTATAGTACAAGTGATGCCGGATGATTTTGAGCATATATTGATCATCTAGGAAGGAAAATGCAGATCATGTTCAGCGGGAGAAATTTAAATGTATTGCTGAGCATTGTGCTAGCACATGAGATAAAGTTTTTAATCATTAAACAATTATTATTATTTTTTATTATATATATGCCGGATAAAGTTTTTGTTGGTGGATACCATTTAATCATTACTCTTTCGTGCTGCTTGTTAGCTTCATATTATTTAATGACTTCCCGTAACCAACAAGTGCGTCCTTATTAAAAATAATATATACAAATTTTAAATAGACAAGTCACGTATAAATTCTTTATAAATTAAAAGAAGTAAAAAAAATATATATTATCTTTACATAGGACTCACTTTTTTTATAAAAGACTTACAAAAGACTTATCTATTTGAAATTTGTATTATTACTCTATTATAAATAAATAAAAGAAATACATAGTGATGGCAAAGGACGTGGATTCGGAATGAGCCTAGCTAGTAGTTGGGATGATCGAAAGTACTCCAACATTGATCGGTTCATAATCTCAATTTCCGTTCTAGAATTGACAGTACTAAATTATCGCGTTGATCCTTTTCCTCCCTTTACTATCTTCAACATCATATTGATCAAAATAATTAAGTTGCCAGGATTGGCAAGTGGGAAATGGTACTTGCCATTTTTTCTCACCTGCACTACTTGACCATTTAGCCTCTTAGGAGCTCATGACTGCCATTTTCTTAATTTTGTCCTTTTCAATTTTTAATAATAAATATCATGTTATGATGTTATTATCAATTGTCAACCTTTACCTGCTCGGGGAACTTCAACAATCTAGATCACAAAGACATCGTCTCCTCGTAAAAACATATTAAAATATTTATTTGATATAATTTGATTTAAAATATAAATTTTATAAATCAAATCTTATTATTTATGTAATGTGAATGGTGTGCTCTACAAATTAATTTAAAAATAGAATAACTCATGTAGAAAAATTATGTGAGTTTTCTATTTAAACATGATTTGCATCTTTTAACATGCTGAGTGTCTTGTTAAGGGGAAAACTAAAAACAAAAAGCTGCAGTTGTTTAAGAGCATTGTAATCCGGCTCCCTATACATTCTTCTTTTCCAAATCTTGAGATGCATTTTGGGGAAAACTTGCATTTCGCCCTCCCATCTAGTTCCCTTCTTTAGGCTTTTTGTTTACGCGTGCTACAGTGGTTCCTGATCTATGGGGAACCATTGTATATCACCAAACGCATTTTTAATTATGTTTGTTTGTCCCTCTCTCACTTCCCCTCCCGTGTTCATTGTGTCTCGTGCCCTATTTGCTATCGGCTCTCTCTCGTACTTGTCCTTCGACGGCAACCCTTTCAACATTTTTCTTGATAGGCAGCCCATTTCATTCTCTCACAAACTCCACACACACAGTCTCTGTCTCTCATGTCGTCAACTTTGAGAGAAATGCTCACTCAATTTCGTTTGTAGCTCTACCATTTTGGGTTTCTATAACTCCATTGTTGAATCTTGAGATAGATCTCGAGAACCCTAGCCGAAACCGTGATATGGTTTCTATATACGCTTCACTAGGGTTTCTACAATGAAATTTTTTGTATAGGTTTAGGGAAAATTTTTGTAAAATCAGTAACCAACCCATCGGCTTTTACTGCTTGTTTGATTTGTGTTTAGTGAAATATGAGACCTGCTATTCAATCTAACTTACCATTTTAGTGTGCTACGAATTTGACATGCTTATGCTTTGTTTCACTGTCAGTGACCAACCCATCTGATTCTATTAATTCTTTGATTTCTGTTTTGTGAAATTTAAGTGTTCAGCTATTCAAGCTAGCTTGCCATTTCAGTGTGCTACGAATTTGACATGCTTATGCTTTGGTTCACTATGAGTGACCAGCCCATATGATTCTACTGCTTCTTTGATTTCTGTTTTGTGAAATTTATGCCTAATTTATTCAATCTAGCTTGCCATACCTTTCTATTACGAATTTCACATAATCAAATGGTTTGTTTCACTGTCAATGACCTTGCCATTTGATTCTACTGCTTCTTTGATTTCTATTTTGTGTCATTTCTGTGTGATTTATTCAATCTTGCTTGCCATTTGATTCTATGAAGAATTTCACATGCAACTCTAATGTGCTTTGTTTCACTGTCAATTACCTTGCCATGTTGATTGTATTGCTTGTTGATTTCTGTTTTGTATAATTGCTGTGTAATTTATTCAATCTAGCTTGCCATTTCACTCTATGTGTAATTTAAGAAAAATCATGTGCTTTGTAAAATCAGTGAGCTTGCCATTTGATTGTATTGCTTATGAAATTCATGTTTTGTATAATTTCTTGGGTTTATTTAATCTAGCTTGTCATTTGATTCTATGAAGATTTTCACATGCTTATGTGCTTAGTTTCATTATCAGTGACCTTGCCATTTCAAAATACTAGATCTTTGATTTCTGTTTGGATAAATATTTTGTAATTTATTCAAGTGATTTTGCCATTTGATTCTATAAATAATTTCACTTGCTTTATGTGCTGAAAATCACTGTCAGTGACCTTGCCATTTCAAAATACTGCTAATTTTGTTTTCTATTTGGATAAATTTTTGTAATTTATTCAAGCGAGCTTGCCATTTTTTCTATGAACAAGTTTTTGTGAATTGTAATCTTCGGTAACCTTTTATAAATTCAGAGTTAAAATCGAATAAGGAAACAATATTTTTCAATTTTGTGTGATTTGCTTCTTTGATTTTTGTTTAGGCAAGCTAACACTTGGTTTTGCTCTCCTATTGCAATGATTGTTGGCTTCATCAGTTGTTGACTTTCTGGTTCTTGTTGTTGATTCCTTATTTACTTTTCCTCACTATCATTGCTTTGTTCTTTGCGGCTTTAATTGTTGATTTGTAAAGGTTGTCGTTGGGGTTGTATGTGTAAAATAATTAGGTTGTGATGATTATAAAATTGAATATGATAAATGTGTAAAATCACAACTTCTGTGAATGGGGTGAGCTCGATATGGCAGGGTAACCCGGATGGCCATTTTTTTTATGAAAGTTTCACAAAGGCAACCGTTTTGTAGTCATTCGAATTATGTTATGTGCTTACCTATGCCTGAATTAAAAAACCATTCTAAGCCTCTTCTCTAAATTTTTATAATACTATTTTGTAATTTATGTGCTTTTCTGTAATTTTTGTTATTCTGCTGTGATTTAGGAATGCTATTTAGTTTTGTTGGTTGGATTACTTTGCCATTTTTGATGTTTTGCTATTCAGTCCTGTTGGTTGGATTAGTTTCATCTCTTTGTTGTTCAGTTGTGTTTAAAATTTTAGCTTGTTATTTTCAAAGTTATCCTGTGACTTATCCATTGTGTTTCAACCTAAAATCTTAATTATTTTTATAAGCCCCTTAGTTGTGAAGTTCTTTGCTTGGTTGGATTATTTACTCCTTTGAGTTGTGGTGCTGTGATACCATGCATATGTGCTGTGATATTTCATCCCGTTTAACAATTTAGATCAAGGCTGTTTAGCTGATTAGACATGCTACTTTGGTTTTTTTTTTTCGTTGCATGCTTTTCTTTTTTAGTTTGATTTTGGTTGTGTATCCCCCTGGCTGTGATAATAACAAAGTTGAGTGGGGATACAGGAAATTTGGCACATACTCTATGATAGAGTAAACTAGACAGCCAATCACTACTGGCAACCGATTATTGCAGCCATGGAGGATGTTGTCACTTATTATGTGTTATCACTCCTTTCTTGAGCCACTTTCTTGGGTTAATTGTTTGGGTATTTTTGGGGGTTCGGCAAGGGAAACTTGAGTGTAGACAATAGAAATGGGCAAAACTCCATGGCAAGGTAACTCGGATGACCAATGATTATTGACAACCAAATTTTGCAGCCATTGAGGACATTGCTGGCCAATCAAGGTTTTGTGAGTTATAGTAAAAATCTTCGGAATATAGTTTGTACTAATTATGCTCACTATTTGTGTACACACTTGAAGCAAAACAAAAGACAACACTACCAATGCCTGTGTCACGTAGTAGTACTAGCAATATCTCACGCTCAGCAAACTATATTTATACAAATTGTATATATTATAATTTATTAGAGTTGTATTCACTTCATTGCATTGCCTTAACCTTCTAGGCCAACTTTATCATAAGAGACCAAGGCAAAACAAGAGTCTTGTGAGACTCACTATTGAGTAATTTTAAATATTTAATTCACAATTTATCTTTCTTTCTTCTTCTTTTTCCCGTCTTAGAACGTTCCTTTTAGATGAATGGAAGTCGGCTACTTGGGTGCATACGATTTTCAGAGCCAATGTTAATTGCTAAGGGGCAAATAATCGGATCCGATTTGCCCTGCACTTGAGTGGATAGCGAATTCTAAGTAATATCTCTATCCATTTTTTCCTAAAACAAATAAAATTAAAACGTAACGGATCTATGCACAATAACGGGTAAATTTATTTCTTGATCAGAATTACTACAATACTCGTTCCTTTTAATGCCACAACTCGAATAGAGAAATTAAGGAAATGAGAGAGTATGTAAGGAACCGTCTTATTTCATTATAATTATTCAAATGACATTACAATAAAGGAAACATATATGAAAAATTTCAGTTTATCCGAATTGTTTAATTAATGGTTCGTTTATACGGTTATTATTTTTTATATTTCTATTTTCAGAACAGTTTCTGAAGATATTTAACCAGATTCTTGTCTACTTGGAAGGCCTTAGTGAGAACATCGGGATTGATGGGAGGCTCAGATCCGAAGACTGCATTGGCTATGGTGATAACCCCCGGATTTTGGCTGCTGAGACCGGCAAAGGCAATGGCATTGGATTTTTCGATATTGAACTGGAAGTGAACAAGACCAACTGGGAATACAAAGACATCTCCGGCATTTAGAACTTTGGTGAAGAGGCGGTTTCCATCATCTCCGTTAGAGGTGACAAAGCCAACGTAAAGAGAACCCTCCATGACAAATAGAACCTCAGTGCCACGAGGATGTGTGTGTGGAGGATTCAGGCCGTATGGTGCAAAATCAATGCGGGCCAAGGATATGCCTAGGGTGTTGAGGCCTGCTAATTCATTCACAGTAACGGCGGTGACATTCGACCCCTGTCGACCTGAGGTGTCTCCGGCAACATTTAGCCCTGAGCGAAAGAAGTCTTCGGCTTTGACATCCTTTGGATCCTTGCAGAACTTTCCATTTACAAATACTGTATGCAAAAAAAAAAAAAAAAATTGTTACTATCACAAAGGAACAGTAGAACTTCCATCATAATTGAAATATCATGTTATGCAGTTAATATCGTCTCCAAGCATAATTACAGATGAGGAAATCAGTAAAGATGCTTTAAATGATTCCTAAAAGAAGGTAGTAATAAGGCTCTGTTCATACCAGCAGAATCGTACTTGTCAACTGCAACACAGAAGTCCTGAAGAGGACTAGGGTCAGAGGCAAAGGCGAGAGAGCAAGCCAAGGCCAACAGGGCCACCGTTGCAACCTGGTACATCAGAATACTACCTTTCATCATGTTGGAGGCTGTCTAACTTTTAGTAAAGATTTTGTGTAGTATTGGTCAGGTGAGGGTTGAGAGATATGTTGCATGGAACATGTGATCTATTTATAGAGGGAAAAGCCACTGAACCAGACTATGTTTTTGCTCGCACGGTAAGATTAGACTTGGAAAGTCTAGCTTGAGTAGTTATAATTAATCAGTCTTTTATTTTGTTGATCTTTTCTCTAACCACTGCTACACACATGATGTTGAAAACCGCAACCAGAATTCGACCACTTCCAAATTGATCATGGACCATGTGTTGTTTTGGTCAATTCAAAATAAAATGTATTATTATGTACATGATGGACGCTATAGTACAAGTGCTGCCGGATAATTTTGAGCATATATTGATCATCTAGGAAGGAAAATGCAGATCATGTTCAGCGGGAGAAATTTAAATGTATTGCTGAGCATTGTGCTAGCACATGAGATAAAGTTTTTAATCATTAAACAATTATTATTATTTTTTATTATATATATGCCAGATAAAGTTTTTGTTGGTGGATACCATTTAATCATTACTCTTTCGTGCTGCTTGTTAGCTTCATATTATTTATTAATGGTTTCCCGGAACCAACAACTGCGTCCTTATTAAAAATAATTTGAACAAATTTCAAATAGATAAATCACATAAAAGTTTTTTATAAAAAATAAATTTTATCTTAAAAAAATTAAAAATAATATATATATTATTTTAAAGTAAGATCTACTTTTTTTTATAATAGACTTACAAAAGACTTATCTATTTGAAATTTGTATTATTACTCTATTATAAATAAACAAAAAGAAATATATAGTGATGGCAAAGGACGTGGATTCGGAATGAGCGTAGCTAGTAGTTGGGATGATCGAAAGTGCTCCAACATTGATCGGTTCAAAATCTCAATTTCCGTTCTAGAATTGACAGTACTAAATTATCGCGTTGATCCTTTCCTCCCTTTATTATCTTCAACATCATATCGATCAAAATAAGTTGCCAGGATTGGCAAGTGGGAAATGGTACTTGCCATTTTTTCTCACCGCACTACTTGACCATTTAGCCTCTTAGGAGCTCGTGGCTGCCATTTTCTTAATTTTGTCCTTTTCAATTGTTAATAATAAATATCGTGTTATGGTGTTATTATCAATTGTCGACCTTTTACCTGCTCGGGGAACTTCAACAATCTAGATCACAAAGACATTGTCTCCTCGTAAAAACATATTAAAATATTTATTTGATATAATTTGATTTAAAATATAAATTTTATAAATCAAATCTTATTATTTATATAATGTAAATGATGTGCTCTACATATTGATTTTAAAAATAGAATAACTCACGTAGACAAATTATGTGAGTTTTCTATCTAAACATGATTTGCATCTTTTAACATGCTGAGTGTCTTGTTAAGGGGAAAACTAAAAACAAAAAGTAGTCGTTTGAGAACATTGTTATGCAGCTTCCTATATGTTCTTCTTTTCCAAATCTTGGGATGCATTTTGGGGAAAACTTGCATTTCGCCCTCCCATCTGGTTCCTTACTTTAGGCTTTTTGTTTACGTGTGCTACAGTGGTTCCTGATCTATAGGGAACCACTGTATATCACCAAACGCATTTTTAATTATGTTTGTTTGTCCCTCTCTCACTTCCCCTCCCGCATTCATTATGTCTCGTGCCCTATTTGCTATCGACTCTCTCTCGTACTTGTCCGTCGACGGCAACCCTTCCGACATTTTTCATGATAGGTAGCCCATTTCATTCTCTCACAAACTCCACACATAGTCTCTATCTCTCATGCCGTCAATTCTGAGAGAAATGCTCACTCAATTTCATTTGTAGCTCTACCATTTTAGGTTTCTATAACTCTATTGTTGAATCCTGAGATAGATCTCAAGAACCTTAGCTAAAACCGCGATATGGTTTCTGTGTATGCTTCACTAGGGTTTCTACAATAACAATTTTTGTATAGGTTTAGGGAAATTTTTTGTAAAATCAGTAACCAACCCATCGGCTTCTACTGCTTGTTTGATTTGTGTTTTGTGAAATATGAGACCTGCTATTCAATCTAACTTACCATTTTAGTGTGCTACGAATTTGACATGCTTATGCTTTGTTTCACTATCAGTGACCAACCCATCTGATTCTTTTACTTCTTTGATTTCTATTTTGTGAAATTTATGTGTTCTATTCAATCTAGCTTTCCATTTCAGTGTGCTACGAATTTGGCATGCTTATGCTTTATTTCATTGTCAGTGACCAACCCATCTGATTCTATTGCTTCTTGGATTTCTGTTTTGTGAAATATATGTGTTCTACTATTCAAGCTAGCTTGCCATTTCAGTGTGCTATGAATTTGACATGCTTATGCTTTGGTTCACTATCAGTGACCAACCCATATGATTCTACTGCTTCTTTGATTTATGTTTTTTGAAATTTATGCCTAATTTATTCAATCTAGCTTGCCATACCTTTCTATTACGAATTTCACATAATCAGATGGTTTGTTTCACTGTCAATGACCTTGCCATTTGATTCTACTGCTTCTTTGATTTCTATTTTGTGTCATTTCTGTGTGATTTATTCAATCTTGCTTGCCATTTGATTCTATGAAGAATTTCACATGCAACTCTAATGTGCTTTGTTTCACTGTCAATTACCTTGCCATGTTGATTGTATTGCTTGTTGATTTCTGTTTTGTACAATTGCTGTGTAATTTATTCAATCTAGCTTGCCATTTCACTCTATGTGTAATTTAAGAAAAATCATGTGCTTTGTAAAATCAGTGAGCTTGCCATTTGATTGTATTGCTTATGAAATTCATGTTTTGTATAATTTCTTGGGTTTATTTAATCTAGCTTGTCATTTGATTCTATGAAGATTTTCACATGCTTATGTGCTTAGTTTCATTGTCAATGACCTTGCCATTTCAAAATACTAGATCTTTGATTTCTGTTTGGATATATATTTTGTAATTTATTCAAGTGATCTTGCCATTTGATTCTATAAATAATTTCACTTGCTTTATGTGCTCAAAATCATTGTCAGTGACATTGCCATTTCAAAATACTGCTAATTTTTTTTTTTGTTTGGATAAATTTTTGTAATTTATTCAAGCGAGCTTGCCATTTTTTCTATGAACAAGTTTTGTGAATTGTAATCTTCGATAACTTTTTATAAATTCAGAGTTAAAATCGAATAAGGAAACAATATTTTTCAATTTTGTGTGATATGCTTCTTTGATTTTTGTTTGGGCAAGCTAACACTTGGTTTTGCTCTCCTATTGCTGTGATAGTTGGCTTCACCAGTTGTTGACTTTCTGGTTCTTGTTGTTGATTCCTTATTTACTTTTGCTCACTGTCATTGCTTTGTTCTTTGCGGCTTTAATTGTTGATTTGTAAAGGCTGTCGTTGGGGCTGTATGTGTAAAGTAATTAGGTTGTGATGATTGTAAAATTGAATATGATAAATGTGTAAAATCACAACTTTTGTGAATGGGATGAGCTCGATATGACAGGCTAACCCGGATGGTCATTTTTTTTTGTGAAAGTTTCACAAAGGCAACCGTTTTGTAGTCATTCGAATTATGTTATGTGCTTACCTATGCCTAAATTAAACAGTCATTCTGAGCCTCTTCCCTAAATTTTTATAATATTGTTTTGTAATCTATGTGCTTTTCTGTAATTTTTGTGATTTAGGAATGCTATTTAGTTTTGTTGGTTGGATTACTTTGCCATTTTTGATGTTCTGCTATTTAGTTCTTTGGTTGGATTAGATTCATCTCTTTGTTGTTCAATTGTGTTTAAAATTTTAGCTTGTTATTTTCAAAGTTATCCTGTGACTTATCCATGCTGTATCAACCTAAAATCTTAATTATTTTTATAAGCCCCTTAGTTGTAAAGTTCTTTGCTTGGTTGTATTATTTACTCCTTTGAGTTGTGGTGCTATGATACCATGCTTATGTGCTGTGATATTTCATCCCGTTTAACAATTTAGATCAAGGTTGTTTAACTGATTAGACATGCTACTTTGGTTTTTTTTTTTTCGTTGCATGCTTTTCTTTTTTAGTTTGATTTTGGTTGTGTATCCCCCTAGCTGTGATAATAACAAAGTTGAGTGGGGATACAGGAAATTTGGCACATACTCTATGATAGAGTAAACTGGACGGCCAATCACTACTGGCAACTGATTATTGCAGCCATGGAAGATGTTGTCACTTCTTATGTGTTATCACTCCTTTCTTGAGCCACTTTCTTGGGTTAATTGTTTGGGTATTTTGGGGGTTCGATAAGGGAAACTTGAGTGTAGACAACGGAAATGGGCAAAACTCCATGGCAGGGTAACTCGGATGACCAATGATTATTGACAACCGAATTTTGCAGCCATTGAGGACATTGCCGGCCAATCAAAGTTTTGTGAATTGTAGTAAAAATCTTTGGAATATAGTTTGTACTAATTATGCTCACTATTTGTGTACACACTTGACGCAAAACAAAAGACAACACTACCCAATGCCTGTGTCACGTAGTAGCACTAGCAATATCTCACGCTCAGGAAACTATATTTATACAAATTGTATATATTATAATTTATTAGAGTTGTATTCACTTCATTGCATTGCCTTAACCTTCTAGGCCAACTTTATCATAAGAGACCAAGGCAATACAAGAGTCTTATGAGACTCACTATTGAGTAATTTTAAATATTTAATTCACAATTTATCTTTCTTTCTTATTTTTTTTCCGTCTTAGAATGTTCCTTTGAGATGAATGGCAGTCGACTACTTGGGTGCATACGATTTTCAGAGCCAATGTTAATATCTCTATCCATTTTTTTCCTAAAACAAATAAAATTAAAACATAACGGATCTATGCACAATAACGGGTAAATTTATTTCTTGATCAGAATTACTACAATACTCGTTCCTTTTATGTCAAGTGTACGATGCCACAACTCGAATAGAGAAATTAAGGAAATGAGAAAGTATGTAAGGAACCATCTTATTTCATTATAATTATTCAAATGACTTACAATAAAGGAAACATATATGGAAAATTTTAGTTTATCCGAACTGTTTAATTAATGGTTCGTTTATGTGGTTATTATATTATATATTTATATTTTCAGAACAGTTTCTGAAGATATTCAACCAGATTCTTGTCTACTTGGAAGGCCTTGGTGAGAACATCGGGATTGATGGGAGGCTCAGATCCGAAGACTGCATTGGCTATAGTGATAACCCCTGGATTTTGGCTGCTAAGACCGGCAAAGGCAATGGCATTGGATTTTCCGGTATTGAACTGGAAGTGAACAAGACCAACTGGGAATACAAAGACATCTCCGGCATTTAGAACTTTGGTGAAGAGGCGGTTTCCATCATCTCCGTTAGAGGTGACAAAGCCAACGTAAAGAGTACCCTCCATGACAAATAGAACCTCAGTGCCACGAGGATGTGTGTGTGGAGGATTCAGGCCGTATGGTGCAAAGTCAATTCGAGCCAAGGATATGCCTAGGGTGTTGAGGCCTGCTAATTCATTCACAGTAACGGCGGTGACATTCGACCCTTGTTGACCTGAGGTGTCTCCGGCAACATTTAGCCCTGAGCGAAAGAAGTCTTCGGCTTTGACATCCTTTGGATCCTTGCAGAACTTTCCATTCACAAATACTGCATGCAGAAAAAAAAAATTGTTACTATCACAAAGGAGCAGTAGAACTTCCATCATAATTGAAATATCATGTTATGCAGTTAATATTGTCTCCAAGCATAATTACAGATGAGGAAATCAGTAAAGATGCTTTAAATGATTCCCAAAAGAAGGTAGTAATAAGATTGTGTTCATACCAGCAGAATCGTACTCGTCGACTGCAACACAGAAGTCCTGAAGAGGACTAGGGTCAGAGGCAAAGGTGAGAGAGCAAGCCAAGGCCAACAGGGCCACCGTTGCAACCTGGTACATCAGAATACTACCTTTCATCATGTTGGAGGTTGTCTAACTGTTAGTAAAGATTTGTGTAGTATTGGTCAGATGAGGGTTGAGAGATACGTTGCATGGAACATGTGATCTATTTATAGAGGGAAAAGCCACTGAACCAGTCTATGTTTTTGCTCGCACGGTAAGATTAGACTTGGAAAGTCTAGCTTGAGTAGTTATAATTAATCAGGCTTTTATTTTGTTGATCTTTTCTCTAACCAATACCACACACATGATGTTGAAAACCGCAACCAGAATTCGACCACTTCCAAATTGATCATGGACCATGTGTTGTTTTGGTCAATTTAAAATAAAATGTATTATTATGTACATGATGGACGCTATAGTACAAGTGATGCCGGATGATTTTGAGCATATATTGATCATCTAGGAAGGAAAATGCAGATCATGTTCAGCGGGAGAAATTTAAATGTATTGCTGAGCATTGTGCTAGCACATGAGATAAAGTTTTTAATCATTAAACAATTATTATTATTTTTGATTATATATATGCCAGATAAAGTTTTTGTTGGTGGATACCATTTAATCATTACTCTTTCGTGCTGCTTGTTGGCTTCATATTATTTATTAAAATGGTTTCCTGGAACCAACAACTGCGTACTTAAAAATGGTTTCCTGCAG
Organism: Cyclocarya paliurus; assembly: GCA_029856935.1. NCBI lineage: Eukaryota > Viridiplantae > Streptophyta > Magnoliopsida > Fagales > Juglandaceae > Cyclocarya > Cyclocarya paliurus. Next base: position 41,144,647 of record CM056945.1, on the reverse strand, counting down.
AAGTACGTATTTGTTCTCTTCCACGAAAATACATTTATAATTACAAATAAAAAAGAAATATATGGTCATGACAAAGATACCCAAAGTACGTGGATTCAGAATATTGACCCGAGCTAGCTTAGTTGCGATGATATTCAAATGTCCAACATCGATCGATATCGGTTCATAATCTCGATTTCCCTTCTAGAATTGACAGTACTAAATTCACACGTTGATTCTTTTCTCTCCCTTTACCTATCTGCAACAATCATATCGATCAAAATAAGTTGCCAGGATTGGCAAGTGGGAAATGGTTCTTGCCATTTTTTCTCACCTGCACTACTTGACCATTTAGCCTCTCAGGACCAAAATTTTGGTGTTTGTTTATATTGTACGTCTAAGATGTCTGCATCATGATGACTTTAGAGGCTAGGAAAAAACTAGAGAAAATGAAAGGGAGAGAGTGAGGCTAGCTAGCTGGCTAGCTCGGTTTATTGTTATTTTTCCCTTTGAGATCGACCATTAACGTCTATATATTATATTATCTGTTTGTGCTAACGTTGTCCGTCCGATATTTATCCAAAAATAAGAGGTGGAGAAAGAAATTAATTAGAATTAATATGATATATGTTAGGACACGACATATACACGACATCTGTTGCATTAGAAAGCGGTACAAGACATTAATATTACATTTGAGCCAGCTTTTACATAAGCCCAATTTTGATCTATCTAAACATGATTTGAGTCTTTTAAAACATTTGCAGGCTTCAAGTTTAACTATTTCATTCTAATGTTGATATCCTTTCAAGTATTGTAAAATATAACTCGAACAACGATAAAAAATAATTGAGATTCTGACTAAACAAACAAATAATGAAAATGGTAAAAAACTATATACATATTTCATTGTACCATAATAATTACATAGGAATATTTACCAACTAAAAAGAATAAATGTACAATACAAAATTACACGTCCAAAACAAAATTATACAGGCCATCAGACCAATTAAAAGAAAAGGGAAATAATAATAAAAATAGTTAGCAAAGAGCTAATCACAGATCCCTTAGGACCCACAAGTTTGCTTATCGATCTAGAGCAGAAAAAATGCAGCTTGGGATGCCCTTCCTGGAGTTCGACATTTCTCTTCTGCTGAGTTTATTGGTGAAGATTGTGGCATGAGTTCCGTCAATCGGATTCTTTCATTGGTAATTCTGTTCTGTAGAAAGAAAATATATAATGATCAGATGTTTTCACTGGTTCCTGCTCATACATCACTAGGCTAAGGATGATGAGATATATGTATATATAGGTGTGTGTGTGTATAAACGGAATGTAAATATTCTGCTTGCCTTATACTTCAAATCTTGCAATTCTCTTTCGAGTGCAGTAAATCTATTCTTGAGCTGCTCCAGGGCCTCTTCAGCATCGGAGGGACTTACATTGGATACTGGTTTTGTTATTCCAACTGCCTGAAAGTTTAGTCCAATTAAAAAAGAATTTCCAGTAAAGCATGTTGGCAAGTATTGGCAAATCACTTTACACATACCTTTAGAACACTTGTACATAAACCCAATAACCTCTGTGCTAACTGAACCTTCTCCTCCTCGGTTTCCTGTTGCAAATTCAGTTTTCTGTTTAGCCTTCAACTCTATTTACTGGTTTAGCATACCCACATCTCTAGTTACTGGTCTAGCTACTGGTGCGCGTGTTTGTGTTGGTTGCTGTGTTATGTTTACAAACCTTCAGTTTGATATTCAACCGATGTTCCTCGTCAAAATCAATATAGGGATTTTTCCCAATGGAAGCACGGAAGCGAGCAAGCTCTTCCTTGACACGTGAAAGAATAACCTCGGTTCGCCGCAGCTTACTGCTGAGTTCTTCATTCTGAGTTTTCAGCATGTTGTTTTCATCCTGTAACATTATTGGACACCGATGACAAAATTGATTTGGAGATAGAGAGGGATGTCCAAGACCATGTGGTTCCAAAATGGTCAATAAAACTGAAATCAAAGTAACTAGATTGACAGGCCTTGATTTTTGCATGATGATGAATGCGCTGCTGGAGGTTTTGCTGACCAGATATCTACTTTACTTCCCCTTCAAGCTCCATCACCTTTTGCTTACCTATGTAGATCTCTATCTACATAGATTAAAGTAAGGCAAAAAACCAGAAGAAATTAAAATCCGCACTAAACAATGGCCATTTTGTTTACAAAATAGAGACTATTTCTACCTTCAACATTTCATTCTCAGTTTTGTGTAACTGATCTTGGCGCCGTACTTTTTCCAATGCGATTTGGACAGCTACCATTTCTGTTGGTTTTAAACAAAGAAGCAAGTAGAGAAAAATAGAGGAAATTCTTGAGAAACCTCAACCCAATTGTTCACAGATTGATTCTATGGTTCTGCCTTTTCATTTCACTTTCATCACATACTTATACTATTACATTGAGACTCACAAATTCATTGATTGAAATACAACTTCCCAAAAACAGCTAACAATAGAATACACTAATAATAGTAAACTAGAAAACTGAAGAGTTTCTGGAAAACATAAATTAACTTCAATAACTCCTCCTTAATTTGTTTTTTCAGCAACTCCAAGCATTGATCTGAAGAATTGAAACTTGTCTCGAGGGAGTGCTTTTGTAAATATATCAGCAAGTTGTTCCTCTGATTTGCAGAACTTCAATGCAATTTCTCCATTTGATTCTACTTCATGCAAGAAATGATATTTAATTGCAATATGTTTAGTTCTACTCACTACAACAAATTATGTTTTTTGGAACGAAAAATTTCATCCCAAAATATTGGCATTTTGTCCCAAAATATTTTTTGGAATGAAAAAAAAGTATCGCAAGGTCGTCCTTATAAAACTGTCCCAAAAAATATTTTGGGACGAAAATCACAAATTCGTCCCAAAAAATATCTTTTGAGACGAAATTAAGTTTGACCGTTCGAACGGATGTTTTTTTCTGGGACGAATTAAATTCGTCTTGGAAAACCGTTCGAACGTATAAAATACCATTCGAACATATGGGACTGTTCGAATGGGTCGGAGTAAATAACGTTCAAACTGGTAATTCATGAAGAAACGTTCGAACGGAGAAATTGATGATCGAATGCAAATAGTGAATTTCCTATTCGAACGATGCGCAACTTTTTCAGTTCGAACGATAATGTATGACATTCGAACGGTTATGTCCGATTTGTATACGTTCGAATGGATGATGAGTGTTCGAACGGTTATTATTTTCATGGACAATCAATACTAATTTAAAACTAAATAGATATTTCTATTTTAAAAATACATTACAAATTGTTCAATAAAATACTAATAATACTAATAAAATTCTCAGTATATGATATATAATTGTTCAATATGCAAAACCACTTCTAATGAAAATTAATTGCTTGGAGGCCTGAATTGTTGCATAAGTATCTGCATTTGAGGCTTCATCTCTCTTTGTTCATCTTCTTGTTGTTTCATGCGCATCTCCATCTCTACTTGTTTTGTCAATTGAGCCTCTAACTCATGCTGTTTTGTAATCTCCATCTCTGCTTGTTTTGTCAATTGAGCCTCTAACTCATGCTGTTTTGTAAACAATTCTTGAATCGTAAAATTTGCATTTTCTAACGTAATAGCAGTAGTGCTTGACGTTGATGAAGAGTTTGAAGGCTTTATACAGCGACCAAAACCCCTCAAATATCCTGAACGTTGCTCTAGAACTTGTGTAAAAATTTCAATATCACTTGTTGATGAATTATGATCTGAAGCAGCTTCAACTCGTAGGGCAAACATTTTATCCTACACACAACATATACGTTTAATATTGACACAATAATTTAAATATGCTTAATTAAAAAAAATTATAATACTTAAATAATTTTCATGAGCATCGGGATGAGTCCACTCTCCATTACTATTAGTATGTGATGCAGCATATAATTTTGTTAGATCATAATTGGTGTCCGACGCTTCCTACAAGAGACATTGTTAAGATATAAAGTTAATATTAAAAACAAACTATATAGAATAAATAAATAAATAAAGTAAATAACCAATTTTTTAGAGAAGCGATGGAAAGATCTTGAGTCTGCGTGATGATGAATCTTCAACTTTGATCTATTGGTTTTGTTTATAGAATTTCGCTCTGCATAGAAATTGTAAAAGTTAGTAAGTAAAAATTATAAATATGACACATAAATAATTAATTTAGTTTACCTTATATGATGGATCATCAAACATGTCACAAAGTTTTTTCCATTCTTCAGGTCGAACATCCTGAAAAGGATGCTCACGTGCTTCTTCCTTGTTCTCGTACTTTTTGTAATGCTTATGACACCTCGCCTTATACTTGCGGAATGCATTACACATCAACTCTTCAACAGTCCTAAACTCCTCTCTCCGACCATAATTTAGTTCAAAGTCATCCTTAAAAGAGTATATATACAAAGACATTATCATTTAGAATATTAAATAATATTAATATAAATTTATTATTTAAATATTACGTACCAAACAACGTTTTTTTATAAACTCTTTCGCATCTTGGGGGACTTTATGCCATGAACTCGTAGCCAAAGGAGCAAAAGTCCTTGTAAGAGCACCCACATGCGATGTAAGCCAAGCTGCTTGTTGTCACTCGCCTCCGGTATGTTCATCAAGAATGTTAACCTTAATCTTACCTACTTTACGATATTTCTCTAACGTCACACCTCTAGTAGTGCCTCGTCTATGACGAGATTGTACTGTTATCTCTATAAAATAATATTAGTTATTTACCCCGTATCAATTAGCATATATCTTAATTGAAAAAATGAGTAGTAGCTATTTACCTTGTTCCGTAGAGTCAGTCTCTAATGGCAAGTCAGACGGAGAGCTAGAAACAGGTGGAGATGGGATGTGAACTTCCTTCCTCTTTGGTGGCATAATTGCGAGATACTGTATAATGTGAATACAAACTGGTCAATCATCTGTATCAGTTTCATTTATAGATTTGGTCTCATCATCTGTAGATACTTCAAATGACTCAACACTTTGATCAACTGTCGCCTCAACTATATTAGCTTCAATATCTTCCCTATGTAATAGGATCATCTCATACTGGCTCAAATCCACAAATAAGTTAAAGGCAGGTTGACTCTCTTGGTATGCTTCTTGAGTAGAGGGATCATCTTTTTCTTCATCTTGTCCCTTTGCCTCAGGGATAACATCATAAATATTTCTAGGAGAAAATTTTTGTACTACTTGCCATTGATTTCCTAACTGTGGATCGTCTAAATAGAATACTTGAGATGCTTGGGAAGCCAAAATGAAAGGATCATCTTCATACCATTTTTTTGATGTATTAATACTCAGAAAATATTCATCCTGGCATTTTTCTCTTCGAGGATTGCTTAAATCCCACCAATCACACTTAAACATATAAACCACAAGCTCCCCCACATATCTCAATCCGATTATATCTACGATAACTCCATAGAAATCAATATTGTCTCCATCATGACTCCCTTCGACAAGGACACCATTATTTTGTGTTTTCCTAGAAAGTTCTCGATCAATTGTGTGATACCTACTTCCTTGAGAAATACATGCAGAATATCGAGCAGCACATCTCGAGGGGCCACGCGCCAGTGCATATAGTTCATCTGATATATCGTTCGGATTACTCCCATGCATTTGTACAACCTACATATTAAATAAAGTATAAACATTCAACCGTTAACAATAGTAATATTTTAATAAGTAATAAAATTACATCTGTATTAATGTCATTACCCGTTGTTCGAAGCATTTCGGGAACTCCTGTTCATGTCTCAAGTCTATAGCATTTACTCCCAATTCTTTGACCATGTTAATATGATTACTAAAATTAAAAATTACCAACAATATGTATGTTTATATAATTGTTTAATAAGTAAATTCAATAATTAATTAACAATTAATTTAAATTTACTTCAAGTGGCTCTCTATCTCTGGGCAATTATTTAGCACGTACCATTGAGTTTTCTCGAATTCCCGTTCACACAAATCATAACCACTCTGAACACCAAGTGTACATACTTGTTGGGAAAATACAGAAAATCCATTCCGTTGTCTTGCTTGATCAACATCAAAATTTCTTTCTGGCCGATCAAACCTTGTGTCAACCCCGTGGAAGTATTTGGAACAGAATGTATGCCACTCATCATCAATATATGTTTCTGCAATTGATCCTTCTGGATGGGCCTTATTACCCACTGTGCGTTTCAACTTTCCAAAAAATCGTTCAATAGGATACATCCACCTATATTAGACTAGTCCTGCAAGTCGAGCCTCACGTGGCAAATGAACGGCTAAGTGAACCATGATGTCGAAAAATGAAGGTGGGTAAATACTCTCCAACTTACACAATATTAGTGCAATTTCTCGTTCCATACGATCCAAAACTTCTAGGTTCAACGTTCTAGTACATAAATATTTAAAAAAGGCACCCAACTCAATTAATGCAACCCGCACATCTCTAGTAAAAAATCCACGGATACCAACAGGCAATATACGTTGTAAAAATACATGACAATCATGGCTTTTTAGTCCAGTAATTTTCCAGTCATTCGTTTGCACACATCTTGTTAGATTTGAGGCATACCCATCCGGTAATTTAATTTTCTTCAACCACTCACAAAATGTAGCCCTTTCGTTCCTTAACAATGTATACCATCCAATTGGCATGTAAACAAACAAGCCATTTTGTTGCAAGTGCATTTGCGGTCTAATTCCCCACCGCTTTAGATCTTTCCGTGAGTTTATATTATCCTTCATTTTACCTTCAATTGACATCAACGTTCTTAACACGGACTCGTATATATTTTTTTCAATATGCATAACATCGAGACTATACCTCAATTTTAACATTGACCAGTAGGGTAGTTCAAAAAAATACTCTTCTTTGTCCAATTCAACTCTAATGCACTTCATTTTCTCTTCCGTTATTTTTTACCAAAATCATTACTTCTGACATTCGCAAACTGTGTGATAACATCGTCGCCAGACAATAATGGTGGAGGGTGCCCCCATTCAACAAAATCATTAAACATCCTACCATTTCTACCCCATTTATGATCACCACGTAAAAATCGACGATGACCCTATAAAACATAGTTTCTTCCCATACGTAAGCCATTCAGATTGGGTATATTTGTTACAAGTCAGACATGCCAATTTCCCCTTAGTGCTCCAACCTGACAAGTTTCCATAAGCAGGAAACTAACATATATCAAACTAACATATAGTCCATGCATATATCAAAACATATAGTCCATACATATATCAAAACATATATCAAACTAACATATGGTCCATACATATATCAAAACATAAATCAAACTAACAAATTTGCAACAACACATCCACATGCATAAAATAAAACATATAGTCCATACATATAGCCAATTAACATAATAAGCATTTTCCTCAGGGTTGAACGCATATTATGCATTTTCCTCAGGGTTGAACGCATTTAAGGCATTTTCCTTAGGGCTGGACACATTTGATGCATTTTCCTCAGGGTTAAACGCATTTGAGGCATTTTCCTCAGGGTTGATCGCATTTAAGGCACTTTCCTCAGGTGTCTTCAACGCAGGTTCATCTATTTGTTTTCGCTTTCGCTCCAGCTTCGCCACTTTTGGTTCCAGATTTTTCGCATACAAGTCCACAGACATCTTCAACTCTTTATTTTCTCTTTTTAATATTTGCTTCTTTTTTTTTTATTTGTAAGCTTATTATTTAATTCACTTACTTATTTTTTAAGCATCTCTATCTCACTTACCCTGATGAGTAACCTTCGGCTCATGGTAGTAACAACAACTGCATATTGAGATGTCAGTATTCTCGCTTCATCCACGACCTCTGCATCACTCTTGCTTAAGAAATAGTTATCTGTCGATATCATGGCATTGATAACATCAGGAGTGAAGATTAATGTTTGTGGCAAATATAGTTCCCGATTCAAATCAAGAACAATATTAGAAGGCTGATGGCCGGCCATTTGTAATGCGTTTGTGAGAAATGCAAAAATATGAGATGACGGAGAAATGTAAGAAATGCAGAAATGTGAGTTTGTGAGAAATGTGAGTTTGTGATAAATGTGCACAAGGACGATAAGAAAATTTCTGGATGTATATTTTCAGAATTTACGGATGTATATTTTCAGAATTTACCGATGTTGTCCGTCCTTACAAAATTTGTCTCGAACGGATGGTATCTTTTATGAAACACTTTTGGTGGGGCTCGATGCAATTCTAGATTTTCTGCCTGGATTTTATGGTGTGTTTTCCACCAATCGAGATGAGAGATTCTCGATAATTTCCTCCTCCGTTTATATATTTTAAACCCCAAATGCTCTCTCACCACCAATCAAGATGCGAGGTTCTCCTTGTGAAGCATGCAAATTTTTTAGAAAGAAATGTGTTCGGGGATGTGTTTTTGCTCCTTATTTCAATCATAAAGGCGGATATATCCAATTTTCCCTCGTTCATAAGGTTTTCAGTGCAGGTAATGCATCGAGGCTTCTTGCTCGCATCCCGGTCAATAATCGTTATGAAGCGACTACCACACTTACATATGAAGCGCAAGCTAGGCTTCAAGATCCTATCAATGACATTTTTTCAGTTATTTTTGCTCTTCAACATCAGGTTCTCTTTTCATATATAATCATTGAAATCCTAATATGCTCTGTCTCCTAATTAATAAATGGCATTCTACTTTATTTTCTGCAGGTTGTAAATCTACAAACTCAACTAGCAACTCTAATGAAGGAGACAGAGCAAAGTTTTCTCAATGCTTCTGTCAATGCAAACCCACAAGATGTCCAAAGTGGGTTTCAATCGGGGAGTATCAATAATGCCTCAACAATATTATACGACCAAAATGAGATGACGGAGAGTTCTTTTGGGAACTCCGGAAGTTTACTCAACCCTGAGGAAAATGCAAGAATTAATGCTTTATTTGAAGAGTTAGTTGCGGTTGGATATATTCCTAAAGAATAGTGGTGGTGGCAATGCTAAGGTGGTGGACATTAAAGATGGAAGATGCAGTATTTTAATTTTAATGGAAGATATCAACTGAAGCATAATTGATATTTTTAATTAATGTTTCTAAATTTGATTAATTATGTATTATATCTTTCTATGACTTTATATATAAATCAATAGTCTGTATTATATCTTTCTAAGTTTGATTGCATTTTGGTTTGTTTGTGAATATGCATCAACATGATTAATTACACTACAAATTATCAACTAATTATACTTTTATGTATAAGTTTTCGTTTGAATGTAAAACATAAAACGTTCGAACGTAAATACCGTTTGAACGTAAAACATAACCCGTTCGAACGTAAAGTCTAAACTGTTCAAACGTGTTCGTTTCAAATTTCCATTCTTCTTCAACAATGGAAAACGCATGAACAATTTTTCAAAGAATTCCAACATAGTAATAACAACACAGTAATATAAATAACATAAGTATAATAACAACATAGTAATATAAACAATAATATCAAAGAATTCCAACAATTTTTCAACAAAGTAAGGAAATCATAGAAAGTAAAAATATTATAAAAAACATACCGATAATGAGATGAAAATTACGTGTACTGAAAAGGAACTCCACAAAAAGTAGTAGAAATAAGAGTTTTAATTTGAAAATAGTTGGGACTGGATTAAGGGAGAATGGCGCAGCTTTGTTCGTGAGGGAGTGAGAGTGGCAAGAGAGGGAGATTCTGATTTCTGAGATCTGTTGCAAATATTTGAAGAAAGTTTCCTGTTCGAACGATTATTTACTAACTGTTCGAACTGGAAACCATGAAGCAGGACAAATTCCCTCCTAAAGTTTCACGTTCGAATGGGTATTTGCTATCCGTTCGAACTTCAAACCATGAGAGGGAAAAATTCCCTCCTAAAGTTTCACGTTCGAATGTGAAATGATTCATAGCAAACCGTTCGAACTCTAATTATTTACAGTTCGAACAGTTTGCTAAATATTTATGAATATTTACTTTTAACACTATACTATTACATAAAATAACAACATTAATATATATAGACATATATAGTACTATCATATATATTAGACTATATATATTATTACACTATAAATAACATATATATATACTATCATATATAGTGTCAACTCTTATAGTTACTTATATGAATATATAGTACTAATTAAATTTATTAATTATAGTATATATATTATTATATATATATGATACATTAAATTAATATACACCTATATTAGTACTATATATTATAGTTACTTATATGAATATATAGTACTATTTACATTTATTAACTATGGACATCATCTATATATAATAATATATATTACAATATATCTATAATAACATAAATTCTAAAATATAAAATATATAGAATATATAATATATGATGAAAACCGTTCGAACGTATAAACATGACCGTTCGAACGGTACTGCATATATAACTTCTCCCCAACGGTCATTTCCACGGACACTGATCAAACGGTATCTTCAAAAATACTCCCAAAACCTCCATCCCCGTCGTTTAACGACGCCGTTGCTGCCGTGAACAGTACCCACTCGAAGCTTCCAACTCTTCTACACCAGTATGCTCATTTTCTAACTATTTTACCATTTAAATTTAGATTTTTGATAGATTATTTGTTTAAAATAGGATAAATCAATTTATCCATCAATACTCACCGTAGATTTGCTTAAATCTATAGTAGGAAGGTTTATTTTAGTTTAGTTTTGTTTTGTTTGTTGAGAAATCCATGGAATCGAAGGATTCCATGGATTTCAATGGCTGAGTCGACTTAGCGATGTATCGTTCGAACGATTTGTAGGGGCGTTCGAATGGTACTAGCCAAACAGGAATTACATTTAACCCGTTCAAACGTTGTTAGGTCGTTCGAACGGTACTAGCCAAACAGGAATTACATTTAATCCGTTCGAACGGTACTAGCCAAACAGGTTAATTACACTTAACCCGTTCGAACGTTGTTAAAGCGTTCGAACTATACTGGCCAAACATTTAACAAGTTCGAACGGTATAAATAAATTTAATATTAGTGAATGTGTATTTTTATTCATAATTGTAGTTCCATTAGATCTTAGTAAGAATATATCTTATTTTATAATTAAATTAATATAGAATTTAATCACATTTTGTTAAATATTTTTATTATTAATATTGTATTGATAAGTTATTAATTAATTCTATATTACACGTTCATTATAATGTCTTCTTCTAGAGTGGGACGTAAGCGACGCAGTTAGGCAGAGACTAGTATCAGTACCCCTGCTAGGGAGAGGACTGTTTCACTAGAGCGACAGGTGAAGCTTTCTGACTTCCAGAGTCTTGTCTGGGAGGGTCATTCCCTGCCATCAGTCTTCAGCGATCGTGGTTGGGGACCTATCTTAGATAGTCCAGAGAACTCATTGGAGACTGTCGCCTATATTGACATTGTTTATGAGTTCTATAGAGAGTTCGGTGGTGCCAGCCCAGATGATGGAGGGGCATATAGCATCTCTGCCTGAGGAGTTTCGATTGTATTTTCACGGGACCGACTATCTGAGCATCTTCGTATTCCTAGGCTGCCAGATGCATATCCAAACATAGTGCCTAGAGAGTCTGATCCTTTAGTTGAGGTAGAGACAGCTGAGGAGGAGGCACCAGTTTATTATACAGATGAGGTCGACCTCATTGTTGATCATGAGGTGAGGGATTTGGTTGTTGGTCCAGATGCTCCCCTGTATGACGAGGCGAAGAGCATCAAGCAGGCAGATCTATCTTCGTTCTTCAAGATCCTGAATTTGATAATCGCCAACAACATCGACCCTCGGCAGCACAAAACAGAGGTTGGCATTGATCAGACGAAATTTATGATACAGGTCGCTCGTGGCATTCCTATTGACCTGGTGGGGTAGATATTCGATAGGATTCGATCAGAGTCCCGGTACATTTCCACAGATATACTGCCATTCGGGATCCTGATCACCCGATATCTATTATTTGTCTGTGTTGTGCCTGATGTTGCTGAGCGTAAACGGTAGTCGATGGGACCGATCAACAGCACTACCCTCTCACGTAGCATAGGACACTCGAGACTGCGTCTTCGTGGATAGCATCCAGACCCGGTTGATCCTCAGAGAGATGCACAGCCAGGAGATCATGGACCACAGGCCGAGGCATCAGTACATAGCGCTACACATGAGGACATGGCTAAGATCGTGCGTGCAGCAATCAGTGGACAGACATCAGCGCTGATCGATGCAGTGTGTATTGAGGTCCGTTCTGCTATGTCTGATTTTTGTACTGAGATTATTGATAGCATCTCTGAGTTACGTACGAAGGTTGATGCCATGTTTGCGACTCAGGTCACCATTAGTACTCGACTAACACAGATAGAGGAACGTTTAGCTGCAGTTGAGGAATTGTGCAAAAAGTTGGGGTCTTAGTATTTTCTATCTTTTATTTATTTATTCTTTTGTTTTTAGAATGGACAATATTTAGTATTTTGTAAATTCACTATTTATTTATGAAATAACCTAATTTTATATTTCCTGAACTAATTATTGATTTATATTATTCATATTATTTAATCAATAAATTTATTATAATTACTAGTTAATATAAATATAATTCTCTTTTTTAAAAAAAAAAAACATATGCTCACCGTTCGAACGGTCAAAAGTTACGTTCGAACGGTATATCAATTTTCCGGTATAATAATTTAACTTATCGTGCCAAAATTTACGTTCGAACGACACAATTAGACGTTCGAATGATGAATCATCACTGTTCGAATGTTTCCATTTTTAGGGACGCCATATTTCATCCCTAAATATAACGTTCAAACGATTTATATTGCGTTCGAATGGAAAACGTCTTTTTGGGACAAAAAATAAAATTCGTCCCTAAATCTCACTTTTTGGGATGATTTTCATTTCATCCCAAAATAAAATCGTCCCAAAATGTCATTTTTGTTGTAGTGACTATGCTAGACAGGATTTTTGGCAATTGCTATAGCTGATTTATTATCACAGAAAACTTCAGTAGATCCCAATTGTCTTCCCCCATATCTTCAAGTATCATTCTCAACCAAATGGCTTGGTTTGCACAACCTACAGTTGCCACATACTCGACTTCAGCAGTAGATTGTGCCACATTACTTTGCTTTCTCGAACTCAAGGAAAACATAGTAGCTCCTAGGCTGAAACAATAGCCTGAAGTGCTCCTTAAATCATCACATGAACCTGCCCAATCACTGTCTATAAATCCCACTAGTGTTGTATTTGATGTTTTCTTATACCAAAGCTGATAGTTCTTGTAGGTACCTTAGAATTCTCTTTGCTGTTCCAAGATGAATTTGACTAGGACATTGCATAAATCTTGAAAGTAAACTAGTGGCATATAGGATATCTGGTCTAGTATTACACAAAATACAACAAGCTTCCCACAAGACTTCTATAGATCGATGCATCCACTTTCTTTCCACCATCATCCTTTTTCAATTTCTCATTAGGAATTAATAGAATAACTACTGATTTGCAACCTCTTAAAAGATCTTCAATGTACTTCCTCTTAGAACAAAAAATTCCCTCAGCCTCTTGACTCACTTCCATGCCTAGGAAATAATGCATATTTCCTAAGTCGTTGATCTCAAAACTTGCCATCATGTCCCTTTTAAATTTTTCAATCATTTCAATGTTACTTCCTATAAAAACCAAATCGTCTACAGAAAGGGATACAATGACTAGATCACCACTGTCTTGAGACTTTATGCATAGTGTAGGCTTACTTTTGCTCCTCTTGAAGCCTTGCTTAGAGAAATATTGATCAATTCTCCCTACCAGGCCCTTGGTGCCTATTTTAATCCATACAAAGCCTTTTTCAGTTTATAGACTTTGCCTTCTTCCTTTTCAAACCCCTCAGGTTGATCCAAAAAGACCTCTTCTTCCAACACCCCATTTAGGAAGGCTGACTTCACATCTAATTGCAAAACTTTCCAACCTTTTTAAGCAGCAAGTGAAACCAAAGCTCTAATGGTGTCCATCCTTGCAACAGGAGTAAAAGTTTCATTGCAATATATTCCATGTTGCTGCACATACCCCTTAACAACCAACCTTTCTTTATGCTTCAAGATAGAGCCATCAAGATTTAGTTTAGTCTTATAAATCCATTTTACTCCAATAACATCTTTATTTGCAGGTAAAGAAACCAACTCCCAGGTTTCATTTTTCTCAATCATTCTGATTTCTTCTCTCATAGCTTTTTGCCAGACTTCCTCATTTGAAGCTGCTGCAAAACTGTTTGGTTCAAGTGTAGCATAATTACAATGCTCATAGACTTCACTAAGAAGTCTTGTTCTTTTTATCGGTGATTCAGGAGTTCGCTCTTCTTCACTGTCATAAAAAAACACTCGAGTAGCTCTAGGACTTTTTGTGTGAGTTTGTTGAGAATTACTTGCTTCAGTTTCAGTTTCTTCTTCTTCTATCTCAGTTAATGGTTGAACTGATATATCGACACTTTGTTGAACAACTTTCTCAGCTTCCCAGTCCCAAAATGCGTCTTTATTGAACTTTACATCTCTACTAACAATCAGTTTTCTAGTTTCCAAATTGTAAATTTGAAAATCCTTTGAAACTGAACTAGAACCCACAAATACACACTTTTCAGCTTTCTCCTCTAGCTTGGTTCTTTTCCAGGATGGAATATGAACATAACATATACACCCAAACACCCTTAAGAAACTTGCAGAGGGTTTTATTCCACTCCAAGCTTCATAAGGAGTCTGTTTCCCCACAGTTTTAGTTGGTAATCTGTTCAATGGAAACACAGCAGTGTTTATTGCTTCACCCCAAAATTCCTTGCGTAGTTTCTTCTCGTGCAACATGTTTCTAGCCATTTCTATTACAGTTCTATTTTTTTTTCTCTCAGATACTCCATTCTGTTGAGGTGAGTATGCCACAGACAACTGATGTTCTATGCCTTCAAATCCACAAAATTTTTCAAATTCTCTTGAGTTATACTCGCTACCTTGATCACTTCTTATTGTTTTAATCTTATAGTCTGACTGTTTTTCAACTAACAGTTTGCACTTCTTAAAAGTTGCAAAGACTTCAAGTTTTTCTCGAAGGAAATAAACCCAATTCATTCTAGTAAAATCATCTATGAAAAGCATGAAATACCTGTTGTGATTGTGAGTTGAAGACCTCATTGGTCCACATACATCAGTATGGATTAGTTGCAGATTTTCCTTGGCTCTCCAGCTGCTCTATGATGGAAATGGATGTTTATGTTGTTTTCCAACCATGCATCCTTCACAGATTGGTGTCTTCTTTACTAAGAGAGGTAGGTTTATTATCATTTCCTTTTGATGCATTAATCTCAGTGAATTAAGATTGTAGTGGCCAAATCTTTGATGCCACAATCTTGTTTCATTTCACAGTTGCCACCATAGCTTTAGGAAAATTCCATTGAATAGGAAAGTTCCTACTTCTCCCCATTTTTATTTCAGCTAACTTCACCTTATTCTTCTCATCATAAATTCTACATAAGTTATTTTCAAAACTTAAGGAGTAACCATTTTCCATCATTTGGCCTACACTCAATAAGTTTTGATCAAGAGATGGAACTAACAACACATCTTTGATAAACTTAGTACCTTTTTTGGTTGAGATGGCCATTGTCCCCTTTAGCTTCAACAAGGCCACCATTTCCCATCTTTACCTTTGTTTTGACAGAAGTATCCAAACCGAAAAAAATAGTTTCATCAGATGCCATATGATTGCCACATCCACTGTCTATAAACCAGAGTTTATCTTCTCGGGTGAGTGCTTGACATGCAAAGAATAAGTGCTCATTTTCCTCATTTTCTTCTGAATAATTTGCTTGCTGATTATTCTTATATCTGTAATCCTTTTCCATGTGCCCAAATTTTTTACAATTCCAACATTGTGGCTTCCCGGCATGATAACAATTTTTTTCTAAATGGCTTGTCTTCTTGCAGATACCACAAGGACTAAATTCACCCATCTTACCTATCATCTTGCTTTCTTTTTGAACATGATCAGAATTCTTGTAATCCTTTTGAGGCTTCTTTTTGTAATCTTTTACTTTTCTATTTTTCAGATTCACTTTAGATTGAAATGCATGCTCTAAGGAACCATCATTCCTTCTAGCCAATCTTTGTTCATGGGCTTGGAGAGATCCCATTAATTCAGTAACTAAAAGTGTTTGCAAGCCTTTAAATTCTTCAATAGCTGCTACTATATGATCATACTTCTCGGGTAAGCTAATCAAAATTTTTTGAACCATCCTTTGATCAGTCACCTTTTCACCATGAGCACGCATTTGATTGGCAATTTATTTCTTCAGAGTCTTTCATTTTCAAATTTTCAAACTCTCTCCTTAAACCTTGAAGTTTGATGAGGTTTAACTTAGCATTTCCTTGAAATTCTGAATGCAGAATCTCCCATGCTCCCTTTGAAGTATTGGCCCTCATCAATCTTGGAAAGATTGATTCAGAGACTGCCTACTGTAGGATGAATAAAGCTCTTGCATCCTTGGTGCTTTCTTACTTGCTTTGAGTTGAATCCGAGACTCCTTCTTTTGGTATTGTCACTCATTTTTCCACAACATCCCATAGATCTTGAGATAGGAAAAAGACCTTCATTTTAATGCTCCAATAATAGTAGTTTTCACCACTGAAAATAGGAATTGATATTGTTGCTCCAAAGGTAGCCATTTTCGACCCTCAGATGAACCTGGTTAGCTCTGATGCCAATTGTTGGTTTTAAACAAAGAAGGAAGTAAAGAAAAATAGAGGAAATTCTTGAGAAACCTCAACCCAATTGTTCACGGATTGATTCTATGGTTCTGCCTTTTCATTTCAATTTAATCAAATACTTATACTATTACATTGAGACTCACAAATTCATTGATTGAATACAACTTCCCAAAAATAGCTAACAATAGCAAACACTAATAATAGTAAACTAGAAAACTGAAGAGTTTATGGAAAACATAAATTAACTTCAATAATTTCAGCCTGCTTTTGATCAATTTCCTCCAGCCATCTAGAAGATGAGCCCAACAAACTTAGGAATGGTAAAGGCAACAAAATAACAAAAAACATAATTAAGTAGTTGTTAAGTGATAGTTGCCCACCCACGCCTCTCCTTGACGAATTCATTAAGCTGCTTCTCTAGCTTAACCACCTTCTGCTCCTGATTGAATGAAGGATTCAATTTGGGATAACAAAAACTGAAATTCAATTCAAGCAACTTCTGGTAATTTCAAAGTATGAGATTCTAAACTATGAAGCCTTCTCTGGAACCTTCTTAGTTGTCTTCTGCACTTGCTCATTATCCAACATTGATTGGGATTAAGGGTGGGTAGCGGGGCCTCGCACCTTGCCCCCATCTGTCCCAACTTCTCATGGGCACCCCGCTGTCCGCCAAATGAGGGTGGCGGGGCAACCCATCCTACATCTGGGCCCCCAACGGGGGCGAGGGGTGGGTTAGGCCCAACCCCAACCCCAGCCCGCACCCCACATCATATATATATATATATATATATTTATATATTTATACAAATTGTATATATTATAATTTATTAGAGTTGTATTCACTTCATTGCATTGCCTTGTCCTTTTAGGCCAACTTTTATATAGGAGGCCAAGACAATATAAGTGTCTCACTTGAACAATGTGGGATTCACTATTGAGTAATTTTAAATATTTAATTCACCATTTATCTTTTCATTTTTTATTTTTTTATTTTATTTGTCTTCGAACTTTCCTTTGAGATGAATGGTGGTTGGCTACTTGGGTGTATACGTTGTTCAAAGCTAATTACTACAGGGCAAATAACCGGATCCGATTTTCCATACACTTGAGCGGATAGCAAATCCTAAGTAATATCTCTATCCATTTTTTCCTAAAACAAACAAAATTAAGACGTAATGGATCTATGCACTATAATGGGTAAATTTATTTCTTGATCAGAATTACTACAATACTCGTTCATGCCACAACTCGAATAGAGAAATTAAGGAAATGAGAGAGTACATAAGGAACCGTCTTATTTCATTATAATAATTCAAATGAAATTACAATAAAGGAAACATACATGGAAAATTTCAGTTTATTCGAACTGTTTAATTAATGGTTCAGTAATGTGGTTATTTTTTTATATATTTGTATTTTCAGAACCGTTTCTGAAGATATTTAACCAGATTCTTGTCTACTTGGAAGGCCTTGGGTGAGAATATAGGGATTGATCGGAGGCTCAGATCCGAAGACTGCATTAGCTATGGTGATAATCCCTGGATTTTGGTTGCTAAGACCGACAAAGGCAATGGCATTGGATTTTCCAGTATCGAATTGGAAGTGAACAAGACCATTTGGGAATACAAAGACATCTCTGGCATTTAGAACTTTTTTGAAGAGGCGGTTTCCATCATCTTCGTTAGAGGTGACAAAGCCAACGTAAAGAGTACCCTCCATGACAAATAGAACCTCAGTGCCACGAGGATGTGTGTGTGGAGGATTCAGGCCATAGGGTGCAAAGTCAATGCAAGCCAAGGATATGCCTAGGGTGTTGAGGCCTACTAATTCATTCACAGTAACGGCGGTGACATTCGACCCCTGTCGACCTGAGGTGTCTTCGGCAACATTTAGCCCCGAGCAAAAGAAGTCTTCAGCTTTGACATCCTTTGGATCCTTGCAGAACCTTCCATTCACAAATACTGCATGCAGGAAAAAAAATTGTTACTATCACAAAGGAACAATAGAACTTCCATCATAATTGAAATATCATGTTATGCAGTTAATATAGTCTCCAAGCATAATTACAGATGAGGAAATCAGTAAAGATGCTTTAAATGATTTCTAAAAGAAGGTAGCAATAGGACTGTGTTCATACCAGTAGAATTGTACTTGTCGACTTCAACACAAAAGTCCTGAAGAGGACTAGGGTTAGAGGCAAAGGCGAAAGAGCAAGCCAAAGCCAACATGGCCACAGTTGCAAGCTGCAGGTACATGAGAACACTACCTTTCATCATGTTGGAGCATATCTCTAACTTTTAGTAAAAATTTTGTATAGTATTGCTCTGGTGAGGGTTGAGAAATACGTTGCATGGAAACATGTGATCTATTTATAGAGGGAAAAGCCACTGAACCAGTCTATGTTTTTGCTTGCACGGTATATACGATTAGACTTGGCGTTAGAACTAATGAAGAGTAATGCAGGTGAGATGTTTGCCAGAAGGATTCACAGCAGAATAAAACGATACTCATAGGAATTATTCCATTCTCATTGCCGTTTCATGTACATCATGGTATATATTTATAGTGTGTATTACATATCAGTCTTTACTATGTGTACCACTCATGTAGTGGCAAGTGGCTGTAGAGAATCATCATTCTGTTATAGGTGGTGCGTGCAAATGTGAGTTGTTTGTGTGCAAAGGCTGGTGCAGCAGACTGAGGTGCAGGGCACTGAGGTGCAGCAGACTGAGGTGCTTTAATACCCTCCTGCAATTCAAGCATCACTGATTTGAGAGTGAGGCTTGATCGTAGAAGCTGGAAGCGCATAGTAGATAGAGGCTTGGTCATAATGTCAGCAATTTGTTCTTTGCTAGAGATGAATGATACCTGAAGTGTCTTGGTTGCAACCCTTTCGCGAACAAAGTGAAAATCAAGCTCTACATGCTTGGTCTGAGAGTGAAGGATAGGATTGACAGATAAGTAGGTAGCTTCTAGGTTGTTACACCACAAGGTAGGGGTGAGTTAAAAAGAGACCAAGTTCTTGTATTAAATTTTGCAACCAAAATATTTCACAAGCTGTATTTGCTACAAATTTATACTCAGCTTCGGTTGAGGATCGGGCAATAGTGGCTTGTTTTTTTGAGCCCCAAGAGATGAGATGGCTGCCAAAGTAAATACAAAAACCCCTAGTAAACTTGCGATCATCCGGGCATCCAACCCAATCGGCATAAAAAAAGGCAGAAATTTTGAAGGAGGAAGTGGGAGAAAAATGTAAGCCAAGAAGAGGTGTATGTTGAAGATAACGAAGGATCCTTTTTACAACCTGCCAGTGAGGGAGTCTAGGGCAGTGCATGAACTGGCAGACTCTGTTTACTGCAAAGAAGATATCAGGCCTAGTAAAAGAAAGGTATTGTAAGCTACCTACAACACTTTGATAGAGCTAAGGATCTTCGAATGTACACCCATCAAGAGATGTAAGTTTGACCGAGGAGCACATAGGGGTAGTGACTGGTTTTGACAGGTGCATATTGGTGCGGTGCAAGAGGTCAATGATATATCTAGATTGAGAAAGATAAAGTCCAGAGGAATTCCTAGTAACTTGAATGCCTAGGAAATAATGAAGCATATCCAGATCCTTCACAGGAAAAAAAGTACTTAAGGAATGAATGAAATCAGAGATAATTTATGAACTAGTGACTATCAAATCATCAACATAAACAAGAATGTAAATGCAGTCAGAGCCAGTTTTCAACATAAACAGAGAGGAATCAGAACGAGATGCAACAAATCCTAGAGAAATTAATGTGTTAGATAATTTTGCAAACCAAGCCCGTGGGGCTTGTTTCAGCCCATAGAGTGATTTTTTTAACTTACACACGTGAGAGGGATAGTCAGGATTCACAAAACCAGGTGGTTGTTGCATGAACACAGCTTCATCGAGGCCCCCGTGTAAGAACGCATTCTGCACATCAAGCTGATGAAGAGGCCAGTTTGAAGTGACTACAATGGAAAGGAGGAGACGTATGATAATTGGCTTAATAACGGGACAATAGGTTTCTATGTAGTCCAAGCCGGATTTCTAATGGAATCCCTTGGCCATAAGCCGTGCTTTACGGCGTTCAAGGGTTCCATCAGATCTCCTCTTGGTTTTCAGAACCCATTTAGACCCTAGAATGTTGAGGTTAGGGTTGGATGGAACCAGTTCCCAGGTCTGATTAAATAGAAGTGCACAAAATTCCTCAGACATGGCAGTGCGCCATTCGGAGTGTTTGTTGGCTTCAAAGAAAGATGATGGCTCTTCAGGCACGCATAGAGTAGGAGAAGGAAGAGAGGATACCTGAGAAGTGGTGAGAGACGTGGACGGCCGTTTCGGAGGCCAGGGAACCGTGCCATCGGTTCGCACACGAGGACAGTGGGTGTTGGTGTGAGACCGCTTGATCATGGGATGAGGCGAGTAGATTGAGTAAAAGGTAGGGATGTGTTTGTGGGTAAGGAAACGGAGGGTATGCTCAAGGAAGGCACCGACAGGTGAGAGAGGTTTGTATCGGCAGAGATGGGAGATGAGAGAGTAGGGTTTGAAGTGGAAGGGAAAGGTATATCGGGCTGCATTGTAGGGCTTGGGTCAGAGTCATTGTGAGCTGGGCTTGGAGGTTGGGCCAAGGGTACCGAGATAATCAAGGGGGGCTGTGGAGGAGAGACAGAAGTCGAACTGGTGGGCTTGGGCTCAAAGGGAAAAGATTGTTCATTAAAAATGACGTCTCTAGAAATGTAAACCCGGCCCGAGGGAAGGTGGAGACACTTATAGCCTTTGTGGTATGAACTATAGTTGATAAAAATACATTGTTGGGAGTGAAAGTCGAGTTTATGGCGATTGAAAGGCCTTAAATTGGGCCAACAAGCGGAACCAAATACTTGAAGAAAAAGATAGTCAGGTGCATGACCCATCAATATTTCAAAAGGAGATTTGTTATGTAGGATAGGGGTGGGCATGCGATTAATTAAATATGTGACAGTTAAAAATGATTCCGCCCAATATTTTAATGGCATGAAAGTGTGAGAGAGAAGCGACAAGCCGGTTTCAACAATGTGTCGATGTCATCTCTCTATACTTCCATTTTGAGGATGCAAATGAGGACAAATGAGATGATGGGTAATGCCATAAGTTTGAAAAATGGACCGGAGGGGGCGAAATTCCCCACCCCCATCGGTTTGAACCGAAATAACATTGCATGAAAAGGAATTACGAACAAACTGAAGAAAAGTAATTATAATAGAAGAGACATCCGACTTAGCATTCATAGGAAAGAGCCAAAGATATTTGGAGAAGTCATCTAATATTGATAAATAATAGCGACCACCCATTGTAGATAAAATAGGGGCTGGACCCCAAACATAAAAATAAAAAAAAATAAAAAAGAAGCTGAAATGGGCCAGTGGACCGTGAGGAAGACAACGGGTGAGGAAAAACGTGGGTCTTGGCCTCAGAACAAGCAGAGCATGGAGCAAAACAAGTGCTAGACGTGGTGGGAAGAAGAAACCGTTGAAGGGTCAGATGAGTGATATGAGAGGAGGGATGTCCTAATCGCTGGTGCCAGAGCTGAGTTGAAGTTCTTGTGCCTAGATGAGCTTGTGGAGCAAGATTATTAGGTACTGGGAAAGTGGAGTGTTGAGGCAAGACGTAGAGCCCGTTCTTAACTGGACCTCGAAGGAGCACCGCCTGGGAATGAGAATCCTTCACAAGAAAAAAGGTAGAGTGAAATTAAAAAAAAAACGTTATTATCATGGCAAAATTGCCTAACAGAGAGCAAATTACGAGAGATTAAAGGGACATGAAAAAGGTTAGTTAGGAGAAAATTGCCAGAAGGTGAGTTCCACTATGCCGACCCAACATTCTGAATAGGAAAGGAAGACCCATCACCAAGGGACACTTGATCAGAGCCTTGATAAGACATAGAGTCTAAGTTGAGAGCAGAGAGATCAGGGGTGAAGTGGTTTGTTGCTGCAGTATCAGGGAACCAGTTGGAAGGAGCAGGTGCGGAAGCAGGTATATGAGTGTAGTTGGCTGTCAAGGAGGATGGTGCAAGAGCTTGAAAAGCATGGTCAAAGCGGTGATAGCAGGAGATCACCATGTGACCCGGCTTGTGACAGCGTTATCAGACTGGGCGAGAGTCATTGCGATTGCTAAAGTAGTTTTGGGAGGAGCCACCACAACCAGGATTGCGACCACCAAATAGGCCACGACAACCCCCTCGACTGCCATGTCGTCCACCATTGGGAGGAGGCCCAAGCAAGGAAGACGTACGAGCCATAATATTGTGAGCAGAGAGGGAAAAACCCATGAGCAAGGATTTGTTCTGATGAGATAAACGAGCCTCGTGATTCAGTAGGTAACTGTAAACTTGATGGGAGGAAAGTGGATCGGGACGTGTAGTTAGAGAGGTGACTATGGATTCATAGTCTGTCCTGAGTCCAACAAGGAGATAGATAAAAAATTCCTGATTCGAGAGAGTACGACCTGCAGCACTAAGGGAGGAGGCAAGGGTTTTTGCTTTGTTGTAGTAATCTGACATAGATTCATTTCCTTTTTTCAGGGAAGCAAGCTGAAACTGAGTGTGGAGCACATGAGCAAAGGATTGAGCTTGGAAAAGATTTTGGAGGGTCAACCAGACCTCTTTGGATGTGGTACAGTCCAAGATTTGAGCAAGAATTGACTCGGAAAGAGAAGAATTAAGTGCAGACATGAGAAGCTGATCTTGTTTGGCCCATCGAGTACGTTCTGGGTTGGGTTTACCATCAATAATGGCTCGGGGAGGATAGGAGGTGCCATCAACGTGGCCAAACAGATCGTGACCTTTGAGGAAAGGCACAATTTGTGCCTTCCATAAGGGGAAGTTGTGAATGTTAAGTTTTACATTAACAAAGTTGGATGCATAGGTGAGAATGGAGGTGGGATTCAAAGGGGGGGGAGGATTCAAAGGAGAGGGATTTTCTGGATTTTTGGGAGTGGCCATAAGGAAGGACGTGAGTCTCAAGCTCTAGATACCATGTTAGAACTAATGAAAAGTAATGCAGGTGAGATGTTTGCTAGAAGTATTCACTGCAGAATAAAACAATACTCAAAGGAATTCTTCCATTCTCATTGATGTTTCATGTACATCAAGGTATCTATTTATAGTGTGTATTACATATTAGTCTTTACTATGTGTACCACTCATGTAGTGACAGGTGGCTATAGAGAATCATCATTCTGTTATAGGCCTAGTGGTGCGTGCAGCTATGTGAGCTGCTTGTGTGCAATGGTTGGTGCAGCAGACTGAGGTGTAGCAGACTGTGGTGCAGCAGACTTAGGTGCAGGGCACTGAGGTGCAGTGGATTGAGGTGCTTTAATACTTGGAAAGTCTAGCTTGAGTAGTTATAATTAATCATGCTTTCATTTTGTTGATCTTTTCTCGAGCCACTACTACACACATGATGTTGAAAACCTTAACCAGAATTCGACCGCTTCCAAATTGATCATGGACTACTGCATGCAGTTCTATTAATGTGTTGTTTTGGCCAATTGAAAATAAAATGTATTATTATGTACATGATGGACACTATAGTACAAGTACTGCCGGATGATTTTGAGCATATATTGATTGTCTAGGAAGGAAAATGCAGAACATGTTTAGCGGGAGAAATTTAAATGTATTGCTGAGCATTGTGCTAGCTAGCACATGAGATAAAAGTTTTTAATCATCAAACAATTATTTTTATTTTTTATTATATATATTCCAGATAAAGTTTCTGTTGGTGGATGTTTCAGCACCACCCACCTCCCCCCCTCACCGGCCATGGCCTTTATTTCTTGTTTTTTTCCTTGTTTTCATTGTTCTCCAGTAGCACCGCTTCTCTTTGATGATCTGCTGCTTTTCAGCGACCTAGGGTGGACATGTGCCGCTCCTCCAGCTTCTCCAGGTGCCGATCGTCATTATGGTGGAAGAAATCCGCCTATCTGTGCAGCGTGTGCGTCTCATGCGCGGCTTATGCTGTGCGTGGTCCTCACGCGCCGCCGCGCCTCCAAGAACATTCTACCACCACGCGTGTCAGATCATGGATCTACGGCTGCGGATCTTCCAGATCCGACGGTTCGCTTCACTCCAGCTATGGCGCATGGCCTGCACACACCACCACCTCCAGTAGCTCTCCCTCGCCGGTGAATCATCACCGATTTCGGTTGCTACATTATGTTTCTGCTTTTCCTAACCAAAGATCGAACGAAAGTGGATGTAATAGTCCCTTCCAGCCAGTCCAGACCAACACGTTGCAGCACACCCCTTTGCACTGCGGCTTCTAGCTGCAGTTGTATAGTCTGTTTATCAGACTATTTTAAAACCGTCACCAAGCAGTCTCCCCTTGTGAGAATTGGGTAGGAGCCAATCTTTTGGTTCCGATCACCCACTTTGTTTTTCTTTTGTGTTGTAATGTGTGTTGGCTTTAGGAAGATTGTAGGGGACTCTCACCGCACTAAACTTGTGTCTTGTATCCGATAATTTATCTATAAATATTTTATTTGTCGAGAAAAAAAAAATTAATCTTACTCTTTCATGCTGCTAAGAGCACTCCCAATGTCTCTTGTAAAATACAATTTTTTGTATCATATAAAGAAAATTGGTCAAAAGTACCTTCCAATGGGTTTTGTATCTTCTTCTTTATTTTACATTTTGCAATAGTAATTCTCTATATATAGAGAATACTATTCATCCTTTAAAACATTTTAAATTACTTTCTCTCTCATTTGATAGTTGTTTGGTGTTATGAGTTTTATTTGAAATAAATAAAAAATATTAAAAAAAAAGAATATTTAAATGATATAAAGAAAAAATAGATAAGCTGATGTATGGTATATTGTAAAAGTCAGTATGTAAAATAGAAAAAATAAGTTTTGGTGATGTATTTTAAATGATAAGATACATAAACCATTGAGAGTGCTCTTAGATTTGTATCAGTACTTCCAGCTTTTCTAGAGACACGCCTGCAGAAGTACGTACTTGTTCTCTTCCACGAAAATAAAATTCTAATTACAAATAAAAAAGAAATAGATGGTCATGACAAAGATACCCAAAGTACGTGTACTCAGAATATTGACCCTAGCTAGCTTAGTTGCGATGATATTCAAAAGAGAGACCCTTCTAGCTGGTCAGGCTGGTTTTCTCTCAAAAACAGCCCTCCAATCTCAACATGACACGTAAGAAAAAATACATATTCTGAAATGTGATAGACCACAGAGAATCCTTTCTCATTTGCCGCCCAAATTTTATTCTATTGAGTGTGTTGATTAGAAAAAAAAATTGTGAGTTTATCCGGATCAAGTGCAGAACAAACAGATTCCAATATATCACAAGATAAGTATTTTTAGATGCAGAATAAAAAAAATAAACAAGTTACAGATCAAGTGGGTTCCAGATCGATGGGTTCGACAAAGATGCGTTCGAAGAACAATGGGTTCAACGGAGATGAAAATGGCCTCTGTTGAAGCTCTGAAAATGGCCTGGGTTTGAGGGAGACGAAAATGGCCTCTGTTGAATCTCCAAAAATGGCCTGGGTTTGAGGGAGACGAAAATGCTTGGAAATTCGATTTGTAGCTGTTCGTGGTGAAGATCAAGCAGCTCCATCTCTTTCTGGCGTAGAAGCAGGGACATTCTCTCATTCTCGAGCCTTTTCCTCTCGTTCTCAAGCTTAGCTCTCTCCATTTCCCTCTCCTTCTTGCTACTAAACTTGACCCACTTCAAACTTGAGCAAGGATTTCTTTCGGGTTGAGCTTCAACGAAGGGGGAGCCGACGCCGATTCGGGATTGTGAGTGCGAGATGGGGTTGCGATTTTGTATGGTGGCGAGGGACGAGGACGAAGACGAAGGGGGGTGCGAGGGACGAAGGGGGTGCGAGGTGAGGTTGCGATTTGGTTGGTCCGAGGGACGAAGGGGGGATGCGGACGAAGGGGATACGATGAGTTTTTGTTAACTTGATTTTCTCATGTTTGCTGGTTTAGGATAAATAGGATGGAAGGCATACGTGGAACATGATAAGTGGCGGGCTGTTTTTGGGAGAAAAGCAGTCGGACCAACTGTAAGGATTTCTCTATTCAAAAGTCCAACATCGATCGATATCGGTTCATAATCTCAATTTCCATTCTAGAATTGACAGTACGTACTAAATTCTTGCGTTCATTCTTTCCTCTCCCTTTAACTATCTGCAACATCATATCGATCAAAATAAGTTGCCTGCAGGATTGGCAAGTGGGAATGGTACTTGCCATTTTTTCTCACCTGCACTAATTGACCAGCCAGCCTCTCAGGAGCTCATGACAGCCATTTTCTTAATTTTGTCCTTTTCAATGTTATGATGTTATTATTAATAATAATAAGGGCAAAATAATAATAAACCGAGCTAGGTTCATGATATATGTACATTTGTACGTTAAAAAGTAAAAAGAAAAAAGAAAAAATAATATACATAATTAGTAGGTGGAGAAAGAAATTATTAGCATGAATATCATGTTAAGTTGCTTGCCTTGTCGACCTTTTACCTGCTCGGGAAACTTCAACAATCTAGATCACAAAGACATCGGCTTCTCGTAAAAATATATTAAAATATTTACTTGATATAATTTGATTTAAAACATAAATTTTATAAATCAAATCTTATTATTATTTATGTAACTCATGTATAAAAATTATGTAGAAAATAAAATAACTCTAGTGGAAAAATTATGTGAGTTTTCTATCTAAACATGATTTGAGTCTTTTAACATGCCGGGTGTCTTGTTAAGGTGTTTGCTTATATTGTACGTCTAAGATGTCTGCATCATGATGACTTTAGAGGCTAGGAAAAAATTAGGGAAAATGAAAGGGAGAAAGTGAGGATAGCTAGCTGCTCGTCTTTTTCTTTTTCTTTTTTACTTTTCAACGTGCAATTAAATGTATATATATCATGAACCTAGAGCATAGCTAGCTTGGTTTTTTGTTATTTTTCCCTTTAGAGATCCACAATTGACGTCTAAGTTTCTGCTAACGTTGTCCGTCCGATATTTATCCAAAAATAAGAGGTGGAGAAAGAAATTAATTAGAATTAATATGATATATGTTAGGTTGTGTTGTCGACCTTTTACCTGCTCGGGGAAACTTCAACAATCTAGCTGATGATCATAAACACGACATCTGTTGCACTAGAAAGCGGTACATATCTGGAAATATATTTGATTGTCAAATATGGAAAGATCATAATTAACTGCACAAATAATTGAAAAATACCCAACACAGATATCATGCACCTACGTACGCAAGAACTTGCAATAACATATCAAATTAAACAATCTCGTACGAATCAAACTGGCCGTACTACATCGCATGATCATGATGATTTATAAAAGCCTGATGATCCTATAATAAAACGTTCCGTTTAAAGCTGCATGATTTGCTTTAAGGGTTTTGCTACACAATCTCCACTACACTCCACACTCCACATTTTTTTAAATTTTTAAATTTTTTAATATTTTAAATTTATTTTTTAAGTTTATTCTTTTTAAACAATTTCAAATTTTCTATTCACTATTCATATAAAAAATATTTGATAAAAGAAAAAAATTAAAAATGTGGAGTGTGGAGTGTGGATGAATAGTAAGAGATTGTGAAGATTTTTTGATATAATATATATATATACCAACAGTACTACTACGTACTCCTTTGAAAAGTACTAGCTCTAGAAATTAATATCTCAATTAAAGAAGAAATATTAGAAATTAATTATTCAGGCTTAATTGGATGCAGGTTAGTTCAACCAAACCATTAAGGTTGGGTTTGAATACACAAATCTCATTATTCATCTCATCTCATCTCATCATTACAATTTTCTTAAATTTTCATATAAAAATATAATAAACAATTCAATTTTTTTAAATCTTAAAAATAAAAATAATACTAAAAAATTATATTTAACAATATTTTATTCAACTACTATTCAAAACATTTCATCTGCTTTTATCTCATCTAAACTATTAATCCAAGCTCAACTTAAATGATCTAACTAAAGATGAAAAACATATATACTAATAATTAAGTACCACTCAATATATATATATATATATATAATAGCATAATGAGACTAACTGAGAATGTATATTATCATCAATAGATCAAATCATTTGACTAATTTATAATAGACATCCATTCATTTGTACGACTGAATTACAGAATATTCGAGTAACGTCACTGCTGATCCATCCGATCGATCGAGCATCGATCTACGACTTACCTTTCCCTAGAATTAATACTTAAAATCATCAATTAATCATGTAACATTTCGAAAGGGTTATAACTTAATTATAATGATCATCAAGAATTGCATATAATTATAAGCAATGCATATGCAGCCCCTTGATTTCACTGCTGAAAATTTCAGTGACAAGGATTTCACTGATCATGAGGACATGAGGGTGATCGATCAAATTGCTCATAGAAAAGCCAATTAGACGTTACAAGGCCCGTTCAGCCACATTTTGATTTCAAATTATATCAATGTGAAGTTCATTAATATGGGGCTAGAAAATGGTTAATTGCTTTCTCAATATGTGCAAGCTTTCGGTAGTGGTTAGAGAATGGTTCATCGATCGATATCAATTAATTATTGAAATATTCATGACTTTGCAAAGAGAAAATTAACAAAGATTGACAAATTCTATGAGTACTCCTCTCCATAAATAGACATGTTTCCTAGCAACATTTCCCACCCCTCTCACTTGAGCAAGAGCATAG
This sequence comes from Cyclocarya paliurus, assembly GCA_029856935.1. NCBI lineage: Eukaryota > Viridiplantae > Streptophyta > Magnoliopsida > Fagales > Juglandaceae > Cyclocarya > Cyclocarya paliurus. Next base: position 41,115,075 of record CM056945.1, on the reverse strand, counting down.
AGAATACTGAAAGGAATACATCATAGCCTCAAAATATGATGATGAAAGGTGTTCCTAAGTGCCTTCTAACTGTGACCCTGTTGGCTTTGGGTTCTCCATTGCCTTTGCCTATGACCCTGATCCTCTGCAAGACTTCTGTGTTGCACTCAACAGTTCAGCTTCCGCTTGTATGCTCGCATCATTTTTATTATTAACATGATCATGATGTTCTTTTTTAATCATTTGAATAATCTGGAATGTTTCTTCACATGATCACATGTTATCAACCATTATTATATATGGAAGTGTACCCCCCTATATGTGAAAATAACACTCTACTTTTTCCTTCGTGTAGTATTTGTGAATGGAAAGTTCTGCAAGGACCCAAAGCTCGTCAATGCCAATGATTTCTTCTACTCAGGGTTAAACATGCCTGGAAACACCTCAAACCCACTCGGGTCAAAGGTCACTCCCGTGACTGTGGAGGAATTAGCTGGCCTCAACACCCTAGGCGTATCCTTGGCTCGGATTGACTTTGCCCCATTTGGCCTAAATCCTCCCCACACACACCCTCGTGGCACTGAAATTCTCGTAGTCACAAAGGGTACTCTGCACGTTGGCTTTGTCACGTCGAATGCAGACAATAACCGTCTCTTCACCAAAGTTCTAAATGCGGGAGACGTCTTTGTTTTCCCAATTGGTCTCATTCACTTCCAATTGAATGTGGGAAAAATGAATGCGATTGCCTTTGCGGGGCTGAGCAGCCAAAACCCAGGAGTCATTACCATAGCCAACGCAGTGTTTGGCTCAAAGCCTCCCATCAATCTAGATGTTCTCACCAAGGCCTTCCAAGTAGACAAGAACGTGGTCAACTATCTTCAGAAGCAGTTCTGGTGGGACAACAATTAATAATTAATTGGAGAATTCATATATGTAATATAATATGAACCACTAGACGGTGCGGATAAAATTATTAATGTTTCCTATGTACTATGCCGCCATGGAACAAATTATTATAATGAAATAAAAATGGTTGCTTAATTATCTTATATATTTTATTTATCTTATATATATATGTACTTTAAACTCATTACAAAAAATAATATATATTAATTAAATTAGATATAAATTTAGAATTATTAGATTATATATAATTTATTTAATTGACCAGTTATTACAAATTTATTCAAAGTAATTAGTACCTTTTTTAGTTTTTCTAACGTTCATGTATTTCTATTTCCTCTCCTTAAGCATTATTAGTTTTGTACCCAATGCGTGCATTCACAAATTTTGTTGAATTTTAAAAGAAATTAAACGAGCCTACCATATATATACCACTTGATAACTGGGGTTATTTTGACGCACTATATATATATAAATATATATATATATATATATATATATTTGTTGATCTCTTTCTTTATTCAAGCACAATATATGAAAGGAGACTATATACGGGAATGAAGATTAAGACTTTGTTTGGCAACATAGATGACATGAGATTCACAAAAAAAATTTCCCTGCCAAATATCTCTCAAATAAAAAAGACTTTTCAATTTTAAATTTTTTATCTAATTACCATTACTTCATTATCTAAACACAAAATCTGATATAAATTTCTCAAACTTCCAAATAAAATATAAAAAATAATATAACATTTTTAAATTTAAAAATAAATATAATATTAACAAAATTATATTCAAATAATTTTTTAACTTTATAATAATTTTTTTATTCAATTTTTTCTCTCTCATTTTTTAAAATCTAATAAAATATCTTAACTCAAACCATTTTATTAATATTCATAAAATTCTCACAATTTTTCATCTCATCTTATTACCCAAACATATCAGTACTTGATCGCTTGATCAACCGAAATTTTAGATATCAAAATACTAAATTTAGATTATTTTATAAGTCATTATTGAATAATATTGTCACATGCTAGCTAGCTATGCTAAAATGGAGCTAGCATTTATAACTTAATATATAAATTTATAAGTTATTCCTCCTTACTTACACATGATCATTATGCAGGTTCACGACTAATTTCATTAATTTGTGGGATCGGATGAAGTGGTAATAAGCTAGGTACTCATTAACCCACTATATATATATATATATATATATATATATATATATATATATATATCCAGTATAATAAAAAAGGATTTATTTAAGCACTACAAGGGAAGTAACTTTTTTCAATAATTTATAAATCGCTACATATTCGCCGGTATTATCTCTCCACTTCTGATTTACTCCAACGGAAGTAAAAAATCGCTGCTAAAATTTTTTTTTTTCTGGCGATTTTTTGTCGCCGCAAATTCTAAATAAAACTCTGCAAATACCCATTTGGATTGCCTATTAAACCGCCGGAAGATTTTTTTGCGGTGAAATATAGTCATCGCAAAAATTCAATAAATCACCGCTAATAATGAGATCTACTCCAACTGCCTAATTAAATTGCTGAGAAAACTTTTTGCAGAGAATAATAGTCACCGTAAATACTATAAAAATCGCCAGTAAAAGTATTTGCAACGACATACGATCACTGGAAATAAGTTTAATGTACAAAAAAAATATTTCTAGCGAATTTTACTCGCCGGAAAATATATTTCACAAAATAAAATAAAAAATTTACAAAATTAATCCTGATAAACTATACCCAAGCTATGCTTCATATTAGAGACCCTTATATATAATATATGTATATATAACTATAAGATATAATTAATATATGAACTAAACCCTAATTATAAACGACAAATAAAGCAACAAATAAAGCAAGTGCCTATAACCATCATCCATTTATTGGACTTCGAGCTTCTGTACTAGTGCTAGATTAGATCAACTTACATACCTTACAGAACAGTTCACATTACTTCACTACATTATAGGGTTCAGTCGTAAATCAAGAAATCCCTACCAAAACAAAAATATAAGATGAGTCAGGTCAAAATAATTAGTGTGATGATCTTGTAATTCAACCAAGTTAGACAAAAGTATATTCATGATATGAGACTCCCAAAAATAAATGGAGGACATAAAGTAATTGCTTAAAAGCATCTAAGTAATATCTACTTTTGTTATCTAATTTGATCTTTTAACCCCTAGGCCGCAACTTATAATTTGGATAGTTCATAAATCTGACAAGCTAGCACTAAGCATGGAAGACATCACAAGATTTTTTTCATTTTTTGCATGAATGAAAGTAACCATCTCCTGCCAAAGTGTATTGCTTATTTCAACTCATAATTCTTAAAAGGTTCAAGTCAAAAGAAAAGGAAAAATAAAACTGAATTATTAGTTACAAGCATTGAACTATGTCCAGAATGAACTATTATGCAAATGTACTTTTCATTTTTCACCTTCTTTCCGGGTAAGTGTGATGCTGCTGGCCAGCAACATGAAATGTACAACTCTTATTTCGATATATGTGTGTGTGTGTGTGTAAGGATATAAGTGTATGATGACTTTGTGATGAGATAATCAGGTGATAAGATGAGTGATAAGAATATAGTTCTACTAAAAGTGGACCAATCATCATTATTAATTAACAACAAGACAAGTTTAGATATGATGGTTCAATTATATTAAGATTTTATAACTCTTATATAGCTTGATATATCCAGAACTGACAGGAAGTATGTGTATAGATAGACCCAAAGATATATATAAATATATATATATATATATATATATATATATCTACACACATATGGATGTAGAAAACAACATCCGTAAATCAGATTTGTGAGAATTATGCAAGTAATAAAATAGTATGTTATTCTCCTAGCAATAGCAATTTTACAATCAAGGGGATCAAGAAACTTATAATAACAGTCGTCATTATAGCTTTCACACCCAAAAAGGTCATTATGATCCAACAACACATGCAGTACCTCTTCAACCGAGAGGTACTGCATATACTTTGATAAAATAATAACTTTGATAAAATAAATTCTAGACCAGGTATCATATACTTTACCTCTTGAACACCAAAAAAATCACATTGCATATAGACTACTAATGAACTAATGCATTCTCACAATAAATATATTTTATATCTGGAAAACAAAAATGACAAGGCAAGGCAATATTAGGTAATTACCTATTGCATATAATCTGGATTTTGTATTCCTAATGTCACATATTGAGGTTGAGTTAAAGAGATGAGATAAAGCCAAACTAAGGGCCTAGAACTTAAGCGGAATCAGAGCTAAAGTTGCTAAATTTTCTGCAATAGCTTGTACAGCCAATAAGTTAAGTGTATACACCCCAAACCCCCCCCCCCCCCCCCCCAACTATAATCCCAACTACATAAGCAATGAACTAGCCTCATCTGAATTAACTACTTGAGTTTTGTTGTCTATGCTATCCTGGAAAAAATAAATGTTTCTAACCCCACAAAAGAATGCAAAAAAAAAAAAAAGTTTCTAACCCCACAAAAAATATATATATATATTTGTTCTTATTGATTTGTACAGCATAACCCCACAAAACTGGCTGCTACTCGACTTCTTCCTCTTGCCACTCTAATTAGAGACATCCATTGGTAGAAAAATCTAAAGTTATCAATGGACTCTTATTTATTTGTATGACTAGAGTTGGAAAAAAGGCTAAACAGGAATTACTCCAACTTCCGGACCAACAAAAACTCTTAAGTGACTTGCTATTTAAATGGAACAGATTTGGAGTTGCTGGAAATATCAAAGAAGTCATGTGGAGAGTCTTTAATGCTATCTTACCTACAAAAAATTAGAGCCCTTTGAGGAAAACAGGTTGTGTCAAGTGCTTCTTGTCCAATCTGCAATGTCAGGGTATGTATGGGTTTCATTTTTCCTGTAAAGATGTTACAGTAAAATACTTTAGATGGATCGATGTACTTGGTTATGAAGTTAGATTTTACACTAACTATTTGTGTACATCAGGTTGCTACCTATATAGTTAAAACTCAAAATGGCAGAGAGCTAATAATTATTAGCATTTTAACATCTGTCAGATATTAGATATATCTGAGAGATCAAAATTATATTTTATATATCTATATATATATGTATACATATAGATGGATATATATGAAGTTAAATCAGTTTTTATAATGTTACGTAAAACCCAATGGTTATTCTTTGTTGTCTTTTTTAGACAACTCATTAATTTTTCTGTACATTTTCTCATTGATATGTAATTGCTTATGACTCACCCTAAAGGGTAAAACCATAAACAAAAGGTGCCGGTTCTACATGCCAGATTCACTTTTGTCCTTCTAATTTAGAACCCCAAGCTACTATATTAATCAGGCTACGACAGTATATCCTTTCCATGACCACAAAAAAGGAAGGAAAGTACATGAATACCAACATCTCACAGCTTAGAGCACAACGTACACATAGCTTAGAGCACCACGTACGCAGGAAAAAGGCAGAGATAGAAACACATTCGGACACATAATGCACTGTCATCCATACTGGTAATTCATCACCATTCCTACACCAGCTAGCAACATTGGCCACATATGTAAATTCTACCATGGAAAGTGAATGATCACCATATTTTATTTTTTTTATCAACGAAGTATTGTTAGTTCCAACAGCCAAAATGCATATGGGATTAGTAAAATCACAATTGAAATATTCCCAAATGAGGTCTTCTATTTCGTGAGTATAAAGTAAATCTAGAACAGCTTATTAAAAGGAAAAAAAATAGAATTAGAACAGACCAAGTGAAGACCTCTCCGAGGGAGGTGAGCGCGACAGAATGTAGTCCTCCAAGCTCAACAGACTTAACAGAATTCACAAATGTTGCATGCAGAAAAAAAAAAAAAAAAAAAAAAAAAAAAAAACGAGGTTTGTTAATACTATCTCAAAGGAACAATAGAACTTCCATCATAATTGAAATATCATGTTATGCAATTAATTATATCATCTCCAAGCATAATAAAAAATGAGGAAATCAATAAAGATGCTTTAAATAATTCCCAAAAGAAGGCAGTATTAAGACTGTGTTCATACCAGCAGAATCGTACTTGTCGACTGCAACACAGAAGTCCTGAAGAGGACTAGGGTCAGAGGCAAAGGCGAGAGCGCAAGCCAAGGCCAACAGGGCCACAGTTGCAACCTGGTACATCAGAATACCACCTTTCATCATGTTGGAGGTTCTCTAACTTTTAGTAAAGATTTTGTGTAGTATTGGTCGGGTGAGGGTTGAGAGATACGTTGCATGGAACGTGTGATCTATTTATAGAGGGAAAAGCCACTGAACCAGTCTATGTTTTTGCTCGCACGGTAAGATTAGACTTGGAAAGTCTAGCTTGAGTAGTTATAATTAATCAGGCTTTCATTTTGTTGATCTTTTCTCGAACCACTACTACACACATGCATGATGTTGAAAACCTTAACCAGAATTCGACCGCTTCCAAATTGATCATGGACTACTGCATGCAGTTCTATTAATGTGTTGTTTTGGCCAATTGAAAATAAAATGTATTATTATGTACATGATGGACGCTATAGTACTACAAGTACTGTCGGATGATTTTGAGCATATATTGATTATCTAGGAAGGAAAATGCAGATCCTGTTTAGCGGGAGAAATTTAAATGTATTGCTGAGCATTGTGCTAGCTAGCACATGAGATAGAAGTTTTTAATCATAAAACAATTTGTTGGTATTTTTTATTATATATATGCCAGATAAAGTTTTTGTTGGTGGATACTACAAGGATTATGTTTTGTAGGTGAGATAATATGAAAATTTTAAAAAATTTTGTGATGAATAGTGTTAAGATAAAAGTTTAAAATATTAGAATTTGAAAAAGTTGAATTGTTTATTATATTTTATATGAAAATTTAAAAAAATTATAATGATAAGATGAGATAAAAATAAAGATAAAAAATCTCATCTTTACCCCAAACATAAACTTAATCAGGATATCAGTACTTCCAGCTTTTCTAGAGACACGCCTGCAGAAGTACGTACTTGTTCTCTTCCACGAAAATAAATTTCTAATTACAAATAAAAAAGAAATACACGGTCATTACAAAGATACCCAAAGTACGTGGGCTCAGAATATTGACCCTAGCTAGCTTAGTTGCGATGATATTCAAAAGTCCAACATCGATCGATCGATATCGGTTCATAATCTCAATTTCCATTCTAGAATTGACAGTACGTACTAATTAATCCTCGCGTTGATTCTTTCCTGATCTCCCTTTACCTATCTGCAACATCATATCGATCAAAATAAGTTGCCTGCAGGATTGGCAAGTGGGAATGGTACTTACCATTTTTTCTCACCTGCACTACTTGACCATTTAGCCTCTCAGGAGCAAAATTTTGGTGTTTGTTTATATTGTACGTCTAAGATGTCTGCATCATGATTATTTAGAGGCTAGGAAAAAATTAGAGAAAATGAAAGGGAGAAAGTGAGGCTAGCTTGCTAGCTAGCTCGGTTTATTGTTATTTTTCCCTTTAGAGATCGACCATTAACGTCAATATATTATATAATTTGTTTCTGCTAACGTCTATATATTAGAATTAATATGATATATGTTAGGTTGTGTTGTCGACCTTTTAATTTGGATGATGCTACGTCTATCGCTCCCAGCGGGAGTTGGTAGCTACTGTCAGGTATAATTGATCTTTTTTGTTTAGTTATTTTTTATATATATTTTTTTAAATATTTTTTTAAAAAATAAAAAAATTATAATATTATTAAAAAAATACTTCTTTAATCACTACGTAAAAGAAAAATTTTTAATTAAAATAAAAAATTCCAACAAAAATATTAAACAGTAAAAACTAGTGATGAAAGTCTCATTTTTCTTAAAAGATTACAAAAAATAAGACACCACAACCACTACTGATAGCTTTTTTTTTTTTTTTTACTTTTTAAATATATATATATATATATTTTAACACTTCTAATTTTTTTTTAGAAAAAATTACAATATTATTAAAGAAACATTTCTTTAATCACGAAATTAAAAAAATAAAAATAAATAAAAAGAAGAAGAAGAAGAAGCAAGCAGTATTTCCGAAAACGGTGAGACTAGCATTATTCTCTTTTAATTTACCTGGCTCGGGGAAACTTCGACAATCTAGCTGATGATGATAAACACGACATCTTAGAAAGCGGTACTAGACATTACATTTGAGCCAGCTTTTACATAAGCCCAATTTTGATCAATCTAAACATGATTTGAGTCTTTTAAAACATTTGCAGGCTTCAAGTTTAACTATGTCATTCTAATGTTGATATCCTTTAACTCGAACAACAATAAAAAATAATTGAGATTCTGACTAAACAAACAAATAATGAAAATGGTAAAAAACCATATACAGATTTCATTGTACCATAATAATTACAAGGGAATATTTACCAACTAAACTAAAAAGAATAAATATACAATACAAAATTACACGTCCAAAACAAAATTATACTGGCCATCAGACCAATTCAAAGAAAAGGGAAATAATAATAAAAATAGTTAGCAAAGAGCTAACCACAGATCCCTTAGGACCCACAAGTTTGCTTATCGATCTAGAGCAGAAAAAAATGCAGCTTGGGATGCCCTTCCTGGAGTTCGACATTTCTCATCTGCTGAGTTTATTGGTGAAGATTGTGGCATGAGTTCCGTCAATCGGATTCTTTCATTGGTAATTCTGTTCTGTAGAAAGAAAAGATATAATGATCAGATGTTTTCACTGGTCATACTCCACTAGGCTAAGGATGATGAGATATATGTATATATATGTATGTGTGTGTGTGTGTGTAAACGGAATGTTAATATTCTGCTTGCCTTATACTTCAAATCTTGCAATTCTCTTTCGAGTGTAGTAAATCTATTCTTGAGCTGCTCCAGGGCATCTTCAGCATCGGAGGGACTTACATTGGATCTTGGTTTTGTTATTCCAACTGCCTGAAAGTTTAGTCCAATTAGAAAAGAATTTCCGGTAAAGCATGTTGGCGAGTATTGGCAAATCACTTCACACATACCTTTAGAACACTTGTACATAAACCCAATAACCTCTGTGCTAACTGAACCTTCTCCTCCTCGGTTTCCTGTTGCAAATTCAGTTTCTGTTTAGCCTTCAACTCTATTTACTGGTTTAGCATACCCACATCTCTAGTTACTGGTCTAGCTACTGGTGCGCGTGTTTGTGTTGGTTGCTGTGTTATGTTTACAAACCTTCAGTTTGATATTCAACCGATGTTCCTCATCAAAATCAATATAGGGATTTTTCCCAATGGAAGCACGGAAGCGAGCAAGCTCTTCCCTGACACGTGAAAGAATAACCTCGGTTCGCCGCAGCTTACTGCTGAGTTCTTCATTCTGAGTTTTCAGTATGTTGTTTTCATCCTGTAACATTATTGGACTCCGATGAAAAAATTGATTTGGAGATAGAGAGGGATGTCCAGAACCATGTGGTTCCAAAATGGTCAATAAAACTGAAATCAAAGTAATTAGATTGACAAGCCTTGATTTTTGCATGATGATGAATGCGCTGCTGGAGGTTTTGCTGACCAGATAGCTTCTTTACTTCCCCTTCAAGCTCCATCACCTTTTGCTTACGATTTAGGTTCTCGATCTACATATATTCAAGAAAGTAAGGCAAAAAACTAGAAGAAAATCCGCACTAAACAATGGCCACTTTGTTTACAAAATAGTGACTATTTCTACCTTCAACATTTCATTCTCAGTTTTGTGTAAGTGATCTTGGCGCCGTAGTTTTTCCAATGCGATTTGGACAGCTACCATTTCAGCCTGCTTTCGATCAATTTCCTCCAGCCATCTGGAAGACGAGCTCAACAAACTTAGGCATGGTAAAGACAACAAAATAACAAAAAACATAATTAAGTAGTTGTGATGTGACAGTTGCCCACCCACGCCTCTCCTCGACGAATTCATTAAGCTGCTTCTTTAGCTTAACCACCTCCTGCTCCTGATTGAATGAAGAATTCAATTTGGGATAACAAAAACTCACAAAAACTGAAATTCAATTCGAGCGACTTTTAGTAATTTCAAAGTTGAGAGTACCTTCTCTTGAGATTCTAAACTATGAAGTCGAGCCTTCTCAGTTATCTTCTGTACTTGCTCATTATCCAACATTGACTGGGATTACAAAATTGGAAGGGTGAGATTAGCATATTTTGAAACTTGAGAAAACAATTTATCCAAAAGTGATCTTCTGATCGCTCTCTTTATTTCTCGGTTTTTGAACTGATACTATTGCAACATCACGGACTTGGTAACATCAAATCTACGATTGGGATTGCATAAAGAGGGCGGTGATATGATAATATTTGATGTTATATATTTTCTGGGATGCAGAATATAATGAAAGACAAAACTGATGAGAAATGATTCACAAATTTACCGCATAATTGGTCATATCCAATTTAACTCCCAGTAGGTCTCTAATTACATCATGGGTCATGCTCTCAGCAGCAGCTAATCTAGCATTCAATGCGAATATCTGCATTGTCCAGTACAGAAAGTGACTACCATGGGGACATAATGTATGGCCACAAAAGAAGAAAGCAATCTCAAATTTCCGTAGAACTCATAGAAACTAGATTGGGAAGGCAAAGGTTACCTCTTTCTGCCGGCTTACTGCCAAAAATTCAAGCTCTTCAATATGAAGCTTTGCAGCAGTAAGCTCCTCATCCTTCTCAGATTTTATTTGATGTGCCAAGCCCAATCCAATGCATTTAAAAGGGGAACCAGAACCCCTAGACTTTGTGGCATACTTCTCTGACTTGTTTGATAAAGAATTCATGAGATGGGCAGAATGTCCTTCAGGCCTGACTTGTTCAGCCATGGCTTCCAATGCCTTGAACTGTTAATGAATTTCATAGTTTACATCATTGTGAGGCGATTTTAAAAGAAATAACGAACTTGTCCTACGAAACCACATCTCTTTGCATTGGAAAAGACATTAGTTCTATAAATTCCACGCAACCTCTTTACAGCAGAACAATGAAATAAATCTTATGATTTCTTGCATACCTTTTGCTTATAGTCACTAGCCTGTGCTTCAGCATGCAAATTTAGCTCAGAGAGATGTGCTTTTAGTTGGGTAATCTGTTTGATAATGACAAAAGCATAAGTTTCTAATGCTAAATCCCCTTCAAAACAATTGGCTATGAAATTGGTTTCGAAAACTTGGTTTAACTATGGAGGCTCAGAATGAAGTTATAAATAATTGTACTGAAGATGCAACAGAAGATGTCACCTCTAATGCTAAATCCCCTTCAAAACAATTGGCTATGAAATTGGTTTAGAAAACTTGGTTTAACTATGGAGGCTCAGAATGAACTTATAAATAATTGTACTAAAGATGCAACAGAAGACGTCACCTCTGCATCCTTTTCTGCTATGTCCCTCTCAAGAATTTGCATATGCTCAAGGGCTTCTTGAAGATTTTTCTCTTTCTCATCTAAATGCCTATAGTTTAAGTAACAATTCAGCAACCATGCATAACCTAAACAATATCTACACAGTCCAAGTGAATATTTAGAATTTTGATTTCACCTTTTCATGTCTGAATCAGCATTTTTAACATTATGCATCTGATCTTTTACAGCATGAAGCTCTGATTCCAGCTCTTCTCTTTGCAACCGTTGGCGTTCGGCTTCTCCTTTAAGAATGTTGACCTAGACAGCCGTAATAAGTGAGGTATAATAGAAAAAAGTAATAGCTCATCAAAAGATCATAATAGTTTACACGACTTTCTTGTCTCTTTCTTTAATTCTATTTGGCTGTTACCCTTGTATACTCCCCTGCGTTCTTTAATAATAAAATCTTTCATTACTTATAAAAAATGACCTTTTTATGACTAAACTTACCTTGTTTTCCAATACATTGATGGTACATTCTAGCTCTTCAACAGATCTCTCTAATAGCTTCACTTCTGTCTCTTTGTCTTCAGCATAGACCTTTCTTGATTCAGCCATCTGATGTTGAGGTAACAAATTAATATTAGGGAACCCCAAAAAAAAAAGTGATTCACAAGGTGGAGGTTAGATTGTACCTGTTGAGCTTCCATGGCAATTGCTTCATTTTTGTCAGCAAGTGTCTTTACCCTCTCAAACTTTTCTTTCCAACTATTAACCTCTATCTGGACAAGATCCCTCTCACTAGCAAGTTCATTCATATTGCTCCCAAGGGATTCGATCGAATTATTCATTAGCCCAAGAGCATTACTCATCTCAGTAAGCTCCATTTCCAAGCTCTCAATTATCTTTTTCTTCTCTGTCAATTCCTCCTCTAAAATACTTTTTGCTGCCAAGGCATCTTCAATACGAGCACCCAGCTCCAGATTTTCTCCGGAAAGCATTTCTAGAGACTGACGTTCTTTTGAGAGATCCAACTCATGCACATAAATTATGTCAATTTTATCCCGCAACTGATCTTCAAGCATTTGGATTTTAGCAAGCGCCAGATCAAGCTCACATGTTTTTACTGCAAGCTCATCCTCTAATGCCTCTACAGAAACCACCATTTCCTCAATTTCATCTTTTTGATCTTTGGTATTAGATGCAGATTCTTGCAACAAGCTCAGATCAAATAAAAGTCCTTTCAAAACATCTTCCTTTCTTAATAGCTCAGCCTGCAGATTCAAATTTTCTGATACTAGCTCTTTAGCATGGCACTCCAAGCGGTCAAACTCTTCCATGAACTTACATGTGCTCTCTATGTTTTCAGATATCTCTTGTGACATTTTATCCACAACTGAAGAGCCTTTTCCATCCAGTACATTAAGTAATCTGTTACCCATGATGTCAAGAGCTTCCACTGTATCAATGCATTTCATGATGTTCGAGCTCAAAATGGAGAAGCTTTCATGCATAGTATTCTTGTGGGAGCAAATTTCATTTCTTAAGAAAGCATTCTGTTCCTCCAAGGATTTTACATTGTTGACATAACTTTGACAGTCCCGTGTCCTCGAACATAACTCCTCGAGAATGACAGATTGAGAATGTTGGAGCTCATTCATTTCAGCCTTTTTCATTTCCAGCTCAGTCTTTAGACTGACAATACCAGTCTCCAACGAGATTATTTCATTTTGCAGCCTCTGATTTTCCTCATGAAAGAAATCTATGCGGCTCAAAGATGATTCAAACTCGGAATTTTTCCCCTCTAAGTCTTGAAGTACTAGCCCTCTTTGAGCATTTAACTTCATTATCTCACCTTTCAATGACTCATTCTCATCTGCCAAACAGCCCATTCGGCTTAACTCTGTATTTTTCATGTCCAACTCATTTTGTAGTTTGCACAAAAAAGTTTCCATCGTGCAAATATTCTTCTGCAGATCTTTGTTTCTTTCATCAAGGGCAGACATTTGACTCAGAGAAACTTCTAATGCTCTTTCCTTTGTTTTGAAATCATGCAGTAGATTTTCATAGTCCGCTTCATGTGCTTGAACCTGGTTCAACAGCCTCACCTTTGTTTCGTTGACCTCGACAAGTTCAACTTTCAATCTACCATTCAAAGAAGTAACATCCTTTAGCGACTGAATGCCTTGTTCGGTCACTTCCTCCATCTGTGAAATTCTTGAATTACTGACATTCAGCTTTGACAATAGATCCTTTCTTTCCAATGTTGCCTCTTGAATTTGTTTTTCTAGAAGAGAAACCTGGGATTCCTGGTCCAGTAGCAGTTTTGTTTTCAACTCTGCATCGACCTTGGAAAAAATTATTTCTTTCTTCAGATTCTCAAAGACTGAACAACACTTGATATGCTCTTTTTCTGCATCAGCTTTCTGCAAAGCCATCTCTTCTAGTTCTGAAACCAAAATAAGTGACTCAAAGTCTTTAGAGCACCAACGTATCATGAAAAGATCAGCTTGAGATTCAAGAACCATCTCTTTATATTTCAGTATTTTCTCCTGATCCAGAAGGCATGCCAAAACGTTATTGTTACTCATGTCCAACTCCTTCATTAAAATTGAAAGCTGCGATCCCATATCATTAGACCTTTGCAGCATCAACTCCTCTTGGAGCTGCAGGTCTGATATTTGTTTCTCAAAAGTGGATACCTTGACTCTAAGCTCCCCTGTTTCTTCTTCTTTCCTTGAGATTTTATCAAAACTGTTCTTGATGTCAGCCAGGAGTTTCCCTTTGAGGATTCTACACATCTCAAGCTCTCTTATTGACTTAAAATTGCGTTCCCTCAAATCAGCTATAGCAGAGTTTGATTCACACAGACCGTGTTGAAGCAAACCATTCTCTGTATTCAGCCCTGTGACTGTTTCCAACAAAATTCCCATATGACACAGGTGTAGCACTGACACAGCACTGTCCTTCACAATTATTTGAGACCAGACACCCTCAAGCCATGAATGCACCAACTTTGTGGAGTTTACCAGCAGAGACTTCATGCAGCGGAGGTCACAGCCTAAAGACATTAAGTTTTTGCTTAGTGTAGTCTGAAATTCTGTGATGGCACACTCAATCTCTGAAACCAGATCCCTTGTTTCCGTCAAATGTGAGCCAAGCTGCTTTTCAAGATCTTCAAATTGTTGATTCTTCAAATTGTTGATGTTCTGCAAGCTATGAACCTCATCAGTTAATAGACTCCGGTCATTGATTAATCCAACTTCGGTTTCCTTAAGCCTTTCTATATCAAGCTTTAATTGTTCATTTGCTATCACCAGTTTATTGATCATAATATCTGCATCTTTCATGGTATTTTGGGCCTCTTCAAATTTGGCCATGATACAAGAAGCCTCTGCGGCTTTCTGGGCTGCAACCATCTTTGCATCACAAACCTCAAGTTCAAGCAACTGTAACAGGATGTCAGCAAAAAGTTTTTGAGTGACGAAAAAAAGACAATAATTAATAGATTCTAAATGCATAGTCCAAAAAACGTGAAGTTTAAGAGAGAGATACAGATGGACAGAGACAAAGCACAAAACAGGGAACAATATAAATTCAGATTATCACCGTTCATAATCAATATCAACAAAGGTACATTTTCCTCGTTGGAGCCTCCCAACCCCACCCAGACATACAAAAGACAAAAGGCAAAAGAACATTACAAAGTCGGTCATCTCCATAGTAAGTTGGCCCCTAGATGAAGACTAACAGAGCACAGATTAGAGGAGAGTTTTTTGAGACAATAAATGGCAAAAACCATGAAGGATTACCTCTTTAGTCTGACACCATTGAGAGCCAGCTTCTTCCACAGCTTGTTCAAACACACTTAGCCTATTACCAAAAGCTTCCGTCTTGAGTATATATTGTTTTTCAAAGTTATTCATAGCTGCTTCCATGGCCAGTACCTGAGTTGTAAGACATTTCATGCTTTCCTGACTGCATTTCTCAGATACCTGCATCTGTTTTTTCTCGTCATGCAGCTTCACCATCTCAGCTTGCACCTCCTTCAGGCTTTCAAGGGCTGATTCTATCTCCTTTTTCAGAAGTATAATCGTAACATCTTTATTACCCATATCCCTGCCAATTCTTCTGGACTCCAGATTTTTTTCATCATAGGAAGGACAGCACACACTCTTCCCTACTCTAGAATATTCAGATGTATCCAGTGTCAGGTCTTCAACACAATTTAAATCTCTGTCACTGACTTGATTTGTTTCAGCATCTGTCTGCAACAATTCCAGATTAGCAATTATTTATATAAACGTCCTCAAAAGACCAGAACTACCATATAGATGTGAATTAACTTCAAAGTTAAAGCTGCCTACCAGAAAGCAAGAAGCTTACCGGTCCTTCGCCTTCACCATCTCCATCAAAAGACGTACATACTTCTTGTGAATCTTTCCTTGCAGGACTTCCACAATGCTCCCCATACGAGCTCATGCATGACTTGAGTGTGGATACACCTGATTGTAGCTCAGCTAGTTTCTCTTTTGTCATCAAAATGTCAAGCTCTTCAATAGTTTTTAGCTTTTGCTCCATACCACAAGAACGATCCTGCTCTTCAGAGATTTTTTCTCTAAGCTTACCACAGGTTCCCTCCAAATCTTTTACTTCCTTTCTCAGAGACTGTATCTGCTTATCTGCTTCTTCAATCATCTCCGCTTGATCATTAAGATCATTAAGAAGAGCATCCTTCCTCAAGTTCATCTCTACTGATTCACTAAGCTGGAAATCCTTGTGCTTTAATGCATCAAGATAACTATTATTCATTTCTGATAATCTATTGACAATCACAAAAGCAACTGTTGCACAACCAGATACTTTTCCAATCTGATCTTCTGCCCATTTATTTCTGTCCTCCAGCTTTGCTACTGTAGATGTCTTTGTAGTCAACTCTGACATCAATTGGAGGATTTCTTTCTCCTTTTCACTGCACTCCTGCTGGTGTGCTTCAGTGATTACCATTGCTGCTCCTCTCAAAGACTTCAGCATGCACTCCACATCACTTCTTTTATTGTTTGCATCCTCTAAACAACTCCTCAGTTCTTCAATCATTAATTCCTTTTCAGAGATTATTTTAATCATCCTGCCAACTTGGTCGGATATCCAAATCCTTCTATGCGGAAAGGAACTTGATATAAGTTGGAGCTGATCAGAAGCATTGATGAGTGTGCCATGCCCATCAGCAAGAATTTCTTCAATCTCACAAGTCAATAGATCCCATTCTTCAGATAATATTAACAGTTCCCTATCTTTCTCTTCTAGCTTTTGATTCAAGCTTTTGTTATCTTTAGTGATGAAGTACAGTTTTTCCTGAACCTCTTTCAATTCAGTCTCCAAAAGTGTTCCAGCCTTTTTCATCTCCATTTCTTTCAAATGACTATCTTGGACTTGCTGCTGAAGTATCCCAAGTTCTTCCTGCATACAGACAATCACTTCAGCAGTTTCAGCTTCAGCCTGCCTGCGAACTTCATCCATTTCTTCTTCATTTGACACCTGATGTGCACGGTCACCTCGATACCAATTATTTAGTCTCTTGGCCTTTTCAAGAGAGGCTTGCATCCTCTTCAAGTTTGCTTCTAAGGGGGAATTGTCACGCTCTGTACGGGTTGAAGGTGAGTGAAATTGCAACTCTTTAAAAGCAAGCTGATCCTTCAAAGCCATAATTTCAGGCTCCTGTTTACTCAAAAGCTGCTGATAATGACTGTTAGTATTCCTCAGTTCCTCCATCTCATTGATCGATAGAATTTGCTGTGATTCAAGAGCTTCAATGATGGACTTCGCCTCTTCCAATTCGCATTTTGCATCTTCATATTTTTTACTTGTTAGTAAAAGTTTTTCCTTCTCCACTTGAAGATCTCTATCATAGCATATTGCCGTTTCCTCCATCTCACGACAAGTTGACCTCTCTTCTTTGATAATGATCTTTAATATATCCAGTTCCAGCTGCAAATTGACCATTTCCTC
Organism: Cyclocarya paliurus; assembly: GCA_029856935.1. Classification (NCBI taxonomy): domain Eukaryota; kingdom Viridiplantae; phylum Streptophyta; class Magnoliopsida; order Fagales; family Juglandaceae; genus Cyclocarya; species Cyclocarya paliurus. Next base: position 41,097,744 of record CM056945.1, on the reverse strand, counting down.
TGCGTGTTTTATCAGCAGAGATTCATGCTTCCCTTCCAGGTTCTCACTCTGGACTACCTTGAGCACCTCATCTTCTACAGCTGGACCATTTACTGAATCCTGAAACAAAATTTCGTACACTCAATATTTGGAAGACACATTAGCACATACCTAATCTTCTTGTAAGTTAGCATGACCCAAAGTGCAGGCATATCTATTACAAAGTAGTCCTTAACAAATAACCTTCTCATAATCTCTCTACTCTTGGATTTTCTTTTATTTTTTTCCATAAAGTTAAGGCAGCTAAGTTAAAGACAAGCTAAGAAACATAAGTACCTTTATGGTCTTATTGACGCCATCATGCTCATAGGGTTCATATCTGATATTCTCTAACATGGTGTGTAGGTCATCTAATTCCCTGCAGAATATGGGAAGAAAAATTTGCATGGAAGATTAAAGAAGTTACTGCAAGCTTAGAGGCTCCAATCGGAAAATACAATGCTAAACACGGACTTGAAAATGGATGAAAAATGAACTTGGATAGGAGGATCAAACTTTCTTACCTTCTGAGTTTTGCATTATCTTCAAAGCAAGATTTTAATTGGTCCCTGCATTTCTCTAATTCTCCAAGAGTATTTTTAAACTGAAACCAATGAAGAGGAATTGTGAAATAGATTAGTATGTAGTAAAGAGGAAACGTGTTACATATAGAGACAGAAAGTGCGACCTCCGGCTGGAAATCATTTTTTTATGCACATAGTTTCCTTTATTAATGAAAACTGACTATGAAGACCAGAAAGAAAAAACAAATGAAGGACATTTTTCACTCAGAATTAACTTTTTTTTTTTCTAACAAGAATGAGGTAAACCATTTTGTAATGAAAGTAACCAACCTCGGGTTGCATATTAGAATTAAGATCATTATGCTGCTTAGAGCTCCCATCAATAAATTGAAGCAACTGCAAACAGAGGTATTTTAGTTGATACAGGCTCCAAACATTCCCAACCGAAAAAAAAGAAAAAACCCTGATTGATACTATTAAACACCTGATCCCGCAGTGCAGAGACTTCAGACAAGAGTATCTCTCTCTCCCCTTCTTCATAGAACTCTTGAAACCTACAAATTCCATGAGAAAAAAGTAATAGAAAAGGTAAAGTGCTAATTACAATAACTTCTTATCCAAAAAATAAAAAACTTTTTATAAGAAACTTCTCATCCAAAAATGAAAACACAACAACAGCACCTAGAATAATGATGGTAATAACAATGATTGCAACAATAAATACCTTCTAAGTTGATCTAAAAGCCTTATGTTCTCCAAAGCAAAGCGAGTTACTTCAGGATTTCTATCAACTTTAGCTTGAAGCAACTGAATCTCCTCAGAGAGTGCTCTGTTCTCTTCCAGTAGATAAGCATCTGCAGGGACAGAACCTCCAAGAAGTGATTCCATTCTCTGAATTTTATCTTCCCTAAACCTGAGCATCATTTTACTACATCTGGTATCTTCCTCTCTTTGACGAACCTGAGATGTAATTGGCGGTAGCTGTTAGAGCACTTTTGGAAGTGAAACAAACTCCAAAAGAAAAAAAAGGGTCCCAAAAAGAACAATACCAGGCGGTTCAACTGTTCTACTTCAGCCTCAAGTTGCTTAATAGAAGTTTCAGCCATCTGCTCCCTTCTCAAGGAACCAGCGAGTGTTGTCTCCAAAGATTTCAACTGATTCATTGTCAATCAGTCGCATGTTATGATCAGTAATATAAGGAAAACAAAAATGCACGTAAGGTTCAGATTGCCACATCACACTTGAAATAACAAATGCAATGAAAAATAAAAACATAAAAGAATCAAAGATTTACTTTCTATCCATGATGCCTACACATGGGGTACATATAAAGAGCATACTATGTCTTGTACTTCATATCAAACAGTCACCACCCACCTTAAGTTTTTTATTATCCTTGTCATAGGCCAAAAACTTGTTGGTCACATATGTACAATGTCAACACTCAACAAAGACTAGTCACTGTGGTGATTCCCGTGTCCACATTCATATATTACACGGCCATTGAAGGCATATCACATGAACATAAAACAACTTCAACACAAGGTACTCCAATCAAATTCTCAATGTCCTTGTCAAGTTTTGCTTTGCATAAAGCGGTCCCATACCACATGACATTACCAGAGAGGTTTTGATACCATTTGACACAATGCAGAGATACACTAGCCACATCCATGGGATCCCCAATAATTATTGGTCACTATTGAGTCTTCCATGTGCCCTGGTATACCCCAATTTAATCTAGAAAGCAACCAATGTGAACATTAAGATATACCAATGTAATGACTTCACAATTCAATCCAATCCAATTGGGTATCCAAATAACAATAACAATAATAATGATAGTGAAAATAGGGAATACAACTTAAAAATAAATAAAATAAAAAAGGAGTCGGGGACAGAGGCAAACAAGGACAAACTAATAGCATTATCCAGCCATCGCATATCAATCCAACTTTTATATTTAGAAGTTCCATATCATTTACTAAGTTTTATATGACAGAAGAAGCAAATACCTGTTTGGTAGATAATCTAACCATGCCCTTGGATGTATACTCAGGCGAATCATCAATCTCCATATTCACATCGTGAATGTTTTCCATACAGGCATTTTCTTGTGCTGTTGGTGTATCTTCAATAGTTGTCAAACCAAATGACAAAGATCTGGAGACATTCTGACGTTTAAGAATAGAAAGCTCCTCCTGTGCAAAAATTACTCCATGATTTCAAACACAAATCATTTGACACATGAGAACTTACAATGAAACAGAAAATTCGATATCACCTTTAGAAGTCGTATCTGGTGTTGTAGTGCAATAACATCTCCTGTAGAATCTTCATTCACAACAGCCTGTACCATGTAGAGGAAAAATAATCAGTCAAGAAATAGATAGATGTCTTTGAGAAATTCCGCCATATAGGACTGATAACAGAAGAAGTTTACATTATTCTGAATAAGTTTTGCTCGTTGGGCAAACTTAAGAGTGTTCAGTGTTTCAGATGCACAGCTGCAAGACAAATAAAAGAAAAGGTTCATAGCATTTGATAATCAATTGTATGAGTTGAAACAAAAGAAAATCAGTTAAAACCATCTAAACTAACCAGATAGAAGGGCTGACATTTGCAATTATCATTGTCTTCGAGTTCCCACCGAGTGAATCCTGCGTTATGTTTTTTGCCATGTCTAGCATTATCGTCGAGGAATATAAAATAATGAAGGAAAAGAAAAAGGAGTTGCAAATAACCTGAAGAAGAAAAGTTAGCCTTGAATCTCTGTAAGGAATATGTCTCAACTTCCCATGTGCGACATCCACTAGAACCATTATTACATGACTGCAAAATGCAAATGCATATCCACATGGTATTTATAAGGTAGGGCTAAATCAGAACGACAATGACAGGCATTGGAGCATTATGGTAATTGCAGTAGTACCCCAGAGTAGACAATGACTTATTAATGTTAGCAGCTTCCTTCAAACGCTCACCCTCAGCACCTGAAGTTTTCTGCCTATTATTGTTGGAAACTAGATTAGCAAGGGGAACATAAAAGAGTTGGAACATATGCCAAATTTTATGTAGTTGAACATGTCGGTTATGATGATTTACCTCTCTGAACCAGCAAGATCAACTAGGTTTAGTCTTGCAAACCGTAGGTTAGTTGCTGAATCTTTTTCCCATCTACTCTCAATTACACATGTAAATACACTGTGCGACCGACTACTCTCTCTATTCATATTTGTAGCTGCAACTCTCCGATTTGAAGAACCCTATGTGCAAGAAGCCACAAATTACCATGTTTAAGAAAGCACAATACTAAAGCAAGATTGTGGATGTATGCTCCAGTATGCATGCTTGCACACACAGACACACCCACCCACCACACACCAACAGCACAAAAATTAGCTGCCTCAAACTGAATATTGTAGTTCAAATATGAGTAACCTGAGTTAGAAGCCTTAGAATTTCGCTAACAGTCTGTACTTCAAATTCAGAGAGATTTTCAACATAGACACCCTTCTTAACATCCTCACGGAGCTATTAAAATATGAAAAACAAAACAAATATTAAAAATGGCATGATGGAAATTGCATAAATGTACACCAAATATCATACACTTAAAAAATAAATAGGCTTACCATCAAATTAGCAGATGAGGGATCAAGGAGGTCTGTAATTTGTTCGTTGTATATCTCTAAAAAAGAACACTTGCAGGTGTACTTTAGTTTTTCATCTTTTCGAATTTCCTCTTCCTATCATAGAAAATGATTGAGAAGGATATGCTCACCACAGTATACATGTTTAAACATATGCAAAAAGGTGAAGTGACAAAAAGTGCTAAATTTACCGCTTGGATCCTTGCAAATAAGAATTCAAAAATACGTGGAGTCATTCCACGATGTGGACTGGGCTTGATTTCTAAATCATCAATCTCGCCAAGCATTGTATATGTCTTCCCACTTCCAGTCTGCATGACCAAACTTGCTCAATTCTAACAGCTTTTTTTGTTATATGCTCAATTCTAACAGATTTTTGAACTTCAAAAGAAGAAAGTGATGCTACGCATAAGTAGTTTGAAACTAAAAGAAGTTGCATCTTGTTGGCCTTAACTTGTTATGGTTAAGCCAAAACAATCACTCTGTTATGAGAAATTTACAGAATACTGAATGTATGTCCCTACATTCAATATGTTCATCGATTGCAAAAATTGGTTAGACAAGGCAAACTTTTTCTGAATACTTTCATTAGAAGAAAAAAATGGCTAAGGAAGCTATGGCATTCAGGATTCAAGGCAGTTATCCCCGCCTTTGTGTATTTTCACAAATTATAAAACTGAAGCAGCTAGAGCAAGTGAAAATTTAGGCATTCCTGGAGTTGACTAATATACATTGGGCTTGTGTAATTTAGAGAGCACTAAATTAAGAAGATCAAGCAAGCAAAACAGTAGATATTCAAATCAGTTTGGGATAAAATTTTGGGGCAAGTCATTAACACTTAATTACCATGAGAACAAATCCAACACCCATGTTGGTTGATATAAGTATCGCTTGATTTTTACTAAACAATTAATCAAGCAAGCAAATCTCCATCTTAATTGAACAACTCTGGAAGGAATAGAATTCTAACCTCGTGGATTCATAGTGCTGCTACCAATCATATATACAAGTTAAATGTCACATGATGTTAGCGGACATTCTATATTTTGGTTAATACCTGACCATAGGCGAACATACAGCTATTGTACCCCGACAGGCAATTCTCAACCATCGGTAGACCAACCATCCTAAAAAGTGTTTCCTGCAAAGCCGAGAATAGACAACACAAAACAAATTCATTGAAAACATATATCATTTGTCATATATCATTGAAAACATATAAAATATGAGAAAGAAAACATATATCATTGATCATTTGTCATCTCTGATCAGACCTGTTCCACTGTTTCACATGCTACATGGTCAAATGTAAATCGAGTTTCTGGTTGCCCAATCCAAGCAATGGTTTGAGCACTTTCTTGCTTCAAGCACCTGTTGTAACCGTGTGTACTCTTTTCCATGCTATTGAGAGGACGGACTCGTATAAGAACCTAAAAAACATCAAATCCCACTTAGCATAACTTCCAAACTATAAATTAAAGATTTCAAATTCAACAGACCGAATTGACAGATTCCCTAAATTATAATCAGAAAATAAGAAAACACTCACGACTTCAGTAATATGAAATCCACTGCCTCTTTTCTTAATCATTGAAAACAATATGTCCCAAATTTGGGGAACAATGAATGTTAAAATTGTGATCCAAATGAGGCTTACCTGTACACTGTGTTCCATCCAGAATGAAGGGTCTTCCTTTAGATCAAAGTGAGGCACTTCCACAGTATTAACAGCAGTAGCTGGACTACAAGAAATTGGAAACCCTTTATACAATGCAGCAAAGTTTCCAGTGCGAGTACTTGTATGTCCATCAACCCTACTCCGAATCCCAGAACTCGGAGGCTTACTAACACTCTTAGACGGTGTGCTTTGCGTTGAATTGCTCTCAGAATAACCAGAAGCACCCCTTCCCACCACCCGAGCTGGCCGAGGAGTCATACTAACCAAACCCCCATTTACAGTTCCAGCCCCTCCTTTTACTTGGCCCGAATAATTACTTCCATCATCACGGGAATCACCGGAAATCGACCCGGGTTCGTGCTTTTGAGCCCACGCGAATCGATTCTTGGCGGAAAACCCAGCGCCATGCTTGTCCGGAGTGCGGAGAGGCAATGTAGGATCCGAACTTTTGCCTTTGGCCTTAGTTGGAGTCCTCTCAATCTTACTCCTAAACCCCACTTCCTGTTCCTGCTTAGCCATTTGAATCGGCTCTTGGATTGTGTTTAGGGGAGGCCTCGACGAGTCGATTCCGGTTTGAAACACCAAAGAATCCTTGGGGTTTTCGGGCACATTCTCAATCTCCTCGTTCTTACCGGAATTCCGGCGCAGGAATTTGAAGTCTCTCAACATCCTAACAAGAAACGGGAATGCATGTAAAATCATGGGACAGAAATAAACTGAATGTGAATGTGAAATGAAAAGCTAGGAAGAGTAGATGTGGACTGTGTGAGGGTGTGCGTACCTGAAAGAAGAAATTGAAAACAGAATCCCAAGATGTCGAATCCGTTGATTTCCTGAAATTTTACTTTGCTAGAAATAGTAGCGATTATGCAGCTGGTTTTCTTTCCAGGGTTTTGGTAAAAACCTAGTAGCAGATGTCGATTCAAGCATACATCTTCATGATCTCTCTCTCCACACATACACTCTCTCTCTCTCTCTCTCTCTCTCTCTCTCTCTCTGAAGTTTCGAAGGTTCTTGGGTGTTTTTTTTTTTTTTCTTTATGGGCGAGTGGAACAGAGAGGGGGGGGAATTCTCAACGGACGGCTGAGATGTGATCGGGATTTGAAAATGGAGGTAGAGAAACATATCGCCGCGGCATTGAGTTTTGAATTGCAAGGGCTTTTTAGTCAAAAAGGAGATCTTGAGGGCATAATTATGAATCAAATTTGAAATTTCAACGGCTAACTCTGAGCGTGATTTTGGGCTGTGGACCTATAAATCTTTTTCTTTTTCCTTTTTATTCATTTATATCCTTATCATTGCTCAATGTAATGGTCGGAAGAGTATGGCATCAGATGCGTCCGAGACTAGGCCGACTTTGGTCTGAAGTTACCGTTAGAACAATTAATAATGAAGGATAATTATTTTAAAAATTAATAAAATTTATTGCTAAAAAATTAATTTTTTATATAAATTCTGTATTTATTTTTTTTTTTAAAATTACGTGATATTTATATATTTTATAACTGTAAATATTTTTTTTAATAAAAAAAATAAGACGAGATAAAAAGAAAAAAGAAATAAAAAGAGAGAGATTGAACAAAAAAGAAACTTATGCATGCTAATTCAAATTTGGGTTGAAAATGTAGTGAAAATGAGAATGCATTTATAGGTAAAATACTTAACTAAAATCTTAAAAAAAAAAAAAAAAACTCTATCCCATTAATAAAACAAATTTAAAAGTTCACAACTGCACGTGAAAAATTATAATTTTAAAGTGTTCGTATAAAGTGTATACTTTTTCTCATTTTAACTCCTCAAATTTAAATAAAGTCTAAAAAAAGTCTTAAAAATATAATATAATAAAGAAGCCCTAGACATGATTGATAGTGACAAATTCGAATAAAAAGGTTGAAGATAGGTGAGATGTGTAGGAATTTATACCAGATATGTTAGATAAGTAATGATTTATAAAAAGTTGCGCTACTCTACCGTCTAAATTAGCTCACTTATTTTAATTAATAGTTTGTTTTATAATTTTTTTTAAATTATTCATATTTTTTAATATTTTTAAATATTTTTAAAAAATAAAAATATATATATCAATATACTTAAAATTATTTTTTTAATTACTAAATAAAAAAAATTTCCAAGCGGTCAAATAGAGTGGTATAACTTGAGAGGCTAAGTAGTTTTTTCTTATACGGAATATATTAGATGAGTAATGATTTGCATAAGATCTGAAGCAGGTTTTAAAAAAAAATGAAATCTCATTAAAAAAAAAAAAAGTGATGGATCCACCTTTCACTTCTCAAGCAAGTGACTTCGAACACCTATCCATATAAGTAACCTCATCTAATCTACCATGAGGGTTGTGGCTCAGTGGTTTATGAGTTTACTAATGAGTACTAGGTCTTGAGGTTGAATCCCGCAATGGTAAGTACTCAGAATTATTGGTGGCCTATTAGCCCATAGACCATTGATGTCTTCATGGGGCTAGGGTCAGATTATGGCTCAAATTCGACTTGTAGGGTGGTGCTACTATGGTCATATCCTTATAAGGAAGTCATCTCTAGGTGTCCCTTCCAACCCTTTTTGTCGAGGGGAAAAAAACAAAAAAACCCTCATCTAAACTAGGAATTTTAGAAGATATTAATTCTTTAGAGAGAAATGTTTTAATTATAAAAAAAATTCTATAAAAATAAAATTACACACTGACGTGACTTAATATAATACATAAGATTATAAAACTATTTTTATTGTAAAATAAATTTAACGTATCATATGAAGTCATGTTAGTTTGTGAACTTATTTTATGAGACCTATTTGTGATTATAGTATTTTTCTTCCCTAAAACACCAAATTATAAGTTATTGGATGCAGTTGTGACATTGTTGTGAAGGGATTAACACTTTGAGAGTTTTACTGTCTTCCCATAATTGAGGATGATTAATTCTACTCTTAGGCCACTTAAGTCTCCAACACTTAATTGAGTATGGCATACTATTATACAGGTACCTAGGAAACTACGAGGACTTATTCGAACGGATAAACTAAACATCCCCTATCTACGTATCTGTTAGCAACCCAGATGGAGTTTTTTGTTGTTGTTTTGTTAAATTTGGAATCCTTTTATTGTGGGTCTTGTAAACATGGTTTTTCCTCCACCTAAAGCGAGGCATCAGTTAATATAATAGAGGCTTTGTCCTCGTTCATTAAAAAACAAAAAAGTCTCCAACACCGCACACCAGCTAAGTTGGTATTTTTTTTTTTTCAAAACGATTCATTTTGAAGACTACTCCCCACGTTTTCCACCTTCTCCCCCAAATCTTCCTTTCGAATTCGCCCCTCCGTCGTTTCCTTACCAACCCCAACTAAACATTGTAACGGAATCAATCATTTTCAATCCATTTTAGTTTGTTTGCCCAGATCGCATCGAATGACACATAAATTTGGCCAATCCGCCTATTGCTTCACCCTAGCTTTTACATAATGAATCAAATCAGAATGAACAAACAAGAAAAAAATGCTACATTCAAAAGCATGATCGAAAGAGAAATGCATAATCTTTTAGGCAACTTATTATAATCCTTGGACTCCATCTACTCAGCAATATCCGAAGCAAATGTTTGCATCAATCAACAATCGACTATTACCAAGTTAAAAGAAGAAGAAGAAGAAGAAGAAGACATTTCTACGCTCAATATTTCATTGTTAAGGAACAAAATTGAGGTGCACTTACATCGTCCAAAAATTTTTGGTCACCGCTACCTAAGAAGTGTAAGTTACAATGAACCCAAAAGCCACCCCACCAAATAAGAAATGAAGGTGGGTGTTAAAAGGAAAACTAGAGACAAAAAAATAATGAGGAAAAATGAATGTTGTCGATGGGTTTGGGAGAAAGGGATGGTGTCGATAGGAGAAGGGAGTGGGTATTCTCAGATTTGCTAGGGCTTTTCTCAAAGGATGATGTCGACGGGAGAAAGGGATTTGACTAGGTTAGGGAGGGAGTGTTTCTCATATCTCTTGGTGTATGTCTTGAGGGGTGTCGACAGGTTTGTCACAGTCGGCAGAGGGATGGAGGGAGGGATTTTGTCATAAATTTTTGAGTCCCCTATCTGCTTTCTCGAGGGGTGTCAACGGGGAAAAAGGATTCAGTTTTGGAAGGGGGGAGAGGGATTTGGCAAAGGAAGGGGGGAAAAGAAGGATTCGACAGAGGGAAGGGGGAGAGAAGAGTCGACAGGGGAGTGGTTTTGGGAGGGGGGAGAGGGATTCGCAGATGGAGGGGGGAGACCAAGGATTTGGCAGGGAGGACGAAGAACAGAGAATGATTAGACCGTTTTTAATAAACTAGATTTGCCAGCTCAATTGGTGTGCAGTGTTGGAGACTAAACCGGCCTAAGAGTATGACTCAATTGAGGATAAGTTATAGTTTGCAAAATTAAAGATAAAGTCGAGGGCCATCCCGTGTCTTGTGAACATGAGGAATATGCCATATCTCTGACTCCACCTGGATAACTACATGCTGCGTATTTTCCCAAAGTTGCGTTACACGCCGAAAGTACAAAGCAGCGAACTGGAGGAGAAGAAGCTTGAAATGGGAATGTCGGCACTTAGGGATTCCAGAAGATGGGTTATGGTGTGTATGGGTGAGCGCTCGGGTAATGCATATGGGCCACAACCAGAAGGCATAGAAGAAGTATACTCATGTGGGCTGCGTATGGGCCGAGGGGGCCTAATCCATTACTTTCTTTATGTTAGTTTAATTCCTTTAAGTCTGTAACCGAATACTATAAGGGTAATTCTGTCTTTTCATTACTAGTATATCTAGGCATCGTAACGGCCGAGAGAACCATCCAGAACCTGAAGAATCATTTGCTATTTTCTGTTTTCATCTATGGAGGAGCTCCCCCTCGAAGAGAGCATTATCTTTTCTTACTAATACATATTGAAATTTCATCAGATTGTGCATTTATTCTTAAATCCCTAGTTTGATCTATTACAAGTGGTATCCAGAGCCCCTTTCCTGCCCTGTTTGCAATGGCGGAAAATACTCGCATGAAGGAATTACATGAAGGACTCAATGTTCAAAGAAAAGCTACAGAACAACACATCAAGAACACTGATAGCCAGTTTAATACAGTAAACGTGGAGATGCTGGCTATGCGGCGGCAAATGGAGGCAATGCTGAAGCAGTTTTCTGGTATGGCAGCAGATCTGCACAGTGTGAAGAACACTCTATCAGGCGAGTCATCCAGTCAACCACATAACAATCAAAATCTGGAAAATCAAGAGTCACAACTTGTACCTCACAATACCGACTACCAACCAAGGCCCATTCGTGTGGATTTTCCAGTTTTTCAAGGGGATAACCCCCAGAGTTGGCTATTTAAGGTAAAACATTTTTTTACCTATCATCATATTCTTCCTCAACATAGACTTCGTTTAGTACCCCTACACATAGAAGGGAAGGCACTAGTGTGGTTTCAAGACTTGGAAGAGTCTGGGAGATTAAACAGTTGGGAGGCCTTTGTGAAGGCATTAATAGTCAGATTTGGCCTAACCACTTATGATGATCCAATGGAACAGTTGGTTAAGTTGAAACAGAAGGGTAGTGTGGATGATTACAAAACTGAGTTTGAAGCCTTGTCTAACAGGCTGCGTGGGTTATCTGAGGATTACAAGCTTAGTTGCTTTCTCAGTGGCCTTAAGGATGATATAAGGGTGTCAATTAAAATGTTTACTCCCACTGATTTGCTTACAGCTTATGGACTTGCAAAAATGGAAGAGGAAAAAATTTTTCTGCAAAAAAAGAGCCCATACCGAACCTTACCCTACCAAACAGCCATCCAGACACATCAACCACCCTACCTTAAACCCTTCCAACAGCCCCAAACCACAGATACTCACCAAAACCATCCCAAAGCCATTGTTCCAGTCCACAAAGTTAGTCAAACTGAAATGAAGGACCAACGGGCTAAAGGCCTTTGTTATTCTTGTGACTCCAAGTGGGCCCTAGGTCACAAATGTTCAAGTCCAAAACTCTATTTGATTGAAAAGATTGAGGAGAATTATGAAGTAGTAGACATTGACACTAAGAAGGAAGAGAACCAGATCATTCTAGAAATCATTGCTGAGACTCCAGAAATCACTTTACATGCTATTGTGGGGTCTTTGAACCTTAGGACTATGCGAGTTGTGGGCAGAATTGGTAACCAACCAGTGACTATTCTTATTGATTCCGGAAGTACTCACAACTTCCTGGATCCTTCTCTTTTATCCAAACTTTCCTTACAGGTGTTAACTAATGACAGAGTTAGAGTGAAAGTTGCGAATGGAGACCAAGTTCAAAGTGAGGGCAGAATTAAAGGTGTTCCAATGGTTGTCCAAGACATGAGATTTTCTGTTTTGCTAGTGCTGGCAGGTTGTGATGTAGTGCTGGGTGTGCAATGGTTACAAGGGCTAGGGTCAATTTTATGGAACTTCCATGATCTCACTATGCAATTTAATTACCAGGACACGGTAATCGTTTTAAAAGGGCTGCGAGGCAGCACTTTAATGGCAGAAGGGCCATTCAATAGAGTTACGGCTTTGGAGAAAAAAGGTGTTCTACTACAGCTCATTGAACAGATTCCCCAAACCCAAACACCTACCACTGTCCCTAAACCCATACAGCACCTACTTCATCTTTATCCTGACATCTTTGCCCTCCCTTCTGGCCTTCCACCAGCCCGATCTCAAGACCACAGTATCACCCTTTTACCTGGTACTCAACCCATTTCGGTGAGACCCTATCGCTACCCATATTTTCAGAAGGATGAAATAGAAAAGATCATAAAAGAGTTGCTGGAATCTAGTGTTATTCGACCTAGCCAAAGCCCGTATTCCTCTCCGGTGCTATTGGTAAGGAAGGCAGATGGCACATGGCGTTTATGTGTTGATTATCGTGCTCTTAACCATGTCACAGTGAAAGATAAATACCCAATTCCAGTGGTGGAGGAGTTGATGGATGAACTACATGGGGCCAAAGTGTTATCTAAACTCGACCTAAGGTCGGGATATCATCAAATACGGATGAAAACAGAAGATGTTCCCAAAACCGCATTCCGTACACATGAAGGGCACTATGAATTTTTGGTGATGCCATTCGGCTTAACCAATGCGCCTTCCACTTTCCAAAGTTTGATGAACCAGGTTTTTAAACCTGATTTACGGAAGTTTATTTTGGTTTTTTTTTTTATGATTTTTTGGTCTATAGCAGGGATGAGGAGTCTCACCTACGACACCTACAGCTCACTTTTGACATCTTAAGGGACAACCAGCTCTATGCTAAGCTGAGTAAATGTGATTTTGGCTGCATGAAAATTGCATATTTGGGCCATTTAATTTCTGGCCAGGGAGTCAGGGCAGATCCGGAGAAGATAAAGGCTATGTTGAGCTAGCCACCACCTAAGTCCCTTAAAGCCTTACGAGAGTTTTTAGGCCTCACAGACTATTATAGGAGGTTTGTGCGGGGATATGGAGATGTAGCAGCAAAACTGACTAAAATTTACTCAAGAAAGACAGTTTTATTTGGGATGAGGAAGCCCAAACAGCCTTTAACACACTCAAAACAACCATGACTGAACCTCCAGTTTTAGCCCTGCCCAACTTTCAACAACCATTTGTCATTGAATGTGATGCGTCGGGTGAGGCCATCGGGGCAATACTTATGCAGACAGGGAGACCCATCGCATTTTTTAGTCAAGCTTTAAAAGGAAGATCCCTACAACTGTCAACATACGAAAAAGAATTTCTGGCCCTAGTTTCAGCAGTTCAAAAGTGGCGCCATTACCTTTTGGGCCAACCCTTTGTTATCAAAACGGATCATCAAAGTTTGAAATTCTTGCTTGACCAAAGAGTTGGGACAGTTATGCAGCAAAAATGGATTGCTAAACTCATGGGATATGACTTTGTGGTGGAATACAAGAAAGGTAAAGAGAACTTGGTGGCTGATGCCTTATCTAGGCAAGAAGTGGGATCTGAGGTGGTTGTATCTCTTATTTCTGTTCCAAATTGGGACTGGATGAATGAGATAAAGGCCTTATACTCTAGTGATGACAGAATTAAGGCTCTTTGGGCGAAACACAAACAGGGGCAGCTGCACACCCCTTACATAGTGAAGAGTGACATATTGTTCTATAAGAACCGAGTGTATATTCCTGCAGTTCCTTCCTTTATCCACAAGTTATTGGATTTACTACATGGGAGTCCAATAGGGGGTCACTTGGGCTTTGACAAGACCCTTTATAGGGTTAAGAAGGATTTTTATTGGCCTGGTCAGAAATCAGATGTGAGGAATTTCTTAAAGGGTTGTGACATTTGCCAAACTGTCAAGGTGGATAACACTCTTCCTAGTGGGTTACTCCAACCCCTACCGGTTCCCTCAATTCCATGGACTGACATTACCATGGACTTTGTGGAAGGGTTAGCTAATTCTGGTGGGTTTAATGCCCTATGGGTAATAGTTGACAGGTTTACGAAATATTCCCATTTTATCCCTATTTCCCACCCATATACGGCTAAGACCATCGCCCATCTCTTCCTCAAACATATTTTCAAACTACATGGGATGCCCAACTCTATTACATCTGATAGAGACCCAACTTTCACTAGCAAGTTCTGGCATGAACTCCTTTCCCTACAAGGAGTTAAGTTGGCATTCAGCACGGCGTACCACCCTCAGACAGATGGCCAAACTGAAGCTGTAAACAAGTGGGTGGAAAACTACTTGAGATCCTATGTCAGTGATAGACCTAAGGAGCGGGCTAAGTGGGTGGCTTTGGCCGAATGGTGTTACAACTCGAGCCAGCATGCTTCGAGTAAGTTAACACCCTTTCAGGCCCTGTATGGCTACACACCCCCTAAGCTAACCAGTTACACAGCAGGCACAACAAGGTTAGAGGAAGTTGAGATTACCTTGCGTGAAAGAGACCAGCTTTGGAACCTGTTGAAACACAATTTGGTCAGATCACAAGAAAGAATGAAGCGGTACGCAGATAGAAACCGAAAAGAACACCAATTTCAACCCGGGGACTGGGTTTACCTCAAGCTCCAACCATACAGACAGTCCTCCCTGTGCCACCACCAAAGTTTGAAACTTTCACCACGATTTTACGGCCCCTTCCAGGTGCTTCAAAAAGTAGGTGAAGTGGCTTACCGAATCCAACTTCCTCCTTCGGCCCAACTACACGATGTTTTTCACATCTCCCAACTGAAAAAGAAATTGGGACCACAAGTTAGTATCATTCCTACCCTTCCACCAGTTGACAAACATGGTATTTTGAAACTGGAACCGGAAGAGATCATCAATCGCAGATGAAGAAAGTTTGAAACTTACCTGTCGTGGAGCTCTTGGTTCGATGGACTGGTCAATCCCCAGATGAAGCGTCATGGGAACCCTACACACAGCTATGCACCGATTACCCACACCTTGTGGGCAAGGTGTTTTGATGGGGGGAAGAGTTGTTACACGCCCAAAGTACAAAGCAGCGAACTGGAGGAGAGGAAGCTTGAAATGGGAATGTTGGCACTTAGGGATTCCAGAAGATGGGTTATGGTGTGTATGGGTGAGCGCTCGGGTAATGCATATGGGCCACAACCAGAAGGCATAGAAGAAGTATACTCATGTGGGCTGCGTATGGGCCGAGGGGGCCTGATCCATTACTTTCTTTATGTTAGTTTAATTCCTTTAAGTCTGTAACCGAATACTATAAGGGTAATTCTGTCTTTTCATTACTAGTATATCTAGGCATTGTAACGGCCTAGAGAACCATCCAGAACCTGAAGAATCATTTGCTATTTTCTGTTTTCATCTATGGAGGAGCTCCCCCTCGAAGAGAGAATTATCTTTTCTTACTAATACATATTGAAATTTCATCAGATTGTGCATTTATTCTTAAATCCCTAATTTGATCTATTACAAGTTGATAATAATCCGATATCCCATTTATATTTTCTTGTTTGGCAGGATAGGGACGGATCTTGAGGGTGTGTAAGCAGCATACTTTGGGGATAAACGTCTCTTCGAGATACCCAATGGCCAAATTTAGAGTCTGAACCATTCACTTTCGTTCTTCAGCTTAAAAATCTATATTTTCATATAAATCGGATTATCTACATTAATTGAGTTCCTTACCCAAACCTTTCATGTTACGAGAAATTACGCGAGAGAGAGAGAGAGAGAGAGGAGCGTAAGTGCCAAGAACACCCTCCCAAAATGTTTTTTTAAGTGCAGTAACCTGATGTACTATAAATAGATGCGATAGAAATGGATAAAGAAGAGTGACGCGGAGAAGAGACAGATCTAAGAACATCATACCAGGATCCTGTCTTTTTTTCTTCCTTTTTATTTTCTTCAAGTAATGGTGATTCAGAGGCTAGAGATGTGCATGGAACTTATTAGAATGGCCATTGAGTTCGTGATGGTTTTAGCCGAAGCCGTTGGCATAGTCATCCACCAGAACGGTACCGCCCTCCCCTCACGCCCACCGCCAACATCCTAACCTGTTTATGGAAATCTCATTTCTTTTTTGGGCCTCCTTCCATAGTTCTTTTATCTCTTGCATCTTCTTCTCTTTTTCAGGCACCCTTTGGTATAGTTTCAGCTCTGCTCCCTGCTTCTTCTTCTTCTCCTTCTTCTTCTTCTTGTGTCCTATGTGTAGTTACAGGCTGAATTGATGTTTCATAGAGATACCCTTTTTTCTTTCTTTTTTTGTGAATTTGGCGTGGACTTGAGTTGTATGATTCACACATTTTAGTTCCTGAGTAGCCTTCTTGCGGTAGCATTGGAAGTGTAATATCAATGCTCTTTAATTAGATTGCTTTCATGTGTTCTTCACTCACATTACTGCTCGACATAATACCTTAGCAAGTGATTGCATTATCCCTTTTCCCTTAAATTTCATGTAATGACACTAAAATGGCATAATTCTCGCAAAAAGTTCAGGGGAAAACACATGAAGTCATTTTGCAGCAAGCAGATATAAAAATGGCCGTTGAAAGACAGATGAGTACCTATTTACAAATGGCGTATTGTGCGTAGTTTTGTGATAGGTGTCATCGTGTGTTTTTTTTCCCCGTTAATTGTATTTTTTTTACATCTGTATGAACTTGATTGGTCGTGACATGATAATACTTTTTATAATTCAATGCACGAATTGATTTGTAAATAGAATGCATCTCATGAATATAGCCATCTTTAAAAAAAAAAAAATAATGCTATTTATCATCTTAATTATTATCATCTTCTTATTATCTTAAAATGTGACATTAGATGATTAGAAACTATTTATTATATTTCACTTGTGAACCTATCATCTAATGCCACATCATGAAATAATGAGAGAATGATGAGAAGTGAATGATAAATATATATATTTTTAAAAAAAGAATTATATTCATCAGTCACTATTCATTCTCACATCTCATATCTACAAATTTTTTTTTTATAAGATATAGAGATTTTTTCATAAAGTGTGTTGAGAATCTAGGGTTTCGGAAAGAACAACAAGATAAAGCAACCAATATCAAGAATGATTCAAGAAATTATAAACAGAAATCACAACCAAATAGAAAATAAGAAAATTGAATTAATATACCAAGAACACAAGATTTAACGTGGTTCGATCATTTCGGATCTACGTTCACAGGGAGAACTCACCAGAGATCATCTTATTGAAGCTTCAAACACAACAGATACAGATTACAAGATTCAAGCCAACAAAGTGACCTTAACTCTCTTCATCTCTCTCTAGATTTACAAGTTTTTCTTCAAACCTTCCTAGCCTCTCAAAGCCTCACTCTCAAAATATCGAATATTGCCTCTCCTATCAACAATAGCCATCTGTCACCACCTAGATTTTTCTAGAGAATTCCATAACCATCTAGAGTCTCCTAGTCCTTTGTAGATTGTTCTTGAGTCTTGTAAAATGTTATAGAGTTGTAGGGAGTACTCTAGAAGAGTGTAGAAACCCTTGTAAGAGAGTCTTGTAGATATTTCTAGAGTCATAGTCTAGAACATTCTTTACCCTTGGATTGGTGACAAGTGTCACAATCCTAACCATTCATTGTACCAAGAGGTCCCTATAAATAGAGGGAGTCCTCATTTGTGTAACTCACCAAGCAATAAGAGCAACCAAGTTCTCTAGAGCCTCTCTCTCTACTTTCTCACTCTAGACTTGTTCTCTTTGTCTTGAGTCACTTAGAAGGCTTACTTAGGAGTTTTGTGGGGACAAATCCTCCTAAGGCCGCACGGGACGTGAGAAGAAATTCTAAATCCCTGACAGTTGGTATCAGAGCTATCCAGGTTGGGATGGCGGACCAAAGTGAGGTCACCTTGGAGCCCCAAGAGCCACGAAAGAACAAGAGGTCGAAGGATTCAACCTCATCCATGGAGTCTCGTCTCGATGGGATCGAGAAGGCCATAACTAAGATCTTGGCCAAGATGGAGGAATGGGATTAGTTTCACAGGAAGGTGAGCACCCTTGACAACATTGTGACCAGGATGGAGGTGGCGGTAGCGGATGTCAAGGATCGACTTGACGTCGTGGATCAAAGTTTGGAGGAGCTAGGATTGGAGGGCCAATCTGAATCACTCAAGGAGTCCATTCTGAGCACCATCAACCCCACCATTCAGGCACAGCATGTTGAGAATGTTGCCTTCCAAGACCGGGTCTTGGGGGAGCTAACAAGACTCCAGGAGCAAA
Organism: Cyclocarya paliurus; assembly: GCA_029856935.1. Classification (NCBI taxonomy): domain Eukaryota; kingdom Viridiplantae; phylum Streptophyta; class Magnoliopsida; order Fagales; family Juglandaceae; genus Cyclocarya; species Cyclocarya paliurus. The sequence continues at coordinate 41,079,146 of CM056945.1, read as the reverse complement.
TGGAGGAATACCGCGTCGGTCTGGAGGAGACCAGGGCGGACTGGGCTATGTGCAAGCGGGCAGTGGCCAATGGAGGCACCATTGGAGGTGGAATGGTGGCTACACCAAGGGTGGATACCCCCAAACCAAAGGAGTTCGATGGTAAGCGGGATGCCAAAGAACTAGACAACTATATGTGGCACATGGAGCGCTACTTTGAAGCTTTAAACATGCAAGATGAGCATGTCAAGGTACGTATTGCTTCTCTCTACCTTACTAATCTTGCTGGTACTTGGTGGTGTCGTAAGCATAGTGAGATAGAGGAGGGTACTTGCACCATTAACTCTTGGGAAGAGTTCAAGCATGAACTCAAGAGACAATTCTATCCTGAAAATGTGGCCCTTAATGCGCGAAAGAGAATGAAGGAGTTGAAGCATACTTCTTCTATCCGCAACTATGTTGAGGAATTTTCAGCACTCATGCTTCAAATCACAAGTGAAGAAGATCTCCTCTTCAACTTCATCGATGGCCTCAAACCATGGGTGGCTCAGGAGCTCAAGCGTCGTGGGGTCAACGACATCTCCACCGCCTTGACAGTAGCAGAAACCTTAGAAGAATTTGAGTATCACAAGAGTAACAACTCTTCAAAGCCCAAATCTTCGAAGGATAATCACGGCAAAGGTGGGGGAGCAAAGGGGTTCAAGCCACCACAAAACAAGGAACGAGGGGACAGGCCTTCGACATCAAAGGAAAGCAGGAAAGACCATTCCATAGACAAGAAGCCTAAGGATGCTTGCTTCCTTTGTGATGGACCACATTGGGCTAGAGATTGTCCCAAGAGGAAGGCTCTCAATGCCATGCTGGAAGAAAAGGAAGCCCAGGAGACATCACACATGGGGTGTTTGCAACTCCTCAACTCACTCAAGGCAAACACCAAGCCAACCACCAAGGATGGGTCTTTGATATTCGTAGAGGTAACCGTCAATGGAAAGAAAACTCACGCCATGGTCGACTCGGGGGCTTCTCACAACTTCATCAAGAAGGAGGAGGCCGCACGACTAGGGATTCCTCTCAAAAAGGGTCAAGGATGGCTAAAGACCGTAAATTCTAAGGCCAAACCCCTTGACGGGGTAGCTCATGGGGTGGAGCTACAACTTGGTACTTGGAAGGGGAAGGTGGATTTCTTAGTCGCTCCTATGGATGACTTCAATGTTGTATTGGGGATGTAATTCTTGAGATAGTTCAATGTAGTGTCTCTTCCCCACTACAACTCAGTGTGCATCCTAGAGGGTGGTCCATGCATGATTCCCACTGTGTCTAGACCAAACACCACCCAACTTCTATCTGCCATGCAATTCAAGAAAGGTTGGAAGAAGGGTGATGTGTCTTACATAGTCTCTATGGAAGAAATGGAAGAGAAGATTTCCTCCCCTCCACCTAAGGAGATCCAGGTGGTCCTCAAGGATTATGAGGACGTCATGCCACCAGAGTTGCCCAAGCAACTACCACCTAGGAGAGAGGTGGACCATCAAATTGAGCTGGAGCCCGGCGCCAAACCTCCTGCCAAGGCGCCCTATCGTATGTCGCCTCCAGAGCTTGAAGAGTTAAGGAGACAACTTAAAGAGCTGCTCGATGCCGGATTCATTCAACCCTCCAAGGCACCATACGGGGCACCCGTGCTATTCCAAAAGAAGCATGATGGGTCTCTGCACCTGTGCATCGACTATCGAGCCCTAAATAAGGTAACCATCAAGAACAAGTACCCTATCCCTTTGATTGCTGACTTATTTGATCAACTAGGTCATGCAAAGTACTTCTCTAAACTTAATTTGAGATCGGGGTATTATCAAGTAAGGATTGCAGAAGGAGATGAACCAAAGACGATTTGTGTGACTCGTTATGGAGTATATGAGTTTTTAGTGATGCCCTTTGGCCTCACAAATGCTCCAGCCACCTTCTGCACCCTCATGAACAAGATCTTCCACCCCTATCTTGATCAGTTTGTGGTGGTCTACTTAGATGATATCGTCATCTATAGTTCCACCCTTGAAGAACATGTGGAGCATTTAAGGGTTGTTTTCCGTGTGTTAAGAGAAAACCAACTCTATGTCAAAAGAGAAAAGTGCTCATTTGCACTGACTGAAATCCATTTCCTTGGCCAAAAAATCCAAGGAGGAAAACTCAGCATAGAAGAAGGGAAAATTAAAGCCATTAAGGAGTGAGATCCTCCCACCAAGATTACCGAGTTTCGATCCTTCCTTAGGCTTGTCAACTACTATAAAAGGTTCATAAAGGGATACTCTACAAGAGCATCTCCCCTCACCGACTTGCTCAAGAAAAATAGGGCATGGGAGTGGACATCACGGTGTCAGGAAGCCTTCGATGACTTGAAGGCAGCCATCATGGAGGAACCGGTGTTGGCTCTACCAGATTGCACCAAGACCTTTGAGGTGCACTCAGATGCATCAGATTTCGCCATTGGGGGAGTTCTCATGCAAGAAGGACAGCCCATTGCATATGAGAGTCGCAAACTCAATGAGACTGAAAGGCGATACACGGTGCAAGAGAAAGAGATGACAACCATCATTCACTGCCTTAGGGCTTGGCGACATTACTTGCTTGGCTCTCGCTTTGTGGTCAAGACAGACAACATTGCCACTAGTTACTTTCAAAGTCAAAAGAAACTAAATCCAAAGCAAGCTAGGTGGCAAGACTTCTTAGCAGAGTTTGACTACGTCTTGGAGTACAAGCCTGGCAAGGCCAACGTCGTTGCTGATGCCCTTAGTAGGAAGGGTGAGCTTGCCCATATGAGTAGCATACAAGGGGAGACACTGGAGATAATCCGCGAAGGCTTGAAGCACGACCCTCTAGCCAAGAATCTGATGAATTTGGCTACGGAAGGGAAGACCAAGAGGTTTTGGGTAGAGGATGGGTTACTCTACACCACCGGACGGCGACTATATGTTCCAAAGTGGGGAAAGCTACGGAGGAACCTTATTAAGGAATGCCATGATTCCTTATGGGCTGGACATCCGGGTCAACGTCGCACTCAAGCCTTGTTGGAAGTCTCCTACTGCTGGCCACAAATGAGGGATGAGGTGGAGCTCTTCGTAAAAACTTGTCTTGTGTGCCAACAAGACAAGGTGGAGAACCGAAGCCCAGCCGGTTTGTTGGAACCACTATCCACACCTTCACGTCCTTGGGAGAGTGTGAGCATGGATTTCATAGTGGCTCTCCCTAAATCAGAAGGATGTGGTATCATCATTGTGGTGGTAGATCGATTTTCCAAGTATGCTACTTTCATTGTTGCCTCTAAAGACTGTTCAACCAAGGAGACAACTAAACTCTTCTTCAAGCATGTGGTTAAGTATTGGGGCTTACCACAAAGTATCATCAGTGATAGGGACTCTCGCTTTACGGGAAAGTTCTGGATAGGACTATTCAAGCTCATGGGGTCGGCTTTACATTTCTCTACCAGCTTTCACCCACAGTCAGATGGGCAAACTGAGAGGGTGAATGCCTTGTTGGAGCTATACTTGAGGCACTTTGTGAGTGCCAACCAGTCTGACTGGGCTAAGTTGTTGGATATGGCTCAATTCTCCTACAACTTACAAAAGAGTGAGTCTACAAACAAAAGCCCATTTGAGGTTATACGGGGGCAACAACCACTCACTCCACAGTCATTAGAGACAAGCTATGCGGGAAATTGTCCGACAGCCTTCAAGGTTGCTAAGTCCTGGAATGAACAGTTAGATGTAACTCGCTCTTACTTGGACAAAGCAACCAAGAAAATGATGAAATGGGCTGATCAGAAGAGGAGGCCCATGAAATATCACATAGGAGACTTGGTGTTGGTAAAGATCTTGTCAAGCCAACACAAGTTCACAAGGAAGCTGCACAAGGGACTGGTACGACGTTATGAGGGACCATTCCCAATCATCAAGAAAGTAGGGAAGGTCTCCTATAAGCTGGACTTACCCCCCAAATTCAAACTTCATCCGGTCTTTCACGTAAGTTGCTTGAAGCCGTATCACGGGGACGAAGAAGAGCCAACAAGGAGAGAGTCCAAACGTGCACCGTTGGGCATAACTACCACTTTTGATAAAGAAGTAGAAGAAATCTTGGCGGGTCGTGTGATTCGACGGAAGAGTCATAAACCACGCCAAGAATACTTAATCAAGTGGAAGGAATTGCCCGCAAGCGAGACAACTTGGGAACCAGAGGAGTCGTTGTGGAAATTTGAAGATCAAATCCGAAAGTTCCGTGAAGACACCGCGTCGAGGACGCCGCAGAGCTAGGTGAGGGAGAGTGTCACCACCTAGATTTTTCTAGAGAATTCCATAACCATCTAGAGTCTCCTAGTCTTTTGTAGATTGTTCTTGAGTCTTGTAGAATGTTATAGAGTTGTAGGGAGTACTCTAGAAGAGTGTAGAAATCCTTGTAAGAGAGTCTTGTAGATATTTCTAGAGTCATAGTCTACAACATTCTTTACCCTTGGATTGGTGACAAGTGTCACAATCCTAACCATTCATTGTACCAAGAGGTTCCTATAAAAAGAGGGAGTCCTCATTTGTGTAACTCACCAAGCAATAAGAGCAACCAAGTTCTCTAGAGCCTCTCTCTCTATTTTCTCACTCTAGACTTGTTCTCTTTGTCTTTAGTCACTTAGAAGGCTTATTTAGGAGTTTTGTGGAGACAAATCCTCCTAAGGTCGCACGGGACGTGAGAAGAAATTCTAAGTCCGTGACACATCACTTGACTTTTATATGCTATCCCATTACAAACAATCTTAATTAATCTGATGTAGACACGTGGCCATCTAATAGTCTTAAGATTACAAGGCACAAATCAGATTACAAGGTTTAAAGCAAGAGTACGTGGTCACTTCTTTGACCATTAAATACAATGCTTATTAAATTATAATTTTATTCTTTTAATTTTAAATTGTTGATATATTTATGTGAAATAATGAATAATTTTAAGAAAAGTTTTTCCAAAAATAAAAGGCTACCCCCAAAACGCTACATATCCAGAGATTCCCTTATGAGTGAAAGGACGTGAAGAATTGACATGTTACCAAACTTTATTTGCGCCAACAGTATACAATACAATCAGTTTTGGCCATTAATTGATGGGTTTGTCCATTATTGAAGATTTTAGCTTGAAAATCCCATTGGCAATAGTCCACGTGCCAAATAATACACCAATCAATCGTTTTCATTCATTCATCAAGGTCTTATTTATTTATTTTCTGATCATGAGCAAACTAATTATAATCGTTAATTATTTTGAATTGTTAGATAAATTATGCAAATTACACCACACAGTGAGAAGGATAATTATCACAAATAGGTTCTGTAATATGAAGCAAATTACTCATTAATCAAGCTTATTCCATCATATTTATTTACAGCATTACACAGAGATCGATGAACCGCATGATCATGTTTCCCAAGTCTCTACGCATATATATATATATATATATATATATATATATATATATATATGCATATGCATATATAATTTATTAATTACAACAAGAAGCTGAATATTACTGGTAGGGAATGATATGACTACCTCCAACCAGTTTACATTTATATCCTGAAATGATAAATTTGGATGTTTTCAACATTGAGTTTCTGGAAGTTACTGCGCTTTCTGTTTGTTATAAACTTTCCCCAGCTGTATGCCCTATACTTGGCCGGGTTTTGCTCATTTGTTAGCTCCTCCAAAGGCTTAACCATGGTGTAGTGTGCCGGGTTGAAGAAAAATGGAATGGAGAACCTTTCCCTCTCTGAGTTCACCATCGCCCTGTGCTCCACGCTCTCATATTCATCATTGCTCCAAACCTGAATCATTTCCGTTAATTCTTTGAGCGAAACTGGCAAAAAAAAAAAAGAGACCTCCAAAGGCATGCCACAATTCACATTTATGGATAGTGATCTTGATTAATGGACCAGTAATTAATAGGATACTTCCAGTTTTGCAGTTTTGACTTCGAGCATGCAACTTGGTTATCCAAGGTGCTCCAAATTGTAATCAGCACCATATAATTCTTTCGTCGATCGTATAAGCAAGGGTTACGAATACAATTATGGGTAAAATTAAAACAACGATCTTCTCTGGAGATCTGAAAATGATATACCTGGACAATGTCACCAACGTTGATGATATAAGCATTTGGGGTGGGTTTGACCCGAACCCACTCTCCATCTATTTTGCGTTTCACTTCCAATCCTCCAACATCATCTTGAGCAAGGATGGTTAAGGCACCGCCATCCTTGTGTCGACCAACACCAAGGGCTAATTCAGGGGCAGGGCAGGGTGGATAGTGATTGAGTCGGATAAAGCTGGTTTGGTCTTTGAAGAAGCCACGGAAGCTATCTGCCGGCAGGCCTAGGCTCTGGGCCAGAAGTTCCATTAACTTGTAAGCTAGTTTTACCATCTCTTGAGCATATTCTTGGCATGCCTCCCTGCTCATTGCTCGAGGGAGTGCCTCCATCAGATCACAGTAGTCACATTCATTGAGTCCCTTGAATTGGGTCTCAAACTACTAGACTTTTAGTAAAAAAAAAAAAACACTACTGTTTTTCACATAAAATCATTTTTTTGTTCATTTTCCAGTAGTTTGCATGTATTAGCAATCTCTATTTCCCCCCTCTCCAAACCGATAAAAATATCATATTTCTACTGTTATATTATCCCAATATTTACTGAACTTGGTATAACATCCTAAATTACACTTCTAAAACCAACAAGGTGTTTTGTACTACCTCTATGTGCTCGCTATGATCAGGGAACCATTCAAACTGGTAAAGCTCAGATAGAATCAAGAACACTACATAATACTAGGGAAAGGCTTAATTATGCAGTTCGGCACGTTAGTCAAGCATCATAATCGGATTATCGTCATGTAAGTGTTTCTCTAAGTCAAAATTTTGAATCAGAAGTAGTTATTATAAGTAAATCTAGAAAAGACTTCAGGAGAATGTGGACGGGCGTTAATTAACTTTACCTTATCTCAGGCGGGTATTCAGGCCACTGATTAATCCACTCTGTCACCTCCTTGTCATCAGGCTCATGGGAAGCCGGGATGAAGGTGGGTTCCTCTATGGTAAAATCAAAAACCTCCTTCCAGTCCCTTACGTTCTTGGTGTGCTCAGTTTCGTAGTAACCCAACACCTCCTTCTCATTCCTTCTGACCTTCCTCTTGTCCTCTAAACTCTGTGCAAAGAACTTCCTCGCTGCAGCCTCAATCCTCTGGCGCTTCTCCAAGGGCACCCCGTGGTTGATCACCTGGAAGAACCCCCATTCCTTGCATGCTTTGCGTATCTCGCTAACAAGGCCTTCAACGGCAGAAACATTGCCGGAGGAGAGTATAGGAGAAAGATCGATCAACGGGATGCCTTCGGCTTCGGTGAATACGATTCTGGGTCTGTGTTCAGGGTCTTGGAAGAAAGCTGGATCAACCTCTCCCATGGTTGGTGATTTTTGTTCGTGCAAAGACGCGGTTAATTTTCTTTGTTCTTTCTTATCCAGTACCTATAGTGTTGCTGGAATGGTGGGTTTTATGGAGGGAGATTGAGTTTGATGTGCAATGAACTTGGACGGGTTTTCGGATTGTGTACGAGGAGATGATTTCCAGGGAAATTTTGTTTTGTATACGTGCTGTTCTTTAAGGTCGTATGTGTGTGACGTTTGCGCTTGCCTAAGTTTGACACCTCGGATATTTGGTAGCACTCCAAAAATAAGTAGTTTTTTTTTTTCCTTTTAAATTCTTAGAAGACACATATTTCGAAGTTTCATGTTTGCATTAAGGAAAATTCTTTACATCAGCCTACTATTGAGGAGCAGCCACAACACACCTTATGTGTCATCATCTAAACCACTCATATCATTCAAATCACTCACATCTAAATCACTCACATGAAGACACATCAGGTGTGCTATGCATCAGCCCGTAAACAGGGGCTGATGCATAGCACGGCTCTTGCATTAATACTTTTGTATAACAAAGCCCTTTCATCGTTTAAACATAAAGTAAAATTAAAATTGTGTTTTGACAAATGATTGAAACTATATGTTATTATCCAACTCTATTAATCTTATTATGTTTAATAATATTGGGACAAATTATTATAAAAAAAAACTAAGAGTTAATGATGTAATATATGTTGTGGGAAATGATTGACATCAATGATATGTTGAATACTATGTCCAACATGTTGAATTCTATGTCCAACATATTGACAAAGTGGTAGTGACAACGAGGCTGGTTTTTCATTTTTTTTGGCCGACATAATTTGGTGGGAGACCGACATGCATCAACGATGACGACTGCAACAAATTGAAATGGAACTCATAGTCTTAATCATATCAGCAAGAACGGTAAAAGAGAAAGGTAAAGAAAGAAAAGAACAATTAGTTGTTGCATTTGGCGATTGGCGTGACATGCTTGGATGTTGGGTTGGAGATGGATACTCAATACGGTCACTACATGCAATGAGGCATGCGTTTTGGGTCACCACCTCCCAATTTGTTATCCACTCTGATCACCGAGGTTTTCCATGACTTTGTAACTATCATGGTGCTGTTCTCTCTGTCATTCTTTCATAAATATTGCCAACAAATTTAACTCACAAACTTTTCATTTCTGCTACGTAGAACTACTTGCTCCAAATCCACGACAAAAGAGAGTATCTTTTGTGTGGGAGGTTGTTCATATATGGACCAGTTGTTCATGATTTCAATTACTATTCTCTCAGCTTATTTTCCACAGGGTGTGCCCTTGTGGAACTAAAATCAACCACTTTTAAGGCATAAATGTACTAATGGGCCTACAGTCAGTTTGTCCAACCATTTTAATTGGCAATGCTGGCCCAGAATTCACGATCTGACCATGGACATTTATAGGCCTTCTGAAACCAATTAATCATGAAATGGGTCCTCCGAACAATCTGTTCATATTGGGCTCCGTTTCGGCCATGATTCGTTGCAACTCTCTCTCTCTCTCTCTCTCTCTCCATGACAGTCGTCCTATTACTTCTCTCCTTCTCAGTCATGGAGGAAACCATGCATGATATCGCGGTCCACTTACTTTATCTGATCCACTACCACACGCGCTATTGAAAAATCATAACCTACGCACGTACGTTTTGGTCTTCTAATTCCAAAACTTCATCATGCAGAATGTTGTAATTAAATAATTTCTTACTCGGAAAAACACAAGGGAAAACAAGTGCAGTGCTATCTCTTCGGCCACGTACATCAACTATAGTCCATATACGTACGATCGAGTGAGTTCAAGTACAATTGTGGGTTCGAAGTTTAATCGTGCACAACGTGCGATGCATGCCTGCATGGTGAGTTACATAAATATATAAGCTAAAAGCAAACTGCATTTTATTTCATTAAAATCGTATGTATGACGGTACAATAAGTCAAACAATGGAAACTAATTAATTTCATCATCATCGGATAAATCAAATGGTTATATATTCATCTAATTAATTGTTGTCTCACCAGAACTGTTGCCGAAAGTAGTTAACCACGTTCTTGTCCACTTGGAAGGCCTTGGTGAGAACATCAACATTGATGAGAGGATTAGATCCAAGGACTGTGTTGGCTATGGTGATGACTCTAGGATTTTGGCTGTTGAGATCCACAAAGGCAACGACATTGTTATTTCCCATGTTCAATTGGAAGTGGATGAAACCAATTGGGAAGACCAAGACGTCTCCCTTGTTCAGAACTTTGGTGAAGAGACGATTACCGTCTGCGTTGGATGTGACAAAGCCAATGTGCAAAGTTCCCTCAGCGACAACTAGAATCTCAGTGCCACGACGGTGGGTGTGAGGAGGATTTAGGCCATATGGTGCAAAGTCGACGCGAGCTAAGGATATCCTTACAGTGTTGAGGCCTGGAATTTCATCCACAGTTACAGGAGTGACCTTTGAGCCGAGTGGATTCGTGGTGTTTCTGGGCCTGTGTAGTCCCAAGAAGAAGAAATCATCCATAGTCGCAAGTTTTGGGTCCTTGCAGAACTCTCAATTCACAAACACTGCAGAACAAGAAGTTTGTTAATTAATGTTATTACTCCAACAGGTTTACGTTTGGATAGTGAAAGTATTTCATCTCATCTCATCTTATCATTACATTTTCTCAAATTTTCATACAAAATATAATAAACAATTCAACTTTTTCAAATCATAAAATAATAATAATATTAAAAAATTAATATTATAACGATATTTTATTCAACTTTTAACTTTCATCTAAAATCATATTATCTCATCAAAAGTAAAACAACCCCAATGCTAATTCAAGCTAGCTAGCTATTCCTAAAATAGAGATAACTATGCACTTGTACTTACAATCAACACTGGAACCGTATACACTACAAAAAAACTAAGGATTGCCGGTGTTCGATAAGCGCCGGCACCTATCCAAAAAAATAGCACTGAGGGGTTAAAGGGTTCTCACCTACAACATCAGAGTGCCTCTAACCATCGGGAGACACTTGTGAGGCTAAGTTGCTAAGGTGATCCTTCTCTCATAGTCAGATTAATTTCCTCATCAAACAGATGGAGAAAGGCATGTGTTTAATTATCGTTGTTTTGTTATTGTGGATCATAGAAAATCAAAGATCCAATTATTAATATTCATGTTAAAATATTTAACACTTCTAACTCAAGAATCAAAACCTCAAGTGTCAATCTTATCACCATTGTGATGCAGACAAACTTGGCAATATTAATATTAACAACTCCTAAAAAAAACAGCTAGAAGTACTGAAAAAGAATACCCAAATGCAACAATGGGAGCTGGCGCACTTTTGGAAGGAAATTATAAAGATTGCGGAAACATAATGAACTTTTTTTTTTAATAGAGAAATGATTCCCCATTTCATATAAAATATATTATTTTATATTATTTGAATCGTATCCATTACTAATTTCAAGTGTAATATATTTTTCATTCGTGTTATTATTTATTTATCTTTGTATTTTAATTTTGCCTTAGGGAAAGGTTGGGGATATATGCATCAGTACGATGTGGCACTTACAAGCTGTGATCATATCTCTCTCCAACGTATTCAAAATGCAATATTTAAGTTCAATCACGTCTCACACCTAGTCGTTCATTATAACATGAAAGAGAGTACTGTAAATAAACAACCATTTTATTTCAATATAATAATTTCAATGACGTTATAAAGCACTTAATAATTAATCAGTACACCATCTAATGGTTTTTGCCGGTAATATTACAAAGATATATATCTTGAAATCTATGATTTTAGTTTAGGCAATTATAACTGCATCTGAATATGGTTAACTACGTTCTTGTCCACTTGGAAGGCCTTGGTGAGAACATCAACATTGATGGGAGGATTGGATTTAAACACTGCGTTGGCTATGGTGATGACTCCAGGATTCTGGCTGCTAAGACCAGCAAAGGCAACGGCCTTGGTATTTCCCACGTTCAACTGGAAGTGAATGAGACCAATTGGGAATACAAAGACATCTCCCTTGTTTAGAACTTTGGTAAAAAGTTGGTTACCGTTTGCATTATTGGATGTGACAAAGCCAACTTGAAGAGTACCCTCTATGACTACAAGAAACTCAGTGCCGCGAGGATGGGTGTGGGGAGGATTTAAGCCATATGGTGCAAAGTCGATGCGAGCCAAGGATATGCCTAGAGTGTTGAGACCTGGTAATTGTTCCACTGTCACGGCAGTGACATTCGACCCTACTTTATTTGAGGTGTTTCCGGGAATGTTCAACCCTTGATGGAAGAAATCATTAGCAGTGACAAGTTTTGGGTCCTTGCAAAACTTTCCATTCACAAATACTGCAGAAAGAAAAGGTATTTTGTTATCATCACTATACACATCATGTTACACAGAATTAAAATGAAATCCAATCATATTACATATCATGTATATATATATGTATTCAAATTCCAAATTACAAGAGCTAGAAAACCAGCACTCTAGAATATAGCAATAATAATGCGTACGTACCAGCAGAAGCAGGGTTGTCGATAGCAACACAAAAGTCCTGCAGGGGACTGGGGTCATAGGCAGAGGCGAGGGAACATGCGAAAGCCAACAGAGCCACGGTTACAAGGGCGTACTTAGGAACAACCTTTGAGTACTTCATCATATTTGAGGCTATAATCTATCTCTGCGTTTTAGTACTGATGATCTGTGTAATTAATATTGCTTGGGAGCTGGGAATGAGAAATGTTGGATGGTCACATGATCCCTCTTTATAGAGAGGAATTAACTGAACTGGTCCATATTTTTTCCATAAACGTGTTAAGACTTGTCAACTCTTTAATCTGAGGTTTTATTATTATTATTTTATTAATGGGGGAAACGTTCTTCAACCACTACCGCACACATACATTGAATTAAATGCAACCAAATTCGACCCCTTCAAATATTAATGGAAAGGACGGTGCATGCTGTTGGCTATTCCATAAACAGTAATGCTAACTACAAATTTTAAATAGATAAATTTTATACAAATTTTTTATATAAAAGTGGATCCCTGCAGCCCATTAATAAAAAATAGATTTTTTTTATAAATTTTCAAAGTAAAATCCATTTTTTTCCATGACTTTCGTAGAGTTTGTCTATAATTTAAAATTTATACAAATCATTAATCTTTCACATATGATTAATTAGCTTTAGCCTTTACATTGACTCAGCTGAGCTGATGATGATCATCTCTCTCTCGAAGTCTCAAAACTGACCCTGTAGTACTCTTGACCAGCATGCACCACGTACGTACGCAACATATTAAGAAAATTTAATTTTTTTTTTCATTTCAGCTTAGATATTTGTAAACTCAGGCAATGTGAACTTATACGTACGTACGTTAATGCGTGTGCGTCCACATACGCGTTTAAAATATTCTGCCTTTCTCACCACCTCAACATATATATTATGATAAGTAAGAATGAGCCTTCATTTCTCACCTAGCTACCTCAATATGCTTCCATCATTATTGATTTGAATACGATAACAATTATGTGAAGACTACGTACACGTGCTTGGTCTAAATGTGCGTCCTATATATATACAATATTAGTTGCGGGGGAAAAAAAATCACTTTCGATCTGTTCCATTCTCACCGGCCTCTCTAATCATATTTCTCAAGTTCAATATATATTCTGCGTACTCTGGTTCATTAATTAAACTCATAAAACAGATATCAGCTTAGACGACATGAGTCGATCTAATTAACACCAAAATTTAATTTCCTGAAGTTATGGCACTCTTTAATTTCATCCATCGTTGAAGCAAATAAGTGATGAAGACAAAATAAATAAATAATGCACGGCAGAGTGCTCCTGATCAGATCAGTACGTTAGGCCGGCGGGCTTTCTTTTAAAATTTCAATCCCAACAGCCTAATTTGATGCTGCAAAAGTGAAGGGAGGAAAGGTTCAAGCACTTCTGGAAGGAAAGAAAAAGGATACGTACGTACGTGATGATGTTGAACTTCCTCCAACTGGCTTTCCTTGATTTTCGTTTGGCCGATCACGATTGGATCGAGTATCTTAAAATTTTGTGAATAGTAAGAAAATAATTTAAGTTAAAATGTTAAATTTATTAGATCTTAAAAAATGAGAGAAAAAAGTTTAATAAAAATATTATAAAGTTAAAAAATTATTTGAATATAATTTTTGTTTTAAAGTTTGAAAAAGTTTTATTATGATTTTTTATTTTTTTTAGAGTTTGTAAAAATTGTAATGATTTGATAAAAAAGTTGAAGATTTAAAATTAAAAATTCTTTTATATTTTAGTGATGTTTAGAAAGAAAATCGTAAAAAAAAATTCTAACTTTTGAGAATTTATAATCTCTATCTTATTTACTAAACGTACCCTTGCACACATTTTTACATAAGCAATTTTAACGCGCTATATACCGAGAAAACACACACCCATATATATAAAATTAGCTAAAGCAACCGTTTTATTTTATTTAATTATCACGTCACGTTACAATAACGTACCAAACATATAAAACATCACATTCTTAGGATTTTTTTTAAAAATTTTATTATCTTTGATCAAACTAATTAGTTAACATACAATTGATTTTTCTTTGAAATGATTGACTTTAAAGGTACTTAAAACATGTGGCATCTATTGGTGTGATTATTGATGACAAAAGTAGTACCACTGATATGAATGGCCGTAGCATTATTCTTACATATTTAAATTTTCATACCGTACGTCTATTAATGCTTCAATGTACGTAGTTAATATTACGTATATTTCTCTAGCTAATTGTCTGGCCAGGACCTTTTTTGAAGGAAGTTGACCACGTTCTTTTCCAGTTGGAAGGCTTTGGCGAGAACATCATGAGGATTGATGATCAGAGGGTAGGATCCAAAGACAGCATTTGCTACCTTGATAACTATAGGATTTTGACTGCTGAGACCGGCAAAAGCAATAGTATTGGTCTTTCCCACGTTCAACTGGAGGTGAATGAGACCAATTGGAAACAAAAAGATGACTCTCAAGTTTAGAACTTTGGCAAAAAGGTGATTGATCTCATTGGCGTTAGACGTGACAAAATCAACATAAAGACTACCATCTGCGACTGCTAGAATCTTAGTGGTACTACGGTGTGTTGGGAGGATTCAAACCATATGGAGCAAAATCAATATGAGCTAAAGATATTCCCAATGTGTTGAGGCTTGGTATTTAGTCTACTGTCACAAGAGTGACTTTTGAGCCGAGTGGATTCATGGTGTTTCCAAGAATGTGTAGTCTCGAGAAGAAAAAATCATTGACTATGGCAAGCCTTGGATCCTTGTAGAACTTTCCACTCGCAGCTACTGCGAAAATTAAGATAGATTAGTTCCTAAATATTGATTATTATAAAAATTAAAAGGGGCCTTGCATGCACATAGTTTCATAATTCATATATAATGGAGAAAAAAAATATTTGATTTCAAGTTTTGGAAGTAATTCTAATTTCGATTTTGACCAAATTTTTGGTAGGATTCTTTTTATATGTTTATTTCGCATACAGTAATTTAGATTTTTTTTTTTGAAAAAATATTATAATTTCGAATTTTACAACTATTTAAGTCCGGCTTGTGGGTTTCATAAAATAATTTTGAATTTTAAGATTAATTAATATATTCAGAATTATTTTCTCTATATTTTCAAAGAATCTTTTGTCTTCTCTGTATTGATTATCTGTTGGAACTAGAAGTCAAAATTAATCTCTAATTATGTCCGACATCAAATAAATTATGCAAATTACACCACACAGAGAGTGCTCGGCCAACTTGTAAATAGAATCTTTTATAAATTATAGATCATTTGTTAAATGTACTTCAAACAATATTATCTCGAGAACTCGAGAAGGATAAATATCACAAATAGGTTCTGTAATATGAAGCAAATTACTCATTAATCAAGCTTATTCCATCATGTTTATTTACAACATTACGGTGTCATCGATCTTGAGATCGATGAACCACATGATCATGTTTCCTAAGTCTCTACTCATATATATATATATATATATATATATATATATATATATATAATTTGAATATTACTGGTAGGGAATGATATGACTACCTCCAACCAGTTTAGATTTATATCCTGAAATGATAAATTTCGATGTTTTCAACATTGAGTTTTTGGAAGTTACTGCGCTTTTTGTTTGTTATAAACTTTCCCCAAGAAAATACAATAAGTTCCAGTGGAGCGACGATCATCTAGACAACCACCTCAATTGGCATCGGAGTAGGCTTGAAGGGTGAGATTTGACTTTGAAGCAAAAAACAGTCCATGATTAATTGTGGATTTCAAGTACATCAGAACTTTTTTTACTGCACTCCAGTGAGGAAGTTTTGGTGCATGTAAAAATTGGCAAACCTTGTTTACCGTAAAGGCAATGTCTGGTCTCGTGATTGACAAGCACTGTAAGCCTCCAACGATAGTCCTATATAATGTGATAGAAATAATCTGGGGAGCAGCCTCTATTGGAGAGCAGCCAACACACACCTAACGTGGCATCATACAAACCACTTACATGAAGTCAAAACCAATGGCTATGATAGAGAGCTAATGAGCGAGACGCACGAGGATGAGAGAGACAACTGATGAGAGAACTGAGATGAGAGAGAGAACTGATGAGAGAGAGAGGCTGAGATGAGAGATAGAGCTGATGGATGAGAGAGAGAGAGAGATCGAGATGAGAGAGAGAGGAGATGAGAGACGAGAGACGAGAGGGATGAGAGCTGAGAGATGAGAGAGAGAGATGATTTGATGAGAGAGCTGATGAGAGAGAAAGGAAGAGAGAGCTCATGAGAGAGAAAGGAAGAGGGATGAGAGAGACGAAGAGAAGGCGCTTCGCGAAAAAAAAAAACTGACACCTCGTAAGGTGTGTGGAGAGTGCTCAGCTATAAGGGTTGATGTATAGTTGTTCTCTATGCGATATCTTCAAAATCAGGGGTATCATATTTGGACAGTT
Organism: Cyclocarya paliurus; assembly: GCA_029856935.1. Taxonomy (NCBI): domain Eukaryota; kingdom Viridiplantae; phylum Streptophyta; class Magnoliopsida; order Fagales; family Juglandaceae; genus Cyclocarya; species Cyclocarya paliurus. The sequence continues at coordinate 41,062,654 of CM056945.1, read as the reverse complement.
TTAAGGAGACATAGGAGAAGACATGGGTTTTGCTTGAAGCATATTACTACGGGTGAGAAGGCTTTTGAGGTATTTACGTTGGGACAACAAAATACCATCTTGAGTGTAGTCCACTTCAATACCAAGGAAATAGGCAAGTCGGCCAAGGTCCATTACAGGGAAAGCAATACCTAAATCATGTATTAAACCATCTATTGTAGAGGATTTGGAAGACGTGATGACAATGTTATCCACGTAGACCAGCAAATAAATTTGAACATCAACACGATTTAGTATGAATAATGATGGATCTGCTCTAGAAACAACAAAACCATAATCAAGTAACCAAGTACTTAGCTGGGCAAACCAAGCTCGTAGAGTTTGTTTGAGACCGTAAATTGCCTTCTGAAATTTGCAGACATGGTGTGGTTGAGTTGTATCAACAAAGCCTTGAGGCTGCTGCATATAGACATCATCTGTTAAGACCCCGCGCAAAAATGCATTTTGTATATCAATTTGATTCATGAGCCACCCTCTGGAAACATCGATGGATAACACAAGCTGAATTGTCGATGGCTTCATAACTGGACTGAAGGTGCTCTGGAAATCAATTCTAGGTTGCTAATGATACCCCTTTGCAACCAAACGGGCATTTCTTCGTTCAAAGGAACCATCCGCATGAGTTTTGGACCTTTGGTGCAGAAGACACATTGGCACCTCAGAACATTTTGATGAGTAGGCGGAACCAATGTCCAAGTGGAATTTTGGAGAAGAGCTATATATTCCTCCTTCATGGCTTGTTTCCACTCAACAAATTTTGAGGCTTGAGAGAAGTTTGAAGGATTGTCTGGAACCTATGCAGAGATAGTGAGACAATGTAGAGTGGGATATGTAACTGTGCCATCAATAAATCGGCGAGGACGAGATGAGTTGGTTTTTGCTCTTGTAATGATTGGAGAACGTGGCTGAACTAAAATGCTCAAGGATTGCAGCGTATTTGTTGGGGAGGAAGGTATATTTGCAGGTGGCACAGTCGAAGAAGGAGAAGAAGGGCGTGAATTTGGTAAAGTTGAAGATGACAGATTAGTTGGAAGGGATGAGGGTGGACTTGGGCTGGAACCAAGGATAGATGGGCTTGGGCTTGGGTTGATGGTTGGAGAGGTAGGTATCGGGCCAAAAAGAGAGGAAGAAAAGAAGGGTAAATGGGCTGAAGAGGAAAACGATTTTTGAGAGGATTTTGTGGGCCTTGTAAGGGAGAAGAGGAAGGAATTTTCATTGAAGAGAAAACATATAATTTTTGAGTTTTGAGATCCATACATTTGTATCATTTATGGGTTGGACTGTACTTAAGAAAGACACAAGAGATGGATCTAAAATTTAGCTTATGGGAATTGTAGGGCCTTAAGTTGGGCTAGTACTCACAACTAAAGATTTTGAGAGATTTGTAGTCCGGTTCACAGTTGTAAACCTTAGAGTAAGACGATTTGTTTTTAAAAGTAGGAGTGGGATGTAAATTTATGAGATAAACCGCAGTTTCAAAAGTTTTGACCTAATAATTAAAGGGAAGAGAAGCTTGGGCTAAGAGTGCAAGCCCAGTCCCAATAACACCCATTTTGTTGATGGGTGTGAGGGCATGAAAAATGATGCGTAATGCCAAGTTGTTTGCATCTGGAGGTGAGAGGTTTGAATTCCCCACCTACATTAGTTTGTAATGTAATTAACTTGGAATTAAACAAGCATTTAGCAAATGGCAAAAAGGTGGGGAAAATGTGATGCACATCAAATTTTAATTTCATGGGAAAGAACCAAGTGAAGCGTGTATAATAGTCAACAAATGAGACATAGTATTTATAGCCATTTTTTGCAACATAGTGGGCCAGGCCACATACATCAGCACAAATTAATTCTAAGGGCCTTGTATAATGCTTCGATGTAGGAGAAAAAGGCAATTGATGACATTTTGCAAGAGGACAAACTGAACAATAGAAAACTGAATCTGTGGGAAAATAAGGCAAACATTTTGATGGATGCCCAAGCTGTCTATGTCAGTGAGCAATTGAAATTCGTTCTCCAACATGGACAGATGGGGAAGGCAGTGAAGACTTGGTGGTGGGGAAGGTATAAAGACTATCATGAGTGACTCCTATGAGAAGGATTCTCTGTGTCGCCTTGTCCTTCACAAGAAAATGTGTGGCATAAAATTTGAAGTAATAGTTGTTATCAATGCAAAATTGAAGAACAAAGACAAGATTCTTTGTTATAGAAGGGACATAAAGCAGATTTTGAAGACAAAATGAAAAGGAATTGAAGGTGAGAGATGAATCACCGAAATGATCTATTTGAAGGCCCGCACCATCACCCACTCTAATGGTGTCGCTACTTGCATAAGGCTCAGAAGAGATGTTCAAGTTAGAGAAATCATGAGTTAGATGATGAGTAGCAACAGAATTAGGGTACCAAACCGATTCAGAGGAGGGGTGTTGAGCAGTATAGTTTGCTGAGAAAACTTTGGGAGCTTCATACTGATAAGAATGATTAAATCGTTGCCTGCACTGAAGAGCAACATGGCCAGTCTTTTGACATGACAAACTGGGCGCTGAGAGTTATACTACTGATAGTGGGGCTGTGGTGCAGAGTATTGAGGAGACTGAGTGCGACCACTTCAATTTGTTGAAAAGCCACGACCTCGACTACGTCCTTGACGTCCCCCTTGGAAAGAACCTCTTCCATATTGGTCATGGGAAGCAGAGGTAAAATGGGCCAATGGTTCAACAGAAACAAGTGCAGATCGATTGTTGTGCGCAAGACAAGTTTCATGTATGAGAAGTAGTTGGTAAAGTTCATGAGAGGAAATTGGGTCAAAGCGAGTAGTAATGGAGGTTACAAAAGACTCATAAGAGGGACCAAGACCATTAAGAATGTAAGTGATGAGTTCTTTATCTGATAGAGAGATCCCAGTAGCTAGTTGGCGCACCTTGCCAAAATAATCCGAAATGGTTTGTTCACCCCTGGAGAGATTTGTGAGCTGAAAACGCACTTGAAACTCTTTGGCTTGGGATTGAAAAGAGAACATAGAGGAAAGAGAGGTCCAAAGTTGATAGGATGTAGTGGAAGAGAGAACATGATGGAGTATAGATTCAGAGAGAGAGGAGAAAAGGATGCTAAGCACAAGTTGGTCTGTCTTGCGCTAGGAGAGAAAATCGGGATTAATTTTGGGAGGTGCATTGGAGGAGTGGGGAAGAAACTCAGGGGGTGGGAGAGAGGAACCATCGATGAAGGAAAAGAGATCCTGACCTCTTAGATAAGCTGTGGTTTGAACTTTCTAGAGAATGCAATTTTCAGAGGATAGTTTTGTGGTAACAATATGAGAAAATGAGGAGGTAATGTGGGGATGAGATGGAGACTAAGGTGGAGAAGAAGGTGGTAGAGGTGGGGGATTGAGAATTTCTTCAGCCATGGATCAAGGACGATTAGTCTGTTGCTCGTGATACCATGTTAGACTAAGCACAAATGGAACAGAGTACACGCAATGGAATTTGGAATAAAGTTTGTTATGGGCAACCGTAGACAATAACAAACCTATTGTCTACGGTATTTACGCAGAGTGCACATCATGTGCTTGAGGTAATGCTCAGCTCATATATTATCTAAGGAACATCAAAACCATCTATTCTAATATAGTGATCTTGATTAATGGACTAGTAATTAATAGGATACTTCTGGTTTTGCAGTTTTGACTTCAAGCATGCAACTTGGTTATCCAAGGTGCTCCAAATTGTAATCATCACCATATAATTCTTTCGTCGATCGTATAAGCAAGGGTTACGAATAAAATTACGGGTAAAATTAAAACAACGATCTTCTCTGGAGACCTGAAAATGACATACTTGGACAATGTCACCAACGTTGATGATATAAGCATTTGGGGTGGGTTTGACCCGAACCCACTCTCCGTCTATTTTGTGCTTCACTTCCAATCCTCCAACGTCATCTTGAGCAAGAATGGTTAAGGCACCGCCATCCTTGTGTCGACCAACACTAAGGGCTAATTCAGGGGCAGGGCACGGTCGATAGTGATTGAGTCGGATAAAGCTGGTTTGGTCTTTGAAGAAGCCACAGAAGCTATCTGTCGGCAGGCCTAGGCTCTGGGCCAGAAGTTCCATTAACTTGTAAGCTAGTTTTACCATCTCTTGATCATATTCTTGGCATGCCTCCTTGCTCATTGCTCGAGGGAGTCCATCCATCAAATCATAGTAGTCATATTCATTGAGTTCCTTGAATTGGGTCTCAAACTACTAGACTCCTAGTAAAAAAAAAAAAACACGTTTTTCACATAAAATCCTCTTTTTTTTTTCATTTTCCATTAGTTTGCATGTATTAGCAATCTCTATTTCCCCTCTCTCCAAACCGATAAAAAATATATGTCATCAATAAAAATATCATATTTCTACTGTTCTATTATCCTAATATTTTCTAAACGTGGTATAACATATCCTAAATTACACTTCTAAAACCAACAAGCTGGCGCTTTGTACTATACCTCTATGTGCTTGCTATGATTAGGGAACCATTCAAACTGGTAAAGCTCAGATAGAATCAAGAACACTACATAATACTAGGGAAAGGCTTAATTATGTAGTTCGGCACATTAGTCAAGCATCATAATCGGATCATCATCATGCAAGTGTTTCTCTAAGTCAAAATTTTCAATATGCAGTAATTATTATAAGTAGGATTTTAAGGTCAAATCTAGAAAAGACTTCAAGAGAATGTGGACGGGTGTTAATTAACTTTACCTTATCTCAAGCGGGTATTCAGGCCACTGATTAATCCACTCTGTCACCTCCTTGTTATCAGGTTCATGGGAAGCCAGGATCAAGGTGGGTTCCTCTATGGTAAAATCAAAAACCTCCTTCCAGTCCCTTACGTTCTTGGTGTGCTCAGTTTCGTCGTAACCCAACACCTCTTTCTCATTCCTTCTGACCTTCCTCTAAACTCTGTGCAGAGAACTTCCTCGTTGCCGCCTCAATCCTCTGGTGCTTCTCCAAGGGCACACTATGGTTGATCACTTGGAAGAACCCCTATTCCTTGCATGCTTTGTGTATCTCGCCAACAAGGCCTTCAACAGTAGAAACATTGTCGGAGGAGAGTGTTGTGAAATGTTTATGCAAAACACACACACCAACGATGACAAATAAAGTAAAAGCGACACAATCAAGAACACGACGCACAATATACGTGGTTCGGCAAATTGCCTACGTCCACAGAGCTGCAGAAATCTTATTAATCAGAGGAGATTACAATCACTCAATCTCAACTCACACTCTTTAGGGCTTTTTGCTCTCTCACACAATAGGCACTCACAAGACAATTGTTCTCTCTCAAAATATACTTGAGGCCGTCCAAGACATGTCAAAATATGTCATATATATAGCACACGGCGTGGAAACCCTAATCCTGGCAAATCTGCGTACTTCGCTCGAGCGGCGTGTCGAGCGCGCCTCGAGCGAACAGCCAAATGAACATTGGCTCGAGCGGAGTGTCGAGCGAGGGTCGAGCGAACACTAGGGTTTGTTTCTCGCTCGAGCGGAGTGTCGAGCGGGACTCGAGCGTACCTCTCTGCCTAAGTTCGCTCGAGCGGACTTGACTTGGCTCGAGTGAACTTTGGCTCAAGCCAACAGTCAAGCCAACTTTCAGCAAACACCTTTTCAGCTCCAAAACCAGTCTCCACATATACCCCAACAATCTCCCACTTGGAGACTGGGTCTCCACATGCCAGCCACTATTTCCAACCAAGCCCTATCATCTCTGCAACTCACAGCTCCCGTCTTCAAGCCAGAAGACGCACTGAAGTCAAGCCCGACTTCAGTCTTCTACATACATCGCCCTTAGTCAGTACATCCACAGGGCGACTCACAACTCCCACTGCACTAGGAGTATCCGGTCTCAAACCGATCTTGGCAACCTTAGCCAACTTTCCCAGGCTTTCATGAGGAACGACAAAGCTGACTCCCTTTGGCTTCCTCACATGTTTCGCGCGATCAAGCCTACCTTTTTGCACTCTTGTATTTCCCTGCACATCACTGGACCCTGATGTTAAATACAAAGAGTTAGATCTCTTACCATGCGCTAAGACCAGCGCACCCTTAGTGATCTTCCAAGCTCCTCCAGAGAACGCTACTGCAAAACCGCTATCATCAAGCTGTCCCACAGAGATCAGATTTTTCTTCAGATTTGGAACATGTCTGACTTGCTGTAAAGTCCACACGCTCCTGTTTGGAAGTGTGATGTGCACATCACCCACTCCCACTACATCCAGTGCCTCTCCATCAGCCGCATACATCTTCCCAAAATCACCAGCAACATAATTCTGCATGATTTCTCGATGTGAGGTGCTATGGAACGAAGATCCTGAATCCAAAACCCAATCATCAATCGGACTGTGCACTGCAAGGAGTAAGGCATCATGAATTTCATCTGCCACTACATTCACAGCATCATCATCAGAACTTTCTTGATTCTTGCAATTTCTCTTGATGTGGCCCGGCTTGCCACAACTCCAGCATGTGATCTGCTGCCCAGATCTCATCTTGCTCTTCCCCCTGCTCTTGGAGCTTGACCTGCCATGTCCTCTGCCCCTATTGTCAACAATCAGGGCAGATCCTGAAGCCGAAGACTCATCTGAGTCTCTCCTACGTACCTCTTCAGCAAGCACCATGTCATGTATGTCATCGTAGTTCAGTTTTGCCTTGCCGGCTGAACTACTCACAGCCATCCTCATGGCCTCCCAACTATTTGGCAACGATGCCAACAGAATCAATGCTCTAATCTCATCATCAAACTCAATCTCTACAGAAGACAGTTGATTTGTGATCGTATTGAATTCATTTAAGTGTTGGGCTACAGACATACCTTCCGACATCTTCAGATTGAACAATTTCTTCATCAAGTGCACCTTATTGTTCGCCGACGGCTTTTCATACATACCTGACAAAGTCGCCATGAGATCCACCGTGGTTCTCTCCTTACTAACATTGTGTGCCACCGTTCTAGACAAGGTCAGCCGAACAAGCCCTAGAACCTGTCGATCTAACAGGGTCCACTCAGCATCCGCCATGCTCTCCGGCTTCTTTCCCAATAGTGGAAGGTGGAGCCTCTTCCCATAGAGATAATCCTCAATCTGCATCTTCCAGTATCCAAAATCAGTGCCGTCAAACTTCTCGATCCCGGGTGCATTCACTTTATCTCCAGCCATCATTCTCCTTCAGATCCAACCTTGGCTCTTGATACCAGTTGTTGTGAAATGTTTATGCAAAACACACACACCAACGATGACAAATAAAGTAAAAGCGACACAATCAAGAACACGACGCACAATATACGTGGTTCGGCAAATTGCCTACGTCCACAGAGCTGCAGAAATCTTATTAATCAGAGGAGATTACAATCACTCAATCTCAACTCACACTCTTTAGGGCTTTTTGCTCTCTCACACAATAGGCACTCACAAGACAATTGTTCTCTCTCAAAATATACTTGAGGCCGTCCAAGACATGTCAAAATATGTCATATATATAGCACACGGCGTGGAAACCCTAATCCTGGCAAATCTGCGTACTTCGCTCGAGCGGCGTGTCGAGCGCGCCTCGAGCGAACAGCCAAATGAACATTGGCTCGAGCGGAGTGTCGAGCGAGGGTCGAGCGAACACTAGGGTTTGTTTCTCGCTCGAGCGGAGTGTCGAGCGGGACTCGAGCGTACCTCTCTGCCTAAGTTCGCTCGAGCGGACTTGACTTGGCTCGAGCGAACTTTGGCTCAAGCCAACAGTCAAGCCAACTTTCAGCAAACACCTTTTCAGCTCCAAAACCAGTCTCCACATATACCCCAACAGAGAGTACTCTCCTCCAAATATTGGCATAACATGCAGCAAGGGTAGACAAGATCTGGTAGATGCAGTCATCCAAGGAACTATCACTGCCTTGAAAACAGTTATGTTTCCCACATACTCATTTACTTTCATTAAATGGAAAAGGAAACCAAAAAAAAAAAAAAACTGGGATTAGATAAACAAAGCAACAAAATTTTGCTGATTGTTTATAGAGATTGCAGGAAACAAAGAAGAGCCTAAATGTATTCAAAATATCAAGAGCTTGATCACACTGCACTGAGAGAAAAACATTTATGCCACTATGAGAGCTTAACTAAATCAAAACAGAAGCAGATCCGTCACGAAAGGATGTTTCTTTATGCATTCACGAAATGATGTTTCTTTATGCATGTGTTATAGTGAACGACTCGCAATAATATTAGTCTAAAATACCATGCAGAACACAATTCCTTCAATTTCCAAACCCCCTTTATACTTAACAACTATTGCATAGTTTAGCCTTTTTTTAAAGTAATATAAAGTTTTATTGAAACAAGTAAATACATGTAGCGAAGCATATGAAAGAGAACACCTAGTTACAAGTTGGAGCTAGAAAATGATACAAGAAATTCATGAAAGATCCATTGAATACCATAACAGACCCACAAAGAAATAAGGTGTGGAAAAGAAACTTCTACACTCATCCAAAGAGCATATAATTTTTGGTCAGATTGGGCCAAAGATGTGATTAGACACAACCAAAAACCCAACTAATGGTGGCAATCATGTTGGATTTTTGAGAAACCATTGTGCAATATGGTACATAATTATGAATACGAACACAAAACTTATAGAAAAAATATGATTATAATATCAAAATAAACACATTGGGCTAAGACAATACAAAGCAGTGGCAAGGAATGTGGAATTGAACACATTGGTAGACAAAATGCTCACCCTGATGTTAAATCTCTTCTTTATCTCCATACAGAAAAAGCCTAAATATGCTCCATGTTCATCACAAAATCTGTAGCAGGGACAACTGCAACATCAAATACACCGTCACCCACAAGGGTAATAAAACTATGAATAATAGTTTGGAAAAGTAAACAACAAAGAAAGAGGGAAAATAGAGAAGAGAAAGAGGGAAACTAGAGAAATCTGAGAGAGAGAGATGTGAGGCCAGATTTGGGGAAAAGGAAAGAGATTGGCGTGGGGGCTGAGGGAGAAGGAGGGGGTGGCCATCGAGGTGAGGTGGCGGTGATGTGGGTTGCAGCGGAGGTGGCGCTGGGCAGCGGCAACCATGGGAAACTTGAGAGAGAAGAAGCTACGGGAAGAAGAGGGAGGGGGAGATCGGAGTCCTTTGGAGGTAGGAGGAGGAGGTGGCCGGTGAGGTGGGGTCGTTGGCAATAGGTTGTGCGCGGCGGACGCTTGAACGAGAAGAGGGATTAGGGAGAGAGAAAGAGGGGGAGGGGGGGAGACGACTGGAGGGAAAGGAATAATCCAGATTGAAATTGTATTATCTTTTGAGGCGAGTTAATATTACCGCAAAACCCAAAAACTATCGCTGGAAAAGCTCAATAACCCGGAATAAAAAAATAATTCAGTTAAGTTTATTTACGACGATAAGTAGTAGCCGTAAAAAACTAATAGCCTTGTCGTTAAAACTAATATCCCACGAGAAAACAATATTTCTTGTACGATTATTTGCGGCGAGAAAACATCGCCGCAAAAAGCTAATTACTTTGTCAAAAAAACTATTAACCCATGAAAGGAATATATTTTTGGCATGTTTATTTGCGGCGACCTTTTATCGTCGCAAAGAGTTTATTTCGTCGCAAAAAGTTTTTCCCACAAAATTTTCTTGCCGACATGATCTCGTGGCAAAAATCTTATTTTTTTTTTCTTTGTGTCATCAGCACTCTATTTGCCTAGATGGTATATCTTGGAAAAAGGATTGTGGCAAAAGCCCATATTTATTGTAGTGAGTATAGGATAAAGATCGATCAACGGGATGCCTTCGACTTCGGTAATACGTATAGGTCTGTGTTCAGGGTCTTGGAAGAAAGCTGGGTCAACCTCTCCCATAGTTGGTGATTTTTGTTCGTGCAAAGACGTTAATTTTCTTTGTTCTTTCGTATCCAGTACCTATAGTGTTGCTTGAATGGTGGGTTTTATGGAGGGAGATTGAGTTTGATGTGCAATGAACTTGGACGGGTTTTCGGGTTTTGTAGGAGAAGATGATTTCCAGGGAAATTTTGTTTTGTATACGTGTTATTTTGCTAAGGTTGCGTGAGCTGTGATGTTTGCACTTGCCTGCCTTAAATGTACTGGTATTGGATTAGCTTAATGCTAATCAAATTTAAATTTTAATTAATTTTTTTTAAAAAATAGTTGCATTAGATTAGTCAAATAACTTTAAGTCAAGTTATGAGCTACAATAAATATAAAACAAAATTTACAGTTCTGCTAGATGCACACGGGATTGGGTACCTTTGGGGGAATTGCTGACGTGTTGATATATTAAAAAAAAAAAGAAAAAAAAAGCACACATATAGAGGGAAATGAAATGAAACCAGGAGTGAGAAATATCTACAATACTGTTTCTCTCTCTCACAGACATAAGAGTTCTCTTTCGGTGGAGCTTTTTGACGAAAATGGCAAAAATTATTCAGCAATCGGTTTTGAATCCTTGTCCTTTCTCAATCCAATTTTCAAAACTCTCACACTCCAGATCTTCGAATTATTCTCCCAGTATTTGAAACCACAGAAAGCCATGGACAAGAAACAATACCACAGGCTCGCGTTGCTTCTCCATCCGAACAAGAACAAGTTCCTGTAACAATGTTTGTTTGTCGAGAAAACAGAGAAAAATCACGCAATGGTCCTTAATAGTCATTTTGGTTGCCAAGAAAACAGAGGGAAATCACGCAATAGTCTATAACTGTGTGTTTGTTTGCCGAGAAAATAGAGAAAAATCACCCAATAGTCTGCAATAGTTCTTAATAGTCTGTTTGGTTACTGAGAAAATAAAGGAAAATCACAATAGAATATCCTACAAATGTGAGATTCGATACAAATGTGCATCTCTGTTCGTCGGCTTCGTGTGAGTGTTTCTGTGTGCATGTGGTTGGAAAAAAAATGAATGAAATAAAAGCAGTGAAATAGAAGAATATTCTCATAAAGATGAAGGTGAAAGATGGTAGAGCTAAACGATGGCCATGTTCCTTGTGAGGTGCACTGGGGGGTGAGGAGAAACAGAGTTTCCTTTTGCCGAATCAAGAGGAGGACAAACAAAGGGATGCAAACGCACAATTTCAGTAAATGTAAGGATCTCGATTTCAGCCGATGGTGCGAACGTACCGTTTCAGTAAATACTACAGTGACCCATGGGTACACAGGAGGTACCCCTCCCGGGTGCAAGTAGCATTTTTGCAAAATTTATATTTGATGAATTACTATTTATCAACTAAATGAATGATTTATTAAAAAGTATTCACTTTCTCTTATTTTTTCTTCATGTTAAATAATTTGTAGTAAAAATTAAATTATTAATTAATATAATGAAATGTATTTATAAAATAAAAAATATTATATTATTATTTTGATTTTAGAGTTACTAACCCAATATAAATTAACCTCTTCATAAATTCGTTTAGATGCTAAAATCATCTGAGTGCAGTTTAAACTCAACATCCAACACACAATTGAACTTTGACAGAGTGCATTTTAACTTTACACTCTATGGGACCCAAACTGACACCCCAAAATACAAAAGTATTTCTTTTGCACCAACCTTACTCTCTCTGTTTCTCTTCCCCATTAAAAAACCATCTCCTTCCCCAATCTCTTTCACTTCACCGTAGCAGACCCACGACCATAGTAGACCCATGTTGAAATAAACGGGTTCCATTGTTGCCGACAGAGAAATCCCACGGAGCACCGCCAACCATCGAGTGAATAATTTTCAATTTGGAGCACCGCCAGCCATATATAGCTGAGACCCATTTGAACGGCACCCATTGTTGCCAACAGAGAAATCCCATGGAGAACCGCCATCCATCGAGCGAGTCTTTTTCAATTTTGGAGCACCACTAGCCATATATTGCTGAGACCCATTGCATCGGCATCCATTGTTGGTGAGAAATGGAAGGCAAATCCATTGTTGTTGTAGTCCTTCAAGCAACGTGCAAGAGATAAATCACTGGAATGATGCACGTTCTTGGTGAGAAATGGAAGGAAAATCACAGTGGAAAGAAATTCAGGGGAGGAAGACGTTTTTTGAGATTGAGCGACGCTGGGATAAACGGAAATAGTCACAATTCGCTCAAGCGGTTCGTACACTCCTCAAGCACCAACTTCAAGCGACTGAGCCCCCTCAAGCGAGAGTCAAATGTCTCGAGCACTTTTTCGAGCGACAGCTCAATTGTCTGGGCACGTTGAATTTTTTTTTCCTCCTGTAATTTTTGACATTTTTTTATTACTAATTAAATAATATATAAATAAATAATAGAATAAAATGTAGGCATCAGCCTTACGAATTTTATTCATAATTATTTTATTTTCTATTTTTGAAAAATGGAGCAAGAAAATTTTGATTTGATAGCGTTCAGAATATTTTGTATTAATTTTTTTATATGCATTGAGGGAATTTATATTTGATTTATGTTATTTATTAGTAATGGATTTAATAAATTAATTATTTAATCATTATAATAACTTTCCAATAATTGGTGGGTTTATATCTTTTTCAACTTTCCATAAATAGTACTAAACTCATCTTAGGCTGCATTTGGATGTTGAGTTGAATTGAGTTCTTTATAAATAGTAGAGTGAGTTTTGTGGGGTTCACATAATATGAGTTTAAATGTGTTTGGATGTTAAGATGAGTTTAAATGTATTTATGGCAAGTTGAAAAATGTTGTGAGTCAGAGGTTTTGAGTTGAGATGAGTTTAGTAATTTGAAAGTTGGGTATTTGGATGTTAGACTTAACTTAAAATTAAATTGGACTAAGTTGAACTAATATGAGTTTAGCTACCAAACAGGGCCTTAACACATCTAAACTCATCTTAAATGGGTTCCACATAACTCATTATACCAACTCAACTCACTACTATTCATAAAGAATTTAGCTCAGCTCAGCTCAACATTAAAACGTAGCCTTAGTCAAAATTTGGACTTGACAATGGTTAGGCTATTGCCAATGCTTTAAGAGCATTACGAGTTGACTCAACAAAATTTGGCCAAAATTTGGTTAGAGAATTCGCTTTTATAACATAAATATGCATTGGGCAATAAACAGTCGACTCAACTAATTCTTCTTTTTTGCTCGTTTCGGACTTTCGGCCAGGATTTATTGCAACTCTCTCTCTCTCTCTCTCTCTCCATGACAGTCTCCTTATTACTTCTCTCCATCTCAGTCATGGTGGCACCCATGCATGCATGATATCATATCAAGGTGCACTTACTTTACCTGATCCACTACTACACGCGCTATTGAAAAATCATAACCTACGTATGTACGTTTTGGTCTTCTATTTCCAAAACTTCATCATGTTGCCGAAGGTAATTAACCACGTTCTTGTCCACTGAAGGCCTTGATGAGAGCATTAGCATTGATGGGAGGATTAGATCCAAGGACTGCGTTGGCTACGGTAATCACCCTAGGATTTTGGCTGCTGAGACTGCCAAAGGTGATAACATTGTTATTTCTCACGTTCAAATGGAAGTGGATGAGACCAATTGAGAAGACAAAGACGTCTCCCTTGTTCAGAACTTTGGTGAAGAGACGGTTACCATTTGCGTTGGGCGGGACAAAGCCAACGTGCAAAGTTCCCTCAGCGACAACTAGATATATATATATATATATATATATATATATATATATATCTAGTTACAAATCCAAATCCAACATGGCCACAGTTACAAGATACTTGGGAACGCTTTTCATCATCTTTGAGACTATAGTATACTGTGTATTCTTGCTTAATTTGGGTGCATGATGGGTGAGGAATGTTGCATGGGAACTTGATCATGTCTATTTATGTAGGGGCTTTACTGAATCGGTCTCAGTCTTTCCTTGCAATGGGAAGGCAAGACTAAATATTGGTACTAATTCTTGGTCAGATTTTAATAAATTTGTTTATTTTTAAAGGGGAGAACCATTCTGTAAAGTGTAACCACTACATAGCTCGCAGATATTGAAAATACCATCCAAATTCGACTCCTTCAATTAATGTAATTTTGCTTCGGTACTTGACATTCCAAAAACAAACGTCTTAAGTTTACGTGGGTGGTAGATTAATATTATATAGTTTGAAAATGGCTGATCAAGGAACCTTACGTGTGAATTGACTGTGTCCGCAATCTATATTCTTTTGGTAGATATATGTGGATGTTGAGTACGTAGTGATCAGGAAGATCATAACTATGCGGCCTTTCTTCACACGCAAATTATGCTGATCATAACATGTAATTGTAATTACTCCAGTTCAATGTCTAATATAACTATTCACCAACTTGACCCCAATTAAAAAAAGAAAAAGTTCCGCGCGTGGAACCTACATGATGATCTTGATCTAATTTAAGAATCAAAACCTCAAGTGTCAATCTTCTTAGTTATTACCATTGTGATGCAGACAAACTTGGCAATATTAATATTAACATGAACTCCTAAAAAAACAGCTAGAAGTACTGAAAAAGAATACCAGCCCAAATGCAACAATACGAGCTGGCGCACTTTTGGAAGGAAATTATAAAGATTGCGGAAACATAATGAATTTTTTTTTTTAACAGAGAAATGATTCTCCATTTCATATAAAATATATTATTTTATATTATTTGAATCGTATCCATTACTAATTTCAAGTGGAATTATATTTTTCATTCGTGTTATTATTTATTTATCTTTATATTTTAATTTTGTTTAGGGAAAGGTAGGGGATATATGCATCAGTACGACGTGGCACTTACAAGCTGTGATCACATCTCTCGCCAATGTATTCAAAATGCAATATTTAAGTTCAATCACGTCTCACACCTAGTCGTTCATTATAACATGAAAGAGAGTATTGTAAATAAACAACCATTTTATTTCAATATAATAATTTCAATAACGTTACAAAGCACTTAATAATTAATCAGTACACCATCTAATGGTTTATTGCTAGTAATATTACAAAGATATATATCTTGAAATCTATGATTTTAGTTTAGGCAATTATAACTGCATCTGGATATGGTTAACTACATTCTTGTCCACTTGGAAGGCCTTGGTGAGAACATCAGCATTGATGGGAGGATTGGATTTAAAGACTGCATTGGCTATGGTGATGACCCCAGGATTCTGGCTGCTGAGACCAGCAAAGGCAACAGCCTTGGTATTTCCCACGTTCAACTGGAAGTGAATGAGACCAATTGGGAATACAAAGACGTCTCCCTTATTTAGAACTTTGGTAAAGAGTTGGTTACCGTCTGCATTATTGGATGTGACAAAGCCAACTTGAAGAGTACCCTCTATGACAACAAGAAACTCAGTGCCGCGAGGGTGGGTGTGGGGAGGATTTAAGCCATATGGTGCAAAGTCGATACGAGCCAAGGATATGCCTAGAGTGTTGAGACCTGGTAATTGTTCCACTGTCACAGCAGTGACATTCGACCCTACTTTATTTGAGGTGTTTCCGGGAATGTTCAACCCCTGATGGAAGAAATCATTAGCGGTGACAAGTTTTGGGTCCTTGCAAAACTTTCCATTCACAAAAACTGCAAAAAGAAAAGGTACTTTATTATCATTGCTAAACACATGATGTTACACAGAATTAAAATGGAATCTAAGCATATTACATATCATGTATATATATATATGTATTCAGATTCTAAATTACAAGAGCTAGAAAATCAACACCCCAGGATATAGCAATAATAATGCGTACGTACCAGCAGAAGCAGGATTGTCGATAGCAACACAAAAGTCCTGCAGGGGACTGGGGTCATAGGCAGAGGCGAGGGAACAAGCGAAAGCCAACAGAGCCACAGTTACAAGGGCGTAATTGGGAACAACCTTCGAGTACTTCATCATATTTGAGGCTATGATCTATCTCTGCGTTTTAGTACTGATCTGTGTAATTAATATTGCTTGGGAGCTCGAAAATGAGAAATGTTAGATGGTCACATCCCTATTTATAGAGAGGAATTAACTGAACTGGTCCATATTTTTTCCATTAATGTATTAAGACTTGTCAACTCTTTAATCTGAGGTTATCATTATTATTATTATTTTATTAATGGGGGAAACGTTCTTTAACCACTACCGCACACATACATTGAATTGAATGAAACCAAATTCGACCCCTTCAAATAATGGAAAGGACGGTGCATGCTGTTGGTTATTCCACAAACAGTAATGCTAACTAGTTTTAAATAAATAAATTTTATACAAATTTTTTATATAAAAGTGGGTCCCTGCAGCCCATTAATAAAAAATAGATTTTTTTTATAATTTTTGAAAATAAAATCCATTTTTTTACGACGGCTTGCGTAGAGTTTATCTATAATTTAAAATTTATACAAATTATTTATCTTTCACAAATGATTAGCTTAGAGCATCAGCTTTGGCTTCTTTAAATAACTTTTCATCTTCAAATTTTAGAGATTTTATCCATTTTTGGCCTACATCGGTTTAGCTATACACTTTTCATTTAAAACTTTAGCTACAGGAATTTCATTTTTGTTTTCAAAGATGAAAAGAACTGTTTACTCTAAATGTATTGTTTATTAATTTCCCCTCTCTCTCCCGCGATTTCTTTCTCTCTTCTTCTTCCCTCTTTCTCTCCCGCGTCACTTCTTTCGTCTATTATTCCTCTTTCTTTCTCGCGTCTCGACCTCCTCTGATTCTTCTAGTTTTTTTTTTCTCTTCTTCTTCCCTTTCTCGCCGTCTGATTTTCTCCTTAGATATTTTTTTTCCCTCTTCTTTCTCTTCTTCCCTCTCCCATATCTCTTCCCTCTATTCTTCTAGTTTTTTTTTTCTCTTCTTTCTCTTCTTCTCTCCTCTCTCTTCTTCCCTCTTTCACTTCTGCGGCCAAAAAAGCTTCCAACTTTCTCTCCCGCGACTATTCTCTCCAGCACGGCACCGTGGCTTCTCTCCAGCACGACAAGCAATAACACGGTAAGAATTCGAAACCCTAGCCTTGATTTTACTTTTGATTTTATTATTTGGGTTTGATTTCATTGATGTTGTTCGGGGTTGATTTCGTTTTCAGCAAGAGTTTTTCAATTTCTAGTTTCGATTTTATTGTTTGGGTTTGATTTTGTTGATGTTGTTTGTGATTGATTCGTCTTGTAAAACTAATGACAAAAATCTGCCCTGTTGATGTTTTTTCCTTTCGATGTAGTAAATGGGAAAATGATAATTCATCTGATCTAAGTACGGTTGGTTTTAGGTTAATTGACGTGGGATTTGTTTGGTTCTGGATAGTGAAAAGTGATATTTCATGGCTTTTCAGCTAGTTCCTACATTAGAAGAAAAACACTGAGCTTCTGGCACTAGTTCTAAGAGAAATGAAAGACTTTTGTAGATGGTTTTTAGCATCTTAATAATAGTTGTATGTGCTGTTTGGGGTTTAATAATATCTTAAAATTCATCTTAACTTGAAATGGGTGATTAAATTATTAACTTGATGATGGAGTAAGTTTTATATAATACTTTTCTGCATATGTTATATATGATTAGTAAAGATGTAAAGAAATGAATTCAAAGCATGTGGAACATTACTATATCTATAGAGTAGAGAAGTATAAATTAAAATTATATCAAAGCAAGTAAAAATGGATCTACACTGCAAGATGCTGCAACCAAAAATCAGTCAATTATTATTGCAAAAATATTTCTTAATCGACAGTCCCTGTCTTGCAAAACTTTGAAAATCTTGGAATTTTGATTTTGTTTCAAGCTGTTGTAATTTTAATTAAGAGATTTCAATGATTTGACTTTTGAAGAATTTTTACTCTGGACTATTATTATGACTGATATTCTCTAGTTTTGCAAACTCGATTAGTTTATTCATGTGTGGATGTGGATCAAGTAGGAGCAAGGAAACAGTCTCATTTACTTTGGACTTTTTTTACGAGTAGCCTTAGCCTTTGAGATGGATTTACTCGGTATGTAATGTATATCAGTGCTTCTAAATACCATGGATAACTTCAGTTGCATTTTTTTGGCATGCCTGCAGGGGTTCAATAAAAGGCATGCATATTGATGATGATTCCATTACATTCTAATGGATGATTTTTCTTTTTGTGATTTTATGTCTTCAGACAATATGGAATATGGAGTAGACCAAATGCTGCCTTTTGGAAGTTTCACATTTCTAATGCTGCTTGTTATGCAGGTCGATCGCCTTGTTGGAAATTCACTCCCTCATAAGTAACTATTTGTAAAGTTTACACACTGCTGCATTGTCATGCTCTTTTTGTTATTTTGGATCACAAATATGGGTGTTTGTGAATATGGACAGCAACTTTATATGAATGTTATACTGTGGACAGTGATGAAACTTTTATATTTGGAAATTGATATGGTATAAATTGTTCTTCATATTGTTCTTATTTTTCCTTAAAGCATTTTGTGTATATAATAATATTCCTTTGTTTATTAGATTGTGAAAATGAATATGATTGTTGGAGATTATGAAAAAAAAATTAAAAATTAAAAAATAATTAAAGAAATATAAAAATAATAAATAATAATATTTTATTATTATAGAGAATGTGATAGCTAATTCAATGTAGACTTTAAGTTTTGAATGATTAGCTAAAAGTGAAAAAGTTGTATATTCTTCAAAATTTGAAGAATTGGATAGCTAATCCAATGCCAATGCTCTTAGCCTTTACATTGACTTAGCTGAGCTGATGATGATCATCTCTCTCTCGAAGTCTCATACTGACCCTGTAGTACTCATGACCAGTTCCACGTACGTACGCAACTATAACAAGTTTCCCATTAATTCCTTTTAGATATATATTCAGAAAATTTTATTTAATTTTTTTTCCCTTTCAGCTTAGATCGATATATGTAAACTCAGGCAATGTGAACGTACCCAGGCCATCTCTTCAAATATATGCATAGATCATATATACAAGGACCAGGGTTTTGTGTAAAATCGTCATGTACTTAGACGTACCTATGTTAATGCGTGTGTTAATGCGTGTGCGTCCACATACGCGTTTAAAATATTCTGCCTTTCTCACCACCTCAACATTATGAGTACTCTGTAATTAAACTCATAAAACAGATATCAGCTTAGACGACATGAGTCTAATTAACACAAAACTTTAATTTCCTGAAGTTATGGCACTCTTTAATTTCATCCAATATCGTTGAAGCAAATAAGTGATGAAGACAAAATAAATGAATAATGCACGGCAGAGTGCTCCTGATCAGATCATTACGTGTGGCCGGCGGGCTTTCTTTTAAAATTTCAATCCTAACAGCCTAATTAATTTGTGCTGCAAAAGTGAAGGGAAGAAAGGTTCAAGCACTTCCGGAAGGAAAGAAAAAGGATACGTACGTACTGATGATGTTGGACTTCCTCCAACTGGCTTTCCTTGATTTTCGTTTGGCCGATCATGATTGGATGGAACAAATGTTTATTGATTTATTAAGTTTTAGAAAATGAGAAAAAAAAGTTTAATAAAAATATTATAAAGTTAAAAAAATATTTGAATATATAAATTTTTGTTTTAAAGTTTAAAAAAGTTTTATTTATTATTTATTTATTTTTTTAGATTTTGTAAAAATTGTAATGATTTGATAAAAAAGTTAAAAATTTAAAATTTAAAATTATTTTATATTTTAGTGATATTTAAAAAGAAAATCCTAAATTTTTTATTAAGTTTTGTGAATTTCTAATCTCTATCTCATTTACTGAACGTACCCCTACCGACAGTTTTACATAAGCAATTTTCACGCGCTATATACCGAGAAAACACACACACATATATAAAAGCTAAAGCAACCGTTTTATTTTATTTAATTATCACGTTACAATAACGTAGCAAACATATAAAACATCACATTCTTAGGATTTTTTAAAAAAAATTTTATTGTCTTTAATTACACTAATTAATTAGTTAACATACAATTGATTTTTCTTTGAAATGAAGGTACTTAAAATATGTGGCATTTATTGGTGTGTTTATTGATGACAAAAGTACCATAGATATGAATGGCCGTAGCATTATTCTTAAAATTTTAAATTTTCATACCGTGCGTCTATTAATGCTTCAAATGCACGTAGTTAATTAATATTACGTATATTTCTCGAAATAATCTTCCCAACCTCCTACTATTTACCACACTCCACACTCCACTTTTTTTTTTTAATTTTTTTTTATCAAATATTTTTTATATAAATAGTGAATAAAAAATTTGAAATATTTAAAAAAAAAAAAATTCAAAAAAAAATTTAAAAAAAATATTAAAAAATATTAAAAAATATGGAGTGTGGAGTGTGGATGAATAGTAGGAGGTTGTGTAGCAAATCTCATATTTCTCTAGCTAATTGTCTGGCCAGGATTCTGGCTGTTGAGACTGGCAAAAGCAATAGCATTGATCTTTCCCACGTTCAACTGGAAGTGAATGAGACCAATTGGAAACACAAAGACATCTCCTGGGTTTAGAACTTTGGCGAAAAGGTGATTATCATCGGCGTTAGACGTGACAAAACCAACATAAAGACTACCCTCTGCAACTGCTAGAATCTCAGTGGCACGAGTATGTGTGTGTGGGGAGGATTTAGACCATATGGAGCAAAGTCAAGATGAGCTAAGGATATTCCCTGTGTGCTGAGGCCTGGTATTTGGTCTACTGTCACAGGAGTGACCTTTGAACCGAGTGGATTCACAGTGTTTCCAGAAATAATGTGTAGTCTCGAGAAGAAGAAATCATTGACCATGACAAGCTTTGGATCTTTGCAGAACTTTCCATTCACAGCTATTGCAGGAATTAAGAAGATTAGTTCCTAAATATTGATTGTTATAAAAATTAAAAGGGGCCATGCATGCAAGCAGTTTCATAATACATATATAACGGATGACAAAATATTTGTACATACAAAAAGCAGGAATGGAACTCTTGATTGCAACACAAAAATCTTGTAGATGACTGGGGTCATAGGCAGAGGCGAGGTGGCCGGAGAAAGTGGCCAAAGCCAACATCATGAGGGCCACGGTCACAAGAAGGCCGTACTTCACATGAACACCTTTCATGATCATGAACTTTGAGCTGGTTCTGATCTCTATCTTTTGGTATTCTGTGGGTTCTGATTAATGCTTGGTTTAGGGGTGAGATTTGCTCGTATGGGGACCTGTCTATTTATACACGTACGGGAGTGATGATCATCACTAGTACTCAACCCTTTTAAGTTTTGTGTTTCCTTAATTACCCAGAAATTAAAAGAGTGCGTTAATTGTGGGTACTCGATCGACCGCTACGTACTGCTGGCACATGATATATATATAGTGGGTTAGTGAGTACCTAGCTTATTACCACTTCATCTGATCCCACAAATTAATGGAGTTAGTCGTGAACCTGCATAATGATCATGCGTAAGTAAGGAGGAATAACTTATATATTTTTATATTAAGTTATAAATGCTAGCTTCATTTTAGCATAGCTAGCTAGCATGTGTCAATATTATTCAATAATGACGTACAAAATAATCTAAATTTAGTATTTTGATCTCTAAAATTTCGGTTGATCGAGCGATCAAGTACTGACATGTTTGGGTAATAAGATGAGATGAAAAATTGTGAGAATTTTATGAATATTAGTGAAATGATTTGAGTTAAGATGTTTTATTGGATTTTAAAAAATGAGAGAGAAAAAGTTGAATAAAAATATTATTATAAAGTTAAAAAAATTGTTTGAATACAATTTTGTTAATATTATATTTATTTTTAAATTTGAAAAAAATGTATTATTTTTTATATTTTATTTGGAAGTTTGGAAAATTTATATAAGATTTTGTGTTTAAAATTGAAAAGTAATTTTTATTTGAGTGATATTTGGCCAGAAATTTTTTTTGTGAATCTCATCTCATCGATCTCATCTATGTTGCCAAACAAGGTCTTAATCTTCATTCCCGTATATAGTCTCCTTTCATATATTGTGATTGAATAAAGAAAGAGATCAACAACTATATATATAAATTTATATATATATATATATATATATATATGTATCTATTTATAGTACGTCAAAATAACCCCAGTTATCAAGTGGTATATATAGTAGGCTCGTTTAATTTCTTTTAAAATTCAACAAATTTTGTGAATGCACGCATTGGGTACAAAGCTAATAATGCTTAAGTAGAGGAAATAGAAATACATGAACGTTAGAAAAACTAAAAAAGGTACTAAATACTTTGAATAAATTTGTAATAACTGGTCAAAAAAATATATTATATATAATCTACTAATTCTAATTTTATATCTAATTTAATTAATATATATTATTTTTTGTAATGAGTTTAAAGTACATATATATATAAGGTAAATAAAATATATAAGATAATTAAGCAACCATTTTTATTTCATTATAATAATTTGTTCCATGGCGGCATGGTACATAATAATTTTATCCGTACCGTCTAGTGGTCCATATTATATTACATATATTAATTCTCCAATTAATTATTAATTGTTGTCCCACCAGAACTGCTTTTGAAGATAGTTGACCACGTTCTTGTCTACTTGGAAGGCCTTGGCGAGAACATCTGGATTGATGGGAGGCTTTAAGCCAAACAATGTGTTAGCTATGGTGATGACTCCCGGGTTTTGGCTGCGCAGCCCCGCAAAGGCAATTGCATTCATTTTTCCCACATTCAGTTGGAAGTAAATGAGACCAATTGGGAAAAAAAATCTCCCTCATTTAGAACTTTTGTGAAGAGACAGTTATAGTCAGCATTCGACGTGACAAAGCCAACGTACAGAGTACCCTCTGCGACTACAAGAATTTTAGTGCCACAAGGGTGTGTGTTGGGAGGATTCAGATCATATGGGGCAAAGTCAATCCGATCCAAGGATATGCCTAGGGTGTTGAGGCCAGCTAATTCCTCCATAGTCACGGGAGTGACCTTCAACCCGAGTGAGTTTGAGGTGTTTTCAGGCTTGTTTAACCCTAAGTAGAATAAATCATTAGCATTGACGAGCTTTGAGTCCTTGCAGAACTTTCCATTCACAAATATAGCACAAAGGAAAAAGTAGAGTGTTATTTTCACATATAGGGGGGGTACACTTCCATATATAATAATGGTTGATAACATGTGATCATGTGAAGAAACATTCCAGATGATTTAAATGATTAAAAAAGAACATCATGATCATGTGAATAATAAAAATCACTACAACAAATTATGTTTTTTGGAACGAAAAATTTTATCCCAAAATATTGGCATTTCGTCCCAAAATATTTTTTAGAACGAAAAAAAAGTGTCACAAGGTCGTCCCTATAAAACTGTCTCAAAAGATATTTTGGGACGAAAATCACAAATTCGTCCCAAAAAATATCTTTTGGGACGAAATTAAGTTTGACCGTTCGAAATCGTTCGAACGAATGTTTTTTTCTGGGATGAATTAAATTCGTCTTGAAAAACCGTTCAAACGTATAAAATACCGTTCGAACAAATGGGACTGTTCGAACGAGTCAGAGTAAATAACGTTCGAACGGGTAATTCATGAAGAAACGTTCGAACGGAGAAATTGATGATCGAACGCAAATAGTGAATTTTCTGTTCGAATGGCGTGTAACTTTTTCAGTTCGAACGATAATGTATTATGTTCGAACGGTTATGTTCGATTTGTATACGTTCGAACGGATGATGAGTGTTCGAATGGTTATTATTTTTATGGACAATCAATACTAATTTAAAACGAAATAGATATTTATATTTTAAAAATACATTGCAAATTGTTCAATAAAATACTAATAATACTAATAAAATTCTCAATACATGATATATAATTGTTCAATATGCAAAACCACTTCTAATGAAAATTAATTGCTTGGAGGCCTGAATTGTTGCATAAGTATCTGCATTTGAAGCTTCATCTCTCTTTGTTCATCTTCTTATTGTTTCATGCACATCTCCATCTCTGCTTATTTTGTCAATTGAGCCTCTAACTCATGCTGTTTTATAATCTCCATCTCTGCTTGTTTTGTCAATTGAGCCTCTAACTTATGCTGTTTTGTAAGCAATTCTTGAATCATAGAATTTGCATTTTCTAACGCAATAGCAGTAGTGCTTGACGTTGATGAAGAGCTTGAAGGCTTTATACAGCGACCCAAACCCCTCAAATATCCTGAACGTTGCTCTAGAACTTGTGTAAAAATTTCAACATCACTTGTTGATGAATTATGATCTGAAGCAGTTTCAGCACGTAGGGTAATCATTTTATCCTACACACAACATATATGTTTAATATTGACACAATAATTTAAATATGTTTAATTAAAAGAAATTATAATACTTACGTAATTTTCACGAGTATCGGGATCAGTCCACTCTCCATTACTATTAGTATGTGATGCATCATATAATTTTGTTAGATCATAATTGGTGTCTGACGCTTCCTACAAGAGACATTGTTAAGATATAAAGTTAATATTAAAAGCAAACTATATGGAATAAATAGATAAAAAAAGTACATTACCAATTTCTTAGAGAGGCGATGGAAAGATCTTGAGCCTACGTGATGATCAATCTTCAACTTTGATCTATTGGTTTTGTTTATAGAACTTCGCTCCTGCATAGAAATTGTAAAAGTTAGTAAGTGAAAATTACAAATATGACATATAAATAATTAATTTAGTTTACCTTATATGATGGATCATCAAACATGTCACAAAATTTTTTCCATTCTTCAGGTCAGACATCTTGAAAAGGATGCTCACGTGATTCTTCCTTGTTCTCGTACTTCTTGTAATGCTCATGACCCCTCGCCTTATAGTTGCGGAATGCATCACACATAAACTCTTCAACAGTCCTAAGCTCCTCTCTCCAATCATAATTTAGTTCAAAGTCATCCTTAAAAGAGTATATATACAAAGACATTATCATTTAAAATATTAAATAATATCAATATAAATTTATTATTTAAATATTACGTACCAAACAACGCTTTTTTATAAATTCTTTCGCATCTTGGGGGACTTTATGCCATGAACTTGTAGCCAAAGGTGCATAAGTCCGTGTAAGAGCACCCACATGCGATGCAAGCCAAGCTGCTTGTTGTCCCTCGCCTCTGGTATGTTCATCAAGAATGTTAACCTTAATCTTACCTACTTTACAATATTTCTCCAACGTCACACCTCTAGTAGTGTCTCGTTTATGACGAGATTGTACTGTTATCTCTATAAAATAATATTAGTTTTTTATCCCGTATCAATTAGCATATATCTTAATTGAAAAAAATGAGTAGTAGCTATTTACCTTGTTCTGTAGAGTCAGTCTCTAATGGCAAGTCAGACGGAGAGCTAGAAACAGGTGGAGATGGGATGTGAACTTCCTTCCTCTTTGGTGGCATAATTGCAAGATACTGTATAATGTGAACACAAACTAGTCAATCATCTATATTAGTTTAATCTATAGATTCAGTCTCATCATTTGTAGATATTTCAGATGACTCAACACTTTGATCAACTGTCGCCTCAACTATATCAGCCTCAATATCTTCCCTATATAATGGGATCATCTCATACTGGCTCAAATCCACAAATAAGTTAAAGGCAGGTTGACTCTCTTGGTATGCTTCTTGAGTAGAGGGATCATCTTCTTCATCTTGTTCCTTCGCCTCAGGGATAACGTCATAAATATTTCTAGGGAAAATTTTTTGTACTACTTGCCATTGATTTCCTAACTGTGGATCGTCTAAATAGAATACTTGAGATGCTTGGGAAGCCAAAATGAAAGGATCATCTTCATACCATTTTTTTGATGTATTAATACTCAGAAAATATTCATCCTGGCATTTTCCTATTCAAGGATTGCTTAAATCCCACCAATCACACTTAAACATATAAACCACAAGCTCCCCCACATATCTCAATCCTATTATATCTACGATAACTCCATAGAAATCAATATTGTCTCCATCATGACTCTCTTCGACAAGGACACCACTATTTTGTGTTTTCCTATAAAGTTCTCGATCAATTGTGTGATACCTACTTCCTCGAGAAATACATGCAGAATATCGAGCAGCATGTCTCAAGGGGCCACGCGCCAGTGCATATAGTTCGTCTGATATATCGTTTGGATTATTCGCATGCATTTGTACAACCTTCATATTAAATAAAGTATAAACATTCAACCGTTAATAATAGTAATATTTTAATAAGTAATAAAATTACATCTGTATTAACGTCATTACCCGTTGTTCGAACCATTTTGGGAACTCCTGTTCATGTCTTAGGTCTATAGCATTTATTTCCAATTCTTTGAGCATGTTAATATGATCACTAAAATTAAAAATTACCAACAATAAGTATGTTTATATAATTGTTTAATAAGTAAATTCAATAATTAATTAACAATTAATTTAAACTTACTTCAAGTGGCTCTCTATCTCTGGGCAATTATTTAGCACGTACCATTGAGCTTTCTTGAATTTCTGTTCACACAAATCATAACCACCCTGAGCACTAAGTGGACGTACTTGTTGGAAAAATACATAAAATATTTGCCATTGTCTTGCTTGGTCAACATCAAAATTTCTTTCTGGCCGATCAAACCTTGTGTCAACCCCGTGGAAGTATTTGGAACAGAATGTATGCCACTCATCATCAATATATGTTTTTGCAATTGATCCTTCTGGATGGGCCTTATTACCTACTGTGCGTTTCAACTTTTCAAGAAATCGTTCAATAGGATACATCCACCTATATTGGACTGGTCCTGCAAGTCGAGCCTCACGTGGCAAATGAACGGCTAAGTGAACCATGATATCAAAAAATGAAGATGGGTAAATACTCTCCAACTTACACAATATTAGTGCAATTTCTCATTCCATACGATCCAAAGCTTCTAGGTTCAACGTTCTAGTACATAAATCTTTAAAAAGGACACTCGTTCAACTGCTCATTCTCTCGCCAAAATAACATACAATCATTATTACATGCATGTATTAGATTGTAATCAAATTCGAGTCCTTTTTTCAAATGTTTTGTTTAGTAGAAGTTGTGTAGTAAAATATTGTCTGATGGAAGTGCCTCTCCAAACAGCTCCAGCAACATATTGACAGCCTTAATAGATATTCGGCACATGGATTTTATATGTAGCAATCTAACTGTAAATGACAATTTACTGTGCCTTCTACACCCTGGATATAACTCACGTTGTGAATCATTCCATAAGCGGGTAAGAGTGTTATGGCACGGATCATTTGAATTAGATGGATCTGTTCCACTTTCATCTATAAACATTCCCGCACCAATGTCGCCCAACATTTGCTCCATGTTTTCTGATGGATCCGTGTTATGGCACGGATCGTCACCAATAACCTCTAGATGTACATCTTCATCGATGTTTTTGAATGATGTTGGAAACGGTTCTCCATGTAAGACCCAATCAGTATAACCTTGATCAATACCTTTAACAAACAAATGCTCTTTCATCAACTTTATCTTATGAGAATGTAAATTCTTGCAAAGTCGGCATGGACATCTAATACGACCATCACTCCCAATTGTACAAGATGCAAACTCCAAAAATTTCTTAACTCTTTGGGCATATACATTGTAATCCTCACCCGACCGATCTCTAACTCGCATCCAACTCTTATTCATGTCTAATATCTTATTGCAAACAGTTACGTGCATCAACAAACATATAACCAAAACATATATACCCCCAAATATATAGCCAAAACATATATCAACAAACATATAGCTAAAACATATATTAAACTAACATATAGTCCATGCATATATCAAAACATTTAGTCCATACATATATCAAACTAACATATGGTCCATACATATATCAAAATATAAATCAAACTAACAAATTTGCAACAACACATCCCCAATCATAAAATAAAACATATAGTCCATACATATAGCCAATTAACATATTAAGCATTTTCCTCAGGGTTGAACGCATATTAAGCATTTTCCTCAGGGTTGAACGCATCAGAGGCATTTTCCTTAGGGCTGAACACATTTGATGCATTTTCCTTAGGGTTGAACGCATTTGAGGCATTTTCCTCAGGGTTGATCGCATTTAAGGCACTTTCCTCAGGTGTCTTCAACTCTTTTCCTGGGTTGAATGCAGGTTCATCTATTTATTTTCGCTTTCGCTCTAGCTTCGCCACTTTTGGTTCCAGATTTTTCGCATACAAGTCCACAAACATCTTCAACTCTTTATTTTCTCTTTTTAATATTTGCTTCTTTTTTCGTTTATTTACAAGCTTATTATTTAATTCACTTACTTATTTTTTAAGCATCTCTATCTCACTTACCCTGAGGAGTAACCTTCGGCTCATGGTAGTAACAATAGCTATATATTGAAATGTCAGTATTCTCGCTCCATCTTCGACCTCTGCATCGCTCTTACTTAAAAAATAGTTATCTGTCGCTATCATGGCATTGATAGCATCAAGAGTGAAGATTAATGTTTGTGGCAAATATGGTTTCCGATTCAAATCAGGAACAATATTAGAAGGCTGATGGTCAGCCATTTGTAATGCGTTTGTGAGAAATGCAAAAATATGAGATGACGGAGAAGTGTGAGGTTCGCAGAAATGTGAGTTTGTGAGAAGTGTGAGTTTGTGATAAATGTGCACAAGGACGATAAGCAAATTTTTGGATGTATATTTCCAGAATTATGTGACATGATATTTCCAGAATTTACGGATGTTGTCCGTCCTTACAAAATTTATCTCGAACGAATGATATCTTTTATGAAACACTTTTGTTGGGGCTCGATGCAATTCCGGATTTTTTGCCCGGATTTTATGGTGTGTTTTCCACCAATCGAGATGTGAGGTTCTCGATAATTTCCTCCTCCATCTATATATTTTAAACCCCAAATGCTCTCTCACCACCAATCGAGATGCGAGGTTCTCCTTATGAAGCATGCAAATTTCTTAGAAAGAAATGTGTTCGGGGATGTGTTTTTACTCTTTATTTCAGTCATAAAGGCGGATATATCCAATTTTCTGCCGTTCATAAGGTTTTCGGTGCAGGTAATGCATCGAGGCTTCTTGCTCGCATCCCGGTCAATAATCGTTATGAAGCGGCATCCATACTTACATATGAAGCGCAAGCTAGGCTTCAAGATCCTATCAATGGCATTTTTTCAGTTATTTTTGCTCTTCAGCAGCAGGTTCTCTTTTCATATATAATGATTGAAATCCTAATATGCTCTGTCTCATAATTAATAAATGACATTCTACTTTGTTTTCTGCAGGTTGTAAATCTACAAACTCAACTAGCAACTCTAATGAAGGAGACAGAGCTAAGTTTTCTCAATGCTTCTGTCAATGCAAACCCACAAGATGTCCAAAGTGGGTTTCAGTCAGGTAGTATCAATAATGCCTCAACAATATTATACGACCAGAATGAGATGATGGAGAATTCTTTTGGGAACTCCGGAAGTTCACTCAACCCTGAGGAAAATGCAAGAATTAATGCTTTATTTGAAGAGTTAGTTGCGGTTGGATATATTCCTAAAGAATAGTGGTGGTGGCAATGCTTCAGTTGCGGTTGGATATCAACTGAAGCATAATTGATATTTTTAATTAATGTTTCTAAGTTTGATTAATTATGTATTATATCTTTCTATGACTTTATATATAAATCAATAGTCTGTATTATATCTTTCTAAGTTTGATTGCGTTTTGGTTTGTTTGTGAATATGCATCAACATGATTAATTACACTACAAATTATCAACTAATTATACTTTTATGTATAAGTTTTCGTTCGAACGTAAAACATAACCCATTCGAACGTAAATATAGTTCGAACGTAGAGTCTAAATCGTTCGAATATGTTCGTTTCAGATTTCCATTCTTCTTCAACGATGGAAAACACATGAACAATTTTTCAAAGAATTCCAACATAGTAATAACAACACAGTAATATAAACAACATAGGTATAATAACAATATTGTAATATAAACAATAGTATCAAAGAATTCCAACAATTTTTCAACAGAGTAAGGAAATCATAGAAAGCAAAATAACTATAAAAAACATACCGATAATGAGATGAAAATTGCGTGTACTGAGAAGGAACTCCACAAAAAGTTGTAGAAATAATAGTTTTAATTTGAAAATAGTTAGGACTGGATTGAGGGAGAATGACGCAGTTTTGTTCGTGAGGGAGTGAGAGTGGCAAGAGGGGGAGATTCTGATTTCTGAGATCTGTTGCAAATATTTGAAGAAAGTTTCCCGTTCGAACGATTATTTACTAACCGTTCGAACTGGAAACCATGAAGCGGGACAAATTCCCTCTTAAAGTTTCACGTTCGAACGGGTATTTGCTATCCGTTCGAACGTCAAACTATGAGTGGGAAAAATTTCCTCCTAAAGTTTGACATTCGAACGGATAAATAGTACGTTCGAACGTGAAATGATTCATAGCAAACCGTTCGAACTCTAATTATTTACAGTTCGAACAGTTTGCTAAATATTTACGAATATTTATTTTTAACACTATACTATTACATAAAATAACAACATTACCCACTTAACCCGTTCTTCTACACCGGTATGCTCATCATCCAACTATTTTACCGTTTAAATTTAAGTTTTTGATGGATTATTTATTTAAATTAGGATAAATCAATTTATCCATCAATACTCACCGTAGATTTGCTTAAATCTATAGTAGGAAGGTTTATTTTAGTTTAGTTTAGTTTTGTTTGTTGAGAAATCCATGGAATCGAAGGATTCCATGGATTTCAATGGCTGAGTCGACTTAGCGACGTACCGTTCGAATGATTTTTAGGGGAGTTCGAACGGTACTAGCCAAACAGGAATTACATTTAACCCGTTCGAATGTTGTTATGTCGTTCGAACGGTACTAACCAAACAGGAATTACACTTAACCCGTTCGAACGTTGTTAAAGCGTTCGAACGGTACTGGCCAAACATTTGACACGTTCGAACGGTATAAATAAACTTAATATTAGTGAATGTGTATTTTTATTCACCATTGTAGTTCCATTAGATCTTAGCAAGAATATATCTTATTTTATAATTAAATTAATATAGAATTTAATCACATTTTGTAAAATATTTTTATTATTAATATTGCATTGATAAGCTATTAATTAATTCTATATTACAGGTTCATTATAATGTCTTCTTCTAGGGCGGGATGTAAGCAACGCAGTCAGGCAGAGACTAGTATCAGTACTCCTGCTAGGGAGAGGACTGTTTCACTAGAGCGACATGTGAAGCTTTCTGACTTCCAGAGTCTTGTCTGGGAGGGTCATTCCCTACCATTAGTCTTCAGCGATCGTGGTTGAAGACCTATCTTAGATAGTCCAGAGGACTCATTGGAGATTGTCGCCTACATTGACATTGTTTCTGAGTTCTATAGAGAGCTCGGTGGTGCCAGCCTAGATGATGGAGGGGCATATAGCATCTATGTCCGAGGAGTTTCGATTGTATTTTCACGGGACCGACTATCTGAGCATCTTAGTATTCCTAGGCTGCATGATGCATATCCGAACATAGTGCCTAGAGAGTCTGATCCTTCAGTTGAGGTAGAGACAGCTGAGGAGGAGGCACCAGTTTATTATACAGATGAGGTCGACCTCATTGCTGATCATGAGGTGAGGGATTTAGTTGTTGGTCCAGATGCTCCCCTGTATGACGGGGCGAAGAGCATCAAGCAGGCAGATCTATCTTCGTTCTTCAAGATCCTGAATTTGATAATCGCCAACAACATCGACCCTCGGTAGCACAAAACAGAGGTTGGCATTGATCGGACGAAATTTATGATACGGGTCGCTCGTGGCATTCCTATTAACCTGGTGGGGTATATATTTGATAGGATTCAATAAGAGTCCCGGTACATTTCCACAGATATATTGCCATTCGGGATCCTGATCACCCGATATCTATTATTTGCCAGTGTTGTGCCTGATGTTGCTGAGCGTAAACGACAGCCGATGGGACCGATCAACAGCACTACCCTCTCACGTAGCATAGGACACTCGAGACTGCGTCTTCGTGGACAGCATCCAGACCCGGTTGATCCTCAGAGAGATGCACAACCAGGAGATCATGGACCACAGGTCGAGGCATCAGTACATAGCGCTACACGTGAGGACATGGCTGAGATTGTGCGTGCAGCGATCAGCGGACAGACATCAGCGCTGATCGATGCAGTGTGTATTGAGGTCCGTTCTGCTATGTCTGATTTTCGTATTGAGATTATTGGTAGCATCTCTGAGTTACGTACGAAAGTTGATGCCATGTCTACGACTCAAGTCACCATTAGTACTCGATTGACACAGATAGAGGAACGTTTAGCTACAGTCGAGGAACTGTGCAAAGAGTTGGGGTCTTAGTATTTTCTATCTTTTATTTATTTTTTCTTTTGTTTTTAGAATGGATAATATTTAGTATTTTGTAAATTCACTATTTATTTATGAAATAGTCTTATTTTATATTTCTTGAACTAATTATTGATTTATATTATTCATATTATTTAATCAATAAATTTATTATAATTACTAGTTAATATAAATATAATTCTCTTTTTTAAAAAAAAAAAATATGCTCACCGTTCGAACGGTCAAAAGTTACTTTCGAACGGTATATCAATTTCCCGGTATAATAATTTAACTTATCGCGCCAGAATTTACGTTCGAACGATACAATTAGACGTTCGAATGATGAATCGTCACTGTTCGAACGTTTCTATTTTTAGGGACACCATATTTCATTCCTAAATATAACGTTCAAACGATTTATATTGCATTCGAACGGAAAACGTCTTTTTGGGATGAAAAATAAAATTCCTCCCTAAATCTCACTTTTTGGGACGATTTTCATTTCGTCCCAAAATAAAATCGTCCCAAAATGTCATTTTTGTTGTAGTGAATGATGCAAGCGTACCAACGAAAGCTGAACTGTTGAGTGCAACATAGAAGTCTTGTAGAGGATCAGGGTCATAGGCAGAGGCAATGGAGAAACCCAAAGCCAACAGGGTCACAGTTATAAGGCACTTGGGAACACCTTTCATCATCATATTTTGAGGCTATGATGTATTGCTTTCAGTATTCTGTATCCTCTTGCTCAAGTGAGAGGGGTGGGAAATGTTGCAAGGGAAACATGTCTATTTATGGAGAGGAGTACTCACAGAATTGGTCGATCTATGTTAATTTTCTCTTTGCAAAGTCATGATATGAATATTTCAATAATTAATTGATATCGATCGATGAACCATTCTCTAACCACTACCGCAAGCTTGCACATATTGAGAAGGCAACCATTTTCTAGCCCCATATTAATGAACTTCACATTGATATAATTTGAAATCAAAATGTGGCTGAACGGGCCTTGTAACGTCTAATTGGCTTTTCTATGAGCAATTTGATCGATCACCCTCATGTCCTCATGATCAGTGAAATCCATGTCACTGAGATTTTCAGCAGTGAAATCAAGTGGCTGCATATGCAATGCTTATAATTATATGCAATTCTTGATGATCATTATAATTAAGTTATAACCCTTTTGAAATGTTACATGATTAATTAATGATTTTAAGTATTAATTCTAGGGAAAGGTCGTAGATGCTCGATCGATCGGATCAGCAGTGACGTTAATTAGAACTGGAGGAATATGTCAAAACAAGATCATATAAAGCCATTTTCAAGGCTCTAACGCCTAATTATCAGCTGCATGCATGCACTGTGCCACTGACGATCCATGTGATAACCAAAACCAGATTCTTGTCAAGTCAAGAATACAAATATTGCAGGACTTCATCCATGGCCAATGATGATCAGTAGTACTTATGCCATTAATAATGCATCCAACATGCGATCTAGCAATATCTTAATTATAAGATGAAGAGTGGGTACGTACGAAGGTTAATTAACAAATTATCAGATCCACCCATGCACTCTTTTTATTTATTTTTACCTACCTAGCTAGCTTGATTCGTACGAGCTGGTTTAATTCGATATGTTATTGCAAGTTCATGCGTACGTACGTGCGTGATATCTGTCTTGAGTATTTTTCAATTATTTGTGCAGTTTATGATCTTTCCAGGTTTGACAATCAAATATATTTCAAGATATGTACGGCTTTCTAATGCAACAGATGTCGTGTTTATGATCATCAGCTAGATTGTTGAAGTTTCCCCGAGCAGGTAAAAGGTCGACAACACAACCTAACAGATATCATATTAATTCTAATTAATTTCTTTCTCCACCTCTTATTTTTGGATAAATATCGGACGGACAACGTTAGCAGAAACTTAAACGTTAATGGTCGATCTCTAAAGGGAAAAATAACAATAAACCGAGTAGCTAGCTAGTTTCGTGATATATATATATGTACATTTAGGACGGTGCTACGTGCACCGCTCTCAGCTTCTGTTAGGAGTTACCGTTAGGTATAATTAATTTTTTTTACATGTATTTTTTTTATACTTTTAAATAATTTTTAAAAAATAAAAAAATCACAATATTATTAAAAAATACTTCTTTAATTATTAAATAAAAAGAAAATAAAAAATTTTAGTGAAAACACTGAGCTGTAAGAATCAGTGGTATCATTTTCCTTAATTTTTTGGGCCGCACTACAGTCACCGCTGGTTCCTGCTAGTTATTTTGGTCTTTTTTTTTTTTTTGCTTTTTTTACATGTATTTTTGTAACACGTTGAAATATTTTTTTTATAAAAAAATTCACAATATCATTAAAAAAATATTTCCTTAATCACGAGATAAAAAAATAGAAAAAATAAAAAAATACCAACGGTAACTCCTAGCGGAAGCTTGGAGTCGGAGACTTAGCATTATCCTTACATTTAATTGCACGTTGAAAAGTAAAAAAAAAAAAAAAAAGGGACCAACTAGCTATCCTCACTTTCTCCCTTTTATTTTCTCTAATTTTTTCCTGAAAAAGTCTACATGCAACCACGCTACGTCACCGCTGCGACATCGGTGCCCACGTGGCAAAATGGTAACGGCGTCGTTTTGAATAACAATTATAAATGGTTCACTTTCTTTTTTTTCCCCTTCCTTTCTAGGTTCTCCCCCTTCTTTTCTTCTTTCGCATTTCCCTCCCTTTCCTTCTCCGAAACCCACCTGTAAATCCAGACCTTCACCCCTTCGATTCGGTGCCCACAAAACCATCGTTCGTCTTCCTCAAGCACCTATTTGCAAGTTCCACTGTTCGTCTTCCTCAATCACAGCAACTAGGTTCCACTGTTCATCTTCCTCAAGCACGGCGACCAGGTTCTACAAAATCACTCAAGCGTAGTCCATTATTCCCAAGCTCGGTACTGCCCAACCCGTGTTCCTCCACTCAGGTAAGTCTATCATCTTCACTCATTCCTCTTCCATTTTGCACATTGTTAGAAATTATGGATTAGTATTGATTTTGTTCTAGTTTTGGGTTGAACTTCATCAACTGGTTTGTTAAGTTTTTATTTTTCAGAAATTGGTGTACTTCTCAGTCTTTAAGAGCTATTTAAGTTGGGAATTCAGAGGTTTCCTTTGTATTGACTGGAAACGTTTGGTTTTGGATTGAATCTCTTTTTAATGTTTCATCGGGAAACAGGATTTTTTTTATTTCAAAATTTTCCATATTTATACATTTTTTAGAAACATTTTCTGCTTTGTTTATCATTAAATTTGTCTACTGTAGCCGATACCAGGTTCCATTGACTGCCACATACGAGTTGCATGTGGATTACTTGAACAAGTAGATGATGAAATGTAAAAAAAAAAAAAAGGCATTTTTGTAAATGTGTAATTTCTCGGGTTTTGAATGTAATTGTGAAAATCTACTCTCTGTGGATTATGTCTCTACCGATCTCTCATGGTGATGACACATGGGTTTGTGTTGGTTTTCCTATTTTGTTAACATGTCAATTTGTTCCACATTTTTGCCTTTGAAACGTGGGGAAGTTTGGATATTTCGGTTTGAAAAATTCTTCGGTCATTGTAAATTTTCGGAACTGAAATTTATGTTCTTGCATGTGTACATTGTCCTTGTACACGGGCTACAAGCTGTCCTGGTTTCATTGATTGGTTAGAACTGTGTTAGAGTGAGATAGAGTTTTGCAAGGAATGTGGCTTTAGAAGACCATAATCTACTGCAAAATTATCTTTGACAAAGTTTTGTCTTTATGAATATGAAATAGTCTTCTTTATTAATTTACCTCAATGTATAATTTGCTTTATTATGCCTACAGACAAACACCATGTGACGTTTACGACACTGGCCAACTCCTTCTGCTCCCGCCCAATCAATGTTCCATAATGCTTAGGCCCAACAACTATAGACTGAAAATTTTTTCAAGCGCACGGTCATTATTGAGCTTGAGGTCAATCTAGGTGAGCTTCAAGAGACTCTGCCACATATCTTTGAGTCTCGCCAATGGGTATAATTAACCACTGGTCTCCCCCTTCCATTTGTGGACTTGGTCCAGAAGTTTTACTCCAACATTCATGCCATGTCACCCGATGGTTCCTTTGACGTCACTCTCCGGAACATCCAAATTCGAGTCAGTCCGGGCATGTTAGTTGATTTGCTTAACGCCCCTCATGTTACCGAGGCCTCATATTCTTATGCCAGCACCTCTGGTCCTAGTAACCCTACTATCTACGCCCGCTTGTGTGGATATGAGAAGGATTGGGATGGTCGGAGACCCATTCCTACCAAAAAATTCTCCCCTGACTATCTCCTTCTTAGTAGGGTCGTCCTTACTAACCTTTACCCAACCAACCATTACAGTGATGTCGGCCATGACAGAGCCACCTTACTTTATGCACTGATCAATGACGTTCCCATTGATCTGGGAAGTCATCTTTGCAAGGTCATCTTAGAGGCTCATCAGTTCAAAAAAATACGGATGAGATTGCCTTTTGCGAGTCTTGTCACTCGTATTGCTCTGTTTCACAATGTTCTTATTCCAGAGATAGAGCCTAAAATCCCCCTGAAGGCTCCAATTGGTTGTCAGACCATTCAGTTCAGTCGTGCACACATTCGCCCATTCCCTTTTGATGATGAGGATCCTGCACCCAGTTCACAGCCATCTCGTGCAACGCCATCAGGTTCTCAACCACCTACCTCAAGACTAGCCACCCTTGCACCAGATACGAATCAGCCGGGAATACAAATGGTGCTTGATTGTTTGAGCTGCATCCAGACTCGTCTTGACCACATTGATAGTCGCATCGATGGTCGTCATGATCACACTGTTGCTGTTTTTGAGCACATCAATACTTGGCTCGATAATTTGAAAGGCCATCTACATCGCATTGAGGATCATTTGATACTTGCATTGATAGTGTGAATGCTTGTGTAGATGGCTTATATACTCATCTTGAGTGCATGGATACTCGATGTGAGAGTCTGGCATATCATTCCGATATCATGGCTGGTCGATTTGATATGCTCCAAAACACGGTCCTACGACGCTTGAATGAAATGGAAGAAGTTTTACTAATAGACTGTTCTGATGATGGTGATGTTGATGGCCATGTGAGTAGCGTTGGGCACTCTGCGCAACCTCCTCCAGATGTGAGTCATTGATCTTTTTTTTTTTTTTTTTTATCTATATATCATAGGATACAAGTGGGTGGGATATGTTGTAAAGGAAAAACATGGGAGCACACATGATTCTCTTGATTAGTTGTATCAAGATATATTTTGTTCAGGTCATGAAAAATTATGCCATGTTTTTTGCTGCTCAGATGGTCGTCTTGATTTTGCTAAGTCCTTCGCATGTCTATTTTGGTTAATCACTGTAATAGTATTATGCAACAGCTTTTTTATCATGTGAGAGTGAGCTCCTTTTGCTCCAAATTATTGTACTTCTTCAAGTAGTCAAAGTTAGATTCCTGATATTGCATATGATAGTAGCAAGAAAAAATCCACTAAATGGTATAAAGGTAATTGTAATGTAAAGTAACTATGATAGTAGCAAGAAAAAATCCACTAAATGGTACAAAGGTAATTGTAATGTAAAGTAACTATGATAGTAGCAAGAAAAAATCCACTAAATGGTATAAAGGTAATTGTAAAGTAACTATGATAGTAGCAAGAAAAAAACATATCCTAAATGACAATAAACAACACATATTTGGGAGGGAGATAGTGATCTTAACCATAAAAATACCTAATCCATGTCCTCTGGAGGAGCTGAAGATGGAGAAACCAAGTCCGAGAGTCACACTCGACCTTCGCTCGAGCTTAGCTTGAGCTAAACAGACTTTTAGCTCAAGCTAAGCTCGGGGCGAGAGTCGAGCGTGACTCCTGGACTTGGTTTCTCCATCTTCAGCTCCTCCAGAGGACATGGAGAACACCTACGCTCGACATGCGCTCGATATTAGCTCGAGCTAAAAATCTATTTAGCTCTAGCTTAGCTCGAGCGAGAGTCGAGTGTGACTCTCGGACTTGGTTTGTCCATGTTCAACTCCTCCAGAGGACATGGAAAACCTATGCTTGACATGCGCTCGATATTAGCTAGAGCTAAAAATCTGTTTAGCTCGAGCGAGAGTCAAGCGTAACTATCGGCCTTGGTTTGTCCATGTTCAGCTCTAAGCATGAACCTGGAGAACACTCACGCTCGATATTCGCTTGAGATTTGCTCGAGCTAAACAGGGTTTTAGCTAGAGTGCATTTCGAGCGTAGGTGTTCTCCATGTCCTCTGGAGAAGCTGAACATGGACAAACCAAGTCCGAGAGTCACGCTCAACTCTCGCTCGAGCTTAGCTCAAGCTAAACAAAGTTTTAGCTCGAGCTAATATCGAGCGCATGTCGAGCGTAGGTGTTCTCCATGTCCTCTGGAGGAGCTAACGATGGACAAACCAAGTCTGAGAGGTATGCTCGACTCTCGCTCGAGTTTAGCTCGAGCTAAACAGACTTTTAGCTCAAGCAAAGATCGAACACATGTTGAGCGTGAGTGATATCTCATAACAAAACTCCAACCTGCTAAAAAAAGACTCAATCAATTACACACAAAAGTCTCATAAGCATTCCCATTTGCAGCAAATAACAACCATAATTCTATATACACCAGAATACATGTCATATACGTTGCCTTAGATACCAAAACTGTTGGGCATATCTATTAGCCAAGAAACCAAGACAAAGACCAAAACCATGCAGACTCGGAGCTCAATTAGCTTGTCTTAGCAACCACTTTTCATGGTCTTGTCCTTCAATATATGAGCTTCATTAATAATATCTTCTTAAAAGTCCTTCTGAAACGGCATACG
This sequence comes from Cyclocarya paliurus, assembly GCA_029856935.1. Classification (NCBI taxonomy): domain Eukaryota; kingdom Viridiplantae; phylum Streptophyta; class Magnoliopsida; order Fagales; family Juglandaceae; genus Cyclocarya; species Cyclocarya paliurus. Next base: position 41,023,338 of record CM056945.1, on the reverse strand, counting down.
CTGTACCATCAAAAACTGATTCCTCAAACATGATCTTGTTGTGGCTATGATCCATCCAACCCAAATTGCATTTGTAAAGAATATTAATTCATATATTAATTGTGACGTCGACATAGGTCATTAAAAAATCGTAAGTTGGTTTGGATCCACTTACGCTTTCTTGACTTTGAAGCACAGTTTCCCAAGGTTGGGTTCCACTAATGTTAGCAGCTGGTATGCTTTCTGTAATATCTTGATGATAAAATACTTGTAACAAATACAACAAAAAAGGATAACTCAAATATAAATATATACTTATAATATTACTTTGGAGACGTCCAAATCTGAAGGGCCAAATAGCCTCCTGCAAGTGTCCACGGCTGGTGTATCTTCTCCATCTCGCTAATAAAATAGTAACCAATTTGTTAGATACCATTTAAAAACTGATTATAAAGAAGGTCATATTACAATAACCGCACCTGTTTGTGTTTTCCCTTTCCCTATGCTTTCTTCGTCTTCTCCTTAACTTTCCGTAGGTCTTTCTCCATCTTGGATGCTCTCCTCAAAGATGGGGGTCTGCCTTTCCCTAGCACAACACATGGACTAAGTACTTAGGTTGAACTACCAATTGTAGTGGTATCCTTTGTCGTGCCACCAACATTTAAATAATTTTGAGTCATCGATGGGGGTTCTTGGTCTGCATTATAAAGGTCAATCATTGCATGCAACTTAGTCATTGCATCCTCAGTATGCTTTTTTGAAACCGTTGCACAACTAATCATTTTATAATAGATATTCAACAGACTTAAATATCTATTAGCATCTTCCCGCTGATCCCCTACGTCATAGCTGCTGTGGATTAATGTATATCTTCTTTTGATATCTTTCCTCCATCGATCCAAGATGTATCTATCTGGCATTGTCTTAATCCCGTTACATTTGAAGACGACGAATATGTGTCGGCACACTATCCCTCTCATTTCAAATAAACCACAAGAACACTTGGCGACTGCATCTCCTTCACTAAAATCCATTGAATGTGTAACCAGATTAGTGAAATCTTCGACACAGACTTCATCTTCTACCAAATAGGTTTTTAATGCACCATCCGCCTTAAGTAAAACTGGGTCCAAGTCGATAATGTCGGTAAGTTGGTGTTGAACTTCCCTAAATTTGGCATTTGTGTACAAATCTTGATATCTCTTTTCAATTGGAGATCTAGAGATGCAAGGAATTGTGACATTAAATGAGTGAAAGTCAGCGCAATTTTTGTTCTTGATTTTTTTTAGGCATTATCATACTAATCGACAAACTCTTCAAGTTTGTCTTGGCATGAACATAACCATCGAAAAAGGCATTCATGGACTCGCTCCACTTCGTTGTACTCATTCTAGCCCAAAAAACCTCTTTCAAAAAGGTCGGTACCCAATGCGCACACTCAATGTATAAACTCTGCAACCAGACATTCTCATGCAACTTGTACGTGCTGATCAACTGATCCCAACATTTTTCAAACTCTTCCGGCGTTTGGGTGTCATACACATATTTCATCAGTGCAGTTTTCATTCCACTTTCATAGAAACTATAGCAGCCAAGTTTTTCAGGGACTTTCTTCAGAATATGCCATAGGCAAAATCTATGTCGACTTTCGGGGAAAACAATTGCAATTGCATTTTTTATGGCTCTATCTTGATTGGTGCCATAGCCTTTGGCGCTATACCATCCATACACTACAACCAGGTTTGAAATAACTACACGAAAGTCTCGGTATCCTCAGAGGAAATCAAGCCAGCTCCCAACAAAATTGACTATCCATGGTGGTTTACACCAACAAAGGGCATAAAGGGCATCCCATATCGGTTCGTCAAGTATGTGGTGTCAAAGGTGACCACATTCCCAAAATATTGGTAGGCTGCTCTACTATGGGGGTCTGCCCAGAATACATTCTTCAACCTCTCGTAATCATCCTAGTCCATTAGTGCAAAGAATCCCGAGTTTTTGTGCTGCATCCGCAAAAAGTAGTCTCGAAGAGCTCCAGCACCACCTGCGCCCAATCGTAGATGTCGTGCCTTGTCGATATAGTTACGGCAATCCTTTTCCAAAAATGGGAGGTTCTTAAAACCCCTCGTACCAACAACAAGAGAGCCGAAACTTTTATTTATTCGAATGCCAGCCAAATCATTAGTATACAGGACTCTTTTAATTGACTCACTCACTTCTCTATTACATCGAAAGAAGCGAGATTTCTTTGGACTGAGGTCGTGGTTGTGGATATTGTGAACTGTAGTTAGCCGAAACTTTTCATCAGCAGCTTTTAAGGTATTAATTTTTGCCTTGCATTCCGTCTTTCCTGTCGGATGTGGGTTAGCTACATTCAAAATCCTATTCCGGGCCTTCCCACCATGGGCACAGGCAATGGTGACATATCTAACGGTCTCATTCTCTCCCCTCTCAGTCCTTTTTCTCATCACCCCAAACCCGCATTTCTTACCATATTCCTTATAATAACTCATTAGATCTTCTAGGGAATTAAACTCCATCCCCGACTTTGGTTCATCATCACCATCTATTTGTACTTTCTTAGATGTTCCGGCACTGCCAAACTCGGTTTCCTGTGAATCTGGTCTATCAGGATTAATATCTTCAACTCTAGAAGATGTAGCTGGCGATTCAGTTTCCCCAACACCAGGTCTATTATCCTCCATACCAAGAAATCTACTTGTAATGGAGGTATTGCTAAGAGACAACTGGCCTTCCATGCCATGTTGAGATGGGTAACTACCATTATGACAAAAAGAAAAAAAATTGCAATTAAACTCTTTTAAAAAAAACCAACTTATTAAAATTAAACAGAAAACATGACATCACCACTTGTAGGTAGCTTGGATATTGGTTGACAGCGGGAAATGGTAGAAAACCCGGTGACCACACAGGCAATGGTCCATAGTAACCATGCATTGAGATGTTTGGAGAAGTTGATGGTATGTCTTGACATGTTATTGGATAAATTATTGATGTGTTGAGAAAATAAATATCAACTAATCTTGAATCTAATGTTATTGATATATTGAATAAAATAACATACCGCAGAGGGAGGATTTGAGCTAGATGGTCTTAGGATAGATGTATGTTCTTTTCCTTTTTCCATGCTAAGAGGGAGACAAATGCATCTTGTCAATAACAATATTGTATAACTCAAACCACATTAAAATCTAAGGACTTGGGGTACAATGGATCTCATTTAATATAAATGTTTAATATTTATTTCAGTCATGAGCATGTGGCAATGCAAATATGGTTGACAAATGGGGGGCACTTTACATCTTATCATGATATTTCTTTAAGATGATCACCACTTTTATTTTGGATGTGAGAGTGACTCTCATGTCATGCACCCAAAATTACAATACTTACTCTGTGTTTCTCCATTGAGATATGACTGAGTTAGGTAAAAAGGGATGAAATCTGATATTTAAAGCAATTAGACTCATTAATAGGCTGTTTTTGGAGCCAACATCATTGGCTCAACTGATTCAAAACCATACATTGTGATGGGGGGTAATTAATTACCCAAACCCTTTTGATATGCATGCTGGGTATTTTGTTTATGAAATGACGTAATTTTCTCTAAATAGTATGTATGGACATTAGGGGCTTTCATATGGGCTGAAGGGATGGCATATTGATTGATTGAGTGAACAAGAATAGAGTGTGCTTTAACTTCAACCTCAAATGCATGAATACCCATATTTTCATTTACAATTGAGCTACCTATTTCCATTCTTGACTACTGCTACTACTGCCTCTCAGATCTTTGAAAACCATAACATCAGTAGCAGCAGCAATGCCGACTGCTACTACTATTGTTGTGCTCTCCGATATTCAACACTATATATATATAATTAATTAGATGACCGAAAATGGGTTAACTTTTCTTCGTATATGATAAAAATGGGTTGTAAGTAGACTTTTTGTAGACAAAAATAGTGCTTTCCAGCTCTGATATTTGCCAAAAAGACATCGCATTTCAGCATTTCAACTCATTTTGCAACCAGAATAAGAATAAAAATAACTTCCAGAGAAGAGAATGTGTGAAGAACAACAGAAAATTAAGTCCAAAAGAAATTCAAGAAATACTGAATCGTGGCTAGAAGAACATGTTGTTTGTGACTACTCAGATCTGGAAAGTCCAACTCACATTGACGGCGGCTCAGCTCTGGAATGTGTGAAGAATGGCGACGGCACAGCCGGTTCGGTCCAAGGCAGCGACCACAGACGCTTCTTGGTTGAGAGAAAAAGAATCGGAGCTTCAAGTTCTTATATTTTACTTTCCCTCCATTTTCCCTGGGTATTTCAATCGTCTTCTTCTTCTTTTCTTTTTTTTTTAATGTCAACTGACGTGGCACTGTAGCCGGTTCCACACCGGCAGTTGTATATAGAAGAATTGTTTTTTTCCTAGCCTCTAAAGTCATCATGATGCAGATCACATGATCTTAGACGTACACTATAAGCAAACACATGATCATAGATGTACAATATAAGCAAACACCTTAACAAGACACGTGGCAAGTTAAAAGACTAAAATCATATTTAGATAGAAAACTCACATAATTTTTCTACGAGAGTTATTCATGTTTGACTAGAACCACGAAATCTCCGACCTCCTAGTCTGCACGAAGCCAGCTTCCTAACTACCTACTACTTGTCTCCATAGGAATAGGAACTGGACATCCTTTTTCCTCATGAATTATCCTTCCACACTGCAGGCAGGAACGTGGTAACTTCTCATATTGGATAGGTATCCATGTTTTCAAACCTTGCAGAGTAATAATGCATCCTCTGGCCAAAGGTTTTTTCAGATTTAACAAAATTTTCACTCGCAGGAACCTACCCGACCCCACATCATCCCCATCCACTTCGACTTCTTCCACCACTCCTAAAGAACTTCCCAACTTTTCCCCACACTCCCGTGACATACCCAACAATGGTAGATTGATTTATAAAATTTATATTTTAAATTAAATTATATCAAATAAATATTTTAATATGTTTTTACGAGGAGCCGATGTCTTTGTAATCTAGATTGTTGAAGTTCCCTAGCAGGTAAAAGGTCGACAAGACAGCCTAACATGATATTCATTCTAATTTCTTTCTCCACCTACTTATGTACATTATTTTTTCTTTTTGTTTTTACTTTTCAACGTACAAATGTACATATATCATGAACCTAGCTCGGTTTATTATTATTTTGCCATTATTATTATTATTATTAATAACATGGTAACATGATATTTATTATTAACAATTGAAAAGGAAAAAATTAAGAAAATGGTAGTCATGAGCTCCTGAGAGGCTAAATGGTCAATTACTTGACCATTCCCACTTGCCAATCCTGCAGGCAACTTATTTTGATCGATATGATGTTGCAGATAGTAAAGGGAGAGGAAAGAATCAACGCGAGGATTTAGTACGTACTGTCAATTCTAGAATGGAAATTGAGATTATGAACCGATATCGATGTTGGACTTTTGAATAGTATCCACCAACAAAAACTTTTGAATAGTATCCACCAACAAAAACTTTATCTGGCATATAAATAATTAAAAAATAATAATAATTGTTTTTGAGATAAGAAGAAATCAATTTTTTTTAGAGCATCTGATCATCATGTGCTGATCAGCAGTACATTTAAATTTCGCCCCCTGTACGTCATGATCTGCATTTTCCTGCCTAGATCAATCTAATATGCTCAAAATCATCAGACAGTACAAGATAATACATTTTATTTTGAATTGGCCAAAACAACACATTAGAACTGCATGCAGTAGTCCGTGATCAATTTGGAAGTGGTCGAGTTTTGGTTGCGGTTTTCAACATCATGTGTGTTGTGGTTGGAGAAAAGGTCAACAAAATAAAAGCCTGATTAATTATAACTACTCAAGCTAGACTTTCCAAGTCTAATCTTATATACTGTGCAACCAAAAACATAGACTGGTTCAGTGGCTTTTCCCTCTATAAATAGATCACATGTTTCCATGCAACGTATCTCTCAACCCTCACGGCCAGAGCAATACCACAAAATTTTTACTAAAAGTTAGAGACAACCTCCAACATGATGAAAGGTAGTGTTCTCACGTACCTGCAGCTTGCAACTGTGGCCGTGTTGGCTTTGGCTTGCTCTCTCGCATTTGCCTCTGACCCTAGTCCTCTTTAGGACTTCTGTGTTGCAGTCGAGAAGTACGATCTTGCTGGTATGAACACAGTCTTAATACTACCTTCTTTTGGGAATCATTTAAAGCATCTTTACTGATTTCCTCATCTGTAATTATGCTTGGAGACGATATTAATTGCATAAAATGATATTTCAATTATGATGGAAGTTTTACTGCTCCTTTGTGATAGTAATAAACTTTTTTTTAATTTTTTATTTTTTCTAAATGCAGTATTTGTGAATGAAAAGTTCTGCAAGGATCCAAAGGATGTCAAAGCCAAAGATCTCTTTTTCCCAGGGCTAAATGTTGCTGGAGACACCTTAGGTCAATTGGGGTCGAAAGTCACCACCGTTGCTGTGAATGAATTACCAGGTCTCAACACCCTAGGCATATCCTTGGCTCGCATTGACTTTGGACCATACGGCCTGAATCCTCCACACACACATCCTCGTGGCACTGAATTTCTAATAGTCTTGGAGGGTAGTCTTTACGTTGGCTTTGTCACCTCTAACGGAGATGATGGAAACCACCTCTTCACCAAAGTTCTAAATGCCGAAGATGTCTTTGTATTCCCAATTAGTCTCATTCACTTCCAGTTCAATACCGGAAAATCCAATGCCATTGCCTTTGCCGATCTCAGCAGCCAAAATCCGGGAGTTATCACCATAGCCAATGTAACCTTCGGATCTGAGCCTCCCATCAATCCCAATGTTCTCACCAAGGCTTTCCAAGTAGACAAGAATCTGGTTGAATATCTTCAGAAACTGTTTTGAAAATAGAAATATATAAAATAATAACCACATGAATGAACCATCAATTAAACAGTTCGAATAAACTTAAGTTTCCTATACATGTTTAATTTGTTGTAATGTTATTTGAATAATTATAATGAAATAAGACAGTTTCTTACGTACTCTCTCCTTACCTTAATATCTCTGCTTGAGTTCATGAAGCAAGTATAAGGGAATTATAAAATTACAGCATGTTTGTAGTAAATAATTACTTGTTTTGGTGGATCTTGCTAACTATATATGTGTGAATTCTACTAAGTAGAATCAATTTTATGTACTTTTTGCACACTTCACTGATATGATGGCCAAAATAGTTATTTTAAGTTAAAAAAAGTGACGCATCTAATAATATTAGTAGAGTGTGCAATGAGTACGCAAAAGTGATTGCACGTAGAATTTTTGATAACCGGTTATCATAACCACCCCCTAAATAAATAAATAAACCATGGAGCCAAGGGTTTTCATTAAAGTACTAGAAGTCGGTGGTCCTTCTCGTGGCTAACATGAACTACTCCAATGTGTTGGAATTCTACTGCAATTACTTAAGAACACTGTACAAAGAAAGAGTTGAAGCAAGTTAGCAAGAAAATGTTTATTAAAAAATAGTAGAATTGCACATTAAATGCATGCACAGGTCCATTACATGAATTTGGTTTGTTTTAGTTTGGCTCTTGTATTAGGATTTCAGCAGGCCACAAATTTGTTATCATTGGTGTTTCAAAGGGAAAAGTATACATATGTCAACAGCTACAATTGAGCACTGACAATTTGCCTGATCCACTACCACAAGCGCTATTGAAAAATCATAACCTACGTACATATGTTTTGGTCTTCTAATTCCAAAACTTCATCTTGCGCATGACGGTACAACATAAGGGAAAACAAGTGCTATCTCTTCGTCCACGTATATCAACTATAGTCCATATACGTACGAACAAGTGGGTTCAAGTACTATTGTGGCTTCGAAGTTTAATCGTGCACAACGTGCGATGCATGGTGAGTTACATAAATATAAGGGAAAATCTTCCCACCGGTACATCTATTCTTAGGCTGAAAATAGCCTCCAATAGGAGTTGGCCACGTAGTCCACCCATTTTGCTAATAATCAAACGCAATGCAGGGAAGCAAAACAAACCGAAGTACCCTCATCTCCTCGTCTCTCACCCTCGTTGAACTCTCCTGAAGCCCCTCTATCGCTCACCCTCGTCTCTCTCTCTCTTGAACCAAACGGGTAGCTACCTAAGTCAGACGACCCTCTTCTCTCTCTCGCACCCTCATCAAATCTCCTCAAAGACTCATAACTCATACATGTTTTGAGAGATTTTTTCACAAAAATATGTAAAATTTGAGAGAAACTTGCGCCGATCTCTGTGCCTTGCCTACCTCTGTGTCCCAATCTTAGATTGATCATTTGGATCTTGGCAAGGCTGAGTCTCGATGGAGGGCAATGGTTCGCGACTTCGTGGAGGTTGTCCATCCATAAGGGTATCGATAAAGACAAGGTTGATTTAAAAAATAAAATGACAAAAAATAGAATTAGAGGCTATTCGGGATCAAGTAACAACAAAAAGCAAAAACCCAGTAGCAAGTCTTCTACGATAAACCACACAAGGATAGGACTTGTCAGAACTTAGAGTGAGAGGAAAAAAAGAAGAAGAAGTAATGAAGAACGACGAGGAAGAAGATGGGATTGAGATGAGGAAGAAGACGGGATCGTATTCATGGGGATTGGTTGAGTTGGGGGCGACCGAGATGGCGTTTCTGCATAAATTTTAATTATTTAGTGTGATGATCCTTATGTGATTTGTGTGGAATCACTGAGGTGTCAACTGCTTATTGGGTGCTAATTTAGACTGAAGAACAGTCGGTACCGCTCCAAAGCAGAACTCTATATGTAAGCTTAAAGCAACCTGCATTTTATTTCATTAAAATCATATGTATGATAGTACAATAAGTCAAACAATGGAAACAAATTAATTTCATCATCATCGGATCAATCAAATGGTTATATATTCATCTAATTAATTGTTGTCCCACCAGAACTGTTGCCGAAGGTAGTTAACCACGTTCTTGTCCACTTGGAAGGCCTTGGTGAGAACATCAGCATTGATGGGAGGATTAGATCCAAAGACTGCATTGGCTATGGTGATAACTCCAGGATTCTGGTGGCTGAGACCGGCAAAGGCAACGGCATTGGTATTTCCCACATTCAACTGGAAGTGGATGAGACCAATTGGGAAGACAAAGGCATCTCCCTTGTTTAGAACTTTGGTGAAGAGGCGGTTACCGTCTGTGTTGGATGTGACAAAGCCAACGCGCAAAATTCCCTCTGCGACAACTAGAATCGCAGTGCCACGAGGGTGGGTGTGAGGAGGACTTAGGCCATATGGTGCAAAGTTGACGCGAGCCAAGCATATGCTTAGAGTGTTGAGGCCTGGAATTTCATCCACAGTTATAGGAGTGACCTTTGAGCCAAGTGGATTCGTGGTGTTTCCAGACATGTGTAGTCCCGAGAAGAAGAAATCATCGGCAATGGCAAGTTTTGGGTCTCTAGAGAACTCTCCATTCACAAACACTGCAGAAAAAGAAGTTTGTTAAATATTATTATCGCAACAGGTTTCCACTTGCACCCATAATATCGGTAGAAGTTATATATACATGTGATGACAAAAGTAAAACAAACCAGATGCTAATTTAAGCTATTCCCAAAACAGAGATAACTATGTATAATTATAATCAGGACTGGAACCGTACTTGATTGCAACACAAAAGTCTTGAAGAGGACTAGGATCATAGGCAGAAGCAGAGAAAGCCAAAGCCAAAGCCAAAGCCAACATGGCCACAGTTGCAAGATACTTGGGTACGCCTTTCAATATCATCTTTGAGGCTATTAGTACTCTGTGTAGTCTTGCTTTGGGTGCATGAGGGGTGAGGAATGTTGCATGGGAACATGATCATGTCTATTTATGTAGGCGAGTTACTGAATTGGTCTGTGTCTTTCCTTGCAAGGAGAAGGTAAGACTGAATTGGTACTAATTCTTGGTCAGCTTTTAATAAATTGTTTATTTTTAAAGGGGAGAACCATTTTGTAACCACTACAGCTCGCAGATATTGAAAATTCCATCCAAATTCGACTCCTTCAATTAATGCAATTTTGCTTCGGTCGACAATCCAAAAACAAACGTCTTAAGTTTACATGGATGGTAGATTATTATAAAGTTTGAAAATGGCTGAAAATGGTTGATCGTGACCATCTAGATCATGCACGTTAATTGGGAAATCGATTTATACATTTCAAGTAATAAATTTCAGTATATCTGATCATGATCTAGAGTTCTACTATTTACGAGTCAGTGCATTGAAAAATTAACCAATTGCTGCGAGGCTTGATCTTATAGTTATAATAGTAATAATAAAATTAAGTATTAATTATAATATTATTTTTATTTAAGTTGATGTTTTCTTTCATTTATTAATGAAAAAAAAAAGCATGTAATTATTACTCGAGTTCAATGTCTTATTATTCACCAACTTGACCCCAATTAAAAAAAGTAAACGGGACTTGTTCCGAACGTATTATGTTCGAATGTAGGTACTTAGCAATTAGAGGGGCCTTTCATTAATATTCTTCGATATATCCACGTCATACTTTATTTTTGGAGAAATACATAATATTTCACCGTGAAGTTTCGTGGAACCTACATGATCTTCTAATTCAAGAATCAAAACCTCAAGTGTCAATCTTATAATTACCATTGTGATGCAGACAAACTTGGCAATAATATTAACAACTCCTACAAAAGAACAGCTAGAAGTACTGAAAAAGAATACCCAAATGCTCGTAATACGCGTATGTTAGAAGAAAATTATCATATAAAGGCCGGTCTCTCCCAATCATTCTAATAACTAATTAATTAACTTCATTCTCTTCTATATGAACACATGAAGATGATTTTATCTCAAAATCTCTCTTTCTTTGCAATCCAAACGTACGCCAATATTTTGCTGAAATAATCCTCCTCTATATGTCAAAGCAAAGACATTATAGACAAGACGAAAGAACATATAGATGCCAGCGCGCGTCCTCCCGAGAAGGCTGGCCGCCGCTGAACAAAAAAAATGCAAACACCATATACCAGCGGTATCACATGTCCATGATTTGCACCACCTTTATATAGTTTCATCTTAACAACATATACATGATTTATTTTGCTGTACGTCGCAGAGGTACACCTTTATGTTGCACAATGCGAGCTGGTGCACTTTTGGAAGGAAATAATAAAGATTGCGGAAACATATATAATGAACCATTTTTTTCATACAAAATATATTATTTTATATTGTTTGAGTCTTATCCATTACTTTCAAGTGTAATATATTTTTCATTCGTTTTATTATTTATTTATCTTTGCACTTTAATTTTGCCTTAGGAAAAGATATATAGGGGAATGGGATATATGCATCAGTACGACGTGGCACTTACAAGTGATCATGATATCTCTCGTCAACGTATTCAAAATGCAATATTTAAGTGCAATCACGTCTCACACCTAGTCGTTCATTATAACATGAAAGAGAGTACTGTAAATAAACAACCATTTTATTTCAATATAATAATTTCAATGACGTTACAAAGCACTTAATAATTAATGAGTACACCATCTAATGGTTTATTGCCGGTATTATTACAAAGATATATATATTGAAATCTATGATTTTAGTTTAGGCAATTATAACTGCATCTGAATATGGTTAACTATGTTCTTGTCCACTTGGAAGGCCTTGGTGAGAACATCAGCATTGATGGGAGGATTGGATTTAAAGACTGCGTTAGCTATGGTGATGACTCCAGGATTCTGGCTGCTGAGACCAGCAAAGGCAACGGCTTTGGTATTTCCCATGTTCAACTGGAAGTGAATGAGACCAATTGGAAAGGCAAAGACGTCTCCCTTGTTTAGAACTTTGGTAAAGAGTTGGTTACCATCTGCATTATTGGATGTGACAAAGCCAACTTGAAGAGTACCCTCTATGACTACAAGAAACTCAGTGCCGCGAGGGTGGGTGTGGGGAGGATTTAAGCCATATGGTGCAAAGTCGATGCGAGCTAAAGATATGCCTAGAGTGTTGAGACCTGGTAATTGTTCCACTGTCACAGCAGTGACATTCGACCCTACTTTATTTGAGGTGTTTCCGGGAATGTTCAATCCTTGGCGGAAGAAATCATTAGCGGTGACAAGTTTTGGATCCTTGCAAAACTTTCCATTCACAAATACTGCAAAAAGAAAAAGTATTTTGTTATCATCGCGAAACACATGATGTTACACAGAATTAAAATGGAATCCAAGCATATTACATATCGTGTGTGTGTGTGTATATATATATATATATGTATTCAGATTCCAAATTACAAAAGCTAGAAAACCAGCAGTCTAGAATTTAGCAATAATAATGCGTACGTACCAGCAGAAGCAGGATTGTCGATAGCAACACAAAAGTCCTGTAGGGGACTGGGGTCATAGGCAGAGGCCAGGGAACAAGCGAAAGCCAACAGAGCAACAGTTACAAGGACGTACTTAGGAACAACCTTCGAGTACTTCATCATATTTGAGGCTATGATCTATCTCTGCGTTTTAGTACTGATCTGTGTAATTAATATTGCGTGGGAGCTGGGAATGAGAAACGTTGGATTGTCACATCCCTATTTATAGAGAGGAATTAACTGAACTGGTCCATATTTTTTCCAAAAACGTGTTAAGACTGGTCAACTCTTTAATCAGAGGTTATCGATTATTATTATTATTTTATCAATGGGGGAAACGTTCTTTAACCACTACCGCACACATACATTGAATCAAGTGCAACCAAATTCGACCCCTTCAAATAATGGAAAGGACGGTGCATGCTGCCATTGATCTTTTCCAGCGATTTAAAAATCGCTGCCTGTTCGCCGGTATTATATTTCTACTTTTGATCTACCCCAACATAAGCCAATAATCACCAGGAAAAGTTACCTTTTTCGACGATTTTTTTTTGCCGAAAATTTCAAATAAAATGTTGCAAATACACGTATGGTTTGCCTATTAAATCATTGGGAAAATATTTTACCTGCGATTTTTTACCGTCGCTAAAAGTATTAAAATCGCCGCCAATAAAGATTTCCAGCGTTAGGTGCACATTGCTGCAAGTGGCCAATCTGTTTTGAAAACTCTATAGCGGCAATTATAAAATCGCTGTAATGGTCTATTCCCAGCGATTATAGAATCGCCGCAATTGCCTATTAAAAACTGAAAACTCAATTATAACGATTATAAAATTGCTGGAAATATTCTTTTCCCAGCGATTTTGAATTATGGTCGTAAATGCTGATTTGCAGTGGATTGTTTTTGCTGGAAAAAGTTTCTTACGGCGATCCTATATTGCCGCAAATAAGTTTATACCACAAAAATTATTTCCGGCGAACTTTACTCGCCGGAAATAGTGTTTCAGAAAATTAAAAAAGAAAAAGCACAAAATAGAATACAGGAAAAATATAATACACGTCCAAGTTATATGTTCTTGCTCAAATAAATAATTGCACAAGTGGGAAGCACAAAATCAGACTTACAAATAATCTAAAAACCAATTTTTCTTTAAAAGAATATGTGAAATGAAACGGTGAGATCAGCATAGACACATAATTTATACAGTAAAATGCCAATATCAATTAAGAAATCAGATCGTACAGGTTAGATACATTTGTACAACAAACTTGGCAAGTGGCTCTGCAATTCAACACATTAAGGTTGCCATTGCTCACACAGTTACAAGAATATGGAAGCTTTATTTTCCCATCATTGGTAAGGAGAATGTTAGTTGGCAAAGATTCCTTGGAAGATATACGACCAAAGGGATATAAAAACCACAGATGTTATCAAAAATCCAAGTCAATCAAACCTCTATAATCTCAAGTTAGAAAAAAATAAAAATAAAAAGCTTTCAAACAGATTATGGTGACACAGAAACAAGCCAATCCATGAGAAAGGGTTTTACAAGGGCCATATTAGGTTAACATGAAACATAATGAATATAGAAATAGAACTGAGCTAACTATATGACAAGCAACACAAGTATAATTTTAAATTATGGCAAAAGTTAACAAATATTACATAAAGAAATCTCTATCCTTTCAACTTCCTTAGGTACTAAAAAAACCCACCAAGAAACCAAGCCAATACAACTTTATTCCCTCATCTCCATTCATTTCTTCAAGGTATAATAATTTCATGTTATACTTCCATACTTGGCACTAAGTCAAGCCATTTAAACTCCACATTCCAAGCATTATAAAGAAATTCATAAACATGTTTAATAACATACTTGTTGCCCAATAACGGTCTATTGAGTTTTCTACATTAAAGATGGGTCATAACCATGGATTAAGAATGTATAGATGATAGAAAATTGCTAGGAATTGAAGGAAACAAAGAGTCAAAATCTAGAAATTTCACCAAAATAGATTTTGGATAGCTTTTAGTAACCTTGTTGGAACCAAGAAGTGTGGAAAGCTAGGGCTTACTTGATGGCTGGTTTTGCCCTTGTTTTTCTGTAGTTTATCACACAAATAAGTAACTTTAGTTGAGTGGATAATGAAGTTGAAAATAGAAATGAAAATGGGCTGATTTGGAAACAGATTGTATAGCAGAAAATTTATGCACAAACTTGTACAACCAATAATTTATTTATATACTTGTTTCAAAATCTCCCTCCTTCAACCATAATCCCAACTACATAAGCAAAGGAACTAGTGTTGAAGAGAAATTGGAAAGAAGCATGATTTATGTGTAGACATCGCATAAAACCAGCAAGGAGCTAACTGATGCATGTCTTGGTAAACCAGAAAATTTGAAGAGAAAACTTACTAGCTTAGGTGAAATTCTTGATTGTTTGCTTTAGGTTATTAGCTTGAGGAGAAGGTTAAAAATACATACTGATCTCAACTGGTTTAACACATAAAAATGGAAGCCTAAACATAATTAAAAAATTGATTCAAATAGAGGAAGATGTATAGTTAAAACTATAGCAGATTTTTTTATAGAACTGTACAGCTTGGAACAAAACAGGGCAGAAAATCATCTCACCTCTTCAATAGTAAGTTGCTCTGATTATACTTGTTTCTACCTTACTTCCACTTGATTATACACTCAAAGAAACTAGTATTAGATGAAAAATGTAAGATTAAATGGAGTTGGAAGACACCATGACAGAAACAGTACAGAAAAATTCAGAACTTGAAACAAGTGTGTTGTTATTGTCTTTTGGCTGCTGTATGAGAACTAATAGATGGAAAATGGAGTCTCATACTAACCTGAAATATATCTTCTTCCAAATGAAATTTAAACCGAGGTTCCAGCCTTATAGAGTGAAGAAGATATAAACTGAAAATGAAGGAAAATAAGTGTTGTAGCACATGGAGCAAACCAGAAAATTGTTAGAACTTGTGACAGCTTTCTCAACTCTAACCTAAGGTTCATATGAATGATTAAACATAACAGGCAGACACAAATTTCATAAAAGAGAGCATTTTCTGTTGTACTTTCGGTTTGCACAAATACTTGACTGTGGGAGTGAAAGGAAGCAGTAACCAATTGAGATTGGGGCTTAGCAAACTTCCAAAAGTCGAAATACAGTGGTTGTAATGGCTGGAGATGAAGAGATCTCTACATATCAAGAAGAAAAGTGCAGTTGAAAAATAGGCCTAGATTCCTCCAGTGTTTCCCCAACAGCCCATCAAGAACTTCAAACCATTGCAAACAATTAAGTGAGAAAAGCTGGAAATTACACGAGAAGGGAAAATTTTGGTCTGCTGGCATTATAAACAGAAAATGATATGATCATGTGTTCTTAATTTCACATCTGGCTAGCTACCTGCATAATAATTGTAAACTCAACTACATTTTACACTTCACACAATAGCTATGTAATCTTAGTTTAGAATCAAGATAAGGCCCATGAGTCACTTGGAAGTCTCAATAATAAGTTCATTTAAGGGAACACAGGTAAAACGAAAACTAACTTTACCTAGTATTTACACTTCAGTCAGTTATTTACAAATGGCTAGATAAAAACTGATTTTGACAAGAAGTTTATTACGTATGTCTCGATTTTTCAGTACTCTAGCATGTCACAAAATGATAAATGTAACTAAATTGAATTTACATAGGAAAGGGAAAGAAAAGGGGCTGATTAGAGGCTAGAAATTGGAATGCTAAGCTTGAAAGCAAACTTTTTCTTCACAAGTTGGACAACTAACAGCTTGTGCATTTTCATGTTTTCAAATCTTCGCAATTAAGATGTCACAAATAAATGTAGAACATTGTGAGTAGCTCCCTATGGCTAACATCCAAATTATTGGCCTTGATCCCCTTCGATCCCCTCTCTAAAATAATTAACATTAAAAATTCATTGAACATGTCCCATCTAAGAAGTTTTAAGAACTAAGAAGTAGTACTCGAGAGCCTTTCTTCACAATATCGTAAATATATAAGTGAGAAGTAAAACTATGGTTTTGGTAAAATCTTCAATTAGCATCTATATATTAATTTTTCTTTTGAGGTCAGAAGTAAAATAAGTGGAAGGCATTGCCATAATAAACAAGTTAACTTTGTATAGTTTAAGAATATATAGCCAAAAGAAAAACAAAAGTTCAACAAAAAATAAAACCAAGTAAAGAGTAAATATAAGGTAAAAAAAAAAATAGAGATAAAAAGTGAAACTTAACCATCAGAAGTATGGATAATCAACTTCCTACAAATTCACATGCCTAAAGAGAATAAAAATGAAGTAGCCTCAAGTGGTGAACTGAAAATGCTGCAGTGAAAAGCTAAAAAGTTCACTACTTTGCCACTGGTAATTGACAGATGCAGTTTCATTGAATATAAAGCAACTAATATATGGTAATTGACACATGCAGTTTCAAATTAATGCAACAAGTTTACATGACTAAAGCAGAGTTAAGCCAATAGCAGAGACCATTCTCATTGCAGCCATTCAACAGAAGCAATGGGAATACATCACTCCTTGATGTCTATGAATATTGGACATTTTTCTAATTAGCTGGTTTGGTACTATAAACACGTTTCGATTAGTTGATCATAATACAAGAAACTTAACCATCAAAAGTATGGACATTTACTAATGAGCAAATACACACGAGGATATTTACTAATGAGCAAATAGAAACACTGTCATAAAAATGGAAAGCAGGATGTCATATTTGAAATCCATGCACATGTTTGTAGTATATAGGGTAGATAAAGTATGAACAGTAACTTTAACATTATGAACAAGTGAGCTTAAAATAGATGAATTATGCTGCTATATATCAACAAGAAGAGGATCAAAGACTGATCCCCTCGCTAGTTTTTTTATGGATTTGTTTATAAACACAGATATAAACAAACCCATAAACAAACTAGACCACACAGATATAAACACAAAAACTAATCCAAACGGAACTAAAACAAGAAATCAAGCAAATATAACAGGAATGAAAAGAACCCATAAATGTGAAAACATAAGGCAATATCAGGGGTGGTCGTGGTGGTCGCTTGGCGTGGAGTGGTGGCTCGAGAGGAGCACAGTGGCGCTGGCGAGACATGGTGGCCGTGGGCTGCGAACAGAGCAAGGGAGAGAATGAGGGCCTCGGACTGAGAACTGGGCTAGGCGTGGAGGAGAAGATGGATCCGACAGAGAACTGGCGACGGCATCGATGTGTGGGTGGTGGCGAACGGCGCCCCTAGCAGCTACGCTATAGAGAAATCCGAGAGAGAGAGGGGTGAGGTGCCAGATTCGGGGAGGCAAGAGATCCAGCGGGGCCTGGGGGAGAAGGAGGGGGTGGACGTCGAGGTGAGGTGGCGGTGGCGTGGTGGGGTTGCTGGCGATGAGCTGTGCGCGGCGGCGTGGGTTGAGGGAGAAGAGGGTGGGGGAGGGAAAGAAATGAGGGGAAATCGTAAAGCGGGGGGGGGGGGGGGGAGGAGAAATGAGGGAAATCGTAAGGTGGGTGGTTTAAATTTAATTTAGCAATTCCGGCGCTTTGTTTTCGCCGCTAATAACTTTTCATTTACACAAAATGCTCTTACAGCGACAATAATAGCCGTAAATTCTATCAGAGAAATCGCCGGAAATTCCCTCTATTTGTGGAATTTCTTTCGCAACGATATTAAAATCATTGCAAAATGTGTGAATTTTATAAAAGGTTATTGCAGCGCTTTTTATTCGTTGCAAAACTAGCTATTGTGGCGATTTTACAATTTGCCGAAATGAAAACACCACTACAATTACAAATATTATTTGCGGCGACACTAACGCGCCGCAAAAGATCAAATTCTCGCCGCAAATAAGTAAACAGTAATTTCAGCATCAGTTCTTTTAACCTTGCTTTGTATTTCTGCGGCGATACAAAAAATGGCTGCAAATAAGGGTTAATTGCAGCGATTTTTTTCCGACGATCATAAAATCGCTGGAAAAGGCCATATTTTTTGTAGTGTGTTGGTTATTCCACAAACAATAATGCTAACTTCAAATTTTAAATAGATAAATATTATACAAATTTTTTTATATAAAAGTGTGTCCCTGCAGCCCATGAATAAAAAATATAATTTTTTTATAATTTTTAAAAATAAAATCTATTTTTTTCATAGAGTTTATCTATAATTTAAAATTTATACAAATCCTTTATCTTTCGCAAATGATTAGCTAGCCTTTGCATTGAATCAGCTGAGCTGATGATCATCATCTCTCTCTCGAAGTCTCAAACTCATGACCGTGCAGCACTCATGACCAGTTCCACGTACGTACGCAACTATAACAAGTTTCCCATTAATTCCTTTTAGATATATATTCAGAAAATTTTATTTAATTTTTTTTCCCTTTCAGCTTAGATCGATATATGTAAACTCAGGCAATGTGAACGTACCCAGGCCATCTCTTCAAATATATACAGAGATCAAATATACAAGGTTTTGTGTAAAATCGTCAACTTATACGTACGTTAATGCATGTGCGTCCACATACGCGTTTAAAATATTCTGCCTTTCTCACCACCTCAACATATATATTATGATAAGTAAGAATGAGCCTTAATTTCTCACCTAGCTAGCTCAATATTCTTCCATCATTAATATTTATTTGAATACGATAACAATTATGTGAAGACTACGTACACGTCCTTGGTCTAACTGTGCGTCCTATATACAATAGGAAAATTCTTTACATCATCCTACTATTGAGGAGCAGCCACAACACACTTTATGTGTCATTATCTAAACCATTCACATCATTCAAATCACTCACATCTAAATCACTCACATGAAGACACATCAGGTGTGCTATGCATCAGCCCGTGAACAGGGGCTGATGCATAGCACAGCTCTATACAATATTAGTTGCGGGGAAAAACTCATCACATGATGAGTACTACGTACACGTGCTCCATATCAGTACGTGTGGCCGGTGGGCTTTCTTTTAAAATTTCAATCCCAACAGCCTAATTAATTTGGTGCTGCAAAGGTGAAGGGAAGAAAGGTTCAAGCACTTCTGGAATGAAAGAAAACGGATACGTACGTGATGATCATGTTGGACTTCCTCCAACTGGCTTTCCTTGATTTTCGTTCGGCCGATCACGATTGGATTATCTCAAAATTTTGTGAATAATAATAAAATAATTTGATTTAAGATATTTAAGTTATTAAATTTTAGAAAATGAGAGAAAAAAGTTTAATAAAAATATTATAAAGTTAAAAAATTATTTGAATATGATTTTTGTTTTGAAATTTGAAAAATTTTTATTGATTTTTTAAATTTTTTTTAAGTTTATAAAAATTGTAATGATTTGATAAAAAAGTTGAAAATTTGGAATTAAAAATTATTTTATATTTTAATGATGTTTAGAAAGAAAATCCTAAATATTTTTACTAAGTTTTGAGAGTTTCTAATCTCTATCTCATTTACTCGTACCCTTACTCACATTTTTACATAAACAATTTTCACGCGCTATATATCGAGAAAACACACACACATATATATATATATATATATATATATATATATATATATATATATATATATATATATATATATATATATATATAAAAGCTAAAGCGACCGTGTTGTTTTATTTAATTATCACGTTACAATAACGTAGCAAACATATATATAAAACATCACATTCTTAGGATTTTTTAAAAAAAATTTATTATCTTTGATCACACTAATTAGTTAACATACAATTGATTTTTCTTTGAAATGATTGACTTTAAAGGTACTAAAACATGTGGCATCTATTGGTGTGATTATTGATCACAAAAGTACCACAGATAGTAGCATTATTCTTACATTTTTAAACTATTTTCATACCGTACGTCTATTAATGCTTCAATGTACGTAGTTAATATTGCGTATATTTCTCTAGCTAATTGTCTGGCCAGGACTGTTTTTGAAGGAAGTTGACCACGTTCTTTTCCAGTTGGAAGGCTTTGGCGAGAACATCATGAGGATTGGTGAGAGGGTAGGATTCAAAGACAGCATTTGCTATGGTGATAACTTCAAGATTTTGATTGCTGAGACTGGCAAAAGCAAGATCAGTAATAGCAATAGCATTGGTCTTTACCACGTTTAACTGGAAGTGAATGAGACCGATTGGAAACACAAAGATGTCTCCCGGGTTTAGAACTTTGGCAAAAAGACGATTGATCTCATCAGTGTTAGATGTGACAAAATCAACATATAGACTACCCTCTGCTACAGTTAGAATCTTAGTGGTACGAGGGTGTGTGTGGGGAGGATTCAAACCATATGAAGCAAAGTCAATACGAGCTAAGGATATTTCCAGTGTGTTGAGGCCTGGTATTTGGTTTACTGTTGTAGGAGTGACCTTTGAGCCGAGTGTATTCACGATGTTTTCAGGAATGTGTAGTCTCGAGAAGAAGAAATCATTGATCGTGGCAAGCTTTGGATCCTTACAGAACTTTCCATTCGCAGCTACTGCAAAAATTAAGATAGATCAATTCCTAAATATTGATTGTTATAAAAATTAAAAGGGGCCTTGCATGCATGCACTTTCATAATTCATATATAATGGATGAAAAAATATTTGGTTTCAAGTTTTGGAAGTAATTCTAATTTTGATTTTGGCCAAATTTTTGGTATGATTCTCTTTATGTGTTTATTTCTCATATAATAATTTAGATTTTTTTTCATTTTGGAAAAATCATCATAATTTCAAATTTTGTAGCTATTTAAGTCCGGCGTGTGGGATTCATAAAATAATTTCAAATTTTACTATTATTTAGAATTATTTTCTCTGTATTTTGGAAGAATCTTTTATCTTCTCTGTATTGATCATTTGTTAAAACTAGCTGTCAGAATTAATCTCTTTTCTGTCTGGCGTCAGATAAATTATGCAAATTACACCACACAGATCAGAGTGCTCCACCAACTTGTAAATATAATCTTTTATAAATTATAGATCAGTTGTTAAATGTACTTCAAATAATATTATCTCGAGAAGGATAAATATCACAAATAGGTTCTGTAATATGAAGCAAATTACTCATTCAAGCTTATTCCATCATATTTATTTACGGCATTACAGTGTCATCGATATGATTTGAGATCGATGAACCACATGATCATGTTTCCCATGTCTCTACGTGTGTGTATATATATATATATATATATATATCTTTATATATATAAAGCGACTATCCATAAATTGTTGATTTAACGGTTTATATTGTTTTTCTGTTAAAAGTTAACGTCGTTCGTTTGGCTGGCAGTCACACCCCAATTCTCCGAGTCAAGACCGAAAGCCGCCAATGCGTGCTCGCAACGAAGAATTTCAATCTCGTCTATGTATTGATTCCCAACATAGTAACGGGCCCTGGGCATTCCTTCCGAGTATTTATTGGTTAAATGGCTGCCAAGTGCTTCCATTACTGCCCTGCACATGAAATTCTCTGATGCAATCAATTCAATCCCTTTGTACTGCCATTGCTTCTCCTTCTCCATCAACTTGAATATATCGGGGTTCGCCACTTGCAGGGGTGCATCACCCCATGATCGAACCGCACTCCAACACGTCTCGAGGTTCGGTTCGACCGAAACCCTCTTCAAAGAATTAGACATTGAAATCGACGACGAATCGCAGTCTTGGTGGCGCTTGAGGTAGATGGAGTGGCCGAGAAGTCGGATTTCCTCGACACCGTCTTCGGCGAATTCGTATTCAAACACTTTACCATTTCCGCTCACTTCTTTATGGGGGTTCTCGGTGGTTTGGGGTTCGAGCAGCTAGAAGGGAATGGGTAGGGCAGATGGGTGGGTTGGTCACGGAGGCTGGAGTCCAGTTGTAGGGAGATGGAGTCGTCGGCGATCTGGGTATGGCGAGGCGGAGTTGAATGGGATGAAAACCCTAGTGAAAGTCTCGATTGTGGATGGGATAAGTCCATTAGAAATACACCCAAATTAAAGCACTAATTGCGACAAGACCTATACATACATATACAGATAGCGTATGCATAACTTATGTGTGGGAGTGATTCAGCTAATGTAGGAACCGCAGGTGTAACATCCCGTATTTTAGTGTATTTTTATTAAAAGATTATTTTAATTAATTTAAAATATTGATTCTCTTGTTTTAAAATTAAGGGAGTTTTGATATATTATTTTATAATATTTTTAAGTTGTGAAAATCATTTTTATGGATTTTCTTAATATTATTTATTGTTTTACATTTAAAGTGATCTTTAATTTAAATTAGTTTGTTTTTGAGTTTTAAAATTATTATTGTTTTAATTGAGCATTTCATTGAGTTTGAATTATTTTATTTAGTTTATGGATTTGAAATCTTTTTCGTTGGATCACTTTTGTGACCCAAGATGTGAGGGTTGGATCTTATTTCTTTTTCTTTCATCTTTCTTTTTTTCCCTTTCTTTTCTTTTTCTTCCGGTTTTTCTCCTCTCCTGCTCGATTTTCTCTCTCTCCAGCTCGACTCTCTCTCTCTCTCTCTCTCTCTCTCTCTCTCTCTCTCTCTCTCTCTCTCTCCCTACGCCGTTCGGCTTTTGCACCCAGCCCGCCGCCGCCGACCATCGTGGCTATCACCACCTAGCCGAATCGGCTCCCCACCGACCGGCGGCCCAACCCCTCAAAACTCAGCTCATGCCGCGCCGCCGTTAGCCTCCACGGCTAGTTCGAACCTACGGCAATCTTCGCGTCGTTTCGCCGCCGTCCGGCCACCATTGGCCACCATTTTTTCACCACATTATCACCGGCCCTCTAGCAACCCAAAGGACCCATCCTCAGCCCCGATCCGTTACGGTGAAGCCCAGCCAACCTCATCTCGATTTTGTGCATTTCGAACCTTAAACCGCCCATTTCCGCTGCCACCCACGGCGAAAGGCCACCACTATTAACTTCACCGACCTCTCTAGGTCCTACCCTATCAATTTCAAGTCTTCGTTTGACCCCATGTAAATTTGGGTATACTGTATATTTCAGCCACAGTGTTTTTACACTGTGGAGTTACTGTTTTGGCGCTTCCAGCTCCTCCGTGATCCTGCGAAAAATATATTATAACGCTGTAAGTATTTTTCCAAATATCTTTTTAGATTTTAATATATTTTTGTGCTGACTCATTTAATATTGCTGTGATTGGTTGGTTGTGCCGGACTAAGTCTGAGGAGTTATGGGGGTCGGATGGATTGAGGACGGAGTATTTGTCTGATTGGTTTTATTATGATTGGATTGGTTGTTGGAAATTGTTATTGGGTTGGTACATTGCATATTGCACGCATGTTTATGTATTTATTGAAAATTGAATTTTCATTTGTTGGAAAAAAGGAAAGGAGACTCTAGGGATGGTGGTGTTGTCCCGTCTGTGATTCCCGACTACAGTGCTCCATTGGATTTTTGTGTTGTATGGAAAGGAACTGTAGGGATGGTGGTAAGCAGGGATGGTGGGATAGTCCCGCCTGCGATTCCCGCCTACGGTGTACGCGTAGGGATGGTGGTGTTGTCCTGCCTGCGATTCCCTTCTACAGTGCACGCGGTAGGGATGGTGGTAAGCAGGGATGGTGGTAGAGTCCCGCCTGTGATTCCCGCCTAAAGTGTCCAATAAATATTTTTGGTATAAATCATTTTCTGAAAAAATGATGGACTTTTATTTTTGGGCCAAAAATGGAATTTTGGTGTGCGTTGAAAAATATTCATATGCATATTTTGGATTTTGGTGCATATTTTATCATATGCATGCATGTTGGTCGCATTAAATGTATTTTTATCTTAGAGATTGTTTGGATTATTATTTACCTGTGCTACCATTTTTGGTGCAGATGAGGATGAGGACGACGAGCCTTAGAGATCGACTCCGTGGAGTAGTGGCTTGTGGTTGCTGCTGTTTTGGTTATGGGATTTGTTTCCCATGTGTGTATATTTGGCTTTATTTTATTTTTTGGATAACTGTTTAACTTTCAGTATACTTGTATTTTGTATATTTGTATTAAATTAAAATTCTGGTACTGAGTGACTTATTTATTATTTAGCCGCTGTGTTTTGTAGTGCACTTTTGCATGCTGCACACACTTTAACACTTGTCATTGGGATGCGTGACCCGTGTTGTCATCATCCTGACGTCACGATTTTTGAGTTTTTTTGTACGCAGGAGTCGGGGCGTCATAGCAGGGAATGAAATAGTTTGAAGACGCCACCATTCCTCTGTATATGGAAGAGAATTAAAGACCACTCCATGGAATCAAAGGCTTTGGCCATATCGATCTTGATGGCCATTTGACCAATTCTCCCATTTCTTTTCTTCATACTATGGAATCTCTCCTAGGCCATGATGGTATTGTCTTGAATAAGACGACCGGAAATAAAAGTGGATTGACAAGGAGAGATAAAATTGGGGAGAATGGTTTTAAGCCTATTAGTAAGAATTTTTTCTATGATTTTGTAACTCACATTAGATAGGTTGTTGGCATGAAATTGTTGAATATCGTTGGGATTGTTGACTTTGGGATCAGAACCAGATTAGTATGGTTGAGTTCCTTTAGTAATTTTCCTTAGATGAAGAAACTCCTGACGGCCGCAATTAGATCATTTTTTACGACTTCCCAAAAAGTTTTGTAATCAAACCCCGTAAAACCATCTTGGCCAAGAGCCTTGGAGAGAGGAATATTTTTAATAATAGAAGTGATTTAAGCTTCATCAGAGATTTTACAAAGGAAATCATTTTCAGGATCAGTGATTTTCTTGGGAAACAGATTCTCAATATTATCCAAGGGGGCAGGATGACCTGAAGAGAAGACAGATTAGAAATGAGCTTGGATCTTAGAGGAGATAGTGCTTTGATCAACCGTCCAAGAGTTCCTACCAATCTTAAGACAATTAATACTATTCCTTCTGCGTCGAATGGCGGTAGAGGCATGCAAATATTTAGTATTAAGATCAATAGAGGTAAGCCAGGTGTCTCTAGATTTTTGCCTCCAAAGAGATTCCTCTCTAAGAAGCAATTCATTGATGTTCTCTTTTAGGTTAGATTCCAAGGAATCAGAAGGAGAATCCTGGGCTTGAAGAGTAAAAAGGGTGGACATCAAGGCCTTAAGATTGGATTGAATGTGCCCAAAGGTTTTAATATTCCAATCTCGAAAGGCTTTCTTGGTGGCTTTGAGCTTTTTTGAGAGAACGAATGAGGGGGAACCAGAAAAAGTTGAACTCCAGTCTTCCTTTATAAGTCTGAAAATAGAAGGGTCCCTAAGCCAAAACTCTTCAAACATAAAAGACTTAGGCTGGCTCACCATGTTGGATGTGTCTAGAAGGATGGGAGTGTGATCCGAGGCAATCCGGGTAAGAGTGGTGATAGTAGCTTGAGGAAACAGATCTAACCAAGAAGTATTAGCTATTCCTCTATCCAGCCTCTCCTTAATATGATGAAGGCCAAACTTATTATTGGACCAAGTATATTTCGGACCCGGGAAACCAAGATCCACAAAGCCTTGGGTCTCTATAAACAAAACAAGATCTTTAGGCTTAGAGGAGTTGGCAACGAGATTTCCACCAAGACAACAATTATATTACAAGAGATATGAATAATCTCTATATCGACACTAGGTTGGTATAGGAGCAAAAGACCTCCCCATTTACCTGTGGGTGGAGAGAACACAAAATGCACAAATCCTAGCATATTAATAGTACGAGCACAGTCATTAGAAGCTAAAATACATTCAGAAAGGAAAATGATATTAGGGTTATAAACCCTAATATTAGCCCTGAGTGTCCGAATTGCACGAGGCCGGGCTATCCCTCGGCAATACCAAGCTTGAATTCTCATTTATCCACCAGTGGTAGTATGGACCCTGCCACATCAGTCATTGGATTCATAGGAAAAAGATTCATAGTCTGGGATTGGACTTTGTTACGAGTAGCCTTCAATTGTTGATGCTAGTACGATGCATATATGATGTTTGAGCTCTACAAGGGGAGCTTTCTGAGGGGCCGGTCTTTATTTGGCAGTTGGACATCTTCGGTTTGATTAGGAAAGGTCCTCGGGTTGCCATGAACATCTTCTTCCTCGTAGTCGTCCTCCGTCTCTTCTAGTGTAATCGGATGAGGGGAGCTTACAAAACATTTTTTATGTGGATTGGTGCGGGAACTCTTCACTTCTAATGGGATTTTCCTCTTCTTCATAGTCTCGGTTAGGATAGAGGCTGAGGAATGGGAGTCGACTACTGCAGAGTAAGTCATTTTCGGATTGGGTAGGGTTTGAATTGGGGATGAGGAAGAGATATGTGGAGCTTGCTGGGCTGGGTGGGCTGGACGTGTTGGAGAGAAAATTGTTGTTAGGCTTAGTTGGATGGAGTTGATAGCGAAACAGGCCTTACCCGAAGGGCTGACCAAGGGGGAAATATTGTGGCTGGGGTTCTGGGTTTTCGATAGGCCGGTTTTTTCTTTGAATTGTGATATGAGTTGTGTTATGAGTGAGGTGTTGGGCTTGGGTTCACTCTAGGGCCCGATTGATTCTTGAGATACAATGTTTGGAGAATTTCGCATCAAATTGAAAGGCAAAGACAGAGGGGCATTTGTGACATTTATCAGATCAAAAGTAGACAATCGGGAGACTGGAAGGGACACTTGGATGGACGAGGACTCTATGGCAAAAGGAAATGACAGTGCAGTAGGGTAACCTGAGTTGATATTGAAGGATTGGCGGCCCTCCTTAAACAAAACTGAGTGTTTTTTATGGGAGCTTAGATCATTGCCACGTGGAGATTGAAGTTGATTGCATGAGATCCTATGAGAAGCTTTAGCATGAACAGTGTCTTCGTTTAGGTTGGCCCTTCTCGAAACTGATCCCACAAAGAAAAGCTTGTTTATGCAAAATTCCTTCAGTTGCCCTTCTTCAGTGTTGACAATGGTAGCTTTGCCTTTCCCAGGTGTTCCAATTTTTTATTCTTTCTTGTTGGATCAAAGGTATCTGATCCTTTAGGGAGCAAAGAGGATAAGGGTTCTCTAATACGTATCGACGGGAGAGATGAAGGAATGTGATTTATTTGGTCAAACAGTTGAAGGACTTGGTTACTCAGCTTATGAAATTCCCTAAGAGATTCTTCCATTCGTAACATTTTCCTTGAATCTTGGGACTCTACTCTCATCCATGGGCCAAAAAAAAGCTCATCAATTGGACTGATGAAAATATGACACGTCTGGAGAAGATGATCGAGTCGACCACATCCATAGCAAAACTTAGAAAGCCTCTCGTATTTAAAACTAACCTTCGCAGGCTGACTGTTAGGGCGTGGGAGGATAAAACCTTCAAAGAGAGGCTTATCAGTATTAACTTCAACTCTGATCCTAAGGAATTGCTTGATCCCATTGCAAGGGAGAAAAGCATGATCTATTTCCAGGAGGTTGCCCAGAACTCTCCCTATTTTCTATGCATTACCTTCAGTCATCATTTCAAGGGGTAAACAATGAATATGTATCCAAAAGGCAGAGTGAATGAGATCGATTTCAGCCAAGTTGAGTCCCGGGGGCCATTCTTTGAGCACCATGTGATATCCCTTGAAGTTCCAAGGGCGTTGGGAAAATATCCTTCCTTTCTCATTTGAAGATGGGAAGGTAAAAAGAAAGATGTTTGGACCTAAGTCTTCAATAGTGAGACCTTGAATAAAACTCCATACCGCACGAATAGTGAAGTGCAAAGGGTGCTTGTTTTTCTTTTTGGAAGAGACCAACTTACCTATTAAAGCATGATTAGAAATCTTTCCAGCAGTTTCTTTTTCGGGGACGAGGATGATGTCGTCCCAGGTAAGGGCCTTTGTTTGATTGATAAGGGAGTCAACGCTTGTGTGTTCCTTTTCGAAAGACATTGCGGTCTGGAAAACGATGGAAGAGAGGAATGGTTGGTGGGTGTGGTATGATAATGAGGTCTGGTAAAGGCAGGTGAGGTTGGAAGGTAGGTGGGCTTTACTTTTTCAAAGGAAGGTGACCTAACCGGGGAGACTACTCAGAGGAGGAAAAAACTCATCTTCAGAGAGAGAGAGAGCTGGAGTTTTTCTATCAGTACTACTTGAAGTTTCTTGTTTTCATTCATTCATCAACGTCTTATTTATTTATTTTCTGATCATGAGCAAACTAATTATAATAGTTAATTATTTTGAATTGTTAGATAAATTATGCAAATTACACCACACAGAGAGAAGGATAATTATCACAAATAGGTTCTGTAATATGAAGCAAATTACTCATTAATCAAGCTTATTCCATCATATTTATTTACAGCAGCATTACAGTGTCATCGATCTCTGAGATCGGTGAACCGCATGATCATGTTTCCCAAGTCTCTACGCATATAATATATATATATATATATATATATATATATATATATATATATATATATATATAATTTATTACTTACAACAAGAAGCTGAATATTACTGGTAGGGAATGATATGACTACCTCCAACCAGTTTACATTTATATCCTGAAATGATAAATTTGGATGTTTTCAACATTGAGTTTCTGGAAGTTACTGCGCTTTCTGTTTGTTATAAACTTTCCCCAGCTGTATGCCCTATACTTGGCAGGGTTTTGCTCATTTGTTAGCTCCTCCAAAGGCTTAACCATGGTGTAGTGTGCCGGGTTGAAGAAAAATGGAATGGAGAACCTCTCCCTCTCTGAGTTCACCATCGCCCTGTGCTCCACGCTCTCATATTCATCATTGCTCCAAACCTGAATCATTTCCGTTAATTCTTTGAGCGAAACTAAAAAGACCTCCAAAGGCATGCCACAATTCACATTTATGGATAGTGATCTTGATTAATGGACCAGTAATTAATAGGATACTCCCAGTTTTGCAGTTTTGACTTCAAGCATGCAACTTGGTTATCCAAGGTGCTCCAAATTGTAATCATCACCATATAATTCTTTCGTCGATCGTATAAGCAAGGGTTACGAATAATGGGTACAATTAAAACAACGATCTTCTCAGGAGATCTGAAAATGATATACCTGGACAATGTCACCAACGTTGATGATATAAGCATTTGGGGTGGGTTTGACCCGAACCCACTCTCCATCTATTTTGCGTTTCACTTCCAATCCTCCAACATCATCTTGAGCAAGGATGGTTAAGGCACCGCCATCCTTGTGTCGACCAACACCAAGGGCTAATTCAGGGGCGGGGCAGGGTGGATAGTGATTGAGTCGGATAAAGCTGGTTTGGTCTTTGAAGAAGCCACGGAAGCTATCTGCCGGCAGGCCTAGGCTCTGGGCCAGAAGTTCCATTAACTTGTAAGCTAGTTTTACCATCTCTTGAGCATATTCTTGGCATGCCTCCCTGCTCATTGCTCGAAGGAGTCCCTCCATCAGATCACAGTAGTCACATTCATTGAGTCCCTTGAATTGGGTCTCAAACTACTAGACTTTTAGTAAAAAACAAAAAAAACAAACAAACACCACTGTTTTGCACATAAAATCAATTTTTTTTTTTCATTTTCCAGTAGTTTGCATGTATTAGTAATCTCTATTTCCCCCCTTCTCCAAACCGATAAAAATATCATATTTCTACTGTTATATTATCCCAATATTTTCTGAACTTGGTATAACATCCTAAATTACACTTCTAAAACCAACAAGGTGTTTTGTACTACCTCTATGTGCTCGCTATGATCAGGGAACCATTCAAACTGGTAAAGCTCAGATAGAATCAAGAACACTACATAATACTAGGGAAAGGCTTAATTATGCAGTTCGGCACATTAGTCAAGCATCATAATCGGATCATCGTCATGTAAGTGTTTCTCTAAGTCAAAATTTTCAATCTGCAGTAGTTATTATAAGTAGGATTTTAAGGTCAAATCTAGAAAAGACTTCAGGAGAATGTGGACGGATGTTAATTAACTTTACCTTATCTCAGGCGGGTATTCAGGCCACTGATTAATCCACTCTGTCACCTCCTTGTCATCAGGCTCATGGGAAGCCGGGATCAAGGTGGGTTCCTCTATGGTAAAATCAAAAACCTCCTTCCAGTCCCTCACGTTCTTGGTGTGCTCAGTTTCGTAGTAACCCAACACCTCCTTCTCATTCCTTCTGACCTTCCTCTTGTCCTCTAAACTCTGTGCAAAGAACTTCCTCGCTGCAGCCTCAATCCTCTGGCGCTTCTCCAAGGGCACCCCGTGGTTGATCACCTGGAAGAACCCCCATTCCTTGCATGCTTTGCGTATCTCGCTAACAAGGCCTTCAACGGCAGAAACATTGCCGGAGGAGAGTATAGGGGAGAGATCGATCAACGGGATGCCTTCGGCTTCGGTGAATACGATTCTGGGTCTGTGTTCCGGGTCTTGGAAGAAAGCTGGATCAACCTCTCCCATGTTTGGGGATTTTTGTTCGTGCAAAGATGTGGTTAATTTTCTTTGTTCTTTCGTATCCAGTACCTATAGTGTTGCTGGAATGGTGGGTTTTATGGAGGGAGATTGAGTTTGACATGCAATGAACTTGGACGGGTTTTCGGATTGTGTACGAGGAGATGATTTCCAGGGAAATTTTGTTTTGTATACGTGCTGTTCTTTAAGGTCGTACGTGTGACGTTTGCGCTTGCCTAAGTTTGACACCTCGGATATTTGGTAGCACTCCAAAAATAAGTAGTTTTTTTTTTTTCTCCTTTTAAATTTTTAGAAGACACATATTCCGAAGTTTCATGTTTGCATTAATACTTTTGTATGACAAAGCCCTTTCATCGTTTAAACATAAAGTAAAATTAAAATTGTGTTTTGACAAATGTTTGAAACTACCATCAATGCTCGAAGTTGTTTGACACCTCGGATATTTAGCAGCACTACAAAAATCAGTATTTTTTTTTTCCTTTTAGATTTTCAGGAGACACAGGTACATTTGGACAATGAGAGAGGGATGAGAAAAATCTCAAAAAGTTTTTCAATTATTTTTTTAAATATTAATCAAATATAAAATATTTTTAAATTTTAACTTTTTAACCTTTTTGTCTAATTATTATAGAATCATTATAATTTTTACAAAATTTTGAAATAAAATATAAAAATTAATACGATATTTTCAAACTTCAATATATATATTAAAAAATTATATTCAAATAATTTTTAAATTTTATAATATTTTTATTTAAATTTTTCTCTTTTTATCCAAAATTCAATAAAAACTTTCTAACTCAAATTATTTTATTATTATTTATCAACAATTTCACTATTATTTAAAAAATTATGAAATACTTAGTCTAAAATTTTTTGAAGTTTCATTTTTGGTACTTAATACTTTTAGAGAAATACTATAATTACAAAGTAATTACCTAAAAATAATTTTATAAATTAATCTGATGTAATATGATTTGTCAGACTATAAAATTATTTTTATTATATAAAAAATCAGATAAATCACATAAAATTATAGATCAATTTATAAAATTACTTTTACTGTTCTGGTAACACTTCTCATACTTTTATGGACGGAGATTGGGTTTGATGTGCAGTGAACTTGGACGGGTTTTTAGATTGTGTACGAGGAGATGATTTACAGGGAAACTTTGTTTTGCATAGCTCTCTGTTCTTTAAGGTCGTAAGCGTGACGTTTGCGCTTGCCTAAGTTTGACACCTCGGATATTTGGTAGCACTCCAAAAATCAGTAGTTTTTTTTTTTTTTTTCTCGTTTTTTTTTTCTTTTTTTCTTTTACATTCTTAGAAGACACCTTTTCTGAAGTTTGTACTTAATACTTTTGTATAACAAAGCCCTTTCATCGTTTAAACATAAAGTAAAAATCGAGTTTTGACAAATGTTTGAAATTATATGTTATTATCCAACTCTAATCTTATTATGTTTAATGATATTGGCACAAATTATTATAAAAAAAAATTAAGAGTTAATGATGTAATATAT
Organism: Cyclocarya paliurus; assembly: GCA_029856935.1. Taxonomy (NCBI): domain Eukaryota; kingdom Viridiplantae; phylum Streptophyta; class Magnoliopsida; order Fagales; family Juglandaceae; genus Cyclocarya; species Cyclocarya paliurus. Next base: position 40,990,919 of record CM056945.1, on the reverse strand, counting down.
GTTGTGGGAAATGATTGACATCAATGATATGTTGAATACTATGTCCAACATATTGACAAAGTGGTAGTGACAACGAGGCTGGTTTTTCATTTTTTTTTTGGCCAACAAAATTTGGTGGGAGACCGACATGCATCAACGATGACGGCGGCAACAAATTGAAATGGAACTCATAGTCTTAATCATATCAGCAAGAACGGTACAAGACAAAGGTAAAGAAAGAAAAGAACAATTAGTTGTTGCATTTGGCGATTGGCGTGACATGCTTGGATGTTGGCTTGGAGATGGATACTCAATACGGTCACTGCATGCAATGAGACATGCGTTTTGGGTCACCCCCTCCCAATTAGGATGGCCACTCTGATCATTGACGTTTTCCATGACTTTGTAATTATTATGGTGCTGTTTTCTCTGTCATTCTTTCATAAATATTGCCAACAAATTTAACTCACAAACTTCTCATTTTTGCTACGTAGAACTACTTGCTTCAAATCCACGATGAAAGAGAGTATCTTTTGTGTGGCAGGTTGTTCATATATGGACCAGTTGTTCATGATTTCAATTACTATTCTCTCGGCTTAGTTTCCACTGGGTTTGTGCCATTGTGAAACTAAAATCAACCACTTTCAAGGCATAAATGTACTAATGGGCCTACAGTCATTTTGTCCGACCATTTTAATTGGCAATGCTGGCCCAGAATTCACGATCTGACCATGGACATTTATAGGCCTTCTGAAACCAATTAATCATGAAATGGGTCCTCCGAACATTCTGTTCATATTGGGCTCCGTTTCGGCCGTGATTTGTTGCAACTCTCTCTCTCTCTCTCTCTCTCTCCATGACAGTCGTCCTAGTACTTCTCTCCTTCTCAGTCATGGTGGAAACCATGCATGATATCGCGGTGCACTTACTTTATCTGATCCACTACCACACGCGCTATTGAAAAATCATAACCTACGTACGTACGTTTTGGTCTTCTAATTCCAAAACTTCATCATGCAGAATGTTGTTATTAATAATTTCTTACTCGGAAAAACATAATGGAAAACAAGTGCAGTGCTATCTCTTCGTCCACTTACATCATCTATAGTCCATATATGTACGATCGAATGAGTTCAAGTACAATTGTGGGTTCGAAATTTAATCGTGCACAACGTGCGATGCATGCCAGCATGGTGAGTTACGAGTCCCGCTATACAACCTCCCCTCTCCCGCAACCTCCGCACACCGAATTTATTTATTCATTTTTAACAAAACAAAAAGTGGATTTTTAATTTTTACATCAGTGTTGTGCACTAAAGAGAGATTTGTTAACAATGCCAGTAGCCTCAATGTAGCGATCCACACACCTAGATATGTAGCTACACTTATCAAAGCACTTCACCCTTATAGTCTCGAGGAACTCCTCGGCATAAGCCTGGGCAAGCTGGGTCTTGAGCTGGTCCTTGAAATTCGAGGACGAGAACTACTGCGATAGTGACCCACTTGACGGCGATGACGAAAACGCATCTATTGCCCTTCTCTTTGCAACTCTTCTTCCACCGTTTTCTTCACCTTACGGCACTGCACTGCAACAGTTAGAATTGCATTTCAGAGAAAAAGCTAGCAGGTAGAGCCAGTTGAACCGTTGAGGTTGATATTGGCTCCCAGTTTAGGTTGAGTTGTTCCTCTCAGAAGGATAAAAGTGGCTAAAAGTGGCTGGGTAAGGGAACGGACTCGTTTTCGAGATGACGGAGAAGGGGAGAAGAGTTGGGAGAAGTGGAAGAGTCTGAGAATGGAGAAATCAACGAACCGTGACGTGGAAAAGGAACCGGGTTCGGTGTGTGGAGTGCGATCGAGGACCGGAGGCTAAGTAGAGTTATTGTTTCATTAAAACCGTATGTATGACTGTACAATAAGTCAAACAATGGAAACTAATTAATTTCATCATCATCGGATAAACCAAATGGTTATATATTCATCTAATTAATAGTTGTCTCACCAGAACTGTTGCCGAAAGTAGTTAACCACGCTCTTGTCCACTTGGAAGGCCTTGGTGAGAACATTAACATTGATGGTAGGATTAGATCCAAAGACTGCATTGGCTATGGTGATGACTCCAGGATTTGGGCTGCTGAGATCGGCAAAGGCAATGGCATTGTTATTTCCCACATTCAATTAGAAGTGGATGAGACCAATTGGGAGGACAAAGACGTCTCCCTTATTCAAAACTTTGGTGAAGAGATGGTTACCATCTGCGTTGGATGTGACAAAGCCAATGCGCAAAGTTCACTTAGCGACAACTAGTATTTCAGTGCCACGAGGGTGGGTGTGAGGAGGATTTAGGCCATATGGTGCAAAGTCAACGCGAGCCAAGGATATCCCTAGAGTGTTGAGGCCTGGAATTTCATCCACAATTACAGAAGTGACCTTTGAGCCAAGTGGATTCGTGGTGTTTCCAGGCCTATTTAGTTCCAAGAAAAATAAATCATCAGTAGTCGCAAGTTTTGGGTCCTTGCATAACTCTCAATTCACAAACACTGCAGAACAAGAAGTTTGTTAAATGTTATTACCCCAACAGGTTTACGTTTGGATAGTGAAAGTATTTTATCTTATCTTATTTTATCATTACAATTTTCTCAAATTTTCACACAAAATATAATAAACAATTTAATTTTTTCAAATCATAAAATAATAATAATGTTAAAAAAATAATATTATAACAATATTTTATTCAACTTTTAACTTTTATATAAAATCATCACATCTCATCAAAAGTAAAACAACCCCAATGCTAATTCAAGCTACCTAGCTGTTCCCAAAATAGAGATAACTATGCACTTGTACTTACAATCAACACTAGAACCATATACACTACAAAAAAACTAAGGATTGCCGACGTTCAATAAGTGCTGACACCTATCCAAAAAAATGCTGCTAAATGTTTAGTGGCGGTTTTTTACCAGTGTAACCTATATTCCAATACCGGCTTTTATCAAAAGTCTTGGCAGAGGCAGAGAAAGCCAAAGCCAAAGCCAACATGGCCACAGTTACAAGATACTTGAGAACGCCTTTCATCATCTTTGAGGCTATCAGTATTCTGTGTACTCTTGCTTAATTTGGGTGCATGATGGGTGAGGAATGTTGCATGGGAACATGATCATGTCTATTTATGTAGGGGAGTTACTGAATCGGTCTCTGTCTTTCCTTGCAAGGGGAAGGCAAGACTAAATATTGGTACTAATTCTTGGTCAGGTTTTAATAAATTTGTTTATTTTTAAAGGGGAGAACCATTCTGTAAAGTGTAACCACTACATAGCTCGCAGATATTAAAAATACCATCCAAATTCGACTCCTTCAATTAATGTAATTTTGCTTCGGTAGACAATCGAAAAGCAAACGTCTTAAGTTTACGTGGATGGTAGATTAATATTATATAGTTTGAAAATGGCTGATCAAGGACCCTTACGTGTGAATTGACTGTGTCCGCAATTTATATTCTTTTGGTAGATATATGTGGATGTTGAGTACGTAGTGATCAGGAAGATCATAACTATGCGGCCTTTCTTCACACGCAAATTATGCTGATCATAACATGTAATTATAATTACTCCAGTTCAATGTCTAATATAATTATTCACCAACTTGACCCCAATTAAAAAAAGAAAAAGTTCCGCTCGTGGAACCTACATGATGATCTTCTAATTCAAGAATCAAAACCTCAAGTATCAATCTTATTACCATTGTGATACAGACAAACTTGGCAATAATATTAACAACTCCTAAAAAGAACAGATAGAAGTACTACCGAAAAAGAATACCCAAATGCAACAATGCGAGCTGGCGCACTTTTGGAAGGAAATTATAAAGATTGCGGAAACATAATGAACTTTTTTTTTTTTTTTTAACAGAGAAATGATTCTCCATTTCATATAAAATATATAACACTACAAGAAATATGGGTTTTTCCCAAGAACAAGTTTTGTGGCAAAAAGCAGGCTTCTTGTGAGAAAAAATCTATTCCCACAAAATTTTGTCGTGGGAAGCTCGTGGGATAAAACTCACCAGAAAAAGTATTATAACCCACGAAAGGTTTAAATCGTGGCTAATACGTATATTTTTCCACAACACTTCTCGTAGCAAGAGCCAATGAAGTTCGCCGTAAAAACACATCCATTTTTGTTTATGCTCGTGGGAAGAGGACCAATTACCACGAGAGATATTGGTAGATATTAGTATTATCCACTAGAACATTTGGTGGAAAAAGCTTCTTCCGGCAAAAAAAAGTATTTGCCACTAGAATATTTGGTGGAAAATGCTTCTTCCGGCAAATAAAAAAGTATTTGCCGTGAGTTGTTTTCACGGCAGATACTAAAAGAATTTAGAAAAAAAAAAATTGTAAAAGCAAAAAAAAATGAAAATGAGCCAAAAATGATCATAAAAAATTGTCTAACATAAACTAAAAAATTATATACAAACCTTGGAGATTCAAATTGACACTAATAACAATTTCAAAAAAAGAACTAAAATTGTGCTAACATGTTTTAAAGAAAACTCCTAATGAGAACATTCATGTGGAAAAAGAACAATTTCAGATTTCTATTTCCAGAACTATTTACCTCAGTTCTTCCATCACGAAAACACGCACAAGTGGCTAACCAAAAATACAACAAAATCACAAATCAAAATAGCGATAGAACTCGATATGAGGAAAACAAAAAACTTACAATGCATGCAGGTTCTTCTTGCTTTTTTAATAGGAGTAACCAAGTACAAAAAATGTATACAATAAATTGACCAAACTCTTCTTACCTACATGCATGCAGGTTCTTCTTGCTTTTTCAGAAACTTTTTCCCCCTTTCAAGTTTTGGATGATCAAACTCTTCTTATCTACAAAAGATGTATATGAACTTTTGGTACTTTTCCCCCTTTCAAATTTTGGATGATCACTGTCATTTTGGATAAAGAAATATCAGTCTACCAAAACTTGTTCAATAATGGACAACATTATTTACATTATTTATTCTAAAGATGGAGTACATAATTTTTCACAATAGAAGAACATAATATGATAGCAAGGATTTTTTACCTATCTAAATGCAGGCAAACAAACACAACATTCATGATAAATAAAATTAACACTACCACTTTCCATCTATTAACTTATAAGTTCCTTCACCTAGCCACATTTCTGTCACAACAGCGTCTCCGACCAGTTAAGTTCCAATTAAGTCAAGACTTAATACTGACCATGGTTTCCCAGTGGGTGTCCAAATAGACTTCAAGATGAGGCCTCAAGAGTTCTAGCAAAATGAGTGAAGGGTGTAGGTGAATTTGCAATTACTACTAATGTTAGAGCATTCTCTACTAGTACTAAACTGCTCAAATTCTTCAAGATCAAAAATTACATGCTGTGGTAAAATACAACTCTGTCCTAAACTCTGCTCGCCAAGGACTTAGTTTACATATTTAAATGCACGAAGAAATAATTCCAATTCCTTTTTGACATCCAAAAATACTGTTATTACTGTATCTAATCAAATGGTTGTAACTATTTATCTTACCTCATCCTCGTCTTGTGTTTCCACCTCAAGGTCAGATGATGGGAAGCCCACACAAAGCAGTGCATACCCCTGCATTACAGAGGAAACAAACATAAACCTAACAGGCAGGACAATTACAATAATTCACAGGCGGGACATCTAATATAGCATTACAGTTTCAAATAATTCAGCATTTACTTGACCATTCAGGAAAGCATTATTCACATCCAAAGGAAGTTCAATAGAATCTGGACAATTTATTTTAGTTTCTCCACCACACATAAGAGGGTCTTTCTCATCACAACCCAAGTCCACAGGCAGGACTACTTCTTCATTCACAACTCCTAGCTTATTATTTTCTACTTCTTCCAAGGTTTGGATACCATTTTCAAAAGCTAGAATATTGTACTCACTTGCAAGTGAAGCTTCTAAACCATCACCAGGTTTAAAACAATGTGTTCTTAGTCAAAAACTCAACCCATCTAGGTGTTCACCCCATTATTTTGGGGTCTTTTATGAATCCTCATTAACTAATCAGGGTCCGCTATGCATCCATGTTCAGTGAAATTCTAACAACAAAACATTGAATATCCACATTTCAAAAGTAACCACTTATATCTATCAGCGGCATAATTAACAGGCACAGGCAGGCAAAAGAGTGACTAGTGGAAATCTTGAAACTGGTTATGCGGCTGGTTAAGCAATATCCATCTCAAGTTAAACGATGCTACCAAAAAAAGGACAGAGAGACAGACAAAAATAGCTAAAACAGCTACCAATACCCATCTCTATTTTCACAGTAACCAAACCGAGTCTAAAGTGGGAAATTTTCTCATAAGATCGAGAAGAGAACACCATAATTTGAAGTCACAATCAGTGATGAAACCAACAAAGCGACGCAAAATGAAACTACGAGCTGCTAGAAAGCTGCCCAACCCTAAAACACAAAACCCTAGCATAGATTTACTCGATAAGTGGAAATGGTCTCTAGAAAGTGAAAATTAGGGAGTTTAGAAGGAGAAAGAGATACTATGGACTCACAGTCGTGTCGAGCTACCTCCGTTGAAGCTCGGGACCTATCCACTAATAGTGTCTGATTCTGAAGCTTTAGGGTTCGAATCGGAGAGAGGAGTTGGCGTCATAGAGAGAGAGAGAGAGAGAGAGATGAGGTAGCGGCAGCAGGGAGAGGCTCGATCGTAGTCGCAGGGAGAGAGAGGTGAGCTGGTGGCTCGCGGGTCCCCGGGAGAGAGAGAGAGAGAGATGAGAGCGACGCGGGGTTGGAGGGATGGGGGAAAAAGGGGAAAAGGGGGAAAGGAGCACGGGTATATATTTTTATTACCTTTTTGTAGTGACTTTTAATCGCCACAATACTTCAATAATATCGTCGCGAAAACCAAATTACCCATTTAGGCATAATATATTCAGGCAATTCTTTTTGTGGCGACAACATATCGCCGCAAAAAGTCAACCACTTTGTCGCAACAAGCTTATATCCCACGAACGCATTACATTTATGACCAAATTATTTGCAGTGATAAAAATTCACTGCAATAAATTAGTTTTCACCGTAAAAGCTTGTTTTCCCCACAAAGTTTTGCTTGCCGACAATAGTTCATGGGAATAGACTTGTTTTATTTTCCACGAATGGTTTTCGTGCCATTCGGTAATTATTTGCCACGACCGTACGTCTTGAAAAGAGAATTCATGGGAAAAGGCCATAATTCTTGCAGTGATATTATTTTATATTATTTGAATCGTATCCATTACTAATTTCAAGTGTAATATATTTTTCATTCGTGTTATTATTTATTTATCTTTGTATTTTAATTTTGCCTTGGGGAAAGGTGGGGGATATATGCATCATTACGACGTGGCACTTACAAGCTATGATCATATCTCTCGCTAACGTATTCAAAATGCAATATTTAAGTTCAATCACGTCTCACACCTAGTTGTTCATTATAACATGAAAGAGAGTACTGTAAATAAACAACCATTTTATTTCAATATAATAATTTCAATGACGTCATAGAGCACTTAATAATTAATCAGTACACCATCTAATGGTTTATTGCCGGTAATATTACAAAGATATATATCTTGAAATCTATGATTTTAGTTTGGGCAATTATAACTGCATCTGAATATGGTTAACTACGTTCTTGTCCACTTGGAAGGCCTTGATGAGAACATCAGCATTGATGGGAGGATTGGATTTAAAGACTGCATTAGCTATGGTGATGACCCCAGGATTCTGGCTGCTGAGACCAGCAAAGGCAACGGCCTTGGTATTTCCCACGTTCAACTGGAAGTGAATGAGACCAATTGGGAATATGAAAACGTCTCCCTTGTTTAGAACTTTGGTAAAGAGTTGGTTACCGTCTGCATTATTGGATGTGACAAAGCCAACTTGAAGCGTACCCTCCATGACTACAAGAAACTCAGTGCCACGAGGATGGGTGTGGGGAGGATTTAAGCCATATGGTGCAAAGTCGATGCGAGCCAAGGATATGCCTAGAGTGTTGAGACCTGGTAATTGTTCCACCGTCACAGCAGTGACATTCGATCCTACTTTATTTGAGGTGTTTCCAGGAATGTTCAACCCCTGACGGAAGAAATCATTAGCAGTGACAAGTTTTGGGTCCTTACAAAACTTTCCATTCACAAATACTGCAGAAAGAAAAGGTACTTTGTTATCATCACTAAACACGTAATGTTACAAGAATTAAAATGGAATCCAAGCATATTACATATCATGTATATATATATATATATTATATATATATATATGTATTCAAATTCCAGATTACAAGAGCTAGAAAACCAGCACTCTAGAATATAGCAATAATAATGCGTACGTACCAGCAGAAGCAGGATTGTCGATAGCAACACAAAAGTCCTGCAGGGGACTGGGGTCATAGGCAGAGGCGAGGGAACATGCGAAAGCCAATAGAGCCACAGTTACAAGGGCGTACTTAGGAACAACCTTTGAGTACTTCATCATATTTGAGGCTATAATCTATCTCTGCGTTTTAGTGTGGATGATCTGTGTAATTAATATTGCTTGGGAGCTGGGAATGAGAAATGTTGGATGGTCACAGCCCTATATATAGAGAGGAATTAACTGAACTGGTCCATATTTTTTCCATAAACGTGTTAAGACTTGTCAACTCTTTAATCTGAGGTTTTATTATTATTATTTTATTAATGGGGGAAACGTTCTTTAACCACTACCGCACACATACATTGAATTAAATGCAACCAAATTCGACCCCTTCAAATATTAATGGAAAGGACGGTGCATGCTGTTGGCTATTCCATAAACAGTAATGCTAACCACAAATTTTAAATAGATAAATTTTATACAAATTTTTTTTTTTATATAAAAATGGATCCCTGCAGCCCATTAATAATATATATATATATATATATATATATACTTTTAATTTTTCAAAGTAAAATCCATTTTTTTCGATGACTCATGCATAGAGTTTGTCTATAATTTAAAATTTATACAAATCATTTATCTTTTACATATGATTAGCTTTAGCCTTTACATTGACTCAGCTGAGCTGATGATGATCATCTCTCTCTCGAAGTCTCAAAACTGACCCTGTAGTACTCATGACCAGCATGCACTACGTACGTACGCAACATATTCAGAAAATTTAATTTAAATTTTTTTTTTCTTTTCAGCTTAGATATATGTAGACTCGGTCAGGCAATGTGAACGTACCCAGGTCATCTCTTCAAATATATACATAGATCGTATATACAAGGATCAGGGTTTTGTGTAAAATCGTCAACTTATACGTACGTACGTTAATGCGTGTGCGTCCACATACGCGTTTAAAATATTCTGCCTTTCTCACCACCTCAACATATATATATATATATATATATATTTATTATGATAAGTAAGAATGAGCCTTAATTTCTCACCTAGCTACCTCAATATTCTTCAATCATTATTGATTTGAATACGATAACAATTATGTGAAGACTACGTACACGTGCTTGGTCTAACTGTGCGTCCTATATATATACAATATTAGTTGCGGGCACTACAATACATTTGATTTTTAGTGACAGTTAGGAATTTGTGACAGTTCCTAAACCGTCACTAAAAAGTGTTTTCTGTGATAGTTTTTGAAAACCGTCAATAAAGACGGATGAGATTTTTTTTACGTTCCAACGAATGAGAAAATTACGTTCGAACGTAACACATACGTTCGGACATGTGGCTACTTACGTTCGAACGTAAGATTTTTTTGACGCAAACGTTCGAACCTTAGTAATTAACGTCCGAACGTGAAATTTTTTGGCGCAAACATTCGAACCTTAGTAAGTAACGTCCGAACGTTACTTATAAATTTAAATTAATTAAATATGTTCTAATTTTAAATTTATGTGGTTTTGATATTGCATAATTTGGATACAAGTCTAAAAAATTGACTTCTATACATTTATATATACAGAATTTGTAAAATATAATTATATATTTATATATTTTAAATATTTATGTTTATATATATATATAAACTTATGTTTATATATATATAAATGTGTATATATTTATATATACATATTTAAATATATACATATGTTTATGTATATTTGAAGTGCAGTGATTTAGTATTGAAGTTGAAAAATATAACATTAAAGAAGATTGAGAATTGTAATTAAAAAATCATAGATATATTAAATAATATTGTTCCTTACAAATATTAAAAATAAAATACATATAATATGATAAAAGTACATAAACAACAATCAGATAATATCGCCGTCCGGGAAAGTGATAGCTGCCCGTACCTCCTCAGTCAAGGTATCAACCTTGTTGTTGAGGATATGTATACGGTGTGACATCTCGACGATAGATGCCTCTAGAGGCCCGAGCCGTTCATCGATCTTATGATCGATATGCGCAGTCAGCTGCGAGATCACTGCATCAATCCAAGCAGGCCGCACATCTCCCGCAGATGTATTGGTCGGCTGCTGACCACTACTCCCCACACTGGGCTGGGGCTGCGTCGGAGGAACTAGATCCGCTACAGGGGGTGGTCGACGTCCCCTCGCCTGTCCAATGCTACGTCGTTGAGTGGTCATGTCAAGGGCGCTCATCTGATCTTTGGCCATCTCTAAAGGCTGGGTTGGCACTCTCCGAGCAAGTAGTAGCCGGCTGAGCAGGACACTGTATGGGAGGTTGTCCGTGGAGACGATGCTCGCCTCGTAACGGATCCTGTCAAAGATGAGAAGGGGCAAATCTATGGCATCTCCACGTGCAACCCGTATCAAAAACTGTGCCCGAGTCCGACTAAATGTGGTCTTATGTGCCACATGATCCACGTTTGTTGCAACTATAAGATGCAACATACGGTTCGTATGTCTACTGAGGAAGACATCTCTCAGGTTCGTATGCTCCCAGCTGAGCTCATCGAACTCGTTGATCAGGGCTTCTCGCTCGACCATAACAGTACGAGACCCGATCCGAGTAGTATCTTGAGTGGCTCCTTCCCTCCCTCGTTTCCTAGAATGCAAATGATGAGCCATCTCCTGAAAATAGAAAATGAAACAAAATTAATTGTACTATTAATGCATATTTGTCTTAAAATTAAATTGAATTGCATTAACGTTCGAACATATGAATATACATCCGAACGTTACTATGAAACGGTCGGACGTTATTACATAACATTCGAACGTAAATATATAACGTTCGGACGTTTAACTAAACATCCGAACATAGAAGGTATCATAAATTTCACTGTTATACGTTCGAACGTTATAAATATACGTTCGGACACAAAATTGTTAAAAATATTTAAAAAATTAAAAAAACTTACGAACGTTCAAATATACTATGGAACGTAAATGTAGTAACGTCCGGATGTATAAAATATACCTCCGGACGTGGAAGGCCACGAAATTGAAAGGGCATACATTCGAACGTATTGTTGTTACGTTCGAACGTTACGAGACGGGTTGGCTGAGTCGACTCAGCCATTCTCGAAAGCTTCAAATCCTATTTCTACTGGACTAAATGCCGAAAGGTCACCGTAGAAATGAAGTATACACTTCAAGAAACATTTCCACGGTGACCTTTTGGCGATTGGTAACCCATGGTGGCCAGAAAATCGAGTTGAAAATCCGGCCACCATGGGTTTCGGTTTTAATACAAATCGATCGAAATCGATCAATAAAATATATAATTTTAGATGAAATAGAGATGCATACCTTTTAGTGACGGTTGTGGAGGAGTTTGACAGCGGCGGCGATGGAGGAGTGGCGGCTTGGAAACGGATGAAAACGGAGAAATGAGTTTCGGGTGTTCGATTTTGGATTTATTTACATATAGCGTTCGAACTTTATAATAAATAATGTTCCAACGTTTAAAATATGTTGGAACGTTAATAAATATAACGTTCGGACGTTATCTGTATTAACGTTCCAACGTCGGATGAAACGTTAGAACGTTTATAATTATATTATATAACTATAATTGGACAATAGTAACTATATGAATGTTTTAGACTATATAGTAACTATAATAGTAACTATTATAATAGTAATATATTATAACTATTATTATAGTAACTATAATAGTAACTATTATAACATTAATATATAATAGTAACTATTTATATGTTATAAATAGACTATATAGTAACTATAATATATTATATAACTATAATATATAATCGTGACTATTTATATGTTCTAAATAGACTATATTAGTAACTATAATAGTAACTATTATTATAGTAACTATAATAGTAACTATTATAACATTAATATATAATAGTAACTATTTATATGTTATAAATAGACTATATAGTAACTATATAGTATTATATAACATTAATATATAATCGTAACTATTTATATGTTCTAAATAGACTATATTAGTAACTATAATAGTAACTATTATAATAGTAATATATTATAACTATTATTATAGTAACTATAATAGTAACTATTTATATGTTATAAATAGACTATATAGTAACTATATAGTATTATATAACATTAATATATAATCGTAACTATTTATATGTTCTAAATAGACTATATAGTAACTATAATATATTATATAACTATAATATATAATCGTGACTATTTATATGTTCTAAATAGACTATATTAGTAACTATAATAGTAACTATTATAATAGTAATATATTATAACTATTATTATAGTAACTATAATAGTAACTATTATAACATTAATATATAATAGTAACTATTTATATGTTATAAATAGACTATATAGTAACTATATTATATTACATAACTATAATATATATTAATAACTATTTATATGTTCTAAATAGACTATAATATATTATTTAACTATAATATATGTAGTCGGGATATCATTAATAAAATGAAATCTATTTTCATAAAAAAAATGTCTTAATTAACTTAATTTTCTGAATTTTTAACGTTCTAACGTTAAGTCATTACGTTTGAACGGTACAAATTTTTTGGTGGGAAATTTCCTGCTCAATTGTATCGTTCGGATGTTATTACATATACGTTCGAACGTTATGAATTTTTTGGTGGGAAATTTCCCGCCCAATTATATCGTTCGGATGTTATTACATATACGTTCGAACGTTACTAAATTGTTGGCGGGAATTTTCCCGCTCGATTATCGTTTTACGTGGTTTGTTTTTTCGTTCGAACGATTCATTTAAACGTTCGAACGAAAATATTGATATTTTACCCGGAAAGAAGTAACATTCGAACGTTTAAACGAACCGTTCGAACGTTAATTAAAATGAAATGTTTTGATATGAAGTCACGCACGGGAGCAAAGCAGAAACCATTTCTGCTTCCCGTGCGCGTAATAGAGAGGAGAGATTGTTGAGAGATCAGTGCTTGAGTGAGATACAGGGTTAGAGTGAGAGTGAGATACCGATTACAACTAGAGTGAGAGAGGGATAGAGTGAGAGAGGGTGATTATTGAGAGTGAAGATTTTGAAAGTATTTTGGTAAGGAAAAATTATTTCTTCCATTATTTCTAATTTAGATTATTTCTCTTGTATTTGTTGTTTTTATATGTATGTATATGTCTCTAACAAGTTTGTATTGTTTTTATTTTTGAAGGATTGATTATTTTGGACACTTGAAAGCTTATATTTTGTAAGAGGATATTAAAAAGTGCTAGTTATATTTCTAAACTTTAGTTATAATCTATATAATATATGATTGTAGGAATATTGTGAGATTTAGATAATTTTGTTGTGATTATATGTTTATTAAGTACAATATTGCATGTTTATGAATATTGTTGTGTCTTGAATTTTAAATGTTGTGATTAAGGTTTATGAAATGGACTTGTGGTAATATTGTGAAAATATATTTGAATTAATATGTATAATATATTGTTGTGAGAATATTGTGAGGTTTAGATACTTAGAGGGATATGGATATATATGAGATGCATGTGATTATATATTTATTAAGTATAATTATAATGGAATTTTGTGAGTTTATTGTGTTTATTGATGAATACAAATGTTTATGAATATTGTTGTTGGAATATTGTGAGGTTTAGAAAATTTTGTTGTGGAAATAATATTGTTGTGAAAATAATATTGTGAAATGTTTATTTGTATTATTGTTGGAATATTGTGAGGATTTTAAATGTTGTGAATATTGTTATTGATGAATGAATATGTTTAGAAATAATTTGTTATGTTGAGATTTTATTTGTTGAACTTAGAGGGATAACAAATAAATAAGTCTAATAGTACGTATAATAAATAAATACGTAGTATAATATATAAATGCAAAACTTTCTATATAATAAATAAATAAGTGTAACTAGTTATAATATCAACTAGTTAACATTAAGTATAAACTAGTTATAATATTGTGAAAATTACAACTTAGATTATAATATATACATATTATAATAGTAACTTAACAAATAAATAAGTATCCAATAAGTATCAACCATTTTAGAGCTACAATCTCATTTAGAGACGCTTTTGCAGGACCAACAGAGAGACCAAGAAGAAAGAATGCGCAATGAAATCCAACAGCAAGTGCAGCGGGAGATGATGGTGCAAATGGAGCGTGTTATGTCATTTCAACAGAAGCGGCGCGGGCAAGGAAAGAAGAAATGACTTCTCACTTTAATTCATATACTTTTACTATCTAATTTTAGAACTTTTTAAGACATTGTTAGTTGTAGAATATTTATGGTGTGTAATATGATACAATTAGTATGTTTCTTAATTTCTTAATTTTATGAAATTAGTGTATTTCTGATCTGTACGTTCGAATGTAACAAAAAAACGTTCCAACAAGATCTCACGTTCGAAAAAATGTTTGAACGTAAATACAAGGTTTAGACGATTAACGTTTGATGAAACCTCCGAACGTACTATGTTCGTTCGAATACTTCTTCTTAAACATTCGAACATACGTCCGAACGTTATCCTCGTTACGTTCGGATGGTGTTCCCATAACGTTCGAACAAAAATTTGAACGTTTAATGCGTTCGAACGTATAAATGTCTGAACGTAAATATTATACGTTCGAACTATAATCAATCAACGAACGTCAACTTATGACATTCGAACGTAAATTGCTCGGGTTGGCGTTCGGATGTTAAAATTTACATCCGAACATTACTTTCTGTGACAGTTTTCAACCGTCACAAAAAATATAACGTTCGAATGTTATTTCAAACGGAACAACTCCAACCGTCACTAAAAATATTTTTAGTGACGGTTCAACAGTAAAGTGTCACTAAATATATTGGGTGACGCACTTTAGGTGACGGTCTTGGTGACGGTTTCAAACCGACACCAAAGGTCTTTAGTGACATTTCTTTGATTTTTAGTGACAGCTTTCTCTGTCACAAAAGGCAAATTATGTTGTAGTGGGGGGAAAAAAATTCACTTTCGATCTGTTCCATTCTCACCGGCCTCTCTAATCATATTTCTCAAGTTCAATATTCTGCATCGCATTAGATCTACTCTAACATGATGAGTACTCTGGTTTATTAATTAAACTCATAAAACAGATATCAGCTTAGACGACATGAGTCGATCTAATTAACACCAAAATTTAATCTCCCGAAGTTATCTTTAATTTCATCCGTCGTTGAAGCAATTAAGTGATGAAGACAAAATAAATGAATAATGGACGACAGAGTACTGCTCCTGACCAGATGATCAGTACGTGTGGCCGGCGGGCTAATTTATTTTAAAATTTCAATCCCAACAGCCTAATTTGATGCTGCACAAGTGAAGGGGGGAAAGGTTCAAGCACTTCTGGAAGGAAAGAAAAAGGATGCGTAAGTACGTGATGATGTTGAACTTCCTCCAACTGGCTTTCCTTGATTTTCGTTTGGCCGATCACGATTGGATCTAGTATCTCAAAATTTTGTGAATAGTAAGAAAATAATTTAAGTTAAAATGTTTAATTTATTAGATTTTAGAAAATGAGAGAAAAAAGTTTAATAAAAATATTATAAAGTTAAAAAATTATTTGAATATAATTTTTGTTTTAAAGTTTGAAAAAGTTTTATTACGATTTTTTATTTTTTTAGAGTTTGTAAAAATTATAATGATTTGATAAAAAACTTGAAGATTTAAAATTAAAAATTCTTTTATATTTTAGTAATGTTTAGAAAGAAAATCGTAAAAAAAATTTCTAACTTTTGAGAATTTATAATCTCTATCTTATTTACTAAACGTACGACACTACAACAGAAAGTGGTTTTTCCTGCGATTATATTTGTCCATATTACCCACATTTAATGCCACAAATGTGTTTTTCTGGCATTTTGTAGTCATGGCAATATCGTCAGAAATAACTGGCCCAACATACTATTAGATCTTGCGATCTCAATTGTTGTCCCAAAAAATATCTTTTTCGGTATTACCAAATCCTTAGATAAAGCATACATTTCATCGGAAAAAGTATTTCTTGCTAAACATTTGGCGGGAAATAGTCTTCTACGAAATAAAAAAAAAATACTAGCAAAATAAAAGAAATCCAAAGATGAACAAAAGAAATCCAATACATTTATGTAGCATTTAACAAAGTATACATGAAAAGAAAAGATGAACAAAAGACGAACAAATTATAGATATGCAGGACAGTTATATATATGCAGGGAGTTTTTTAATGGAAAATATTCAACTCACTTTTATTGATTCTGCAAGACAGTTATATATACAAGACTCCAATTCTATTCTAGGAAATATGCTAACGTTATAGCAGTAACTACACAAAATAAATTCCATGATACTCGGCACTAATGACAGAAAGAATGATTCTCGGCAAGCTCCAATTATAGAATTGATATCCATGATTCTCGGCTAAATGGCAGCTTCATGAGTTGTCTAAATTTGTGTCAACTTCCCTTATACAAATTTCAGCCCAGAATCATGCTACAGCAGCTATTGAAATATAAGACTCTATGCCACCTTTTCACAAACAGAATGAGGGCACTCGGCAGGACACTATAGCAGGTAATGGAGGACAATTACAGAGCCATCATGAATTACAACACAAGGGTACCACGGGTACCACTCAACATCAGAGTACAACACAACGAAATACAAGTTCTAGAAACTAACAGTAGAGGATTTTGTTATTGGCCTCTACGGTGATTTTGTAACCAACTCAATTGGTTGTTATTCTTTTACATCATGTATAAATACCGTATGCTATAGGCAAAATTTATTAATGAAACATAGAGAGCTTCAACAACGTATTTCTTCTTCCTAACAGCAGCAACACGAACAAAAGACAGAAGACACAAACCCAGAAATTCATCTTCCAAACTGTATAATCAAGAAATTCACCTGCAAATTCATCTTCCAATCTTGCAGCATCATCCTTGAGAAATTCATCTTCATAATGTCCACACAAACCCAGAAATCCCAAAACCCTCATATAAGAAATCCCCTGCAAACAATAATCAAGACATGCTCTCAAATAGCAACAAAAACACAACTTTAAAAAATTAAAAATAGCAAAGAAGTAACGAAAAAATATTAAGAGAAAACTAAGAAATGCACCATCAAAATAACAATGAACAAAAATCATCTTCCAAACCATAGATCGGGGCCTAGGTCGCAAGTGGAGAAAGAGAGGATGAGAGACAATACCTCCAAATCGATAGCCAAAGAGAGAGGATGAGAGCTTACGGAAATCGGGACCAGGCATATCAGGAGGTGGTGGAATGCCATGGGTTGCAGCAGTTCGACGACAGTGAGCGTTTTTACAAATGAGGTGGGAAGGAGAGAGAATGAGCAGAAACTTAGAGAAAAAATGGGCAGAGATGAGAGATGGTGTCTGGCGCGAGAGAAGGGGGAAGAAAAAGAAATCGAAGGGGGGAGTTTTAAATTTTTTACTTTTTGCGGCGATAACTTTTGTTTTTGCGGAGACTTTTATCGCTGCAAATGATAATTTCTAAAAGCGGCACAATATTGCCACCATAAATGATTATTTCAGGCCAACTTATTTCTGACGATGTGAATTTAATAACAAAAAATACTTATTTGCCACCAAAAAAAATTTGTTGGAAAAAATTATGTCCCAAAAACTACTATTACTGGTGAAACTATTTGCGACGACATCATTTTCGCTGCAAAAAGTAAGAATTAGCGGCACTTTCTTGGTATTTTGCGACAATTTCTTTCGTTGCAAATAATTCGTCACAAAAGGTCAATATTTGCTACCAAATAAAAGTCGTGGGAATAACTTTTGTCCCAAAAACCAATATTTGTTGTAGTGTACCCTTACACACATTTTTACATAAGCAATTTTAATGCGCTATATACCGAGAAAACACACACCCATATATATAAAAGCTAAAGCAACCGTTTTATTTTATTTAATTATCACGTTACAATAACGTAGCAAACATATAAAACATCACATTCTTAGGATTTTTTTAAAAAAAATTTATTATCCTTGATCAAACTAATTAGTTAACATACAATTGATTTTTCTTTGAAATGATTGACTTTAAAGGTACTTAAAACATGTGGCATCAATTGGTGTGATTATTGATCATGACAGAAGTACCATAGATGTGAATGGCCGTAGCATTATTCTTACATTTTTAAATTTTCATACCGTACGTCTATTAATGCTTCAATGTACGTAGTTAACACTACAAGAAATTTGATTTTTAGGGACAAAATTAGTTAGGGACAAACTAAATTTCATCTCTAAAAGTCATTTTTGGAGATGAATTTTTCATTTCGTCTACAAAACTGCCTCAGATACAAATTTCATTCGAATGGAAAAATATCAATTCGAACGGAATATTTTGTGATGAAAAAAATTGTATCAAAAACAAAAACCGTTCGAACGAGGGAAAAAATGTTCAAACAACCAATTAATTCTGTTCGAACAGTATATGATCTGTTCAAACATTAATAATATTGGCGGGAAATTAAATTTGTTTTCCCGGGGAAAATTAATAACCGTACGAACTTAAATTTATTACTTGGAAATGAACTTTTTTTCATTAATTTGTTTGTCATTATTAATTTTTATATATATTTTTAATTTTGTTTTTTCGATAAAAATGATTTATTTTATGTTAAATTATATAAATATAACTTTAAAAATAGTATTATTTTTTATATTATCATTAACGGCAAGTAAAATGAAAAAAATAAATAAAGTAGCAAACACGAAAAATAAAAACTATACATTAATTACATGTCAACTATATAATGTTCAATACAATATAAAAAAGTAAAATAATAACTAAAATGACTATTTGGTGTTGAGCAGATCAACATCCTCTTGTAACATTTTCACACGTCCATCCATATCCCTAAACTTCTCCATGATGAGCTCTACGAACTCAAAAAATAGAACTCGTACTTAATCCAAAGTAGCCCCAGGAGGCTGTCTCTCAACAGCGGCAGTAGTAGTAGAAGTTGGATCTGTGGCCGGGGCACTAGGCTGTCCTGGTGCAGTCTTCCACAAGTGCCCCTCGCTCTTGCTGAATGTGATCTTGTTGAGGGGCCCCATCTGTGGTGACCTCCGCTCAGTCGCTGACACTATAACCCCTGATTGGAGTAGGAAGTTAGATATCAGTAGTGCAAATGGTAGACTACCTCCACTTACATAGCGTGACTCCGATCGAATGCGGTAAAAGAAATACAAGACCAGATCAATGGGGTCCCCCCGCGCTATCCGCAACAAAAATCTGGCTCGATCGATCTCGAAATCAGTCTTGTGTTTTTTCAAGTCGATGTTATAGCCAACAATCAAGTTAAGCATTCTGAAAAATGCTATATAGTCGGCCTGTCGAATCACCTTGCTGCCATCATATGGAGGAGCCGAAGGGTCTCGCACTAGATGACGCACCTGATCATCTGTGAAACCATCATCAGGTAGATCCACATCCTCACTACCATCCTCAGTACTATCATCCGGCTCTACATTCGGGACTCATGTGGAGGATGCGGTAGGTGTGTCAGAATCAGATGGTGCAGTCGCTGGTCCCGAAGTAGCCGGTCCAGGATATACGCCGACCTCGCGTCGGATGTCAAGGAACTCAGCAATAATACGAGGAGAGAAATTAATACTCACTCCCCATACTGATAAAGTGTAGAAAAGAGCATCAGCACTCTCCTCTCACATGGCACGGTAAAATTCACCAACATATCTGGGTATGCAGTCCCTTGCTGCTGACATATCCGTACCCATCCCCGCTCAGTGAAGATGGACTGTATACTCCGTCCCTCCCACGATAGATCGAAGAAGTCAAACAAAATGATCTGACGCTTGACGAGTGCATATCTCGACGCCTGAGCAGGAGTTGGTCCAGTACAACTTTCACTGACTTGGTCTCTTGCACGTTTTCGTCCGGTAGATGCCATTAATATACTGTTTAACCACAATAAAATTAAGAATATAATTATAAATATTATATTTAAAATATATTATTTAAGAATTACACTTAAATTGAACTGTATTGAAATAACTCGTTCGAACTAAGACTCTTCCATTCGAACTAGTATAGTTGTTCGAATGGAAGATTCTGTCCAATCGAACAGGCAATTAATATTCATTCGAATGGTAAGTTTTTGTTCAAAGAGAAATAAATCTGTTTGGCAACATTGCGTTCAAATGGAATAGAAAGGGTTCGAACGAGATCGAAGCCAAACAGCCATGGCCGAAACTCTAATCTACACCAAAAAAGATCGATTAAATCGGTAGAAATGATTGAGAAGTGAATCTAGATCACTTATACCGATTAAATATTTAATATATTGATCAACTACACCAAAATCGGGGGGATTTCGAATCCTAAAAAAAGCTCATTAATCCTAAAAAAAGTAACAATAGAGGCTCATACCTCTTAGAAGCGAAAAATGCGTTGTTCCTACGGTGGTTGAGTGGCGGTTGGGCGGCGGAAATAAGGGGCGAGTCAGAGGTAATCGGCGGCTTAGGGTTTGAATGTAGTGTGTGGGTTTGATGGGAATCGAACTGGGCGTATAAAAATTGTGACATCTCGTTCGAACGGAATAAAAACCCGTTCGTAAGGGATTAAAATCCGTTCGAACTTGTTAATATCTCATTCGAATGGTTATTATACTAATATATTTCTAATTATATTACTATACTAATGTATAATAATACTATTATTACAAAGTACAAAAGTATAAAAATAATACTAATAATAGTATTATAATGCTTTAATTTAATTAAAGTTAATAGATATAGTACTATATATATAATAGTTAATATATACTTTAATACAATTAAAGTTAATATTAACTTTAATATAATTAAAGTTAATACTTTAATTATAATAATAGTATTATAATATTTTAAGATACAAGTTAATAGTTTAATATAACTATATTATATCCTAGTTACTGTATAGTTATAACTATTGAATGAGTTATGATAACTATACAATTAGTTAATATGATTAATATATATAGTACTTATTAGTTATATAGCTAGTACAATAAGTAATATATTACATCCTAGTTACTATACTATATATTAATAGAAAGATACTATATAGTTATAACTATTGAATGAGTTATGATAAGTATAAAATATTTTTACTTAATTAATATACTTACAGTACTTATTAATTAGTTATAAGTAGCTTAGTACAATAAGTACTATATTATATCCTAGTTACTATATAGTTATAACTGTTGTTAAAACTCCAAATCCAACATGGCCACAGTTACAAGATACTTGGGAACGCCTTTCATCATCTTTGAGACTATAGTATACTGTGTATTCTTGCTTAATTTGGGTGCATGATGGGTGAGGAATGTTGCATGGGAACTTGATCATGTCTATTTATGTAGGGGCGTTATTGAATCGGTCTCTGTCTTTCCTTGCAATGGGAAGGCAAGACTAAATATTGGTACTAATCACTACAACATAATTTGCCTTTTGTGACAGAGAAAATTGTCACTAAAAATCAAAGAAATGTCACTAAATACATTTGGTGACGGTTTCAAACCGTCACCTAAAGTGCGTCACCAAATACATTTAGTGACACTTTACTGTTGAACCGTCACTAAAAATATTTTTAGTGACGGTTGGAGTTGTTCCGTTTGAAATAACGTTCGAACGTTATATTTTTTTGTGACGGTTGAAAACTGTCACAGAAAGTAACGTTCGGATGTAAATTTTAACGTCCAAACGCCAACCCGAGCAATTTATGTTCGAATGTCATAAGTTGACGTTCATTGATTGATTATAGTTCGAACGTATAATATTTACGTTCAGACATTTATACATTCGAACGCATTAAACGTTCAAATTTTTGTTCGAACATTATGGGAACACCATCCAAACATAATGAGGATAACGTTCGGACGTATGTTCGAATGTTTAAGAAGAAGTGTTCGAGCGAACATGGTACGTTCGGAGGTTTCATCGAACGTTAATCGTCTAAATCTTGTATTTACGTTGGAACGTTTTTTCGAACGTGAGATCTTGTTGGAACGTTTTTTTGTTACATTCGAACGTACAGATCAGAAATACACTAATTTCATAAAATTAAGAAATTAAGAAACATACTAATTGTATCATATTACATACCATAAATATTCTACAACTAACAATATCTTAAAAAGTTCTAAAATTAGATAGTAAAAGTACATGAATTAAAGTGAGAATTCATTTCTTCTTTCCTCGCCCGCCCCGCTTCTGTTGCAATGACATAACACACTCCATTTAACAGAAAAAGCACCCCGTACTGTTCCACGATCATCTCGAATTACTCCCCCTCCTCCTGAGCTCTCGGGATTGCCACGGCAACTCCCATCAGTATTGAGCTTGAACCAGCCCGCCGGAGGTCTCTTC
This sequence comes from Cyclocarya paliurus, assembly GCA_029856935.1. NCBI lineage: Eukaryota > Viridiplantae > Streptophyta > Magnoliopsida > Fagales > Juglandaceae > Cyclocarya > Cyclocarya paliurus. The sequence continues at coordinate 40,968,060 of CM056945.1, read as the reverse complement.
CAGGCCGCTAATTGATGACGACGAACTCGCTAATCTGGGAGATTTAATTGTAGTTCCTGCAAAATCTTCATATCCTGTATAGACAGAGAGTTGGAAACTCTAAGTTTACTAGCGACACAACAAAGCCAGTATTTAACTGACCACCAAACACGATCAGCACTGTCTTGCACCCCTTCCATGCGAGCTTTACACCTTCTCAACCAAAGCTGCCAAGAGATCAAGCAAGGTAATAAACCAGTAAGAATTCCTTTAGCCGATGCCTTCTTAGCACAACGGAACCATACCAAAATTCTAGCCTTCCATTGCCTCTAGTGCATACAAGGAACGCCCAGCAAAATACTCGCAAACTTCCAGACTCGCATCGCTACTTCACCACTGCACAAAATATGGTCAATGCTCTCACCAGCTCTTCGAACACAGCAATCGCAAGCTAAAGCAAGTGCAACCCCTCTAGCCTGCACCCATTCATCTACTGCAAGACATCCATACCAGGCTTTCCAAACGCAAACGGAAACACATTTAGGTAATAAGGAATGCCAAATCCATTCATGTCCTTGCAGTTGTTCACCTTTCTTCCTAATCACTTCCCAAGCACTGGCAGTGGAGAACTACCATCTTTGGACGGCATCCACACAAAAATATCCAATCCTGACTTACCCAGAGGGGAACTATTAAGAATTTCCGAGGTAGTCTCTACTCCAACTAATTCAGTTAAACGATTCACATCCCAACCGTCATCACACCAGCACTCATTAATCTGAAGATTAGAGTTAACAATTTCCTCTACTTGCAGCGAAAGTGGCCCCGAAGCTAACCACCTATCATACCAAAAGGAAGCATTACCTCCGCGAACAATAACTTTGACATTTCTCTAGACCTCAGGAAAAACTGATAAAATGGATCTCCACAATCGCGACCCTCGGTGACTCCCAGCAACTACAGATAAATGGCTATCCTTACAATATTTTGCACGAAAAAAATCTGTCCACAAAGAATTAGTGGCCATCAGTTTGAAAGCAAATTTCATATGCAGAGCACGTTGAACCTCCTCGAACTCTCTTACACCCAAACACCCTCCTCTGTAGGCAAACACAATTTCGGCCAAGCACGCCACTTCATCTTATTAATACCATTAACATGTCCCCAGAAAAAAGTCGACAAAAGGGAGTTGATTCTAGCAATGGAAGCCAACGACATATTAATCACCGAAAGGATATGAATAGGCATGCTTGCAAGCACATGCCTTAGTAGGATCAATCTACCCCCTTGGGAAAGAAGATTACCTTTCCAACTAGCTACCTTTTTCTTAACCTTCTCCACCAACGGTTCCAAGATTCTAGTAGTTAATCTGCCCGACACCAGAGGAGCTCCCAAATAGGTGACTGGGAATTTTCCCTCTCGAAAACCAGTAATTCTCAAAAGTGCACGAATCCAAGAAGAAGAAATATGTTTGGACGGGAAAAGGGCAAATTTATCTTTGCTAATAAGCTGCCCAAACCAACCTTCATAAACACTAAGAATCTCGCCAAGTTTCTTAATAGACTGTTTTCCACCATTAACAAAAATCAATAGATCATCTGCATATAATAAATGGGAAATCAAAGGTGCCCCTACAGGATGGTGAAACTTGCCAATTCTCCTTTCTTCGAAATTTTTTTTTAAGTAGCCGCGTCAAGACTTCTTCCATTACAATGAATAAATAAGGAGAGAGAGGGTCTCCTTGCCGAAGACCACGATTAGGTTGGAAGAAACCTTTAAAAGTACCATTCATCATCACTAAAAACCAAGGAGATTTTATGCATTTGCCAATTAACCGACAAAAACAGGAGGAGAAACCAAAAGATTTTAATACCTCAAGTAAGAAGCCCCAATCAACACGATCATAGGCCTTGGCCATATCAATTTTAATCATCACATTGCCACCCAAATCTCTCTTGTTCAAAGAGTGCACCATTTCCTGAGCAAGCGTAATATTTTCAAAAATGCTCCTACCAGGCACAAACACCCCTTGCTTGGGCGAAACAATCTTGTGAATAATCCGCGTCATTCTTTTAACAAGGATTTTTGAAAAATTCTTATAAGCCACCGAGCATAAACTTACAGGTCAAAATTTATCAAAGGTAGCTGGATCTGGAACTTTAGGAATAAGAACAATAAAGGAGGAGGCAAAAAACCTTGGCAACGGCACCCCACTAAAGAATTCGCACGCCACCTCAAGCACATCTGTTTTAATAATATCCCAGCATTCAAGATAGAAAGCCAAACCAAAACCATCAGGTCCTGGACTGCTATGTTTAGGAATGGATAAAATAGCCTCCTTAACTTCCTGTTCAGACGGCATGCTACATAGGATCTCATTTTCCACATCTGAAATCACAGGACTAATTAAATAAGACAAATCTGCATGCTCCACCCTCATGCCCCCTTGTAAGAAAATCATGAAAATAATTAGTGGCACCATGGTGAACAGCCTCGGCATTCCCTAGCACTCTCCCATTCGGGAGCACCATATGGGAAATAAAGCCTTGCTTGCGCCGCTGGTTTATAATCGAGTGAAAGAAACGGGTATTCTGATCCCCCTCACTTAACCAAGTCTTCTTGGTAATTTGACTTAGACGGGTTGCCTCTCTCTGCTCCCAACATTGCATCTCAAGTTTAGTCACTAAATAATCAGCTTCAACATCCTGGGAGTACCCAATTTGAAGTTGACATTCCAAATTCTCCATTCTCGCCTCTAGGTCTCGAATGATGATCTCCACTCTACCAAAAGAATTTTTATTCCAAGCTCATAAGGCCAACTTGGTTCGCTTAAGACGTATAGCCAGTTTCAAAAGACCTGTAGCCGAGTCCTGTCTGTTCCATGCCTGTTCAACGCAAGCCAAAAAATCATCATGAGAGCACCACATGTTTTGAAACCTGAAAGGAGAAAGACCATAAGACAAGTGAGGCCTATCAAAATGCACAACCATCGGGTAGTGGTCAGAGGTTTTCCTTTTCAAATACTCCAAATGCGCAAAATAAACTGAGTGGTGCAAGCATTATTAATAACTGCCCTATCCAGTTTAGCCCAGCTTCTAGAACTACCCTCATGCCCATTACACCAAGACATATGATTCCCACCATTGGACAATTCAAGAAGGCCACATTGATCAAGGCAATCATTAAACTCGGCCATGGAGGCCAGTGGTCGAGTATTGCCGCCAATATGGTTCAAGTCATTCTGAATGATATTAAAATCCCCAACAACAACCCAGGGCTGCTCCACTACCTGAACCTTGGCAAGTTCCCTCCATAACACTCGTCTGTCAACTTGAGAACATTTAGCATAAAAAAAAGATACAAGCACTCTTTTATTATCTAGCGTAAACCACCCCGTAACCATTTGAGCCGAGCAGCATAACAATTCAAAAAGATTAGAATCTCTCCAAAAAATCCAAAGCTTCCCTCCCTCAACCATATTCGAACACCAATGAGGAAAATTAAGAAAACTACCAAGAGCCGACATATGAACCTCTTCCACAAACGGTTCCGAGATCGCAACTAGAGAAGCCCTATGTTTTGATACTAAACTCTTTAGATGTTTTTTAGACCGCCCTAAACCCCGCACGTTCTAATAAAAAATAGGCTCAATCATAAAGTAAATTTATGAGACCGGGTGGGCACCCGTTGTGATTTATGAACTGCCTTACCAACGAGTTCCTTTGAAGTTCCAAAAAAATTACTTGGCTCCACATCTGAGTCGTAAGCTTTATTCTTTCCCATCACCAACTGAATTTCCCCCTCCTCACGGTCAGAAACAGAATTTGGCACAAACTCAACCCCCAACTCTTCCACCTCCTGGGTCAAAACAACTGCTTTTGCATGACTATCAACGTCTTTCCTGTGTTCCGAAGTGGACACCAAAACCGGACTGCCCAACGCAACAGGACTGCTTACAAAATCATGCAGAACATGACTGCCTCGATCAAGATCACATCTGACCTCCTCACCTTCCACCTCATTGCACTAACCATTACTCACCACGTTATCATGTAAAACTTCATTATGTGCCATAACTTGCACATTCGATGTCATAGGCACATCATGCTGCACCTCTATTGGAAAAGCTTCCAGACCAATTGGCTGCACAAGCTGGCTATTAACCACACTCTGCCCCGGTATTTGCATCTCCTGAACCGCCTGAACCTCAATCCCCGATATCATGTTTGGCACTCCTTCAACTAATTGTTTAGGATCCTCTATAATATTCGGTAACCCCATATTCTGCCCAGAAACTGGCAACTCATGCACCTCATGACCCTCACCCACATCTATCTTCTCCTCCTCCCCTACACTCACTTGTTTTGGATCCTCTGTATTAGGCAATACCGTCTGAACCTGGGATTCGCGCTTACCAGATTTAACAACCTGCTGCCAGATTGACTTTTCCTTCTTTTGAGCCTCAGCCTTTCGCCTCTCACCCACCCTACATACCACATAAGTATGACCTTGACGATAACATTTGTGACAATAGAGTCCCAATTTTTCATAACGTACTTTCTGCCAAATAAGCTTCGAGGGAGATTAAACAATGGGGAAACTCTGAACTGGTTCCACCTATAAATCCACTTCTACTCAAATTCTAGCACCCGATGCTCTAGTTCTATTAAGAGTAGCATTATCTGTCCCCAGATAACGCCCAAGCCGAGTAGCCAGGATCTGCAAACAATCCTTCTGATAAAGATGCATCGGTAAACCTGGTAAATAGATCCATTGAGGGGCCAACAGTGATTCTCTATTAAAATCAAAATCCTTCGTCCACTTGAACAGTCTAAAAATAGAGCCCTCCAACAATCTCCCTTCACATGCCCAGCCATGCACAAAATCACGTTCGGTTTTCATCTGTATAAGCACGTGCAAATCATCCATAAAACTGATAATAGGAATATCAACCAAGCCCCATGTCTTAACCACTGCCAAACGAATCTTTTCAATAGAAGGACGAGTGCGCATAAACTTCATGACGAGAGCAAAACGAAAATCCTCTGCTGCCTTCACCATTTCAAGTTCTGTAAAAACGAACCCCAGATCACCGTTAATATCCACTGGATAATGCATAGGAATTTTGAAACCAGAGGAATCTCCCGATTTAACCAAAGCCTGGGCATAAGATGCGGCACTCCCTGCCGACGGCACCGCCATCAGAGGGGCAGGGGATGCCAATTCAAGGCAGCCCTAGGAGCAAAATTCAAAAAAATGCTACACGAAAGGGAAGTCTGTAAAATACGGAACTACCAAAACTGGACAACCAAATCACCTCAAAATCGCCTCATCTTTTCATATATTGTGCTTGAATAAAGAAAGAGATCAACAACTATGTATATAAATATATTTTTATAGTGCGTCAAAATAACCCCAATTATCAAGTGGTATATATATAGTAGGCTCGTTTAATTTCTTTTAAAATTCAACAAAATTTGTGAATGCACGCATTGGGTACAAAACTAATAATGCTTAAGTAGAGGAAATAGAAATACATGATGAACGTTAGAAAAACTAAAAAAGGTACTAATTACTTTGAATAAATTTGTAATAACTGGTCAATTAAATATATTATATATAATCTACTAATTCTAATTTTATATCTAATTTAATTAATATATATTATTTTTTGTAATGAGTTTAAAGTACATATATATATAAGATATTTAAGCAACCATTTTTATTTCATTATAATAATTTGTTATATGGCGGCATAGTACATAGGAAACATTAATAATTTTATCCGTACTGTCTAGCTAGTGGTTCATATTATATTACATATATTAATTCTCCAATTAATTATTAATTGTTGTCCTACCAGAACTGCTTCTGAAGATAGTTGACCACATTCTTGTCCACTTGGAAGGCCTTGGCTAGAACATCTGGATTGATGGGAGGTTTTGATCCAAACATATCAATGGCTATGGTGATGACTCCCGGGTTTTGGCTGCTCAGCCCCGCAAAGGCAATTGCATTCTTTTTTCCCACATTCAATTGGAAGTGAATGAGACCAATTGGGAAAATAAAGACATCTCCCGCATTTAGAACTTTGGTGAAGAGACGATTATTGTCTGCATTCAACGTGACAAAGCCAGGGCACAGAGTACCCTCTACGACTACAAGAATTTCAGTGCCACGAGGGTGGTGTGGGGATTCAGGTGATATGGGGCAAAGTCAATCCGAGCCAAGGATATGCCTAGGGTGTTGAGGCTAGCTAATTCCTCCATAGTCACAGGAGTGACCTTTGACCCGAGTGGGTTTGAGGTGTTTCTAGGAATTTTTTGAATTTCTCTTGCAGAGTCTTCAGAGAAGAGTGTATTGATAAGAAGGACATTCCATCTCCTAGGTTCTTCAAGAGTGAGCTAAAAAATAGTCATGTTGTAGTCAGGAACAACTTGATTGTTGGGATTAGGAAGGGGTATGGAGCAAGAAATAGAAGGGATCCATGGATCAAGCCAAACCCTAGTGGAGGTACCATTATTGATTTGAAAGCAGATGCTGGATTGGAGGAAATCTCTTTGATTGAGGATGCTCTTCCAAAAACAAGAATCATTGGCTTTAGAGGGGGCATCAAAGAAGGAATAAGATCCTAAATATTTCTTGGTGATGACATCCTTCCAAAGACTAGAGGAACCATTGACAATGGACCAGGCATGTTTGGTGACCAAGGCTGAGTTGAAATAGGACATATCCTTAAGACCCAAACCATCCATAGATTTAGGAAGACAAATAGACTTCCAAGACATAGGGGTGAATTTCTTGCTCACATTGTCCTTGTAACCCCACCAAAACCTTCTAAAGAGGGAGTCTAAGTTTTTATGTGTGGCTTTGGGAATAAGAGAGGAGGACATGACATAGGAGGGGATGGAACTAGCGACAACTCTAATGAGACAGGTTTTGGCTGCTTGACAAAGGATTTTTGCTTTCCAACCTTGGAGCTTGTTGCGGATCTTTTCCATTAAGTCATTAAGAAAAACTTTCCTGTCAACACCATTTGAAAGGGGGAGGCCCAGGTAAATAGAATTTGGAGGGGAAACTCTGAAGTTGAAGGTACTCTTGACATCATTAATGGCCGCCTGGGAAGTGTTCCGACTAAAATGAATAGATGATTTCTGGATATTGATGCGTTGGCTAGACCAATTGCTAAAAACATCAAGACAGTCAGAAATTTTTTTAGCATTGATCGAGGTGGCAGATCCAAAGAGAAAGAGATCGTCCGCAAAAAGCAGGTGAGAGATGGTGGGGCCATCACTTAAAGGTTTGATGCCCCTGAGGCCATTGGACTGTTCTTTGTTGGGAATAAGTCGAGACAGGACCTCCATGCCTAAGATGAAAAAGAATGGGTAGAGAGGGTCACCTTGACGAAGGCCCCTAGAGGGTTGAAAGAAACTATGTGGAGACCCATTAATGATGATAGAGTAAGTCACAGTTGTGATACACTACTGGATCCAGTTAATCCATTGGTGTCTAAACCCCGCTTGTTTGAGTATATCAAGAATGAAAGACCACTCTATGGAATCAAAGGCTTTGGTCATATCGATCTTGATGGCCATTTGACCAATTCTCCCATTTCTTTTCTTCATACTATGGAATATCTTCTGGGCCATGATGGTATTGTCTTGAATAAGACGACTGGGAATAAAGCAGATTGACAAGGAGAGATAAAATTGGGGAAAATGGTTTTAAGCCTGTTAGCAAGAATTTTTGCTATGATTTTGTAACTCACGTTAGACAGGCTAATGGGACGAAATTGATGAATATCGTTGGGATTGTTGACTTTGGGATCAGAACCAGATTAGTATGGTTGAGTTCCTTCAGTAATTTCCCTTCGATGAAGAAACTCTTGACGACCGCAATCAAATCATTTTTTACGACTTCCCAAAAAGTTTTTTAAAAAAGCCCCGTAAAACCATCCTAGCCAGGAGCCTTGGAGAGAGGGATGTTTTTAATAATAGAAGTGATTTCAACTTCATCAGGGATTTTACAAAGGAAATCATTTTCAAGATCAATGATTTTCCTAGGAAACAGATTCTCAATATTATCCAAGGGGGCAGGATGAGTTGAAGAGAAGACAGATTGGAAATGAGCTTGGATCTTAGAGGAGATAGTGCTTTGATTAGCCGTCCAAGAGTTCCTACCAATCTTAAGACAATTAATACTATTCCTTCTGCGCCGAATGGCGGTAGAGGCATGAAAATATTTAATATTAAGATCAGTAGAGGTAAGCCAGGTGTCTTTAGATTTTTGCCTCCAAAGAGATTCCTCTCTAAGAAGCAATTCATTGATGTTCTCTTTTAGGTCAGATTCCAAGGAATCAGAAGGGGAATCCTGGGCTTGAAGAGTAGAAAGGGTGGACATCAAGGCCTTAAGATTGGATTTAATGTGCCCAAAGGTTTTAAGATTCCAATCCCGAAGGGCTTTCTTGGTGGCTTTGAGCTTTTTTGAGAGAACGAAGGAAGGGGAACTAGAAAAAGTTGAACTCCAGGCTTCCTTAATAAGTCTGAAAATAGAAGGGTCTCTAGCCAAAACTCTTCAAACTTAAAAGACTTAGGTTGGCTCGCCATGTTGGATGTGTCTAGAAGGATGAGAGCGCGATCCGAGGCAATCCGGGAAGAGTGGTGATAGTAGCTTGAGGAAACAGATCTAACCAAGAAGTATTAGCTATTCCTCTATCCAGCCTCTCCTTAATATGATGAAGGCCAAACCTATTATTGGACCGAGTATATTTCGGACCTGAGAAACCAAGATCCACGAAGCCCTGGGTCTCCATAAACAAAACAAGATCTTTAGGCTTAGAGGAGTTGGCAACGAGATTTCCACCAAAATTTTCAGATTGAGAGGTAATGGAGTTGAAGTCTCCTAAAACGAAGGATGGACCCGAAAAGGAAGAAAAAATACCCGAAAGGAGATCCCAGAAAATCTATTTGTTTCGGTAGTTGGCAGGGCAATAAATCAAATTTAAAAGCCACGACTGATGACTAGGATTCGAGTACACCAAAACAGTCTTTATATTATAAGAGATATGAACAATCTCTATATCGACACCAGGTCGGTATAGGAGCAAAAGACCTCCCCATTTACCTGTGGGGGGAGAGAACACAAAATGCACAAATCCTAGCATATTAACAGTACGAACACAGTCATTAGAAGCTAAAAGACATTCAGAAAGGAAAATGATATCAGGGTTATAAACCCTAATATTAGCCCTCAGTGTCCTAATTGCACGAGGTCGGGCTATCCCTCGGCAATTCCAAGCTTGAATTCTCATTTATCCACTGGTGGCAGTATGGACCCTACCACATCAGTTATGGGATTCATAGGAAAAATATTCATAGTCTGGGACTGGACTTTGTTACCGGTAGCCTTCAATTGTTGATGCTGGTACGATGCGTATCGGATGTTTGAGCTCTGCGAGGGGAGCTTTCTGAGGGGCCGGTCTTTCTTTGGCAGCTGGACATCTTCGGTTTGATTAGGAAAGGTCATCGGGTTTCCATGAACATCTTCTTCCTCGTAGTCATCCTCCTTCTCTTCTAGTGTAATCGGATGAGGGGAGCTTACAAAACATTTGTTATGTGGATTGGTGCGGGAACTCTTCACTTCTTATGGGATTTTCCTCTTCTTCATAGTCTTGGTTATGATGGAGGCTGAGGGATGGGAGTCAACTGCTGCAGAGTAAGTCATTTTCGGATTGGGTAGGGTTTGAATTAGGGATGAGGAAGAGAAATGTGGAGCTTGCTAGGCTGGACTTGTTGGAGAGAAAATTGTTGTTGGGCTCAGTTGGATGGAGTTGATAGCGAACGAGGCCTTACCCAAAGGGCTGACCAAGAGGGAAATATTGTGGCTGGGGTTTAGGGTTTCCAATGGGCCGATTTTTTCTTTGAATTGTGATATGAGTTGTGTTATGAGTGAGGTGTTGGGCTTGGGTTCACTCTGGGGCTCGATTGATTCCTGAGATACAATGTTTGGAGAATTTCGCATCAAATTGAAAGGCAAAGATAGAGGGGCATTTGTGGCATTTACTAGATCAAAAGTAGACAATCGGGAGACCAGAAGGGACCCTTGCATGGACGAGGACTTTGCGGCAGAAGGAAATGACAGTGTAGCAGGGTAACCTGAGTTGATATTGAAGGATTGACAACCGTCCTTAAATGAAACTGAGTGTTTTGTCTGGGGGCTTAGATCATTGCCACGTGGAGATTGAAGTTGATTGCATGAGATCCTACGAGAAGCTTCAGCATGAACAGTGTCTTCGTTTAGGTTGGCCCTTCCCAAAACTGATCCCACAGAGAAAAGCTTGTTTATGCAAAATTCCTTCAGTTGCCCTTCTTCAGTGTTGACAATGGTAGCTTTGCCTTTCCCCAGATGTTCCACTTTTTTATTCTTTCTTGCTTGATCAAAGGTACCTGATCCTTCAGGGAGCGAAGAGGATAAGGGTTCTCTAATACGTATCGACGGGAGAGATGAAGGAATGTAATTCATTTGGTCAAATAGTTGAAGGACTTGGTTACTCGGCTGATAAAATTCCCTAAGAGATTCTTCCATTCGTAACATTTTCCTTGAATCTTGGGACTCTACTCTCATCCATGGGCCAAAAAAAGACTCATCAATTGGGCTGATGAAAATATGACACGTCTAGAGAAGATGGCCGAGTTGACCACATCCATAGCAAAACTTAGAAAGCCTCTCGTATTTAAAACTAACCTTTGCAGGCTGATTGTTAGGGCGTGGGAGGATAAAACCTTCAAAGAGAGGCTTATCAGTATTAACTTCAACTCTGATCCTAAGGAATTGCTTGATCCCATTGCAGGGGAGAAAAGCATGATCTATTTCCAGGAGATTGTCCAGAACTCTCCCTATTTTCTCTACATTACTTTCGGTCATCATTTCAAGGGGTAAACCATGAATATGTATCCAAAAGGCAAAGTGAATGAGATTGATTTCGGCCAAGTTGAGTCCCGGGGGCCATTCTTTGAGCACCATGTGATATCCCTTGAAGTTCCAAGGGCGTTGGGAAAATATCCTTTCTTTCTCATTTGAAGATGGGAAGGTAAAAAGAAAGATGTTAAGTCTTCAATAGTGAGACCTTGAATAAAACTCCATACCGCACAAATAGTGAAGTGCAAAGTGTGCTTGTTTTTCTTTTTGGAAGAGACCAACTTACCTTTTAAAGCATGATTAGAAATCTTTGCAGCAGTTTCTTTTTTGGGGACCAGGATGATGTCGTCCCAAGTAAGGGCCTTTGTTTGATTGATAAGGGAGTAAACGCTTGTGTGTTCCTTTTCGAAAGACATTGCGGTCTGGAAAGCGATGGAAGAGAGGAATGGTTGGTGGGTGTGGTATGATAATGAGGTCTGGTAAAGGCAGGTGGGGTTGGAAGGTAGGTGGGCTTTACTTTTTCGAAGGAAGGTGACCTAACCGGGGAGACTACTCAGAGGAGGAAAAAACTCTTCTTCAGAGAGAGAGAGAGCTGGAGTTTTTCTGTCAGTACTACTTGAAGTTTCTTGTTTTCATTCATTCATCAACGACTTATTTATTTATTTTCTGATCATGGGCAAACTAATTATAATAGTTAATTATTTTGAATTGTTAGATAAATTATGCAAATTACACCACACAGAGAGAAGGATAATTATCACAAATAGTTCTGTAATATGAAGCAAATTACTCATTAATCAAGCTTATTCCATCATATTTATTTACAGCATTACAGTGTCATCGATCTGAGATCGGTGAACCGCTTGATCATGTTTCCCAAGTCTCTACGCATATAATATATATATATATATATGCATATGCATATATAATTTATTACTTACAACAAGAAGCTAAATATTACTGGTAGGGAATGATATGACTACCTCCAAGCAGTTTACATTAATATCCTGAAATGATAAATTTGGATGTTTTCAACATTGAGTTTCTGGAAGTTACTGCGCTTTCTGTTTGTTATAAACTTTCCCCAGCTGTATGCCCTATACTTGGCAGGGTTTTGCTCATTTGTTAGCTCCTCCAAAGGCTTAACCACGTTGTAGTGTGCCGGGTTGAAGAAAAATGGAATGGAGAACCTTTCCCCCTCTTGAGTTCACCATCGCCCTGTGCTCCACGCTCTCATATTCATCATTGCTCCAAACCTGAATCATTTCCGTTCATTCTTTGAGCGAAACTAAAAAGACCTCCAAAGGCATGCGACAATTCACATTTATGGATAGTGATCTTGATTAATGGACCAGTAATTAATAGGATACTTCCAGTTTTGCAGTTTTGACTTCAAGCATGCAACTTGGTTATCCAAGGTGCTCCAAATTGTAATCATCACCATATAATTCTTTCGTCGATCGTATAAGCAAGGGTTACGAATAAAATTACGGGTAAAATTAAAACAACGATCTTCTCTGGAGATCTGAAAATGATATACCTGGACAATGTCACCAACGTTGATGATATAAGCATTTGGGGTGGGTTTGACCCGAACCCACTCTCCATCTATTTTGCGTTTCACTTCCAATCCTCCAACATCATCTTGAGCAAGGATGGTTAAGGCACCGCCATCCTTGTGTCGACCAACACCAAGGGCTAATTCAGGGGCAGGGCAGGGTGGATAGTGATTGAGTCGGATAAAGCTGGTTTGGTCCTTGAAGAAGCCACGGAAGCTATCTGCCGGCAGGCCTAGGCTCTGGGCCAGAAGTTCCATTAACTTGTAAGCTAGTTTTACCATCTCTTGAGCATATTCTTGGCATGCCTCCCTGCTCATTGCTCGAGGGAGTCCCTCCATCAGATCACAGTAGTCACATTCATTGAGTCCCTTGAATTGGGTCTCAAACTACTAGACTTTTAGTAAAAAACAAATAAACAAACACTACTGTTTTGCACATAAAATCATTTTTTTGTTCATTTTCCAGTAGTTTGCATGTATTAGTAATCTCTATTTCCCCCCTTCTCCAAACCGATAAAAATATCATATTTCTATTGTTATATTATCCCAATATTTTCTGCACTTGGTATAACATCCTAAATTACACTTCTAAAACCAACAAGGTGTTTTGTACTACCTCTATGTGCTCGCTATGATCAGGGAACCATTCAAACTGGTAAAGCTCAGATAGAATCAAGAACACTGCATAATACTAGGGAAAGGCTTAATTATGCAGTTCGGCACGTTAGTCAAGCATCATAATCGGATCATCGTCATGCAAGTGTTTCTCTAAGTCAAAATTTTCAATCTCCAGTAGTTATTATAAGTAGGATTTTAAGGTCAAATCTAGAAAAGACTTCAGGAGAATGTGGACGGGTGTTAATTAACTTTACCTTATCTCAGGCGGGTATTCAGGCCACTGATTAATCCACTCTGTCACCTCCTTGTCATCAGGCTCATGGGAAGCCGGGATCAAGGTGGGTTCCTCTATGGTAAAATCAAAAACCTCCTTCCAGTCCCTCACGTTCTTTCATCGTTTAAACATAAAGTAAAATTAAAATTGTGTTTTGACAAATGTTTGAAACTATATGTTATTATCCAACTCAATTAATCTTATTATGTTTAATAATATTGGGACAAATTATTATAAAAAAAATTAAGAGTTAATGATGTAATATATGTTGTGGGAAATGATTGACATCAATGATATGTTGAATACTCTGTCCAACATATTGACAAAGTGGTAGTGACAACGAGGCTGGTTTTTCATTTTTTTTTTTTTGGCCAACGTAATTTGGTGGGAGACCGACGTGCATCAACGATGACGACTGCAACAAATTGAAATGAAACTCGTAGTCTTAATCATATCAGCAAGAACGGTACAAGACAAAGCTAAAGAAAGAAAAGAACAGGGGTTGTTTGTATTCACAACTCTTCTTAACTTATCTTAATTCATCTTATTTTCATCATTACAACTTTTTCAAATTTCTATACAAAATATAATATTTTTTTTTTCAAATCCCAAAATAACTTTCTCAAATTCTCACATCAAAATATAAGAAACAATTCAATTTTTTTAAATTCTTACACAAAATATAATAAACAATTCAACTTTTTCAAATTTTAAATAATAATAATATTAAAAAATAATATTCTAAAAATATTTTATTCTACTATTTACAAACTATCTCAACTCATCTCTCAATACAAACGTCTCCTAGTTGTTGCCTTTGGCGATTGGCGTGACATGCTTGGATGTTGGGTTGGGGATGGATATTACTCAATATGGTTACTCCATGCGTTTTGGGTCACCACCTCCCAATTTGGGTGGCCACTCTGATCACCGACGTTTTCCATGACTTTGTAATTATAATGGTGCTGTTTTCTCTGTCATTCTTTCATAAAACTCACAAACTTCTCATTTCTGCTACGTAGAACTACTTGCTCCAAATCCACGATGAAAGAGAGTATCTTTTGTGTGGGAGGTTGTTCATGATTTCAATTACTATTCTCTTGGCTTAGAGTACTAGTATTAGCTTGGGCAAAGTTGAAGGTTGGCTAAAATTTAGATAATTTATTCTAAAAAGACTCCACATTGGATTGGGCATTTTTAAAACAATTTAGATTTCTGCTATAATGATTAACCAAATTTGAAGAACCAAATTGATTCACCAAACGTTAAAATAATAATTTCTCACTCCAAACAAACATTAAAATATTAGTTTCTCACTCCAATAAAAATACTATTTGGTTTGTAATTAAGAAATTTAGATAAAATTTTTGATGAGTTTAATCAAATATTTTTTGTTATTAGGATTTAATGACTTTTATAAATATGATTTTTTTAATATTAATTTAATTAGAATATAATTATTATTAATATTAAATTGGTAGAATTATAAAATATGATACAAATAAATTAAATAAAAAATTATTAATTTAATAATATTTTATTATTATATAGAGAGTAAATGGTTAATCCAATGTGGGGATTGAATTTAAATAGAATAAGTAAATATAAAAAAGTATAATATTGGTTAAATTTAAAAATTCATTTGACCAAATCAATATTAGTGCTCTCAATTTCTATCGGGTTTGTGCCATAGTGGAACTAAAACCAACCACTTTCAAGGCATAAATGTACTAATGGGCCTACAGTCAGTTGTCCGACCATTTTAATTGGCAATGCTGGCCCAGAATTCACGACCTAACCATGGACATTTATAGGCCTTCTGAAACCAATTACTCATGAAATGGGTCCTCCGAACAGTCTGTTCATATTGGGCTCCGTTTCGGCCGTGATTTGTTGCAACTCTCTCTCTCTACAAAAAAAATATGGATTGCCGGTGTTCGATAAGTGTCGGTACCTGTCCAAAAAAATACCGCTAAATATTCCAATACCGGTGTTTGTCAAAAGTCTTGGCAGAGGCAGAGAAAGCCAAAGCCAACATGGCCATAGTTACAAGATACTTGGAAACGCCTTTCATCATCTTTGAGGCTATCAGTATTTTGTGTATTCTTGCTTAATTTGGGTGCATGATGGGTGAGGAATGTTGCATGGGAACGTGATCATGTCTATTTATGTAGGGGAGTTACTGAATCGGTCTTTGTCTTTCCTTGCAAGAGGAAGGCAAGACTAAATATTGGTACTAATTCTTGGTCAGGTTTTAATAAATTTGTTTATTTTTAAAGAGGAGAACCGTTCTGTAAAGTGTAACCACTACATAGCTCGTAGATATTGAAAATACCATCCAAATTCGACTCCTTCAATAAGTAATGTAATTTTGCTTGGGTCAACAATCCAAAAACAAACGTCTTAAGTTTACGTGGATGGTAGATTGATATTATACAGTTTGAAAATGGCTGATCAAGGACCCTTACGTGTGAATTGACTGTGGTCCGCAATTTATATTCTTTCGGTAGATATATGTGGATGCTGAGTACGTAGTGATCAGGAAGATCATAACTATGCCGCCTTTCTACCCACGCAAATTATGCTGATCATAACATGAAATTATAATATTTACTCCAGTTCAATGTCTAATATAATTATTCACCAACTTGACCCCAATTAAAAAAAGAAAAAGTTCCGCGCGTGGAACCTACATGATGATATTCTAATATTTCAAGAATCAAAACTTCAAGTATCAATCTTATTACCATTGTGATGCAGACAAACTTGGCAATAATATTAACAACTCCTAAAAAGAACAGATAGAAGTACTACTGAAAAAGAATACCCAAATGCAACAATGCGAGCTGATGGCGCACTTTTGGAAGGAAATTATAAAGATTGCGGAAACATAATGAACTTTTTTTTTTTTTTTAACAGAGAAATGATTCTCCATTTCATATAAAATATATTATTTTATATTATTTGAATCGTATCCATTACTAATTTCAAGTGTAATATATTTTTCATTCGTGTTATTATTTATTTATCTTTGTATTTTAATTTTGTTTAGGGAAAGGTAGGGGATATATGCATCAGTACGACGTGGCACTTACAAGCTCATGTGATCATATCTCTCGCCAACGTATTCAAAATGCAATATTTAAGTGCAATCACGTCTCACACCTAGTCGTTCATTATAACATGAAAGAGAGTACTGTAAATAAACAACCATTTTATTTCAATATAATAATTTCAATGACGTTACAAAGCACTTAATAATTAATCAGTACACCATTTAATGGTTTATTGCCAGTAATATTACAAAGATATATATCTCGAAATCTATGATTTTAGTTTAGGCAATTACAACTGCATCTGGATATGGTTAACTACGTTCTTGTCCACTTGGAAGGCCTTGGTGAGAACATCAGCATTGATAGGAGGATTGGATTTAAAGACTGCATTGGCTATGGTGATGACCCCAGGATTCTGGCTGCTGAGACCAGCAAAGGCAACAGCCTTGGTATTTCCCATGTTCAACTGGAAGTGAATGAGACCAATTGGGAATACAAAGACGTCTCCCTTGTTTAGAACTTTGGTAAAAAGTTGGTTACCGTCTGCATTATTGGATGTGACAAAGCCAACTTGAAGAGTACCCTCTATGACTACAAGAAACTCAGTGCCGCGAGGGTGGGTGTGGGGAGGATTTAAGCCATATGGTGCAAAGTCGATGCGAGCCAAGGATATGCCTAGAGTGTTGAGACCTGGTAATTGTTCCACTGTCACAGCAGTGACATTCGACCCTACTTTATTTGAGGTGTTTCCAGGAACGTTCAACCCCGGACGGAAGAAATCATTAGCGGTGACAAGTTTTGGGTCCTTACAAAACTTTCCATTCACAAATACTGCAGAAAGAAAAGGTACTTTGTTATCATCGCTAAACACATGATGTTACACAGAATTAAAATGGAATTCAAGCATATTACATATCATGTATATATATTTATGTATTCAAATTCCAAATTACAAGAGCTAGAAAACCAGCACTCTAGAATATAGCAATAATAATGCGTACATACCAGCAGAAGTAGGATTGTCGATAGCAACACAAAAGTCCTGCAGGGGACTGGGGTCATAGGCTGAGGCGAGGGAACAGGCGAAAGCCAACAGAGCCACAATTACAAGGGCATACTTAGGAACAACCTTCGAGTACTTCATCATATTTGAGGCTATAATCTATCTCTGCGTTTTAGTACTGATCTGTGTAATTAATATTGCTTGGGAGCTGGGAATGAGAAATGTTAGATGGTCACACCCCTATTTATAGAGAGGAATTAACTGAACTGGTCCATATTTTTTCCATAAACGTCTTAAGAATTGTCAACTCTTTAATCAGAGGTTATCGAATATTATTATTATTTTATTAATGGGGGAAACGTTCTTTAACCACTGCCGCACACATACATTGAATTTAATGCAACCAAGTTCGACCCTTCAAATAATGGAAAGGACGGTGCATGCTGTTGGCTATTCCATAAACAGTAATGCTAACTACAAATTTTAAATAGATAAATTTTATTAAAACTTTTAAATAAAAGTGGGTCCTGCAGCCCATTAATAAAAAATAGGTTTTTTTTTATAATTTTTCAAAGTAAAATCCATTTTTTTCCATGACTTTCGTAGAGTTTGTCTATAATTTAAAATTTATACAAATCATTAATCTTTCACAGATGATTAGCTCTAGCCTTTACATTGACTCAGCTGAGCTGATGATGATCATCTCTCTCTCGAAGTCTCAAAACTGACCCTGTAGTACTCTTGACCAGCATGCACCACGTACGTACGCAACATATTAAGAAAATTTAATTTAATTTTTTTTTTCTTTTCAGCTTAGATATTTGTAAACTCAGGCAATGTGAACTTATACGTACGTACGTTAATGCGTGTGCGTCCACATACGCGTTTAAAATATTCTGCCTTTCTCACCACCTCAACATATATATTATGATAAGTAAGAATGAGCCTTCATTTCTCACCTAGCTACCTCAATATGCTTCCATCATTATTGATTTGAATACGATAACAATTATGTGAAGACTACGTACACGTGCTTGGTCTAAATGTGCGTCCTATATATATACAATATTAGTTGCGGGGGAAAAAAAATCACTTTCGATCTGTTCCATTCTCACCGGCCTCTCTAATCATATTTCTCAAGTTCAATATATATTCTGCGTCGCATTAGATCTACTCTAACATGATGAGTACTCTGGTTCATTAATTAAACTCATAAAACAGATATCAGCTTAGACGACATCAGTCTAATTAACACCAAAATTTAATTTCCTGAAGTTATGGCACTCTTTAATTTCATCCATCGTTGAAGCAAATAAGTGATGAAGACAAAATAAATGAATAATGCACGGCAGAGTGCTCCTGATCAGATCAGTACGTGAGGTCGGCGGGCTTTCTTTTAAAATTTCAATCCCAACAGCCTAATTTGATGCTGCAAAAGTGAAGGGAAGAAAGGTTCAAGCACTTCTGGAAGGAAAGAAAAAGGATACGTACGTACTGATGATGTTGGACTTCCTCCAACTAGCTTTCCTTGATTTTCGTTAGGCCGATGACGATTGAATCGAGTATTTTAAAATTTTGTAAATAGTAATAAAATAATTTGAGTTAAAATATTTAATTTATTAAGTTTTAGAAAATGAGAGAAAAAAGTTTAATATAAATATTATAAAATTAAAAAATTATTTGAATATAATTTTTGTTTTAAAGTTTGAAAAAGTTTTATTGATTTTTATTTTTTTAGAGTTTGTAAAAATTGTAATGATTTGATAAAAAAGTTGAAGATTTGAAATTAAAAATTATTTTATATTTTAGTGATATTTAGAAAGAAAATCATAAATTTTTTTACTAAGTTTTGAGAATTTCTAATCTTTATCTCATTTACTGAACGTACCCCTAATCACATTTTTACATAAGCAATTTTCACGCGCTATATACTGAGAAAACACACACACATATATAAAAGCTAAAGCAACCGTTTTATTTAATTTAATTATCACGTTACAATAACGTAGCAAACATATAACACATCACATTCTTAGGATTATTTTTTTTTATTTTATTATCTTTAATTACACTAATTAGTTAACATACAATTGATTTTTCTTTGACATGATTGACTTTAAAGTTACTTAAAATATGTGGCATTTATTGGTGTGATTATTGATGACAAAAACACCATAGATATGAACAGAAATGCTACGGACAACCGGCCCGTATCCTCGCTGCGTCATCGCGTCCGACGTGGCTAAAATAAAAACGACGTCGTTTTGCAAAATAAAAAACAGATGGTGCTCTGGATCGCCCTCATCTTCTCCATCATCGTCTACAACAAGTATATCTTGAATTGCAAGCTCTACAACTGGCCCTTCCCTATCCCGCTCACCATGATTCACATGGCCTTCTGCTCCTCCATCGCTTACCTCCTCGTCCGCATCTTAATTCTCCCGCTCTCTCAATGCTATCGACAACAGCATAGATTACCCATGAGGGTGCGCAAAATAATGAACAACCCACCCCACAAAAAACAAAAAAAAAAAAACAAAAGAAATGTATAACTAATGAAGCTCATTTAAGGCAATCCTAACCTCCTGTTATACTCCGAGAGAAAAAAGAAATAATCCTTATAGCTTCTCTGGATCTCAATAGAACAACCTCAAGAATCGAGATTGCAAGTCTTCAAATTGGATCCTTTTCCAGGCTCCCCCGAGTGGACTTCTCCTTCCTAATTTGCTGGAAAATTGCGGCCAGTGCCCCAAATGAGGCACTTCGTTCACCGGTAGACAGGCTACAGCCAGCTAGCCAAGTAGCGATGCTTCCATGGAGTAGTGGACTTCGTCACTCTGAGACCAGGAATGTTGTTGCTAAAAGCCTCAAAGGAGAATGGGCAAGACCACTCAAGGTTTTGTGTATGCTAGATAATATCTGGATCGTACATGTGTGTTGGACACCCAATTATGTTGATGTATGGTATAGATTGTGAGTTTGTACTTCTAGAAAATCAACACCAGCGGGCAAAGCAAAATCTATAGATTTTGACTCTGTCGAAGCCAGTCACGTGTTTCGTCTTCGTTATTTTCCTTTCATAAGATTTTTTTTTCTTAAAACAACCGGCCACGTGGGATGCGATGCCCCCGCAGTTCCCTAGCCGGTTGTAAATAGAATTTTTGAGATATGAATGGCCATAGCATTATTCTTAAATTTTTAAATTTTCATACCGAGCGTCTATTAATGCTTCAAATGCACGTAGTTAATTAATATTACGTATATTTCTCTAGCTAATTGCCTGGCCAGGACTGTCTGTTAAGGAAGTTAACCACTTTCTTTTACAGTTGGAAGGCTTTGGTGAGAATATCAGGATTGATGAGAGGGTGGGATCCAAAGATAGCATTTTGCTACAGTGATAACTCACAGATTCTGGCTGTTGAGACTGGCAAAAGCAATAGCATTGGTCTCTCCCACGTTCAACTGGAAGTGAATGAGACCAATTGGAAACACAAAGATGTCTCCTGGATTTAGAACTTTGGAAAAAAGGTGATTATCATCGGCGTTAGACGTGACAAAACCAACATAAAGACTACCCTTTGCAACTGCTAGAATCTCAGTGGCGCGAGGGTGTGTGTAGGGAGGATTCAGACCATATGGAGCAAAGTCAATACGAGCTAATGATATTCCCAATGTGTTGAGGCCTGGTATTTGGTCTACTGTCACAGGAGTGACCTTTGAGCCGAGTGGATTCGTGGTGTTTCCAAGAATGTGTAGTCTCGAGAAGAAGAAATCATTGACCGTGACAAGCTTTGGATCTTTGCAGAACTTTCCATTCACAGCTATTGCAGAAATTAAAAAGATCAGTTCCTAAATATTGCTTGTTATAAAAATTAAAAGGGGCCATGCATGCAAGCAATTTCATAATACATATATAATGGATGACAAAATATTTGTACATACAAAAAGCAGGAATGGAACTCTTGATTGCAATGCAAAAATCTTGTAGAGGACTGGGGTCATAGGCAGAGGCGAGGTGGCCAGAGAAAGTGGCCAAAGCCAACATCATGAGGGCCACGGTCACAAGAAGGCCGTACTTCATAAGAACACCTTTCATGAGCAATTTTCACGCACTATATACAGAGAAAACACACACACATATATAAAAGCTAAAGCAACCGTTTTATTTTATTTAATTATCACGTTACAATAACGTAGCAAACATATAAAATATCACATTCTTAGGATTATTTTTTTAATTTTATTATCTTTAATTACACTAATTAGTTAACCTACAATTGATTTTTCTTTGAAGAGAATAACTTTATATAGGCCAATCCGTTTTTCCTCATATAATAGAGTCCAATAAAATGATGCCACGTACGCTATATACAGATTGGCCCGTGGTATGCATTTCAGAGGATGTCTTTTTTCTCAGCCTACGCCCCCTCCTCTCTCTTTCTCTCTCTCTCATATTTTCTTCTTCCCCGCCAACAACCCCCCCCCCCCCCCCAGGATTGCCTCCTCCTCCTCCTGCATCCCCCTCTCTCTCACTAAAACAAAGTTCGTGAGCCCCAGTTGGTTTGCACCCCCCCTCTCTCTCTCTCTCATTTTCTTCTCCCCCCCCCCCCCAAATGCTGAAGTGCGTCTCTCCCTCTCTTTTGTCATTTTCTTTTTTCCCATACCACCATTTTGGTTGCTACATTTTTTTTGTTCCACGTCTAAACTCGGCTAACAGATCCATTCAAGCTCTAATCTTGAGTTCATTTTGGTTTGAAGTCCAACTAATAGAAGCAGTCTCCATTGGGTAAGGTAACCTCCAAAAAGTAATTTTTTCATTTTTCATTCGTTTTAGAGCTCAATTTCTATTTTAAAAACCATCAAATTACACAGCTAGATTCAATGTGAGACTTGGGTCTAGAGCTTAATCACCTAAATATTAATGGTGGATTTCAAATTGGTATGGTGCTTTAGATGATGGATGGAATGAAAAAAAAAATGGGTACACCTAAACTTAGAGCTGGGCCTTTCGAAGTAAGATTTATATGGTTTTGGAGCCAAAAATTGAAGGAACTCAGAAATATACGAAGTCAAAGATGGGATTGTAAAGCAGGAATTTCAAGATCCAAAAAGGAAAGAGAGTTTGAAGATGAGAATAAGAAAGAGAACATGGTAAGGGATGAAGAGGATACACAAGCGGAAGGGACTTGTGTAAAATTCAAAGGAATCCAATTTTTTAAGAGAATAACTTCATTGTGAGAAGAAAAGTTTCAGAGAAAGAGGGGGCACAAAGGTCGCATTCTAGGAAGATGGAAAGAAGAAAATGAGAGAGAGAGAGAGAGAGAGAGGGGGTGCAGTCTCCTGAATGTATTTTTGTGTTTCTGTCGAAGGGAGTGAAGGTGGGTGCGAGCAGGTGTAGACTTTATATTTGTGAAATGCTGAAGTGGCAGTTTGTTATTGGTGTCCGTTAAACTTTATCTACGGGATGGACCTGCCCAAAGTGGAACTGTTCTTTGAAATGTTTGACTTTAAAGGTACTTAAAATATGTGGCATTTATTGGTGTGATTATTCATGACAAAAGTACCATAGATATGAATGGCCGTAGCATTATTCTTAAATTTTTAAATTTTCATACCGTGCGTCTATTAATGCTTCAAATGCACATAGTTAATTAATATTACGTATATTTCTCTAGCTAATTGCCTGGCCAGGACTATTTTTGAAGCAAGTTGACCACTTTCTTTTCCGGTTGGAAGGCTTTGTCGAGAACATCAGGATTGATTAGAGGGTGGGATCCAAAGATAGCATTTGCTACTGTGATAACTCCAAGATTCTGGTCATGCTGAGATCGGCAAAAGTAATAGCATTGGTCTCTCCCACGTTCAACTGGAAGTAAATGAGACCAATTGGAAACACAACGACATCTCCTAGGTTTAGAACTTTGGCGAAAATGTGATTATCATCAGAGTTAGACATGACAAAACCAACATAAAGACTACCCTCTTCAACTGCTAGAATCTCAGTGGCACGAGTGTGTGTGTGTGGGGAGGATTCAAACCATATGGAGCAAAGTCAAGACGAGCTAAGGATATTCCCTGTGTGTTGAGGCCTGGTATTTGGTCTATTGTCACAGGAGTGACCTTTGAACCAAGTGGATTCACAGTGTTTCCAGAAATGTGTAGTCCCGAGAAGAAGAAATCATTGACCGTGACAAGTTTTGGATCTTTGCAGAACTTTCCATTCACAGCTATTGCAGAAATTAAGAAGATTAGTTCCTAAATATTGATTGTTATAAAAATTAAAAGGGGCCTTGCATGCAAGCAGTTTCATAATACATATATAACGGATGACAAAATATTTTTACATACAAAAAGCAGGAATGGAACTCTTGATTGCAACACAAAAATCTCTTAGAGGACTGGGGTCATAGGCAGAGGCGAGGTGGCCGGAGAAAGTAGCCAAAGCCAACATCATGAGGGCCACGGTCACAAGAAGGCCGTACTTCAGAAGAACACCTTTCATGATCATGAACTTTGAGCTGGTTTTGATCTCTATCTTTTGGTATTCTGTGGGTTCTGATTAATGCTTGGTTTAGGGGTGAGATTTGCTCATATGGGGACCTATCTATTTATACACGTACGGGAGTGATGATCATCACTAGTACTCAACCCTTTTAAGTTTTATGTGTTTCCTTAATTACCCAGAAATTAAAAGAGTGCGTTAATTGTGGGTACTCGATCGACCACTACGTACTGCTGGCACATGATATATATATAGTGGGTTAGTGAGTACCTAGCTTATTACCACTTCATCTGATCCCACAAATTAATGGAGTTAGTCGTGAACCTGCATAATGATCATGCGTAAGTAAGGAGGAATAACTTATGAATTTTTATATTAAGTTATAAATGCTAGCTCCATTTTAGCATAACTAGCTAGCATGTGACAATATTATTCAATAATGACGTATAAAATAATCTAAATTTAGTATTTTGATCTCTAAAATTTCGGTAGTACTGGCATGCTTGGGTAATGAGACGAGATAAAAAATTGTGAAAATTTTATGAATATTAGTGAAATGATTTGAGTTAAGATGTTTTATTGAATTTAAAAAAATGAGAGAGAAAAAGTTGAATAAAAATATTATTATAAAGTTAAAAAATTTGTTTGAATATAATTTTGTTAATATTATATTTATTTCTAAATTTGAAAAAATTGTATTTTTTTTATATTTTATTTGGAAGTTTGGGAAATTTTATCAGATTTTGTGTTTAGATAATGAAGTAATGATAATTAGATAAAAAATTTTAAAATTTATAATGGAAAAATATTTTTTATTTGAGTGATATTGTAAGAACTTATAAAACACAATAGATGATAGTGAAACAGAGAGGCCAACTTAATCTCTCATTCTTCTTCATTTGATTTAAATAGTACAATTTACCATACAGGTATTACAGCTTTACACAGACTAATAAAGAATTACAGCTTTACAAGAATTAAATATGGAAATATACAAAATGGAAATAAGACTTTCAGCATAATACAAGAGAAAGAGGAAATTAAGGAGACGTTGATCACGCTGGTTCTGGAGGGAATTGAGCTGTTGCTACAGATTTGGAATGTGCTGCAATTGTGGAATCATCTCCAGGAATAGCTGGTCTAACACCCCCCCTCAAAGTAATAGGGATTAAAATCATCACTAGTTTGGACCAGAGTAAAATAAACCGAGGGGCAGTATGACCCTTGGTGAAAATATCGCCAATTTGATCTTGTGTTGAAATATACTTCACTTGAATGTCTTTGTTGAGAACTTTTTTCCTGATGAAGTGGTAGTCGACCTCAACATGTTTGGTGCGAGCGTGAAACAGTGGATTTGATGCTAGAGCAATGGCGCCGATGTTGTCACACCAAATAGTTGGAGTGAAAGATAAGAGCACACCAAGTTCCTTCATAAGCATCCGTATCTAGTATAGTTCAGCAGTTACAATGGCCAAACTGCGGTATTCCGCTTCTGTGCTGCTCTTGGAAACAATTGGTTGTTTCTTGGCTGTCCATGTGATCAGATTTTGCCCAAGAAATATCCCATACCCGGTTGTGCTACGACGATCATCCGGATTGCCAGCCCAATCGGAATCACAGTAAGCTTGTAAGTTTATATCACCGGGAGAAAAATAGAGGTCATAGTCAATACTACCCTTAAGATAGCGAAGCACTCTTTTTACTGCTATGCAATGGGGATCTCTTGGATTGTGCATAAATTGGCACAATTGATTAACCGCATATGCAATGTCGGGGCGCGAGATGGTGCAGTACTGAAGAGCCCCAACGACACGGCGATATTCGGTTGGGTCAGACAGGAGCTCACCTTCAGTGGAAGAGAGTTTCGGGCCAGAGACTGTTGGACAGTTGAGAGGCTTAGCACCCACCATCTTGGTGCTGTGTAGTAGATCAGTGATATACCGAGTTTGATGTAGGTGTAGCCCATGTGAATCTCGACTAGCCTAAACACGTAGGAAAAGCTCAACTCACCCAGATCTTTAACATGAAATGAGTCCTTAAGGGATAAAATAAAAGAATCAATAGCATCCTGGCTGGAACCAATGACTAGGATGTCGTCAACGTAAACCAGCACATATAGTTTTACTAAATCAGTATCATAGATGAAAAGTGAGTAATCAGTAGTAGACTTAATAAAACCATACTCCAACAGAGATTGTGATAGACGGCGAAACCAAGCACGGGGTGCTTGTTTGAGCCCGTACAGAGACTTGTGCAAACGGCACACATAATCTGGATAATTTTCATCAACAAACCCTTGAGGTTGCTCCATAAATACTTCTTCATCCAAAAACCCATGTAAAAATGCATTCAAAATGTCTAATTGACGTATATTCCAGTTAAAAGAAACTGCCAAAGCAAGAACTATCCAAACGGTTGTGTGTTTCACTACGGGTGAAAATGTTTCGGCATAGTCTATGCTATATTGTTGATCAAACCCCTTTGCAACTAGACGTGCTTTATAGTGCTCAATACTACCATCTGAGAGCCTTTTAAGCTTAAAGACCGATTTATTTTGAACAATATGTTTACCTGGTGGACGCAGACAGAGTGACCAAGTCCCATTCACCATCAATGCGTCAAACTCAGAACCCATTGCAGCACGCCATTGAGGAGAGGAGGCAGCTTGTGTGTAGGTAGATGGCGAGTCGTCGGTGACCACGGTGGAGAGTACCTGCAGGGGATGCCGAGTCAAGTATAGAGAGGTGAAATCTGGAAAGGTTTTGGGTTTTGAGTGTCTGGTCATGGAGTGGGTGATGACTCGATTAAATTTTTGGCTGTTAGACAAGGGTGAGGTTGGGGGATCTGTGATGGGATGAAGCTGTGATGGAGCGATTGATGGAGGAGGTGAATCTGTGATGGGGGGATCGGTACGTGGAATCGTTGAATTTTCTGGTTGATGATCCGTAGATGGAACGCTGGGAGGAGGATCTGGAATTTTTGGGTCAGTGATAGTGGAATCGGTTTCAGGGGTGGGGGTATTTGTAAATTGTGGAAATGAAAATAGAGAAGGGACTTACCTAGGGAGACTGTACTCTATGAGGCAGTAGAAGAAAAGACTCCATCACGTGATGCAAGGAAATCTTGCTCATTAAAAATGACATTACGCAATACATAGACACGGCCAGTGTTATAGTCAAGACACCTATACCCACGTTGTTGGCTTGCATAACCTATAAAAATGCATTCTTTACTACGGAAAGAGAGCTTGTGATTTTCATAGGGTCTTAGTAAGGGAAAACATGTAGATCCAAAAATTTTAAGATGCGAGTATTTGGGAACCGTTTTATGGAGCATGTAGAACGGTGTCAAATGATGTAAGACTCTTGTCAGAAGGCGATTTATGAGATAAACAGATGTGAGGAAAGCATCAGGCCAATATGTATTAGGTAGGTGAGACCGAGCTAAAAGTGTTAAGCCAGTTTCAACTATGTGACGATTTTTTCTTTTAGCGATCCCATTTTGTTGTGATGTATGAGGACATGTTAATCGATGAAATATGTCATTTTCTTGTAAAAAGGTTTTAAAAATAGTGGATGTAAATTCACCACCATTATCGGTTTGTAATTGTTGAAATTTACAAGAAAATACATTTTCCACAAGAGTTTTGAAATTTTTAAAAATTGCCGAAACCTCATTTTTAAATTTAATGGGATAGAGCCAAGTGAAGCGAGAAAAATCTTCAACAAAAAGAACATAATATTTTGATCCACCAACCGAATACACAGGAGATGTCCATACATCTGAATGAATAAGAGCTAAAGGACAATTTGTTTGACGAGTTGAGTCACTAAAGGGCAATTGTTTAGATTTCCCTAAAGGGCACGACGAACAAAATCCTAATTTATTTGATGTGGAAACATCTAAGTATTTGGAAGTGACCAATTTGTTTAGAATAACTTGAGACAGGTGGCCAAGACGATCATGCCATGTGTCGAGTGTGGTTGACATGCCAAGTTTTGTCACAAAGCAAGAAATTTTATTTGAACAATATTTATTATCTGCAATCTCTGATAGAGTCCGTTCTTAACTTGCCCTTGGAGTAGTAGTCGCCCCGTGTGGTTCTCCTTCACAGAAAAATCATTTCCAGTGAGTACAAAATAGCAATCATTATCCAAACAAAATCGGTTGATAGAGATTAAATTTGAAGAAGCATTTGGACAATGAAGAACATTGGATAGTGTAAAATTGGAATTATTTGAGGTGAGAGATGTGGTACCCATATTTTGAATCACCAAACCTAAGCCATTTCCAACGGTGATGGTTTCTTCTCCTTCATAGGGCTGTGAGGTGGTGAGATTTGCCGTATTGTTGGTAATGTGGGCATTGACCCCACTATCTGCATACCACATCTGTTGAGCATGAAAAGTATTTCCTTCAGCGACCATAGCAGCAAGAACGGGCGGTGGTAAGCGGCCTTGATAGGAGAAATTGAATCTATTATAACAATCAAGAGCCATATGTCCCTTTTTACTACATATCTGACAAGTTGGTCCGTTGTCACCAGAATGAGGGACGTCTGTCTTGTTGGTAGAGGGCCCCATATGAGTTGGAGGGCGAGTATAGGAAATGGGCGAACGGGACAGGTTGTAAAACCTGGTCCTTTAGTTCTCTTTGGAGCCGCTGGTTTGGAATGAGTGGCTGCAAAAGCAAGATTAGTCTCAGTAGGTACAGAGGAGTTGGAGGCCTCCTTTAACGTTTCAAAGTTGAGTATTTCGGTCTAAAAATCATCTAGAGAGAACTCCTTGTCTCTGGTTGCAAAGGTAAAGGTAGTAACAAACGGCATAAACTGCGGCTTGAGCCCACTCAAGAGGTAGGTGATAAGGTCTTGCTCTTCCACGGGTTTGCCTGCAGCAGACAGTTGATCTGAGAAGAGTTTGGCCTCTTTGATGTAAGAAAGGCAGTTGCGGTTCCCTTGTGAGATGGTCTAAAGTTGCCATTTGAGAAAGGCCACACGAGACCGTGAAGTCTAGGAGAAGCGGGCTTGAAGGGCATCCCAAACCTGCTTGGAAGTCTCTAGATTGAGAACTGTGGAAACAAGTTTTTCAATAATGGAGGCACAGAGCCAACTGAGAACGTTGTTTTCCTTCTTGGACCAGCTGGAAAATGCAAGATTCGGTGATCCATCGGACAGAGTCTTGGCTGGAGCAGGATTGGTACCATCAACAAGACCAACCATGTCATGACTCTTTAGAAAAACAAGAAACTGGATCCGCCAGGTAAGATAATTGAGGCCATCCAATTTCAGAAACTGAGGGGTTTGGGGAGAAGAGGCCATTTGTGTTTTGTTGTGGAAGCAAGGGTTGTAGGATCGTGTTTTGAGCATAAGCCTTAGGTGGCTGATACCATGTAAGAACTTATAAAACACAATAGATGATAGTGAAACAAAGAGGCCAACTTAATCTCTCATTCTTCTTCATTTGATTTAAATAGTACAATTTACCATACGGGTATTACAGCTTTAAACAGACAAATAAAGAATTACAGCTACAAGAATTAAATATGGAAATATACAAAATGGAAGTAAGACTTTCAGCATAATACAAGAGAAAGAGGAAATTAAGGAGACGTTGATCACGCTGGTTCCGGAGGCAATTGAGTTGTTGCTACTAATTTGGAATGTGCTACAATTGTGGAATCATCTCCAGGAATAGCTGGTCTAATAGATATTTGGCCAGAAATTTTTTTTTGTTCATCTCATCTTATCTCATCTCATCTATGTTGCCGAACAAGGTCTTAATCTTCATTCCCGTATATAGTCTCCTTTCATATATTGTGCTTGAATAAAGAAAGAGATCAACAACTATATATATATAAATATATATATATATATATATATATCTATTTATAGTGCGTCAAAATAACCTCAGTTATCAAGTGGTACAATAAATTTTATGTACTCTTTGCACACTTCACTAATATGATTGGCCAAAACAATTATTTTATGGTTAAAAAAAATTATGCATCTAATCATATTAGTAGAGTGCGCAAGGAATACGCAAAAGTGACTGTACATAGAATTTTTGATAACCGGTTATCATAACCACCCCCCAAATAAATAAATAAACCTTGGAGCCAAGGGTGTTCATTAAAGTACTAGGAGTTGGTGGTCCTTCTCGTGGCTAACGTGAACTACTCCAATGTATTGGAATTCTACTGCAATTACCTAAGAACACTGTACAAAGAAAGAGTTGAAGCAAGTTAGCAAGAAAATGTTTATTCAAAAATAGTAGAATTGCACATTAAATGCATGCATAGGTCCATTACATGAATTTGGTTTGTTTTAGTTTGGCTCTTGTATTTGGATTTCAGTAGGCCACAAATTTTTTATCATGGGTGTTTCAAAGGGAAAAGTATACATATGTCAGCAGCTACAATTGTGCACTGACAATTTACCTAATCCACTACCACACGCGCTATTGAAAAATCATAACCTACGTACGTATGTTTTGGTCTTCTAATTCCAAAACTTCATCATGTGCATGACGGTACAACATAAGGGAAAACAAGTGCTATCTCTTCATCCATGTATATCAACTATAGTCCATATACGTACAAACGAGTGGGTTCAAGTACAATTGTGGCTGCGAAGTTGAATTGTGCACAACGTACGATGCATGGTGAGTTACATAAATATAAGGGAAAATCTTCCCACTGATACATCTATTCTTAGGCTGAAAACAGCCTCCAATAGGAGCTAGCCATGTAGTCCACCCATTTTGCTAATAATCGAACGCAACGCAGGGAAGCAAAACAAACCTAAGTACCCTCATCTCCTCGTCTCTCACCCTCGTCGAACTCTCCTGCCCTCTCTCTCCCACTCACCCTCATCTCTCTCTCTCTCCCGAAGCAAACGGGTAGCTACCCAAGTCAGATGACCCTCGTCTCTCTCTCGCACTCTCATCAAATCTCCTCAAAGACTCATAACTCATACGTGTTTTGAGAGATTTTTTCAAAAAAATATGTAAAATTTGAGAGAAACTTGCTCCGATCTCTGTGCCTTGCCAACCTTTGTGTCCCATTCTTAGATTGATCATTTGGATCTTGGCAAGGCTAAGTCTCAGTGGAGGGCAATGGTTTGCGACTTCGTGGAGGCTGTCCATCCATAAGGGTATCGATAAAGACAAGATTGATTTAAAAAATAAAATGACAAAAAATAGAATTAGAGGCTATTCGGGATCAAGTAACAGCAAAAAGCAAAAACCCAGTAGCAAGTCTTCTACGATAAACCACACGAGGATAGGACTGGTCAGAACTTAGAGAGAGAGAAAAAAAGAAGAAAAAGAAATGAAGAAC
The DNA here is from genome assembly GCA_029856935.1 of Cyclocarya paliurus. Classification (NCBI taxonomy): domain Eukaryota; kingdom Viridiplantae; phylum Streptophyta; class Magnoliopsida; order Fagales; family Juglandaceae; genus Cyclocarya; species Cyclocarya paliurus. Next base: position 40,936,818 of record CM056945.1, on the reverse strand, counting down.
GATGAGGAAGAAGATGGGATTGAGATGAGGAAGAAGATGGGATCGTATTCATGGGGATTGGTTGAGTTGGGGGCGACCGAGATGGTGTTTCTGCATAAATTTTGATTATTCAGTGTGATGATCCTTATGTGATTTGTGTGGAATCATTGAGGTGTCAACTGCTTATTAGGTGCTAATTTACACTGAAGAACAGTCAGTACCGCTCCAGAGCGGAACTCTATATATAAGCTTAAAGCAACCTGCATTTTATTTCATTAAAATCATATGTATGATAGTACAATAAGTCAAACAATGGAAACAAATTAATTTCATCATCATCGGATCAATCAAATGGTTATATATTCATCTAATTAATTGTTGTCCCACCAGAACTGTTGCCGAAGGTAGTTACCACGTTCTTGTCCACTTGGAAGGCCTTGGTGAGAACATCAGCATTGATGGGAGGATTATATCCAAAGACTGCATTGGCTATGGTGATAACTCCAGGATTTTGGCGGCTGAGACTGGCAAAGACAACAGCATTGGTATTTCTCACGTTCAACTAGAAGTGGATGAGACCAATTGGGAAGACAAAGACATCTCCCTTGTTCAGAACTTTGGTGAAGAGGCGGTTACCGTCTGTGTTGGATGTGACAAAGCCAATGCGCAAAATTCCCTCTGCGACAACTAGAATCTTAGTGCCACGAGGGTGGGTGTGAGGAGGATTTAGGCCATAAGGTGCAAAGTTGATGCGAGCCAAGCATATGCTTAGATTGTTGAGGCCTGGAATTTCTTCCACAGTTATAGGAGTGACCTTTGAGCCAAGTGGATTCATGGTGTTTCTGGACATATGTAGTCCCGAGAAGAAGAAATCATCAGCAATGGCAAGTTTTGGGTCTCTACAGAACTCTCCATTCACAAACACTGCAGAAAAAGAAGTTTGTTAAATATATTATCGCAACAGGTTTCCACTTGCACTAGCTGTGAATTCGAACTTTTTGGTATTTTCTGTTTCTTCGGATGATATGATGGGTCAATCATTTGCTTCATTGGTTCCAACGGTGGCAGCTGCGGAATCTGCTATTGGGTTAGCCATTTTCGTTATTACTTTCCGAGTCCGAGGGACTATTGCTGTAGAATCCATTAATAGCATTCAAGGTTAAACATGACTCCTAGATAATTACCAAATCCAATGACTTTGATTTGTTCGTACCATTCTGTCATCGATCACTGCTGGGTCGGTTGGTGAGTCACCCAAAAAAAAGCATCGAGAAAGGTTAAGCATATATGTTTTATGAAATGATCAAAGGTCTCATTTATGCTATGCCCTGCATCGTGTTCGTGTGTGTTTATTGAGCTTTCTTCACTTCAGCGCCATGTGCTTTGCTTCGCTTTATAGAAGAGAGAGACCGTTGTCTTGAGAGTGAAAAGCAAGCGCAAGCGATAGAAAGGATAGTCCCTCGCGCATTCACGCGAATTACTAGAAAATGGTGAGATTATTAGATCATTAGTGAAAGAAGGACCAACGACGATCCTATCCTAAAGAAGAAAGAGGAGTAGTAGGAGTCAGTCTTCTTTAATATCGGTAAAAGTTATACATGTGATGACAAAAGTAAAACAAACCAGATGCTAATTCAAGCTACTCCCAAAACAGAGATAACTATGTGCAATTATAATCAGGACTGGAACTGTACTTGATTGCAACACAAAAGTCTTGAAGAGGACTAGGATCATAGGCAGAAGCAGAGAAAGCCAAATGTGAGATCTTTAAATTCTTAGTTATTTTATTTATTGTTATTTACTAATTTATTTCAATTTATTATTAGTAGTAGTAGTTTTAATTTATTTTACTTGTTGTGCATTTTATTTTATTTTCAATTTGGGCTTTAGATTTTGTAGTGTTTTATTTTGGTGGGTTATATATAGTGAGCTGTGTGTGTGTATTTCAACCCAGCTCGTGTGACCCAGCCCATGTATGTGTGTGAAGAAGCCAAGCCGTGTGTGTTAACTTAGCCCAGCTCGTGCGAGAGAGAAGGAACCCAGACCGTTCGGATGCAACCCAGCCCCTCTTTAATTAAAACTGTGCATTTTGAATAAAACCTAGGGTTTCTATTGCTTTCTTCTTCCTTGCGCCGCTCGACTTCTTCTCCTTCCTTCTATCTTCTTCTTCCTCCTTCTTCTTCGTTTCTTCTTCTTTTCTTCTGCAAGTAGCTGCTGCCGACGCCATCTTAAGCCACACATTTCATGTTGCATCACCGGCCACCTCTTCCTCTCCTCTCCACCTCCAGTTTCCACCTCCTTCTTCCTCATTTTACTACGTGTCACTCGGCAAGTAAGTCCAAATTCGCACTGTCAAGCTGTCGTTCATCACGGCCACCTCCATCTTCCACCTCAAGCTCCTCGACATCTCCGTGTCTCTCAGTAGAGCATTTTGCAAGCATGCCATTCCACACGTCCAACGCCGCTTCACTTCTCCTCCATGGCTTGCACTGCCGATTTCTTATTTTCTCTACCTGTGAGCCACGCAACCACCAACAACCACCCATTGAAGCCAATCATCGTTGGAAGCTCCAATGGCCGAACCGCCATACTCGGCCTATAAATAGGGCCGAGTCCTTCAAATTTCTAGATATTCGAATGTTTTGATCATCTTGTTTCAAATTGTTAGTTTAATTTTTTCTATGAAATTGTGTTGGTGAGTCCAAGTGATTAGAGTAATCTTTGCCATGCACCACCGTGAACTCCTCTCTGTGCCGCCACCTTTACCAACACCTCCATAAGTTTGATCTTCCAGAATTTTTTCCGTCTTCAATTGTGAGTAATTTTTCAAAGTGCGATTCATGTGATTTAAATAGCGTTGTTAGAATTAAATTGTATTTGAAGTGTTGGAAATTTAATTGTATTTGTTGAAGTGTTGGGAATTTGGTTGTATTTGTTGAAGTGTTGGAAATAATTTGTAGTTGATGTTGGATTTGGGCCTTGGGCCGAATTGGAGGATGGAATTACACGTGTAGTTGGTTGTAAAACTGTGAATTTGTAATTATTGTAATTTTATGTAAATGAATAAATTATATGTCATCCAATATTTGTTGTCATTCATATTTATCATCTTTGATTTAATTGTGCTATGAAGTCATGTTGTCTGTTTAGAAATTGGATTGATGGTATTATGGTGTGGGTGCGTGTGTATCACGACCCTAAGCCGAGATGTTGCATTATCTCGATGGAGCTCCTCTTGTCACTCGGGAAGGTAACAGACTGACATGACGTCCTCTGAGTTGTCGCAGGGCAACGACAGGAACGGACGAGACGGTAACGCTCTCGTACCGATTCCGTGGCCTTTCGTTGGCGGGGTTAGAGGATGCTTGGCCATGTACGTGTTGGGCGTGGAACTGGGCATCGCTCGTTACGAAGTCTCATGTACGGACGTTACCCGTGGTGTGACGATGAGAGCCAAGGTGTGTATATGGTCCATAGAGGAGGCCGTAGTGCATGCATAATATAATAATGAATGTATATATATATATATATATGAGCCAAATGGGATTTTGGCCTGAGTGGTTAAATGTGTATTTTTGGAAAAATATGTGGAAATTGATCCATTGACCGTACGTGGTCGTGTCGGTTATATTAATGTAATTTAAATCTCTTGGATGTTATTTTGGTTAAATACTTGCTGAGATTTCATAATCTCATGTGGTGTTTTTACCCCACAGTTCCGTCTTATAGTGCCATAGATTTTGACGCAGAGACTGGGTATGAGCCTGAAGGACCGGCTCCGCCGGAGACATGATTTTGCTGAAATGTTATTAAGCGATATGGGATTTATTTCCCTTATGTTATTTGTTTTCTTTAAATTATATGTCGAATGACTGTAAATCCTTGTAAAGAATATTTTATTATCTTTCTGGTACTTAATAAAGAATGACCTTTTTATTCCGCTGCGAGTGTTATATTCTACACTTATTGCATATTGTACACACTATGAGCACTTCTCTTTGGGGCGCGTGATCCGTGTGGTCAACATCCCGGTGTCACGAACTCCACTAAAATAACATGTGGGGGTTGAGGGCGCCACACCAAAGCCAAAGCCAACATGGCCACAGTTGCAAGATACTTGGGAACGCCTTTCAATATCATCTTTGAGGCTATTAGTACTCTGTGTATTCTTGCTTTGGGTGCATGAGGGGTGAGGAATGTTGCATGGGAACATGATCATGTCTATTTATGTAGGGGAGTTATTGAATTGGTCTGTGTCTTTCCTTGCAAGGAGAAGGTAAGACTAAATATTGGTACTAATTCTTGGTCAGCTTTTAATAAATTTGTTTATTTTTAAAGGGGAGAACCATTTTGTAACCACTACAGCTCCCAGATATTGAAAATACCATCCAAATTCGACTCCTTCAATTAATGCAATTTTTCTTCAGTCGACAATCCAAAAACAGACGTCTTAAGTTTGCTTAGATGGTAGATTATTATAAGGTTTGAAAATGGCTGAAAATGGTTGATCGTGATCTAGATCATGCATGTTAATTGGGAAATCAATTTATACATTTCAAGTAATAAATCTCAGTATATCTGGTCATGAGCTAGAGTTCTACTATTTACAAGTCAGTGCATTGAAAAATTAGCCAATGCTGCGAGGCTTGATCTTATAGTTATAATAATAATAATATAATTAAGTATCAATTATAATATTATTTTTATTTAAGTTTATGTTTTCTTTCATTTATTAATGAAAAAAAAACATGTAATTATTACTCGAGTTCAATGTCTTATTATTCACCAACTTGAACCCAATTAAAAAAAGAAAACGGGACTTGTTCCGAACGTATTATATGTTCGAATGCTGATGATTTCGTTTTATTATTTATTTATCTTTGCATTTTAATTTTGCCTTAGGGAAAGATAGGGGACACATGCATCAATACGACGTGGCACTTACAAGTGATCATGATATCTCTCGTCAACGTATTCAAAATGCAATATTTAAGTTCAATCACGTCTCACAGCTAATCGTTCATTATAACATGAAAGAGAGTACTGTAAATAAACAACCATTTTATTTCAATATAATAATTTCAATGACATTACAAAGCACTTAATAATTAATGAGTACACCATCTAATGGTTTATTGCCGGTATTATTACAAAGATATATATATTGAAATCTATGATTTTAGTTTAGGCAATTATAGCTGCATCTGAATATGGTTAACTACACTCTTGTCCACTTGGAAGGCCTTGGTGAGAACATCAACATTGATGGGAGGATTGGATTTAAAGACTGCGTTGGCTATGGTGATGACTCCAGGATTCTGGCTGCTGAGACCAGCAAAGGCAACGGCTTTGGCATTTCCCACGTTCAACTGGAAGTGAATGAGACCAATTGGGAAGACAAAGACGTCTCCCTTGTTTAGAACTTTGGTAAAGAGTTGGTTACCGTCTGCATTATTGGATGTGACAAAGCCAACTTGAAGAGTACCCTCTATGACTACAAGAAACTCAGTGCCGCGAGGGTGGGTGTGGGGAGGATTTAAGCCATATGGTGCAAAGTCGATGCGAGCCAAAGATATGCCTAGAGTGTTGAGACCTGGTAATTGTTCCACTGTCACAGCAGTGACATTCGATCCTACTTTATTTGAGGTGTTTCCGGGAATGTTCAACCCTTGGCGGAAGAAATCATTAGCAGTGACAAGTTTTGGGTCTTTGCAAAACTTTCCATTCACAAATACTGCAACAAAAAAGGTATTTTGTTATCATCCCGAAACACATGATGTTACATAGAATTAAAATGGAATCCAAGCATATTACACATCGTGTGTGTGTGTGTATATATATATATATATGTATTCAGATTCCAAATTACAAAAGCTAGAAAACCAGCAGTCTAGAATTTAGCAATAATAATGCGTACGTACCAGCAGAAGCAGGATTGTCGATAGCAACACAAAAGTCCTGTAGGGGACTGGGGTCATAGGCAGAGGCCAGGGAACAAGCGAAAGCCAAAAGAGCAACAGTTACAAGGACGTACTTAGGAACAACCTTCGAGTACTTCATCATATTTGAGGCTATGATCTATCTCTGCGTTTTAGTACTGATCTGTGTAATTAATATTGCGTGGGAGCTGGGAATGAGAAACGTTGGATTGTCACATCCCTATTTATAGAGAGGAATTAACTGAACTGGTCCATATTTTTTCCATAAACATGTTAAGACTGGTCAACTCTTTAATCAGAGGTTATCGATTATTATTATTATTTTATCAATGGGGGAAACGTTCTTTAACCACTACCGCACACATACATTGAATTAAGTGCAACCAAATTCGACCCCTTCAAATAATGGAAAGGACGGTGCATGCTGTTGGTTATTCCACAAACAGTAACGCTAACTTCAAATTTTAAATAGATAAATATTATACAAATTTTTTTATATAAAAGTGTGTCCCTGCAGCCCATGAATAAAAAATATAATTTTTTATCATTTTTAAAAATAAAATCTATTTTTTTACAAAGACTTGCGTAGAATTTATCTATAATTTAAAATTTATACAAATCATTTATCTTTCACAAATGATTAGCTAGCCTTTGCATTGACGCAGCTGAGCTGATGATGATCATCTCTCTCTCGAAGTCTCAAACTGACCCTGCAGTACTCATGACCAGCACCACGTACGTACGCAACTGTAACAAGTTTCCCATTAATTCCTTTTAGATATTCCGAAAATTTTATTTAATTTTTTTTCCCTTTCAGCTTAGATCGATATATGTAAACTCAGGTAATGTGAACATACCCAGGCCATCTCTTCAAATATATACATAGATCAAATATACAAGGTTTTGTGTAAAATCGTCAACTTATACGTACGTTAATGCATGTGCGTCCACATACGCGTTTAAAATATTCTGCCTTTCTCACCACCTCAACATATATATTATGATAAGTAAGAATGAGCCTTCATTTCTCACCTAGCTACCTCAATATTCTTCCATCATTAATATTGATTTGAATACGATAACAATTATGTGAAGACTACGTACGCGTGCTTGGTCTAACTGTGCGTCCTATATACAATATTAGTTGCGGGGAAAAACTCATCACATGATGAGTACTACGTACACGTGCTCCAGATCATATCAGTACGTGTGGCCGGTGGGCTTTCTTTTAAAATTTCAATCCCAACAGCCTAATTAATTTGATGCTGCAAAGGTGCAGGGAAGAAAGGTTCAAGCACTTCTGGAATGAAAGAAAACGGATACGTACGTGCTGATCATGTTGGACTTCCTCCAACTGGCTTTCCTTGATTTTCGTTCGGCCGATCACGATTGGATTATCTCAAAATTTTATGAATAATAATAAAATAGTTTGAATTAAGATATTTAATTTATTAAATTTTAAAAAATGAGAAAAAAAAGTTTAATAAAAATATTATAAAGTTAAAAAATTATTTAAATATGATTTTTGTTTTGAAATTTGAAAAATTTTTATTGATTTTTTAAAATTTTTTTTTTAAGTTTATAAAAATTTTAATGATTTGATAAAAAAATTAAAAATTATTTTATATTTTAATGATTTTTAGAAAGAAAATCCTAAATATTTTTACTAAGTTTTGAAAGTTTCTAATCTCTATCTCATTTACTCGTACCCTTACTCACATTTTTACATAAGCAATTTGCACGCGCTATATATCGAGAAAACACAAACACACACACACACACACATATATATATATATATATATATATATATATATATATATATTTATTAAAGCTAATTAGTTAACATACAATTGATTTTTCTTTGAAATGATTGACTTTAAAGGTACTTAAAACATGTGGCATCTATTGGTGTGATTATTGATGACAAAAGTAGTACCATTTAGGAGTGTCAAATCGTGTTAACGGGTCGTGTTCGTGTCGTGTCGAACTATATATATTACAATTAATGGGTCAACAAGAACACGACCCGTTAAGGGTTTCGTGTCAAAAAATCAAATACGAACGCGACACGGTAAGATAACAGGTTGACACGACACGACCCGTTATGACATGCTAACTGAATCAAAAATAAATTGATACAACACGACCCGTTCCGTTTCAACCCGTTTATGTTAATGGGTTGAACAAACACGATACGACACGACACAACCCGTTTGACCTTATTGATTTTATATAAATATTTAAATATAAATAATATTTATAAAAAATTAAAAATTAACTACAAGTTTAAAATTACAATCCAAACAAATATGATTCACACACATTGTAATAACATATTAAAATTACATTCCAAATATAATAAACAAAACACACATAGTAAATATATTAAAGTTACAATTCCAAATACAATAAAAACATAAATCTAAGCAAATTTAGAACTTGAAGAAGGAGGTGGAGCGCCCTCCAAGTCCTTGCCCTTGTTGTTCTCCAACTCTATTACATTTTCAGTTAACTCGTCCAATTGAACTTCTTTTTGTGTTTCTATTAAAAAAAAGATATCAGTAAAGTTATCAAATAATATTATTGTATTGAAAAATTATAGTCATTTATTCAATAAAATAAAAACAATATTACCTTGCTCTTCGCCATATAACCAATCTCTAGTGCAGACTAATGCTTCAACAATATCTGCTTTTAGTGCACTCCTAAACTGATCAATGATACATCCACCAACACTAAAAGTAGATTCAGATGCAACTGTAAAAACTGGAACACTCAAAATATCACGAGCCATACAAGCAAGATCAGGATAACGAAATTCATTTCCTTTCCAAAAGGAAAGAATGTCAATCTTTGCATTTCTATCTGCCCTAGGTTCATCCAAGTAAAGATCCAATTGACTTTTTCTCATATAGGCAGAAAGATCATCAGGTCTAAATGAATCAAATTCCTGTACACAAAAAATAAATAAAAATATTTCAAACCAATATGTGATATGAAACAACAATATAATATAAATCATTAAATTAAAAATATTATTGATATTACCTGTAATAAATCATTATTATATGAAGACTGACTTTCCGCGCTACTAATAATGCTATCAGAAGTCATGGTAGAACATGTCATTGTGGGAGCACTAGAAGAAGTATATTCCATGAAAAGAGATGACATTTTGCTCCGAACATTCATATACTCGATGGAACATTCTCCATAAAGCTTTGTATAAGAGAATTCAACAAAATGAAGCTTGTATCGAGGATCCAATATAACTGCTATAGCCAATAATACATTGAACTCGGACCAATATTTCTCAAACTTGGCAAGCATTTTACAACACATTATCTTCATGTAGTCATCTTCACCCTCAGAGTGCTGCTTTAATTTAAAATAAATTGAAAACACTGATGGAAAGTACAGATTGGCTGTAGGATATTTGGTCCCAGAAAAATTACAAGTGGCTTGATAAAAAACTCCTAATAAACCGTTAATCTTCTATATTTTTTCCCACTCAGATATTGATGGACAACGCTTATAATTGGAATCAGTCAACTCCAAATGACTAAAGGCACGACGATAGAAAAGAGCACTCTCAAGCATAAGAAAAATAGAATTCCATCTAGTGGGGACATCTTGTCTCAACCATTTCTTGTTATCCAAAGACATTTGATTTGTTGAATCTAAAAATTTTACTTTCCTTGTTTGTGATCCTTTGACATACTTAATACTTTCACGAACTTTTTAGATAGCAAAATCAATCTCTTTTAACCCATCTTGTACAATCAAATTCAGAATATGAGCACAACAACGAAGATGAAAGAACTCACCATCACAAACAAGAGCTTTCTTAATGTTCAATTGAGTTCTTAACAACTCTACTGAAACATCATTAGAAGAAGCATTGTCTAAAGTCAATGCAAAAATTTTATGCTGAATTCCCCACTCACATAGCAAATTATAAATTTTTTCAGATAAAGATATGTCATTATGTGGTGGTGGCATAAAAGAAAAATTCAAAACCCTTTTCTGCAGAACCCATCTCTTATCCAAAAAATGTGCTGTAATGCAAATATAACCATCAGTGGTTATAGAAGTCTACAAGTCAGATGTTAGACTAATTCTACCAGGAGAATCATTTAACATGCATTTAATCCTTTTTTTTTCTCGATTATACATCTTAACCAAATTAGCCTTGGCAGTATTCCTAGAAATAAATGGAACATCTGGACGCAAATATTGGAATAAATATCTCACTCCCGAATATTCAACAAACCGAAAAGGCAGTTCATGCTTCACAATAACAGCTACCAAAATTTCTCTATATTCTTCAGTATCAAATTTATTAGAACTTACCGAAATATTTTCACTATTTTGTGATAGCATCATCTGACCAATATCTCGTGAACTTCTCCTAGGGCATGTGTCAATGTGACGCTTCATATTTCCGGTTCCATATTTGCTCGCTGCCATGTAAGTAGTTCCACACATCTTGCACTTAGCTCGTGGCTTACCATCATTGATCTCAGAATCAGGAATCATTTCAAAAAAAGACCACACGTTTGACCGTTTCCTTCGTTTTGCTTTAGATTCCTCATTTTGAATACTTTCTAAGTCAAACGGGTCCAAATCAATCATATCCTCATTTCCACCTATTGCCGAACTCATCTGACAATAAACAATAATTCTTTATTACTAAAGGCTTTAGTACTGAAAAATCTTTTCAATGGAAAGAATAAATTAAGACATCATATTTCTAAAAGCATACATACATATTACATACATATATATTAGAAATTAAAAACCTTGATGCATTAATTTATAAGTAATTCTTGTAAAATGCCACCTGATCTTATTTAAGAAAAAGATCTAAGAAGCCTATCACCTAATTAATTAGAAAAACAATTTATCTTTATATTACTTTTTTTTTTTTTTGAAAAGTTATCTTTATATTACTAGGCATATTGGTAGGTGATTTGGTTGCTCCCCAATTCTCAAATCTCACTAGGTGACTTTATATTATTAATGCTGCTGCTTGTTATCACTGCTGGCCTGCTCCTCTTTGAAACCAGTTAACGTCTTAATTTACTGCTCTTCTCAAACATGCATGGGTTACTTTCTTACAATAATCGTTCCCTCAATTTAATGAAAATGGAGTTAGGATGTTCAAGATCTGGCTGCCTTTAAAAGGAAAGAAAAAAGAAAAAATTATAGGATTATTACTACATACAAATAGTTGCATCGATTCATGGATCAAACCTATGAGAATAATTATATAGACAATATTGTATTTTCAATTACCAGCCAATATAATAAATTAATAATACCACTTCAAGAGCAAGGCAGCAAGGCTGGATTTTTCAAAAAAAAAAAATAGCATTTGCCCACAGTTCTCAATGCCTTGTTGATTTTGTCCTATATAATCTCAAATCAATAAATAAGCATCGTTGCATGCATGCCCTTGTTCACAATATATAATATGTATTTTCACTGCGCTTGATCAAGTTTGGAAGAGATCAATCGATGACATATTAATTATAAGTAAAATTGTATTGGGAGCAATCGGTTCTCTTAAACAGATTCATCACATAATCCGGGCCTTTAGAAAAATTGTATTGGGAGCAATCTGTTCTCTTCAACAGATTCATGCCCTTCAGCTTCTCTATTTATGTTACAAATAATTTAATAAAGAGTACACAACACAAATTCTATGAAATAAAACTATTAGTACAACAAAATTACTCTGTTTTTTCGAGCAATCAGCTTTTCCAGATTTATATGGATATGGAAAAATCCTAAAGAAAATCAGGTGCATCTTCACTGCTTATGCATCGGGCTATGCAGATCTAGGTTGGAATCGTTGGATTCACTTACAGTGGGTGAAGCGACGTGGGCGACGGGCGTGGGCGACGGGGCCCTGGTGGTGGGAAGCTTGAATCCGTGGCTCTAATTTCTTGGGTGACTCGGCGTCACTGTGAAGATTGGTCACAGACTCACAGGGGGGCGGCGTCACCGTGAAGATTGGTCACGGACTCACCGGGGGGGGGAGCCGGCATTACCGTGAAGAGAACTGGACCGGGGGGTCGCGTCACCGTGAACCGTGAAGAGAAGCAGAGACCTAGAGAAGTGGACTCGTGGAGGGGGCGGCATGGGTTGAGATTCGCGAGTTGAAGGAGGAGGAAGAACCGAAGAAGCAGCCAACAATCTGAGAAGATTCAAAATGAATTGAGAGAGAGAGAACGGGGGCGACAGTGGGCAGAGTGCACAACACTTAAGTTAGGGTTTTTTCTTTTTATAGTTTCAACCTTTTAGGTCTAAGGGGTATTTCGGTAAATTTTATTTTTATAACGGGTCATAACGGGTTGACCCGTTAAGCAATCGTGTCTTAACGGGTCAACCCATTTTGACCCGAACCCGTTAAAGCCAAACCCTAACCCGTTTTTATCGTGTCGTGTTCGTGTTGGGTTAACGGGTCGTGTCACATATTGCCACCCCTAGTACCATTGATATGAATGGCCATAGCATTATTCTTACATTTTTAAATTTTCATACAGTACGTCTATTAATGCTTCAATGTACGTAGTTAATATTGCGTATATTTCTCTAGCTAATTGTCTGGCCAGGATTGTTTTTGAAGGAAGTTGACCACGTTCTTTTCCAGTTGGAAGGATTTGGCGAGAACATCATGAGGATTGATGAGAGGGTAGGATCCAGAGACAGCATTTGCTACGGTGATAACTCCAGGATTTTGATTGCTGAGACTGGCAAAAGCAAGAGTAATAGCAACAGCATTGGTCTTTCTCACGTTCAACTGGAAGTGAATGAGACCAATTAGAAACACAAAGACGTCTCCAGGGTTTAGAACTTTGGCAAAAAGGCGATTGATCTTATCAGTCTTAGATGTGACAAAATCAACATAAAGACTATGTACCCTCTACGACTGCTAGAATCTTAGTGGTATGAGGGTGTGTGTAGGGAGAATTCAGACCATATGAAGCAAAGTCAATACGAGCTAAGGATATTTCCAGTATGTTGAGACCTGATATTTGGTTTACTGTTGCAGGAGTGACCTTTGAGCCGAGTGTATTCGCGGTGTTTTCAGAAATATGTAGTCTCGAGAAAAAGAAATCATTGATCGTGGCAAGCCTTGGATCCTTACAGAACTTTCCATTCGCAGCTACTGCAAAAATTAAAATAGATCAGTTCCTAAATATTGATTGTTATAAAAATTAAAATGGGCCTTGCATGCACGCACTTTCATAATTCATATATAATGGATGAAAAAATATTTGGCTTTAAGTTTTGGAAGTAATTCTAATTTTAATTTTGGCCAAATTTTTGGTAGGATTCTTTTTATATGTTTATTTCTCATATAATAATTTATATTTTTTTCAATTTTAGAAAAATTATCATAATTTCAAATTTTGCAGCTATTTAAGTCCGGCGTGTGGGATTCATAAAATAATTTCGAATTTTACTATTAATTAACATTATTTAGAATTATTTTCTCTGTATTTTGAGAGAATCTCTTGTCTTCTCTGTATTGATCATCTGTTAGAACTAACTATTAGAATTAATCTTTATTTTGTCTGGTGTCAGATAAATTATGCAAATTACACCACACAGATCACAGTACTCCACCAACTTGTAAATAGAATCTTTGATAAATTATAGATCATTTGTTAAAAGTACTTCAAATAATATTATCTCGAGAAGGATAAATATCACAAATAGGTTCTGTAATATGAAGCAAATTACTCATTCAAGCTTATTCCATCATATTTATTTACGGCATTGCATTGTCATCGATCTGATATGAGATCGATGAACCGCATGATCATGTTTCCCAAGTCTCTACGTGTGTGTATATATATATATATATATATCTTTGTATATATAAAGCAGTTATCTAATGGAAAATGTTGATTTAACGGTTTATATTGTTTTTCTGTTAAAAGTTAACGCCGTTCGTTTGGTTGGCAGTCACACCCCAATTCTCTGAGTCAAGACCGAAAGCTGCCAATGCGCGCTCGCTACAAAGAATTTCAATCTCGTCGATCTATTGATTCCCAATAAGGGGCCCTGGGCATTCCTTCCGAGTATTTATTGGTTAAATGGCTACCGAGTGCTTCCATTACCGCCCTGCACACGAAATTCTCCGATGCAATCAATTCAATCCCTTTGTACTGCCATTGCTTCTCCTTCTCCATCAACTCGAATATATCGGGGTTCGCCACTTGCAGGGGCGCATCACCCCATGATCGAACCGCACTCCAACGCGCCTCGAGGTCTGGTTCGACCGAAACGCTCTTCAAAGAATTAGACATTGAAATTGACGACGACGACGACGACGAATCGCAGTCTCGGTGGCGCTTGAGGCACATGGAGTGGCCGAGAAGTCGGATTTCCTCGACACCGTCTTCAGCGAATTCGTTTTCAAACACTACCATTTTCGCTCACTTCTTTACGGGGGTTCTCGGTGGTTTGGGGTTCGAGCAGCTGGAAGGGAATGGGCAGGGCCGATGGGTGGGTTGGCGTGGGGTAACGGAGGCTGGAGTCCAGCTGTAGGGAGATGGAGTCGTCGGCAATTTGGGTATGGTGGGGCGGCGATGAATGGGATGAAAACCCTAGAGAAAGTCTCGATTGTGGATGGGATAAGTCCATCAGATATACACCCAAATTAAAGCCCTAATTGCGACAAGACCTGTACATACATATACAGAGAAGCGGATGCATAGCTTATAGGGCTGAGCAGAAATCCGAAAATCCGACTCCGAATCCGGCTCCGCTCCGACTCCGCTCCGACTCCGGCTTGTCGGAGTCGGAGTCGGATTTTTTTTCCTCTTCAAAGTCGGAGTCGGAGTCGGAGTCCATGATGAACCGACTCCGACTCCGCTCCGATCCGACTCCGACACTCCGCCTCCGAATTCGCCTCCGAGTCCGCCTCCAAATCCGAATCCGACTTGATCATCCGACTCCGCCTCCGATTTTATACATATTTTATAAAAATATATTTGTTTTTCTATATATTAATCATTTAAATTTTATACAATTATATATTATATATTTAGCTAAACTCAATAATACACTAGTTAAATAATATATTTATACTATAATATATATATAGACTAAATTGACTAATAATAGTTTAGTATATGACTATAGGTAAATATCATACTATTACAAATTTACAATATTACTACCATGTAACACTAAATTACTAATTTATAAATATAATAACATGTAATACTAATGTATATATAATATACTATAAACACTAAGATGCATAATAACATCAACATGTAATACTATCCAATAACTAAAGTATTAGTTACTAATACTATATATATAAATCACTATATAAATCACTATAGTATTAGTATTAGTATAGTTATACTAATATTTAGACTAATACTACTATATAGTTATACTAAATTAAAATCACCATAACAAATACTAATTCATATAGTTATGCTAATCACTATAACTAATACTAATATTTATATTAATACTAATACTAATACTAATATAGACTATAGTTATAACTTATAGTATACTTATACTAAATTATTATAACTTGTACTAATATATTATATAGTTATACTGTATCACTATAACTTATAGTCTTATACTAATATAGTTATACTAAATCACTATAACTATATTAGTATATATAACTATATAGTATATATAGTATATAGTATATAGTATTATTAATAACTAATAATAATATAACTATTAGTATAACTAATATCACTACTAGTATAACTAATACTAATACTAATACTAATATACTAATACTATTAGTGTATAATGTATTACTAATATTTATATATATTAATATGTATATCAAGTATAAGAGATTAGAGATTTAATATATATATATATAAATATATATTAAATCACTAACATACTAATAGTATGATACTATAGTATTAGTAATTATACCATAAGATATAGTAATAGACTACTATTATATTATAGTAATACTATATTATATATAAAATAGGCCATAATGGTGTGGATTAGTAACAGTATAATTAGTATTAGTAATATTCATATATATTAAATTTTTTTTTTTGAATCTTCATTTCATATACTACTATATAGTATATAGTATTACTCTATCTTTTTAGAATCAAGTTCTTGCTCATGAGTACATGTAAAAATAGGACTTTCTTTTTATTTTTAAATTTTGAATGCATGTTAGTATGTTACTTGTTTTATTTAGTTGTATTTTTTGTTATAATCAAAAAGTTTAATTAGTTTAGATTATAATTTTGAGAAAATTAAAATTTGAAAGCCTACAAATTTTTTTTTTTTATAAAAAAGTGGGTCAAATATGAAGTTAAAAAAGAAAAAAAAAGTCCAATAATCCGACTCCGCTCCGACTCCGCTCCGACAAGTCGGAGTCGGAGTCGGAGCGGAGCCTATACACTTCGGAGTCGGAGTCGGAGGATGGGCTCTCCGACTCCGAAGGGGTCGGTGCTCAGCCCTAATAGCTTATGTGTGGGAGCGATTCAGCTAATGTAGGAGAAAAAAATCTTCATACCTTCTTTTTATTTAGAAATAATCTTTTCAACCTCTTACTATTTATCACACTCCACGTTCCACCTTTTTTTTTTTAATTTTTTTTTATTAAATATTTTTTATATAAATAGTAAATAAAATATTTAAAATATTTAAAAAAAAAATTTTAAAAAATATTAAAAAGTATAGAGTGTGGAGTGTAGGTGAATAGTAGGAGGTTGTGTAGCAAATTCCCTGAAAATATACATATCAAACCAAAAAAAAGAAAAAAAATATATATACTAACAAAAATAAGGAAATATAAACATTTTCAGATGCAAATAATAGGTCCGGATAAAAAAATCTCAAGAACGTTGAGATCTGAAGATCTTTTCAAATATGTGAAGATCTGTTCAAATCTATAACGAGAGAAAAATGAAGAACAACAACAGAACAAGTTAAAAATAAAAAAATTTGCATCTATTCGAATATGTAAGAAATGAACATTTGCCTACAAAAAACATGGAGGTCAAATAGAGGGCTTTCAAGAGAGCTAGAGCTAGAGAGAGAGAGAGAGAGTGAGTGAGAGATATATGAGGAAAATGAGTCTGTTAGTGCAGAGAGAAGAAAATCTTCGCCACTTGAAAATTGAAGACCTGCTGATCGAGACGAAGCACTCCAAGTCCTACCACCGGGCTGCTGACGTGGCCCACGAAATCACTCTCTCCCTCTCAACCTTCCTTTCTTTTCTCTGGTATTTTCTAGCATCTTGTAAAAGCAGAGGGCTTTAATTAGAGCAGTGCTAAGGCTACCAAAAAGGTAGCTCGAATTTGGCTCCCCCCAAAGTGCATTTCACTTTTTTGTATTTTATATATATATATTTTTGTATTTTTTTAATCATCATAAACATTTTTAAAAAAATAAAAAATTCACAATATCATTAAAAAATATTTTCTTAATCTAAGTAAAAAAAAATTAAAAAAAAATTAAAAATCCCATTCGGTACACAACTTCGAGACCCAAATTATTTCTGCATTAATAATGGTCAAGGTAAGTAATAATAATAAGGTGCTTTGCTGTATAATGTTTAATGGGTAATGGTGGGGCCCAACGAAAGACCTCGAAGGTTTTATGCCGACGTTGTAAAGTTAGGCCTGGTTTGTTTTTAGAAAACTCTCATCTCATCTCATCTCATCTCAATTTCATCATTACACTTTTCTCAATTCTAATACAAAATAAAATAAACAATTCAATTTTTTCAAATTCATCTCATCTTCTCTCACCTAATCATTACAACTTTTTTAAATTTCAATACAAAATAAAATAAATAATTCATCTCATCTCAAAAATTTTCATCTCATCTCATCTCATCTCTAAAAATAAATGAGGCCTTAATTTCTTTAACCTGAAGGTTTTAATTTCTTTATTGTTCAGTTGCCGTTTATTTCTTTCGGAAGAACGTTGGGCTTTGAAGGGTTATTAAATAGGGTTTTTTAACGTTGGCCATTTGTTTCATTTTGATTCTTTTCCCGTTTACGTCTTTGTACATTCTGGATTAGTCTTATATATATTTATAATGTTTAGTTCTTTTGTATGGGACTATTGTGGAATATATTTTAGAGAGTGAGATAAGATAAACAAGCTTAATGAATATATATTTTTTAGAGTATATTTTTAAAATTTTTAAAATCTTTATATATTTTTAAAAACAAGCTTGATGATATAATCTTTAAATTTTTTTACATCATTTTTTTAATACTTTTAAATATTTTTTAAAAAAGAAAAAAATTCACAATATTATTAAAAAATATTTTCTTAATCACTAAGTCAAAAATTAAAAAAAATCTGGAAAAAAAATGGAGAGCCCGTAGCATTTTTCTTTTGTTAGATTCTGAAATTTCATTGGAAATGAAGAACTGCTTTATTGAAGGAAGGAGTTGCAGCTCATCCAACAAAGCAATGGTGGCGTCTGTTCTCAGACTTGCCCTATGCTCCACGCTATCATATTCATCATTGCTTGAAACCTGAATCATTTTCGTTAGAGTTGTGCATCCGGATCTGGATATCCAGGCCGATCCGGATCTGGGTCCGGATTTTAAAAAACGGGCGAATATCCGCCCGGATAAAATGGATTGAAACCCGGGCGGATATCCGGATTTGGACCCGAATAATCGGTTTCAAATCGGAAATCCGGATTTATACCCTTTTTTCTGAGTTTTTGTTTTTGAAAAACAATATATTTTTACCACTTTTAAAATGCTTTATTTTTCAAAAATAGAATTTTTAACACTTTTTAAAAGACTTTTTCATCCAAATTTGGACCAATATCCGGATTTTATAAAATATATTTTTTTTTTTTTAAATAAATATGTTTTTGACACTTTTAAAATGCTTTTTTTAAAAAACAATTTTTTAACACTTTTCAAAAGGCCTCTTTATACGCTTTTATGTTTATTATTTTTATAGGCATTTTTTTATATAATGAATATTTTTTAGGCATTTTTTTAACCTTTTTTATTGCCTATTCAAATTTTTATAAAACAAAATAAATAATAATAGACATCATCATTCACAATACATTACATTGATGTTTACAAGGAACAAATAGTGAAAAATTTAAAAGCAGTAGCAAAGAATTGTGAAGAACATTTAAAGTCGAATCCCCTATCCTCTTCATTGTGAGCTGTGGGAAACAAAAAACTGGAAATTAAGAAATTAGTAAAAAAATCATATCCCGACTGATATGCATATATATTAGAGAAAAAATGAGATAGTGAGAAAGCATAATAAGCACAATGGCAGGCCATGGAAGATGCATAACCCAATCTTTCTCTTCATCTTTCACATCCCACCATTTGTCTTCTCTCTAAAAGCTCATCCCAGAGAAACAGAAAGAGAATTAATAGTGTGAAAAAATGTAGTTCGTAGTTTGAGTCATGTGGACAGTTTTCTCAGAGAAATAAAGAGAATTATTAAGTTGTTTTATGGGGCATGCAACATGAAAGGAACTAGATCTGCATAATTAATATACTATAACTGATATATATATAGAATACATGATTTTGGTGAAACATATCGAGCAGGATGGGTGAATAAGAACCCTATTCATTAGCTTTCATTTTTATTCTCCAAAGAAAAATTCTATTATTACTTTATGAGAAAACAAAAAAGAGAGTAAAATGTGAAACCTTTCAATTCCAAGAATTTTTTTCTTTGAACTTCCTAAAACATAATGAAAGTAAAGCTAACTGAAGAAACTTGCAAAGTAGCACAATAGTTTTATTCTCACTATGGAGCTAAATTCTATGTGAAGTGCAAGTGAAAGACAAGAAACAATGCAAGTTGGCTTAATAGAATTACTCAGATCAAGGACATCAATCTTATTCCTACATTTCAATGGCAGAGGTGTGACATTACAGAAGATTTTAGTCTGTATAATTAGCAGAGATATGATTAATCCTTGGTTTAAAGGGCAGCAAACTAAAAATAAACTATAGATTAGGAAAAAAAACAAACCCAAATCCAAACCAAAAAGGGAAAAAAGTTGGATGAACAGAGTCCCAATATCCAGAGATCAGAAAAAAAAAACAAATAGAAAAATACCCCCGACACAGATCCAAACCAAAAGATTATCGAGAAATAGAAAGGACAAAACAAACAACCAAGAACAGATTCAAATCATTCACCATCGGCTATCTGAACGAGTTCGATATGCAAGAGATCTACGAGAACTTCAAAACCAAACAGAAACATTTTGCACAAACCAAATCTATACTATGAAATTTCAAAAACCCAGATCTAATCTATCCATATCTATATTTAAAAAGCGAGAGATGCTCACATGGATATGGACTCAAATAAAAACGTAAACCCAGATCTGGGAGAAGCTACACTGTGAGAGAGTGAGTAACCAGATTCTATGGCATTTGAAACCCATTTGCCCCAAGTTTTCTCAGTAACCAAACATGAACGAACTAAATCGAGAGAGAGAGAGGGAAACCTTGTAGATCTTATTTATAGTCTTCGGCAGAGACGATGGTGAGAGAGCGAAGCCTTTGAGTTAGGGTAGCGATTATGCAGAGCATTTGAGGAAGAATCGAGAGAGAGGAAGCTACCGAGTAGATGAAAGATGCTTGGATTTCGTCGGTGGGAGAGAGAGAGGAGAGAGAGAAGAAATCGAGATTTTGAAAAAGTGAGTTTTACTTTTTGACTTTTTGCTTTGGGAAGGAGAAACCTACAGGCTATAACCTTTTGCTTTGGGAAGGAGAGACTACGGGTTATAGCCTTTGCGATTGCGATGGACCTTTTGCTTTTAATTTTGTCAAAGCTAGTTACGGATAACACCGGTTAAATACCGGATCCGTAACCGATCCGAGTGGATATAATTATTTTGTATCTGCCCGGATCATCCAGATTTTCAGATTTTTAATCGGATCGAAAAAAAATTCGGTCCGGATGCACACCCTTAATTTCCGTTAATTCTTTGAGCAAAACTGGCAAAAAAAATGACCTCCAAAGGCATGCCAAAATTCACATTTAAGGATAGTGATCTTGATTAATGGACCAGTAATTAATAGGATACTTCCAGTTTTGCAGTTTTGACTTCAAGCATGCAACTTGGTTATCCAAGGTGCTCCAAATTGTAATCATCACCATATAATTCTTTCGTCGTATAAGCAAGGGTTACGAATAAAATTACGGGTAAAATTAAAACAATGATCTTCTTTGGAGATCTGAAAACAGACAAATAAAATTATGGGTAAAAAAAAAAAAAGATGAATACAAAAACAGAGATAAATTTGTCCAAACTTACTTTCCTACACTTCTTTCGAATGCTTCCTTTATCTTTTTCTTTTCTTTTATTTTTCACTGGTGTTTCCTTAAAGTCCTTCCCCAAATTCTCCAAGCCCTCTTTTTCCGACCAACCAAGAAACTCTCCCTTCTCATTCTTTCACCATAAGAACTGAGTTTTCCATAAAAGCATCGAAAGAGGTAAAATAACAGAGAAACATCATCTTCTACCTTTTATTAATCAATTCCCAATTATTCATACCACATAAATAACTCATATGAAACATGGTAATGGGGGTAGCAACGATAAAACAAATCTAAATCACCAAACTTAAAAACCGAAAGATGAAAAGAATCAAAGGAGCAACGAAATTGAAGAGAGGCTCCCGACCAAGTGAGGAGAAGTTTGGTATATATTTCTTCTCACAACATCTTTCATTCAAAATGATGATGCTTTTGCTTTACTAGATATTTAAATACATCAAAAGAGAAAAATAGCAACTCCCAAAGAGACATCTCACTAACATTCACAGTATCAACATAAACAAAATTCCTCAAATGCTTCTTCTTCGTCTCTCAAAAACCCTTTTTTTCTCCCTCTAAATATTTAGACATAGTTTTTCTATTCATTTCTTTTATGTATATATATATAAATATATTTAAGCAGCAACTATAGTGCTTGATCGGAAAGGGTAGTCCTGGGTTTCGTTAGGGGAGGTGGATTCTCTCTGCTGCTTTTTCCTCAACGCCTTCAAAGAAAAGGAGAGATTCTGGTTATCCTCATTGGCTTCATCTAATTCTATTTGCTCTTGTCTACAGTCTTCACTACAGAATGATGTATCCCCTCTGCATATGGTTAACCCAAACTTCCCATTATTCAGATGAACATCATTTGTGGGATAAATTTTTTTAAAAAATATACAACAGTAACAGTACTAAACTCTTATCGAAACGATAATATATTAAGAAAAGTTATGAACTTGACAGCTTTTCAGGGCGGTTGAGTAAGAAATTTGGAGAGTTTCCATTCTTAATTTTCATATTTGCCAAGAGGTAGCTTCTTTTCTGCCAAATAAGGACTGCTTAGACAACATTCTCTATAAAGCACACACTTTTTTTAAGAAAAATGGTTAATGGTTATACAACAAAGCAGAGTGCAGGTGAGAATTACAGAAGAAGAAGCACGAAAGAGAACCTAGAAGAATTGCTGAAAATGCTATCGCATTGATTGTATTACGTGAGTACCAACTCTGCACATGATGCCCCTGCTTTATACAAGAATGAAGCAAAAACAAATCCTAACTAACTAAAGAATATTCTAACACCATACATCTAGCTTAACAACTTGTAAATTTACATAATGGTACAAAGAACACTTCAACTATGAATGGGACTATTTAGTAAATTTCCTGAATAATTATCATATGAGGTGTGTCCATCTGATATAGGATCTGTCTGCATATCAGCATCTTTGGGGATGCCACGAGTGCTGCATGAGCATGAGATAAGCTGATGTTGGACCGCTCTAATACCCCCCCTCCCCGTGGAAGATGGAAAGTAGATGTTAGCTATTCCCATCTTGGAGATATGTGAGTAAAGTAAATGAGAGGGCAATGACTTGGTAAACATATCGACAAGCTGCAACTATGTAGTAACGTGAGCAATCCTGAGTGTGCCTTCTTGTATCTTGTCCCTTATAAGATGACAATCCACTTCAATGTGTTTTGTCCTTAAGTGAAACACTGGATTAGATGCAATATGCAAAGCGGCTTGATTGTCACAAAATAGCTCAGCTATTTGAGGGTGAGAGATGGCAAGATCAGTCAACAATTATCTTAGCCAAGTGAGTTCAGTAGATATGGAAGACATGGCCCAGTATTCAGCCTTAGCAAAGGACCGGAATACGACAGTCTGTTTCTTGGACATCCAGGAAATGAGAGATTATCCCAAGAAAACACAAAAACCAGTGACGGACCTGCGAGTGTTTGGGCAAAAAGCCCAATTCGAATCAAAATATCCAATGAGCTGGATAAAAGAAGCAGCAGACAAGAGGATGCCTTGTCCAGGAGCATTCTTGAGATAGCGTAGCACTTTGTGGGCAGTGGCAAAGTGAGTAGTTGAAGGACGATCCATGTATTGACTCAGGACTTGAATGGGATAGCTTATGTTGGGTCTGGTGAGGGTAAGATAAAGCAATCTACCAATGAGTTCGCAATTAAGGGTGGGATTAGACAAAGGGGTTCCAAAGTTTTTGGTTAATTTGTGGTTTTGATCCATGGGGAGTTTAAGTGGTTTGGAAGCAAGGTTACTAGTATCGGCCAATATATCTAGAGTGTATTTCCGTTGGCAAAGATGAATTCCTGTAGGAGACCGAGCCACTTCAATGCTTAGGAAATACCTTAGTGAACCAAGATCTTTGATATGAAAATGAGTGTTCAAAAAATCTTGAAGAAGAGAAATGGAGGTAAGGGAGCTGCTAGCAATTACTATGTCATCGACATAAACAAGTAATGCTGTGAAATCAGTAGCAGTGATACAAGTAAAAAGGCTATAATCAGCCTTAGATTGCTTGAAACCAAAACTGATCAAAGATTGAGAAAACTTATTGTACCACTACCGTGAGGCCTGTTTGAGGCCATAAAGACTTTTGAGCAGTCTACAGACTTGTCCAAGTGGACCTTTAGTATATCTCGAGGGCTTATTCATATATATTTCTTCATGTAAATCCCCATTAAGAAACGAATTATTAACATCAAACTGTTGTAAATGCCATCCTTTAATGGCAGCCAAGGCAAGCAGGGTTCGGACTATAACAATTTTGGCAACTAGGAAAAATGTTTTATGATAATCCACTTCCTCTTGCCGAGTAAAACCGTGACAACTAAACGTGCTTTCTTCCGTTCAACTGTACCATTAGAATGGTATTTGGTTTTATACACATACTTGCAATCGATTGGAGACTTCCCATGAGGTAAATTTATAAGGACCCAGGTCTTGTTGAATTCTAAAGTATTAATTTCAGCTTCCATTGCTTTGCACCAATTAGGGTCCTTGGTAACTTGTTTAAAAGTTTGTGGGTCTTGTTGTGAAGAAATGGTAGAAGAAAATAAAGCAAATGAAGGTGATAAACGTGCATAAGAAATAGAAGAAGACAAAGGAAAAGGAATACCTTGATGAGATAATGCCATGTCCATTGGTTGGTTGGATGAGATGGAACTGACTTGTTGGCAATGAAAATCCTGTAAATATTTAGGAGTTGTTATGGCATGGATTGGGCTTCTAATGGGGGGACGAGATGGAATTGCTGGGTAGGGTAAGAAAGAAGAAGCTGTTGGAGGTAAAGGTGCAAGTGGTGATAAAGTAGTAGGGAAATTGGGATGGGGAGAAATAGGAGAGGATGATATAGGTGATGAAGGTGGGGAGGACACTAAAAGAAATCATGTCTTTTCCAGTGATTTTTAAATCATTGCAAAAAAAATATCACAAATAGGCCTTATTTGCGGTGATTTTTAATTTGCTACTGAATTCTAACGTAATTCATAAGACATCCAGGAGCTGAACTTACTGTTTATTTATTGCAGCGATTTTTTACCTATTGTGGTGACTTTTTTCATTACAAAAATATTTTTGTTATGAAATTCAAAATCGCCCTGAATACCTTTTTTTGCAGCGAAAATAATCGCCATAAAATTCATATGCCTTTTACCAAATTTATGAGACTATTCCCGGCGAAATTTAGTCGCCGTAAATGAGAGTTAGCAACCATTTTCGTAATCGCCGCTCTAGCTTGACTTTTTGCGGCTAAATTTAGTTTTATTGCGGCGATTTATTATAGCCGCAAAAACCTGCCAAATTTTAATTCCCCCCCCCCTTTTGCCCTTCTTCATTTCCCTCCAGCCGCTCGCCCCTCTCCCCAATCCGTCTTCTCCGTCTCCGTCTCTCGCACCGTGCAGAAAAAACCCACTGGTCTCTCTCTCTCTCTGTGTCTTCACAGTAGCTCTCCCTCCACTGCAGATTTCTCGTGGGTTTGCTGCTGTGCATTTGTGTTCGTTGTTGGAGTTCTGAGCTGCCGATCGTGGTAAGGCCCTTCTCCTTCAGTGCTTCTCACGAACACACTCACACTCACATTCACTTCAAGTTAATTTCCACTCTCATGAAATTTCTGTGAAATGAATTTTAACTGTGCAGTCCGGGAGTTTTGGGGATTTTTCCTACGTTTTGTGGAATTTTTTTTTTTTTTTTTTTGTGGCTTGTCGTGGGTATGGTCTCATGCTTTGTTTTTTCTGTTGGTTATAAGCTGTAGAAGAAAAAGTTAATCTTGGAGTGTCTATTTCTTGCCTCCTGTCGTGTTTCTTGGGTTCTTCTGGATCAATTCTGCCTGTCATTTGCGGTTGGCTGGATCTTCTCTCGGTTTTTTTTTTTTTTTTTTTTTGCTTTTGTTGGTTAAATTTTGTCCAACACACTTGAGATTTTTTATCTGCAACTCCACATGTTTTGGAGTTATGAAACAAAAAACTACATGAAGCCATCATTGTTTTGATGAACTAGACTGTATTGCATTTATATTCTAGTAGAGCAATTGGGTTGGGTTCTGTTTGTGGTTCCATAAATATCTATTGAAGGCAAAAATAACCAGACAGGACAAAGAATTTATTTCTCCAACAAAGGCACAAGGCCAAAATTTTGGAGTGCATCAATGGAAAAACTGTTTAATGGGGGTTATCATGAAGCACAACTAGATAATCAAAGGTGGATGGAATGGTCAGTAAGTATGTCCCCAATAACTTCAGCTTTCTTTTCTATGAAATAGGCCTCTCATTAGGTGTTTTTGTTGTATACCCCTCATATATTTCGATTATGCCTCTTTCTCTTAGATTGATCATAAAAAGAAAACTCATCTTATCAAAAAATAAAAAATAAAAAATAGGCCTTAAAATTTGCAGATCTATGGATTGGTTAGAGATTGTTATGCATCAAGATGAACATACTCATTGCCGGATAATCTTATCATGTCTTTGTACGTTTCTGCATGTATGACTGAGTTAGTAGGCTTTTGAACCTGTTTTGGCTATGTCATTGACAAGTGATTAGAAGAAAGTATTGTTCTCACAGATAGTACTGTGTTGGCTAGGGCTGTGAAAAAAAGTAATCAGACCCTTATTTTGATTGTTCTTGCTACAATTTTTTTTTTATAAGTATTCTTGCTACAATCGATATTCCCCAAGTCATCCATTCACCATTTTTCTGATAGGCAGATGCTCATATCACTTCCTAAAAAATGCTTCTTCTCTGGTTCGTATGCTAGGTTTGTGAGAATGCTATTCTTTTGAACCTGGCGAGCAATGGCAATGCATGAGTGTGTCCTTATTTTTTACTATAACAGGTAATCTTATCTTCTGGAACAGTGCATTTATTCTTAGACTCAGAGTCGGAGTTCTCATTTTGATTTGTCAAGAATGAACTGACATTTGTGGAATTGCATATTTTGATAACTTGAAGTAAAGGAGGGAAGGCCTTCATAGAAACCTTGCTGCCTCGGTTGGACCCCAAAAATGGGCATGGAGGACAATGTATGCCATTTGAAATTGAGGTTAGTTTGGTCCCTCAAGTCCCTGTTTTTACATGCTAAAACATAACATCACTAAATAATCTGCTTCCCATTGTGATTCTACAAAATTTTCACAATCTTTTCTTTATAGCATACTGTTTCAATTATTTTTATAGATATGGAAGTTTGCTATATCCATATATTTGTTTTATCAATTATCAACGTGAAAACACCACCTGCACAGAAAGATTTTCCTCAATGTAGACTAATAGTTTTCTTAAACTTAATTCTTATAAATGTATTTAGCATTTCAACTAGCAGATACAGAAGAGACAGTACATAATGCATGGGTTAAAAGAGAGAGAAGGAATGGAAAAGTTGATTAGATACAAGGAGCTCGTGATGTGTAAGTTTATTGGACATAGAACCTTTTACATTTAGAACATCTCTGATTTAAAATCAATTTGTACTCCTTCAAGCAATTTTTGCTTGAGAATCAAATCATACAGTAGTGTCATAGCCAGCATGAATCCACAAATGATGAGTTAGAAGTTTACAACATGGTGAATTTCCTCCTATAATTTCATGAAAAAAATTATTTTTTAAATAAGCTTTTAAAGAAAATAAAAAACATTTTAAAAACTTTAGAAATATTTTTTTCTCCATTTTTTTTTTTAATGTTTTTCTAACTTTTAGTTTTTTTCAATTTTTTTATTGTTATTTTTCTATCTATAGTACTTATGTCAAATTTTCTATGGGGTAAATTGCAACTTTTTGTCAGTTTGAGGGAGTAATTGCAAGTTGGATGATAATTTGAGAGGGCTTTGTGTATTTATCACTTCTTGTAATCAGAAATAGGGGGGACGAAAAGCAGAGCACCTCATGGATTGAAACAAATAGTCCCTCAAGCTATAGGAGGTCTGAAGATTAGAAGTAATATATGAATGATGCCATTTCTGGAAAGGGCTGTGGAGGCTTCCTGCAGAACCTAAGTTGTAGCATGCAGTGATACACAGCAAATGTGTAATGGTTGCCAACTAGGAATGGAAAGCCCATCAGATGGGAATGGATGACTCGTTAAACTGCAACAGATGTTATCTGACATCTGTCAAGTGATTCTCTTTCTAGTTCTCTCAGTTTTTAGTTTGGACGTAAGTGGGACGGTTATATTTCGTTGCTACTCATTATGGCCCAATTTTCATCCCTAGGATTTTAAATTCACCAGATATCATTACAGCCATCTCCTCCTAAAGATAATAAGCGCAACATTAGTCTTCCCATTCTAAGGCCAAAGAAGATGACCAACTTCCTCCTCATCGAAAAGGGCATTACCAAAAGGTTTGGATTAGGTAAAGAGGACAAAGTCTTTGTGTCATTCATTTACCTGCTGGACCGAACTGGACAAATTACAAAAGGTAGTCCTCGATATTTAGACAGGACAGCCTTGATGATCAAGCATATGATGCATCCAATATCCATGGCAATGGGTATGACCTTCACAACTTGAGGTCTTTTGTGCATATGTATTATCTTATTATGGTTCATATTTATAACCCTATGATTATCTTGAATCTTGAAAAGATTTTTTTCTTTTATTTTAGGTTGTTGAAGCAGCATTGCTTTCACGCGTACAGTGTTTGGAGCAGAGATTAATCAATTTAGAACCTCGTGTGAGTATTGAAACATAGTGAGTATTCTTTTGTTTTGTTTCTTCTCATACGTTCTTCTTTTGGCTCCTTTGTGTGTGTGTGGCTGGTTTTGGAAAAGAGTTTATAATAAACCTTAGTAATCCCTGTAATAAAACTGCAGATCAGTAAAAGCCAAACATGGCGTTACCTATCTCTTTGAACGATTGTATGACCTGTTGCTGGTGCAATTTCTTCACCTCATAAAAGTATTCTTTTTTTTTTCGAAGTACCTCATAATAGTATTCTAAAGTCTTTTTGAAAATGCATTTGAGTAACAAAAAAAAAAAAAAAAGCTCTCTGGATTTGTTCTGAAATTAAACAAGCTTCAACATTAGGATAATAAATCTTTAATGATGAACTTTGCAGATGCAATTATTTCTTGTTTCTTCGTTGTAAAGATGACTCTCTCTTTCTAGTGGCCATCCAGTGAAATATGATCAGTAATCTGCCATTTTCTTTAGGTACAATCTGAAAAGCAAGGTTATTGTATCAGTTTGGGATTTGTGAAGCTGTGATTACGTGAGTTTGTTGTGTATTGAGTTAAATGGATAATGAGTTTAATTTATGCTTTTTCCGGCGATTAAAATTCGTTGGAAATATTTTTATCATACATTACACTTATTTCCGGCGATAGTAACTCAATGTAAAAACTTATTTCTGGCATTTTTATATTATTTGTGGCGAATATTAATTGCCAAAAAAAGGTTTTCCCAGCATTTTGACTAGGCCGTTGGAATAGATATTAGGACTACCTGTGATTTATTAATTTTTTGCGACGACTATAATTCGCTGCAAAAAAGTTTTTCCATTGATTTAATGAGCAAACCAAATGGGTTTTTGTAGCGTTTAATTTGGAATTTGCGGCGAAAAAAATCGCCGAAAAAAAGAATGTTTTGTAAGGATTTTTGGCTTCCATTGGAGTAGATTAGAAGTGGGGTTTTAATATTGGTGAACATGCAGCGATTTATAAATCACTGGAAAAGGTCAATGGCGTCGATTAGAGGAGTTTTCCTAGCGAAAATAATCGTTGGGAAAAGTCTTTTCTCATGTAGTGGGATATGTCTGATGTGGGGTTAGGAGGAATTGTGTGAGAAGGTTGTAATAAAACTATTTGTATGGGGTACGGAGAGGGTAAAGTTAAGGGAAGAGGAGGGGACGGAGGGGTGGTTTGTTGATGAAAGGGAAAAATATGTTCATGGAATGTAAGTTCCTGAGATAAGAAAACAGACTTGGTATTGAGATCAAGCAGTTTGTAGCCTTTAATACCAAAGGGATAACCGAGAAAAACATAATGCTGACCTCTTGGATCAAATTTTTGGCAATTGTGAGAGAAGGTGGAAGCAAAACAAAGGCACTCCAATATTCTCATGTGAGAGTATGTGGGAAGCTTGTTAAACAAGAGCTCAAATAGTGTTTTATTTGAAAGTAATGGACTAGGAATGCGATTAATAATGTAAGCAGCTGTGAGAATGCAATCTATCCAATACAAGAGAGGGAGGTTGGATTGAGTTTTTAAGGCTCGGGCTATGTTTAATAAATGCTGGTGTTTACGTTCAACTTTTCCATCTTGTTGTGGAGCTTCCACACAAGTTCTTTGATGAATAATGCCCCGGTTATTGAAGAATTTAGTCATTTGAAATTCAAGACCATTATCACTGTGAAGGATTTGAACTTTAGTGTGAAATTGAGTGTTAACCAGATTGCAAAAAACCTCGATACATTTTCTGGTATCAGATTTAGTTTTAAGCAAATATATCCAAGTACTCCGAGAATAATCATCAACGATTGTTAACAAGTATCTGGTGCCATCATAGGCTGTAATGGAATGGGGTCCGCATATGTCACAGTGTATGAGTTCAAAGATGTCTTTACTTTGGTGAGTACTATCAGGAAATGGGAGGCGATGATGCTTTGCAAGTGGGCAAACAAGACAATGATTTGTATCAGAAACAGTTAAATGAGTACTAATGCAAGGATCTTTGATTACATGTATTTTGGAAGTAGGAGTGTGACCTAACCTACAATGCTAGAGATTAGAGATCAGGTTCACATCCTTGAAAATTGCTGAAACATAAATGCTTTTGTGTAATGAAATGAAGAAGTGGTCGAAAAAAGCTGTAGGAGGAACTTGAGCAGGAATCAGGTTGTAAAGTCCAGCTTTCATCTCACCCATGCCAATCGTGGTCCATGACAAAAGGTCATGAATAAAACAAAATTGTGAAAGGAAAAGAACACAACAAGAGAAAGAGTTGATTAGTTGTTTGAAAGAAATCAAATTGAAGTGAAATGAAGGGACACATAAAACATTGTGTAAAATTAGTTTCGGGCTGATATGGACAGTGCTAATGTGGGAAACAAGAGCTATTTGGCCATTGGGTAGCTTAACAACAAATGAAACAAAAGATGTTATTGAAGAGAAGGAGGTGCTATAGATCATATGATCTATAGCTCCTGTGTCAATTAACCAAGGAATATGTGTGTGTGAAGATGAGGAGATACCATTCATGGTGGGTGGGTGTGAACAATCTACCTAGAAATTATTGACTACATGCGTAGCAATGGAGACGTCTGTTGGATGCAGTAGAGCCAACAATTTCTAATATTGATCCTTAGTGAGAGTCATCTTGGCATCTGAAATTTCTTCTTCTTGGTCGAGAGAAGACATGTTAGCATATGGATTGTACTACTTGGATTTGCCATGGAACTTGTGGCCTAGTGGATACCCTTGCAATTTATAGCACTTTGCAGCTATATGTCCTGTCAAATGACATTGAGTGCAGGTTGGGGGTTGAGCATTTCTAGCTTTGAAGCAAACATCAAGAGTGTGGCCTTGAATTTTGCAATGGGTACAAAATGGTCTTTCTCGTTTGGATGATTGGAAAGATTGAGGTGAGGATTTGTATGGTAAGTATGGTCGGTTAACAGCAAGAGCCATAGATTTAGTAGAAGGAAGATTAGGCACCATGAGATGGTGAGCATTCGATTGAGTGAATCGTTTTTGGAGTTCTTTCCAAACTTGAGCAGCATCGTCCACCAAAGCAATGCTGGATATGAGAGAGGAATTTATGGAATTATGCAACTAGGAGACCACCAGGTCATTGCAACGCTCCCATGCATCAAAAAGGGTGTCTGAGGTTGCTTTTGGTTTAGAGAAGGTGCCATTAATAAAATCGAGTTTATTTTTGGCATGGAGGGCCTTGCACATGGCTCTTGACCAAGTAGTGTAGTTTTCGGAAGTGAGTAGGTCTGGGACTAAGGGAAGAGATGGATTATCTCCATGATCAAGTCGGTAAGGATTGGTTGGGTTGGAGAAATCCAAAAAAAGGGATTTGGATTTGTTGGGAACTTCACCAGCCATTGAAAAAAAAATTGGAATTCTTATTCTGTATTGTGCTTTGGTACCATGTGAGAATTACAGAAGAAGAAGCACGAAAGAGAACAGAGAAGAATTGCTGAAAATGCTATCGCATTGATTGTATTACATGAGTACCAACTCTGCACATGATGCCGCTGCTTTATACAGGAATGAAGCAAAAACAAATCCTAACTAACTAAAGAATATTCTAACGCTATACAGCTAGCTTAACAACCTGTAAATTTACATAATGGTACAAAGAACACTTCAGCTATGAATGAGACTATTTAGTAAATTTCTTGAATAATTATCATATGAGGTGTGTCCATTTGATATAGGATCTGGTTGCATATCAACATCTTTGGAGATGCCATGAGTTGCTGCATGCGCATGAGATAAGCTGATGTTGGACTGTTTTAATAGTGCAAAAGGAAAGTGGCTAACCTGTACATGGAGATGTCTTTGTACATGAAGATGTCTTTCGATGCCGTGAGGGCGGACGACGGAAGGGGTAGTTGGGGAGAGAAAGGGGGAGAGGGGTCGAAGAAACACAGAGAGATCTCGGGAAAGGAGAAACATAGAAGAAGGTCGAAACTTGGAGAGAAGGAGGGAGGGCTGGGGAAAAAAAAGCAAACTTAATAAAATTAAAACATCGTCGTTTTGTTGTCCACGTCAGCCCTGTTTGCCCCGCGCTTGCACCAGTCGACTGCCTCCAGCATTTTTGTTAATTAATAAAAGGTAGAAGATGATGTTTCTCTATTTTTTTTACCTCATTCGGTGCTTTTATGGAAAATTTAGTTCTTATGGTGAAAGAGTGAGAAGGGAGAGTTTCTTGATAGGTCGGAAAAAGAGGGCATGGGGAATTTGGGGAAAGACTTTAAGGAAACACCAGTGAAAAAGAAAAGAAAAAGATAAAGGAAGCGTTCGAAAGAAGTCGAGGAAAGTAAGTTTGGACAAATTCATCATTGTTTTCATATTCGTCTTTTTTTTTTTTTTAATATCAGCTGATCATGCCATGTCAGCCGATTGCATAGCATCTATATGAGACGACTGTGTATAGAACAGTTGATTAATCAATTCCCAATTATTCATACCACGTAAATAGTTGATATTATCAGATTATCGTCATGTAAGTGTTTCTCTAAGTCAAAATTGTCAATCTGCAGTAGTTATTATAGGTCAAATCTAGAAAAGGCTTCAGGAGAATGTGGACGGGTGTTAATTAACTTTACCTTATCTCAGGCGGGTATTCAAGCCACTGATTAATCCACTCTGTCACCTCCTTGTCATTAGGCTCATGGGAAGCCGGGATGAAGGTGTTCCTCTATAGTAAAATAAAAAACCTCCTTCCAGTCCCTTACGTTCTTGGTATGCTCAGTCTCCAAGGGCACCCCGTGGTTAATTGAGCTGTGATGTTTGCCCTTGCCTGATGTACTGGTGTTGGACTAGCTAAATGCTAATCAGTTGTGTTGAATTAATCAAATCACTTCAAGTTAAGTTATGAGTTACAGTAAATAAAAAATAAAACATATATTTGGTGAGTTACTATTCATCAACTAAAAAAATATTTTATTAAAAAGTATAATTCCCTTTCTCATTCCTTTTTCTTCTTGTTAAATAATTTGTTTAGACACTAAAAATTGAATTATTAATTAAATTATGAAGTGTATTTGTAAAATATAAAATATAAAATATAAAAAATTAAAATATAAAATATTATATTATCATTTTGATTTTAAAATTACTAATCCAATATAAATTATCTCCTTTACAAATTTTAACTTTAGTCAAAACTTCATGTTTTAGAGCTCGTTTAGATACTAAACTCATCTGAGTGCAGTTCAATTTTAAACTGCACTCAACATCTAAACACACAGTTGAGATTTGGCAAAGTGCATTTCAACTTTACACTCTGTGGGACCCACAATTGAGACCCTCAAAATACAAGAGTATTTCTCCTTCACCGACCGTACTCTCTATATTTTTCTTCTCCTTAAAAAACCATCTC
Organism: Cyclocarya paliurus; assembly: GCA_029856935.1. Lineage (NCBI taxonomy): Eukaryota > Viridiplantae > Streptophyta > Magnoliopsida > Fagales > Juglandaceae > Cyclocarya > Cyclocarya paliurus. The sequence continues at coordinate 40,903,002 of CM056945.1, read as the reverse complement.
CTTCCCCAATCTCTTTCACTGCGGCAAACCAACGACCTAATTGAGTGAGCTGACCCACGTTGCAATAAACAGGTTCCATTGTTGCCGACAAAGAAATCCCACGGAGCACTGCCAGCCATCGAGCGAGTATTTTTCAATTTAGGAGCTCCGCCAGCCATATTTAGCTGAGACCCATTGCATCGAACGACACCCATTGTTGTCAACAGAGAAATCCCACGGAGAACCACTAGCCATCGAGTGAGCCTTTTTCAATTTTGGAGCACTGCTAGCCATATATAACTGAGACCCATTGCATCGGCATCCATTGTTGGTGAGAAATGGAAGGAAAATCCATTGTTGCTGTAGTCCTTCAAGCAACGTGTGAGAGATAAATCACTTGAATGACGCACGTTCTTGGTGAGAAATGGAAGGAAAATCGCAGTGGAAAGAAATTTAGGGAAGGAAGACATTTTTTGGGATTGAGCGGCACTGGGATAACTGGAAATAGTCACATTTCGCTTGAGCGGTTATTTTATTCATAATTATTTTATTTTGTGTTTTTCAAATATGGAGTAAGAAAATTTTGTTTTGATAGTGTTCGGAATATTTTGTTGTAATTTTTTTTCTGAAAAATACTTATCTCAGTCGAATGGGAGAAGCGCCGTGCAAACTGTGTCCACGTAGAAAAATAAAACGGTTCATTTCATTTGTTACTTTCCTTCTCTGTAGCTCTTGTTGGTTCTGCTGAGTTGACCAGCCCGCCTTCTCTTCGTGCTGTCTTCCCAAGATGGAATAAACGAGACACAAAAATCAAGGCCCAGGCAAAATAAAATTTGAGATTTTTATATAACTCTCATAACTCACTTGAGTTGTCTGTGGAAGATTGTGAGCGAGACAGTGGTTGGAGTACAACCCAATGTTGCAACCCTTCACCGTGGAGACCGGAGTTGTAAGCGTAGGAGGTGCCAAAAGTCCTCTGTTCTGGTAGTTGTACTTGGTAGACTTGCTGCTCATTTTCAACCTCGCAACCTGCCCAGCAGCTCATATAACCTGCCCAGCAACTGCATATATGAGGAGCAAGGGTAAACAAAGATGAGCAGCTTCGCCTAAATGAAAACGATGGTTGTGTGGATTTTTTTTTTGTTTATTTTTTATTTCCTAGATGTAGATCTTTTTCTCGATTTGTGTTCATCGGAATCGATTTTTTGTTATTGGGTTTCTCAACTGGATGTGAAATTTGTAGACCTCATCGAAAAGTGTTGGATGTAGATGAGGATGTTCGAGTTGTCTTGTTTTTCGATTTGGTAAAAATATGCAATTTATATTGTTGGAGTTGTTAATGTAGATATCATTTGAAGAAGATTGTAATATCTTCCGTCCTTGTTTGGGGTTTTTTTCCTCCTGCAAGGAAGACGACGGTTGTTTGGGGGGAAATTTGTTTTTTTTTTTTTCATCTGTTTGTTCAATTTTTGTTCATCGGAGTAGAATTTTTTATTTTTTTTTGGGTTTCTCGTTCGGAGGCCTCAAGGAAGGGAGGCGCTTTGAGGGTGGGAGGCGCTTCGAGTGGACTTCGGCTTTGAGGGAGGGAGGAATGGAAACGTAGAGAAGGAGATGGAAACTGAGGGAGGAAGGGAGAAGAAGAAGAAACGGAAATTTGATCTTCTTCGGCTTTGGTCTTTCTTTTATATTTTTTATTATTATTTTTTAAAGCTGTTTGCACGCCGCTTACATACAGCGATTGTATGTAGCAGTTTTTTTTTTTTTTTATATGCATTGAGAGAATTTATATTTGATTTATGTTATTTATTAGTAAAGGATTTAATAAATCAATTATTTAATCATTATAATAACTTTCCAATAATTGGTGGGCCCCATACCTTTTTAAACTTCCCATAAATAGTATTAAACTCATCTTAGATTACGTTTGAATGTTGAGCTGAGTTGAGTTTTTTTATGAATAGTAGTGAGTTGATATAGTAGAGTGAGTTTTGTGGGGTCTACCTAATGAGTTTAAATATGTTTAGATATTAAGATGGGTTTAGATATATTTATTGCAAGTTGAAAAAGGTTGTGAGTCTCACATGTAAAGAGGTTTTGAGTTGGGATGAATTTAATAATTTGAGAGTTAGATGTTTGGATGTTAGATTTAGTTTAAAATTAGACTGAATTGAATTGAACTCAAATGAGTTTAACAACCAAACGGGGCCTTAACATCCAAACACATCTAAACTCATTTTAGATGGGTCCCACATAACTCACTCTACTAACTCAACTTACTACTATTCATAAATAATTCAGTTCAGTTCAGTTCAACTCAACATCCAAACGCAGCGTTAGTCAAAATTTAGACTTGACAATAGTTAGGCCATTGCCAATGCTCTAAGACCATTACCAGTAAACTTAACAAAGTTTGGCCAAAATTTGGCTAAAGAATTCACTTTTATAAATTTAGCTAAACATTTTTCAACAACACTAAATAGTAAATTCTCCAAATCTATCACTATTTTATTAAAATATTAATTTTGACATTTTCATTTGTTTTAATTCTAATTATAATTTGAATATTTATTCCTTATTAAAAAAGTATATATTAATTTTTTAACGTTCATATTCGTCCTAATGGATATAATTTTTTAACGATCTTTTTTTACAGTACTCATAGTCTTTCAACTGATATATTTTTTCAACGGTTATATATTCATAATGGATATATTTTTTTTGCAGAATTTTTGCCAGCAACTTTATTTTCAATGGTTATATTTCTCCGACCAATATATTTTTATAACGGTTATATTTCTCAAACGGTTAAATTTTTTTCATGGTCATATTTTTCCAACGGTCATATCTTTCTAATGGATATATTTTTTACTACCTTATTTTTTTCAACGACTATATTTTTACGCAGGGGGAACAACAAGCAGCGGGAAGAAAATTATTTATGGTGAAAATAATATCTAGCCAGCCCAATGGGTTAGCCATATTTGGCTAGTGAATAAATCTTGAGGTAAAACTACTATTATTTATTGAAATTTGAGTCCATTATAGTGAATTTTTGTACAACCTAGCTAAACTTTGGCCAAAATTTGACTAAGTTAATTTCACTACTAGTGCTCTAAGTTGTTTGACACCTTGGATATTTGGAAGCACTGCAAAAATCAATATTTTTTTTCTTTAGATTCTCAGGAGACACAGTTATATTTGGACAAAGAGAGGAATAAGAAAATTCCGAAACTTATCATAATTATTTTTAAAAATATTAATTAAATATAAAATATTTTTTAATTTCAAAATTTCAACGTTTTTTTTTTATCTAATTATAATCGAATCATTATAACTTTTACAAACTTTAAAATAAAATATAAAAATTAATACAACATTTTCAAATTTTAAAAAGGAAAAATTACTCTCATTTTTAACAACCACATCAAAAGATAGAATAGTGTGCTGCTTGTATTTCTAACAGCCACATCAAAAGATAGAATGTAAACCTCCCTAGTAGTTTTTTTTTTTAACGTAAATCCTTCAAACTTTATTCAAAATAAATTCAGCAGTACAGACTCTGTAACCAAAGCAGACTTCCGAGACCAAAAACCGGTAAACCATAAATACAAATACTCTAACAGGCAAAACCTCGAACAAGTAGCCTCTAAACTCTAAATGAAGGCAAACCCAATCTGTCTATTCTAAGCACCCCCTTTAAACGACGTGGGATTGAAGCCCCACCAACAAACCTCAACACAAGCCCAGCCTGTCCTTCCCTAGCCAAGTAATATGCCGCTTCATTGGCCTCCCGGAACTGATGCGAGATTGAGTAAGAGATCGACGAAAGCACCACCTGCAGTTCATCCCAAAATTCCCACAGGTACCACACGGTGCAAATATGCTTCTGAACCCATTTTATGACCACCGCCGAGTCCCCTAGCAGTTACTCTTCCATTTTATGGCTCGATCAACTGTTTATTGCCCCATGCATATTTATGTTCTCTATAAGTCTTTAGGTTCCCAGACACAAAGCTTTCAATGGTTGGCCTATAAGATTCATGGACTATTTTATTCCTCAGAAACCAAATGATATCCATTTCAATGATGGCAAACAACTGAAAAGGATTCTCTTCTTTACTAGGAACACTAAGACTTCCATTAGGATATAAGATGGATTCCATCCAGTTCCTAGTATTAAAATTTGTGAAACAAGAAATATTTAATGACCATGGGGATTATCTCTACAGAATTCTTGTGTATGTGCAGTTCATAAACAAATTCTTTTGAACTTATCTGTTATTATCCAACTCTATTCATCTCATTATGTTTAATAATATTGGGACTAATTATTATAAAAAAATTAAAGAGTTATAGTAGGATAATGATGTAATATATGTTGTGGGAAATGATTGACATTAATGATGTGTCGCATACTATGTACAACATATTGACAAAGTGGTAGTGACAACGAGGCTGGTTTTTCATTTTTTTGGCCAACATAATTTGGTGGGAGACTGACATCGATGATGACGACTGCAGCAAATTAAAATGGAACTCATAGTCTTAATCGTATCGGCAAGAACGGTACAAGACAAAGGTACAAAAAGAAAAGAAAAATTAGTTGTTGCATTTGGCGATTGGCGTGACATGCTTGGATGTTGGGTTGGAGATGGATACTCAATACGGTCACTGTATGCAATGAGGTTTTTTTTTTTTTTTAAAAGAGGACGGTATTCCAAGTTTATTAATTATCTTATGACGAAGGGAAACCGTTGTTACATCGTCCGATACCTGAGGGTTACAAATATATATAAAAAACCCCAACCCATCAAAACATGGAAACTCCAGTAAAAAAAAACAAGACTAAGGAAACTCCCAAAAATACACTGCAAAGACATAAAAACCTAAACAACCTTAAAACAAAGTTAGTACACACAAACAATCAAATGAAACCAAAAGGCTATTGACGAATATGTGGAAACCCAATTTCTCGAGCCGAATGATACCTTTCAAAAGGCATGGTAAGTCCCAATCATCCTCATAACAGATATTACACCCCTCTTCACCCTGACGGGCCAGAAGATTTGTAGCTTGATTAGCCTCATGAAGTTGATGTAAAACTAAAACATTAAGCCCCACAAGATCTTTAAGCAATTCCTCCCAAAAATCCCATAAATACCAAACAGTGCACTTTCCGCTACGAAGCCAATCCACGACCAACTTGGAGTCACTCTCAATAATAATGTTTACACGGTTAAGCTTTATATAAAGAGCAATACCTTCTCTAACTGCCCTGACTTCTGCTTCATTGTTGGTGCCAATCCCAAAGCAAGCCGAAAAAGCTCCCTTAACTCTCCCCGTCTCATCCTGGATCACACCACCTCCACCATTATTCCCTGGGTTACCACGACAACTACCATCACAGTTTAACTTAAACCACCCCTCAGGTGGTTTTTGCTAGGCCACCAGCTTATGGCTCCTAATTGAAACTGGCACTACCTTCAGGTTGAGGGATGAAAGAAACTGCTCCTCAGCCAGAGACAAAGTCCTGTCTTGCTAATGTTGCCCGCTAGCCTATGAAGCCATAACTTAACCGCAATCTAAACACTTTGCGCACTTTGAGATTTTCCTTCCATCCTAACCTTACACCTGCTATGCCAGAGTTTCCAAGTAATCAGACATGGCACCAAACCAACCAGAAACCTTTTAATCGACAATTTTTTAGCACAAGCAAACCAAGACGAAACACGAGCCCACCAAGTGACAGTCTGTATACAAGAAACTTCGAAAGCTATACTAGCAATCTTCCAAACTTGTCTGGCTAGATCCCCAGAGCAAAGCACATGATCTAATGTTTCACACTATTTTCTCTTGCAGCAGTCACAACTAGAAGCTAAAGCAATCCCCCTGTTTTGCACCCATGTTTTCCATAACTTTGTAACTATCATGTTGTTGTTTTCTCTGTCATTCTTTCATAAATGTTGCCAACAAATTTAACTCACAAACTTCCCATTTTTTCTTGTCTATTGAAAAGTTTCATTTACAAAATTAATTTGGAGTAACATTTTTAATGTTACTATTGTGTCAATAGTGCAAAGAATGTAACCTTCAACCCCGAAAGATGTAGAACAACTTACTCAAAATCCATGATGAAAAAGAGTATCTTTTGTGCGGGAGGTTGGGCAGGACTAGTTGTTCATAATTTCAATTACTATTCTCTCAGCTTAGTTTCCACAAGGTTAAGTTGTGGAACTAAAATCAACCACTTTCAAGGCATAAATGTACTAATAGGCCTACAGTCAGTTTGTCCGACCCTTTTAATTGGCAATGCTAGCACAGAATTCACTATCTGACCATGGACATTTATAGGCCTTTCTGAAACCATTTACTCATGAATGGGTCCTCTGAACAATTTGTTCATATTGGGCTCCGTTTCAGCTGTGATTTGCTAATTCTTCTTTTTTGCTCGTTTCGGCCAGGATTTGTTGCAACTCTCTCTCTCTCTCTCACATTCTCTCTCTCCATGAATGTCTTATTACTTCTCTCCATCTCAGTCATGGTGGCAACCATGCATGCATGATATCATATCATGGTGCACTTACTTTACCTGATCCACTACCACATGCAGTATTGAAAAATCATAACCTACGTACATACGTTTTGGTCTTCTAATTCCAAAACTTCATCATGTTGCCAAAGGCAGTTAACCACGTTCTTGTCCACTGAAGGCCTTGGTGAGAACATCAGCATTGATGGGAGGATTAGATCCAAAGACTGCGTTGGCTACGGTGATAACCCCAGGATTTTGGCTACTGAGACCGGCAAAGGCAATGACATTGTTATTTCCCAAGTTCAATTGGAAGTGGATGAGACCAATTGGGAAGACAAAGACGTCTCCCTTGTTTAGAACTTTGGTGAAGAGACGATTACTGTCTGCATTGGATGGGACAAAGCCAACGCGCAAAGTTCCCTCAGCAACAACTAGAATCTCAGTGCCACGAGGGTGGGTGTGAGGAGGATTTAGGCCATATGGTGCAAAGTCAACGCGAGCCAAGGATATCCCTAGAGTGTTAAGGCCTAGAATATCATCCACAATTACAGGAGTGACCTTTGAGCCGAATGGATTTGTGGTACTGTTTTCGGGCATGTGTAGTCCCAAGAAGAAGAAGTCATTGGTAGTGGCAAGTTTTGGGTCCTTCCTGAACTCTCCATTCACAAACACTGTAGAAAAAGAAGTTTGTTAAATGTTATTACCCCAACAGGTTTATGTTTGGGTAGTGAAAGTATTTCATCTCATCTTATCATTACAACTTTTTCAAATTTTCACAGAAAATATAATAAACAATTCAAAATTTTCAAATTCCAAAATAATAATATTAAAATAATATTATTATAACCATTTTTATGAAACTTTTATCTTGAATCATCTCATCTCATCTTACTATCCAAACCGTAAAGTACTTCCCATAATATCGGTAGAAGTTAAACATGTGATGACTAAAGTAAAATAACCCCGATGCTATTTCAAGCTAGCTAGCTATTCCTAAAATAGAGATAAGTATGCATGTGTACTTACAATCAACACTAGAACCGTACTACTTGATTGCAACACAAAAGTCTTGAAGAGGACTAGGATTATAGGGAGAGGTAGAGAAAGCCAAAGCCAACATGGCCACAGTTACAAGATACTTGGGAACACTTTTCATCATCTTTAAGGCTATTAGTATTTTGTGTATTCTTGCTTAATTTGGATGCATGATGGGTGAGGAATGTTGCATGGGAACATGATCATGTCTATTTTTGTAAGGGAGTTACTGAATCAGTCTCTGTCTTTCCTTGCAAGGAGAAGGTAAGACTAAATATTGGTACTAATTCTTGGTCAGCTTTTAATAAATTTGTTTATTTTTAAAGGGGAGAACCATTCTATAAAGTGTAACCACTACTTAGCTCACAGATATTGAAAATACCATCCAAATTCGACTCCTTGATCAATTAATGTAATTTTGCTTCGGTCAATCCAAAAACAAACGTCTTAAGTTTACGTGGATGGTAGATTATTATATAGTTTGAAAATGGCTGAAAATGGTTGATCGTGATCTAGATCTTGCATGTTAATTGGGAAATCGATTTTATAACATGATGTGTTTAGCGATGATAACAAAGTACCTTTTCTTTTTGCAGTATTTGTGAATGGAAAGTTTTGCAAGGACCCAAAACTTGTCACCGCTAATGATTTCTTCCGTTAGGGGTTGAACATTCCTGGAAACACCTCAAATAAAGTAGGGTCGAATGTCACTGCTGTGACAGTGGAACAATTACCAGGTCTCAACACTCTAGGCATATCCTTGGCTCGCATCGACTTGCACCATATGGCTTAAATCCTCCCTAGACCCACCCTTGCGGCACTGAGTTTCTTGTAGTCATAGAGGGTACTCTGCATGTTGGCTTTTTCACATCTAATAATGCACATGGTAACCAACTCTTTACCAAAGTTCTAAACAAGGGAGACATCTTTGTGTTCCCAATTGGTCTCATTCACTTCCAGTTGAACGTGGGAAATACCAAGGGCCCTTACGTGCTGATGAAGGATGTGCTGATCAAGGACCCTTATGTGTGAATTCACTACAACAATACCTGCTTTTTGCTGCATTTTTTTTCTATTTCTGGCGAACAGGTTTGGTCGCAACAAACAATCAATTACAGTTGATCCATATATTTGCCATCAATTTTAGTCTGTGCCGCAAACTTTCAATTTTTACGGCAAAATATAAGCGCCAGAATTCAATTCGCAGCAAAAAAGGGAGCTCGACATTTTGTGGACTCGTCGCATGATATGCTATTTGCAGGGAAAACTATGCGCTGCTAATTTGTGTTTTTTTTACACTCGTATAATCGTAGCAAATAAAATACCGGCGAAAATATGTGTGGCAAACACTATTGACGCAAAAGGCTAATCTATTGTGGTGAAAATATTTCTGTTACGTCGATTTTAACTGATGCAAAAATGCCTACAGTCATTTGTTTTCCCAACGAAAACAAAGCACTATTCTAATGGATTATTGCAGTGAGACTGATCACCACAATAATCCATTTATTAAAATTATTTTAGAATTTATAAAGTATATAAAAGTAATATCTTAAACGTAACTTGTTCAATTTTGAAGCCATACAAATAAATACATGTATTTTCATGTATTGAAAATAAAATTTTAAATTCACATACATACAATAAAATTATTTTCAATACAGTTGGTTTGAGTTCTAACTGATGGAACAAATCCACTTTAGGACTTATATTGCAATTTGTATTAAAAGCCCATTAAACCTAAATAGGCGTTGTCAAAAGATATCCAGAAAATGTAAATTTGTTATTAATTTTGATTTATTTCCACAATCCATTAAAAATTGAGGATCAAATAGAATGTTTAGACAAATTAATCCGGTGCTACAGTTCTCTTCAATCATATAATTATGAAGGCATGCATGTTATAACACTTGTTTATGAATACATGACGTGGGAAGCAATTGGCACATGTGAAAACAACTGTTGATTTTTCAATTAAAATATGAAAGATATGATGGCTTCTACTGCTGATAGCTATCTACTGTTGTCAGATCACATTGTACGCAAAATCCCTATACTTTCTAGTACACAATGCAAGGGAGAAGGGAATACTTTAAGCGGGATAATAGTTTTTCCTTACAAAGGCATGAAATCTCAAAACTAATCAGTTCCTTATATCAGTTTTCATCAAATACATTTACAAGCTAACCAATGCTCCTCCATTTCTGCTGGCTAGTACTTCTAGAAATATACCATTAGGAGAGTTATACTTAGCACTTAGGCTACATATCTGAAAAGGTTACCTTCTCCAGACTCTGGCCAACTTATACATTACATTTCTTGTAACACCCCTTTTGCCCAACATGGAGTACATACTGCATAAAACAGTCTAAACTAGTTTTCAACCTAGGACTTCTTCACTATATATACTTGCTTCCTAACTTGGTTTGTGTTTTTCCACTTTGATCATGGTGCAGCAGATGATTCAGTCAAAGAGTGGGAGAGGCTGGGGATCATTTGGACCAGGTTGAGGGGTGTTGCCTCCTACTCAACGAAACCCATAGCCAGAACCATTGGGTTGGACTTTGAGAGATGATCAAGCTGTTGTGGACTTTGATAACTCCACTCAACTCCCAGATGATGTACATCCATTATTTTGCCTCCCAATACTCCTGTAGATGTGAATACAACTCAAGATGGTAAGTATAATGTCTATTTTCTTGAGTTATGGTATTTCATAAACTTCTATTTAGGAAAGGATTTATCCATGTATAAGGTGTTTTGAACATTATAAGCCGGTATAGTATAAACTAGTGTGGCACCTTATAAACACATAAAGACAAGATTTTGAACCAAAATCTGCAATATAATGCCATTCTTGCAGAGGAGAAAACACTTGTGTTTATCCATGTTTTGCACCTTATACAGGTTCGAACAGTTTGCTTTGCACCTTATAAAGTATTTCAAAAGCTTTCCTTGAACCTTAGTCACATGTATTATAATGTGTAACAAAGTAAATGTGAAATAAGGTGTTGTTGATATAGGAGAAAATACTAGTATTATAGTGTTTTGCACCTTATAAGGTATTGTATAAACTAGTGTTCTGCACCTTATAAATACATAAAGACACTGTTTTGCACCAAAATCTGAAATACGGTGTTGTTGGTAGAGATGAAACTAGTGTTTTGCACCTTATAAGGGAAGGAGTTTTGTAGGTGTTTTGAAGAGTAGTCAACATGTATTATATTGTTTTGCACCACTGTCATTAATGTTTTTTTTTTTTTGCTGGTATAGTGCCAAAGACTAGTAAACGTGGTAGGGGTGTAGCCAAAGGGACGGAGTTTGAGAGGATGAGAAAGTATGGTAAGATACCACTTGAGATCAAAGATGGGAAGATAGGTCCATCATGCAACAATAGAACAGTCTACACAATGAGAGTGACGTGGATTGTGAAGCAGTATGGTGAAATGAGGCATGTTAGTTGGAGTGTTGTCGACGAGAAGGAGAAAGAGGAGCTTATTCTTCGTGTTCGAGTATGGCTTTCATCTTAAATGATTGATATGTATGCTATGTTGAGTAATAACTTTAGATAAGTTCAACATAGATCTACATGCTGGTAGAGAGATTTCATCTGCATGCTGTATGTTTGAGTTCTTATTTTAAGGTAAATTGAATGCTTTATTATAACTTGCTTAGTTGTAATGCTTTATATGGGGTTTTAGGAAATATAAATATAGCTTACATAACGAGTAGAAGAACAGAATCTGATTGGATATATACTTAAATAGAGATAGCCATTGTTAAAATATTGCTTTAAAAAATTTACAATATGGTACATGGGTTTTAACACAATGGCATTGATAGGCCGACTTTGTCTTGGATTAAACCAAGAAAAATCATCGTCAGACAGTCACAAGTCAGCTATCTCGTGCATATAATGCGTTTCATTAGAAGCTACACCTTAAATATTTGAGTTATGCAACACATTCAGAGGCACTTGCTAATGGAGGTGGGTTGGTAGAGCAGTCGGGGCAAGGTAGGAATTGAAGAGGTTGTTCATGGCCCTGTCAACGTAAGGTTCACAAAAACCATCATGATCAAATGTCATCATAATATGGATTAGGAAAATGCCTAGCTTTTTTAGCTTGTATATAAACCATCAGCTTGAACTTTGACATTTGAACCAAAAATATATCCCATCTGAAACACTGAGTTTAAAAGAAGGAAAAATGAAACATAAATTGAAGGTGATGGAAGGATTTTTGTAGCCTAATTTAAGCTGAAGTGTAAATGACACATTTTTCTTAAGCAGTTTGGCCTATGCAAGTAGTGCATGATGCATGATTTAACATTAACCAAACTGCTAATTGTATACGGGTTCTAATAACCTATTCTAGGTTGGTGGTTATGCAGGAATGCATGCTATGGTTTGATTTTATGTCAACTCATTTGTATTGCAATAGGTCAGTTCACCTTCCAAGGGTAAGAGTTTTTTTGGATGTGCTGGCCAATACCCTTCAACAAATTTTCAGTGTAAAAATACCTATGTGGAGTATGTACATGTATATCATGTCGAGATAGTGGGGCTGCTTGCATGTTGAAATAGCAAGTATGGATGAATTGTGGGATGTTTACTAAACTAAGTTATAACCTATGCAATTTTAAAGAGTAACTTCTAGCTGAGATGAATGACAGACTGTAGATAGTTTATATATAGATTAATTTCAAGTCTTATTTGCATCTTTTCTTAAATGAATGGTATTCTAATGGTTTTGTATGCAATTTAGTGCCATAATGTTATACATTTCACTGGTTTCATATATACGATGTGAAAGCTCTATCATGTGCAAAAAACCAGATGCAGCCAACGTTATTCCAATATATTTGATCAGCATCATATATATGTGTGTGTGTGTTTGAAAACCCCATCATGTGTAAACCCATTGGATTTTCAAAACAAAGAAATGAGTTCCTTATGTAAGTGTCAGAAAAACTCTTGATCAAATTAGTTCCATGCAGTGCAAATCATGATCTGAAACCAATATGCATGCACAATCTCATGAGGTATTCATGTGATTTGTAATCACATGAATCTCATCAGTTGGGAGATCCAATTTCCATAGACTCACGTCTGAAATTCTAGGTCCAGTTGAGAGTGCACTCTCAAATATTGGACCAAAAATTGATTTCCAGTGCAATTTTTGAGAGTACTCTAAAAAATTGCATACTAATCAAACACTAATATGCCTAAATTATCGATTAATTAACCCAGATAAATTTACAAGATCCAAATTTTATGTATGCATAGTCACAACAATTGTCACGGGGGAAAACAAAAACGCCTGTAAATTCATCTGCATACCCACAAAAAACACTAATAATCCGTACCTGGGAAATCACATATCTGCGATTTGGGGAAATGCGCAAATGGGCTTTTGTATCTCAGAATTCACACCATCCAACAGTCGATTACACTGCTGCAAACGTTACTGGCGGACCTTGAATCGTCGAGATGAAAATGCTTTACCTCGGCAAACAACCCAACGCAGAGAATACTTATGGGATTTTGCGGCGCACAAAGGGATTCGGTGGAAGGCAATAGCATCAATAATGACCCTTGACTTTCTCGGCGTGCAAATCGACGGAAATCGCATGTTGTTTGCGGCGGTTCCATTTCTGCGAGAAACAGAGCATATGTTGCGCCTATTTTGTTGCGTTTGGCCTACGATGGGAAAATCGTGGCTTAAGTCATTTTGCCTCCTTTTTTTCCCTTATTACGACGACAATAAAGCATTCCAAAAAATGGGTTCTGTTGTAGTGATTGACTGTGTCTGCAATATTCTTTTGGTAGATATATGTGGATGTTGAGTACGTAGTGATCAGGAAAATCATAACTATGCGGCCTTTCTTCACACGCAAATTATGCTGATCATAACATGTAATTATTACTCCAGTTCAAAGTCTAATATAATTATTCACCAACTTGACCCCAATTGAAAAAAAAAAAAAAAAAAGTTCCGTGGAACCTACGTGATGATCTTCTAATTCAAGAATCAAAACCTCAAGTGTCAATCTTATTACCATTGTGATGTAGACAAACTTGGCAATAATATTAACAACTCCTAAAACAAACAACTAGAAGTACTGAAAAAGAATACCCAAATGCAACAATATTGCGAGCTGGCGCACTTTTGGAAGGAAATTTATATAAAGATTGCGGAAACATAATGAACTTTTTTTTTTATTAGAGAAATGATTCTCCATTTCATATAAAATATATTATTTTATATTATTTGAATCCTATCCATTACTTTCAAGTGTAATATATTTTTCATTCTTGTTATTATTTATTTATGTTTGTATTTTAATTTTGCCTTAGGGAAATATAGGGGATATATGCATCAATACGACGTGGCACTTACAAGTGATCATGATATCTCTCGTCAACGTATTCAAAATGCAATATTTAAGTTCAATCACGTCTCACAGTTAGTCGTTCATTATAACATGAAAGAGAGTACTGTAAATAAACAACCATTTTATTTCAATATAATAATTTCAATGACGTTACAAAGCACTTAATAATTAATCAGTACACCATCTAATGGTTTATTGCCGGTAATATTACAAAGATATATATATATATATATCTTGAAATCTATGATTTTAGTTTAGGCAATTATAACTGCATCTGAATATGGTTAACTACGTTCTTGTCCACTTGGAAGGCCTTGGTGAGAACATCAGCATTGATGGGAGGATTGGATTTAAAGACTGCGTTGGCTATGGTGATGACCCCAGGATTCTGGCTGCTGAGACCAGCAAAGGCAACGGCCTTGGTATTTCCCACGTTCAATTGGAAGTGAATGAGACCAATTGGGAACACAAAGACATCTCCCTTGTTTAGAACTTTGGTAAAGAGTTGGTTACCGTCTGCATTATTGGATGTGACAAAGCCAACTTGCAGAGTACCCTCTATGACTACAAGAAACTCAGTGCCGCGAGGGTGGGTGTGGGGAGGATTTAAGCCATATGGCGCAAAGTCGATGCGAGCCAATGATATGCCTAGAGTGTTGAGACCTGGTAATTGTTCCACTGTCACAGCAGTGACATTCGACCCTACTTTATTTGAGGTATTTCCAGGAATGTTCAACCCCTGACGGAAGAAATCATTAGCAGTGACAAGTTTTGGGTCCTTGCAAAACTTTCCATTCACAAATACTGCAGAAAGAAAAGGTACTTTGTTATCATCACTAAACACATCATGTTACACAGAATTAAAATGAAATCCAAACATATTACAGATTATGTATATATATTATATAAATATGTATTCAAATTCCAAATTACAAGAGCTAGAAAACCAGCACTCTAGAATATAGCAATAATAATGCGTACGTACCAGCAGAAGCAGGATTGTCGATAGCAACACAAAAGTCCTGCAGGGGACTGGGGTCATAGGCAGAGGCGAGGGAACAGGCGAAAGCCAACAGAGCCACAATTACAAGGGCGTATTTAGGAACAACCTTCGAGTACTTCATCATATTTGAGGCTATAATCTATCTCTGCGTTTTAGTACTGATCTGTGTAATTAATATTGCCTGGGAGCTGGGAATGAGAAATGTTGGATGGTCACATCCCTATTTATAGAGAGGAATTAACTGAACTGGTCCATGTTTTTTCCATTAACGTATACGACTTGTCAACTCCTTAATCTGAGGTTATCTATTATTATTATTTTATTTAATTGATGGGGGAAACATTCTTTAACAACTACCGCACACATGCATTGAATTAAATGCAACCAAATTCGACCCCTTCAAATAATGGATAGGACGGTGCATGCGGTTGGTTATTCCACAAACAGTAATGCTCACGACAGTTTTAATTAGACAAATTTTATACGAATTTTTTATATAAAAGTGGATTCCAGCCCATTAATAAAAAATAGTTTTTTTTTTATAATTTTTCAAAATAAAATCTATTTTTTTACAACGTCGACTTGCGTAGAGTTTATCTATTTGAAATTTATATAAATCATTTATCTTTCACAAATGATTAGCTTTAGCCTTTACGTACGTACGTACGCAACCATAACAAGTTTCCCATTAATTCCTTTTAGATATTCAGAAAATTTTATTTAATTTCTTTCCCTTTCAGCTTAGATATATGTAAACTGAGGCAATGTGAACGTACCCAGGCCATCTCTTCAAATATATACATAGATGAAAATACAAGGTTTTGTGTAAAATCGTCAACTTATACGTACGTATGTTAATGCGTGCGTCCACACACGCGTTTAAAATATTCTGCCTTTCTCATCACCTCAACATATATATTATGATAAGTAAGAATGAGCCTTAATTTCTCACCTAGCTACCTCAATATTCTTCCATCATTATTGATTTGAATACGATAAAAATTATGTGAAGACTACGTACACGTGCTTGGTCTAAATGTGCGTCTTATATACAATATTAGTTGCGGGGGAAAAAATCACTTTTGATCTGTTCCATTCTCACCTCTCTAATCATATTTCTCAAGTTCAATATTCTGCGTCGCTTTAGATCTACTCAAACATTATGAGTACTCTGGTTCATTAATTAAACTCATAAAACAGATATCAGCTTAGACGACATGAGTCTAATTAACACCAAAATTTAATTTCCTGAAGTTATGGTACGCTTTAATTTCATCCGTCGTTGAAGAGAATAAGTTATTGACAAGATCAAATCCCACAAAATTAGCAATCTCTTGATATTAGGAAATTTGTCATTTAATTGTAATTATTTCCTTTTTTAATAGTTACCATAGAAAGGCCAGGCATGTATCTATATATTTTATACATTCTTACTCTGTAAAATATATTTTCAGAAATATAGAGTTCAATTCTTAACATGATATCAGCCAAATAACGTTCCTAAGCCTCCAACCTCAACGCCTTCCATGGCTACTCCCTCCAACCCTCCCCCTTCCCCTTATCTCCTTTATCCACTCCCCTAGCCTCATTCTAGTCTCTGGCAATGTTTTGAATACCGTACCGGATGTTGTACCAGTCGAGCCACTGGAACGAAATATTTCGATACCGGTACCGTTTCGTGTACTGTTTCGGGATAACATTTCGGTATATGAATAAATTATATATAAATTATATTTCAAAATAATAGTCTATATATAAATAAATTATATATAAATTATAAATAGCCTAATACGGTACGGTATTCACAACCATGGTCTCTGGAATACTCACCGGAGATAATTATCCCAAATGGTAAAAAGCCATGACCTGTGCATTCAACGCCAAAAACAAACTCAGTTTTGTTGATGGTACCCTTTCCCCACCTGCCACAGATTCACCATATTATTCTCAATGGAATCAAACCAAGGACATGGTCCTTACCTGGCTTCTTAACTCCAGCAGACCCTCCATCGCAAACTCTCTTGAATTCCATATAGATCCTCGTGAAGTGTAGCTCGACCTTCAATCCTGTTTCTGCCATGGGAACAACACGCGGGTCTATTACCTTAAACGAGAGTTCTCACCACTGCCATCCGCCATCCACATTGGCGCGAGGCCATGTCTGCTAAGATATGAGCCTTAAAGGATAATGTCACTTGAAAACTCTTGAATCTCTTCCCCTGGTAAGAAACCCATTGAATGTAAATGGGTTTTCAAAACTAAACTCAAAGCCGACGGATTCGTCGAGAGGTATAAACCTCGATTAATTACCAAATGTTACACTCAGGTTGAAGGTCTTGATTACCATGAAACATTTGCTCCAGTTGCCAAAATGACCACTGTCTACTGCTTACTAACAGTCGCTGTCACAAAAATTGGGTCATCCAACAACTTGATATCAACAATGCTTTTTCTACAAGATAATCTTGATGAAGAGGTCTATATAACCCCACCACCTGGATATTGCCCTAAGGGGGAGACTCGTGTGTGTCGACTCTGGAAATCCCTATATGGTCTCAAACAAGCCTCTCGCAACTGATTTTTTAAACCAACCATTGTGCTTCTTGATGCAAATTTTACTTAGTCTTAGGCAGACCACTCTTTATTCACTCTTATCACTCGCACCAGCATCACTATTGTCCTCGTTTATGTTGATGACATCTTAGTTGCTCACAACGATATTTTCCAAATCGATGTTTTCAAGAGCATTCTCTCTACACACTTCGAAACAAAGGATCTCTGCCCCCTCAAATACTTCCTTGATCTTGAAGTTGCTCGCTCTCAAAGAGGCATCTTCCTCAACCAAAGCAAGTACACACTTGATATCCTGACTGATAGTGGCCAACTTGGTACTCGGACCGCTCACTTTCCCATGGAACAAAATTTGAAGCTCACAGATCGTGATGGCTCTCTCCTCACAGACCCTGGCGCCTATCGACGACTGGTTAGATGTCTCATCTACCTGACTATAACACGTCCTGATATTGTTTTTGCAATAAATATTCTCAACCAGTTCATGCATGCTCCTCGAGATCCACACATGCAAGCTGCCATCCGTGTTCTTTGCTATCTCAAAAGCAGTCCAGGTGAAGGCATTTTCTTCTCATCATCTAGCAATTTGCATGTTACCGCTTACATAGACTCAGTTTGGGCCAGCTACCCCACTACTCAAAGATCCACCACAGGGTTTTTCATTCAGCTCAACATGAGCCCCGTTTCTTGGCAAACAAAAAAAAGATGATAGTGGCACATTCCTCCGCTGAAGCTGAATATCGCGCCATGACAGTCACTACTTATGAACTCACTTGACTAAAACAGCTCCTCACAGATCTTGGTGTCTCTCATTCTGAGCATATCAGACTTTATTGTAACAACCAATCTGCTCTACACATCACTCACAACCCTGTCTTTCACGAGCACACCAAACATATTGAGATTGATTGTCACATTGTCCATGATAAAATTTGGGCAGGTCTCCTTACCGCCGTTCACATCTCTTCTCATGAGCAACTTGCAGACATTTTTACCAAAGCTTTAGGACATGAACTTTTTCAACACTTTCTACGCAAGTTGGGCATTACGGATATCCATGCACCAACTTGAAAGGAAGTACTGACATGATCAAATCCTACAAAATTAGAAATCTCTTGATATTAGAAAATTTTTGATTTAATTGTAATTATTTTCTTTTTTAATAGTTACCATAGAAAGACTAGGCATGTATCTATATATTTTATACATTCTTCCACTGTAAAATATACTTCCAGAAAATATAGAGTTCAATTCCTAGCATAAGTGATGAAGACAAAATAAATGAATAATGCACGACAGAATGCTCCTGATCAGATTAGTACGTGAGGCCGGCAGGGTTTCTTTTAAAATTTCAATCCCAACAGCCTAATTTGATGCTGCAAAAGTGAAGGGAAGAAAGGTTCAAGCACTTTTGGAAGGAAAGAAAAAGGATACATACGTACTCACTACAACAAAATCGATTTTTAGGGACGAAATAAATTTCATCCCTAAAAGTCAGTTTATGGGATGAAATTTAAATTTCATCCCAAAAAATTGATGACTGCACATAATCCTTTTTGAACGGTTATTTAAATACAAATTAAATGTTAACGTTCGAACACTCTAAAAAGTGGTCGAACGGAATGGTTCAATCCATTCAAACGGTTAATAAGTGGTTTGAACGGTTAGGTAAACGTCATTTGAATGCTTTATAATGAGTTCGAACGGAAAACAAATCTGAGTCGCCCATGGCTAAGTCAACTCAGTGGGCATGGAAACGCTTTAAAATCCTTTGTTTCCATGAATTTCTTTGACAAAATACATAATACACTTCGTTTCTAAACATCCTACGGTGGATTTGTGATGTTCTACGGTGATTATTGATTAAAAAATATATTTTTTACAGAAAAAATGAATAAAACCAACAAAATAAACGGTAAAATAATGTTTAAAGTGCATACCTTCGCTTAGGAGGAAGATTACTTGATGTAGGTTGTGATTACGGTGGCAGACGACAGCGATTGGACGGCTTTCAAACGTTTGGAAGTCGTTTTCGAATGGGGGGGACGGCGGCGTAATGGTGGTTCTGCTTGACTAAAGTTAATTATATATGCAGAAACGTTCGAACGTTATATGTAAACGTTCGAACGTTTTAATTAACCGTTTGAACGTTATTATTTATAGTTCGAACGGTATTTGTTTCAAGTTTAGTAAAAATTTATATTATAGTATATTATATTTATAATCCAATATTTTAATTTAATATATATACTATTAATTTTATATATACTATATTAGGACTATATTAGTATATAATATATTAATTAGTATATTATAATCCAATAGTACTATTAGTAATGATATTAATATATTAACTAATATATATATATGATAGTAATGGTATATAGTACTATATACTATGAGTTTATACTTATATTATATATATATATCATAATATATTATATAACATTATATGTTCATGTCAGATTATTGTCTCTGTTCAAGATTATTGTCCAAAAAAATGACAAATGACTTTGTACATATTGTTGACTTTCACGTGTTGGTACTATTCATGTATTATTAGTATATAATATATCGGTACTTTCACGTGTTGCTACTATTTATTGGTACTTTATAAGTTTATACTTAACTAATATATAGTAATAGTATATAATACTATTCCTATATATTAACTAATATATATATATGATAGTAATAGTATATAGTACTATAAACTTAACTAATATATATATATTATATTATATTATATAGTATATAGTACTATATTAGAATATAATATATTAGTTTTTACTAGTTTATACTTAACTAATATTAATACTATACATATGATCTTATGGTTTTCATATAATGATGAAAAAAAATATATTTAAACATTAAGGTGATATGTTCGAACGGGTTATTTGCAGTGGAGGGAAAATATCCCGCCAATTAATGACCATGAATTACTGTTCAAATAACAATTTTACGTTTGAACGGAAATTTGTGCTGGCGGGAAATTTCGCGTGCTGAACATTTCGCATTCGATTGGTACTTTATTTACATTTGAACGGTTTGTCAGAACTTAAAAAGTTCCCACACGCCCTCAGTCCCTCATTTTTCTTTCATCTCTTCCTTTCTTCTTCGTTTTCTCTCCAAATTCTTCCATTTTATTTACACAATCATTCACTCTATCATCTTACAAAGAGGATTGTACACTTATTTTACTTAAAGGTATGTCTTTCTTTTCCATTTAACTTCCAATTCTATTATTGATTCTTTATATATATATATATATATATATATATATATATATATATATTGTGTAACTGTTTATAGTTTATATATATTGTGTAGTTGATTATTAGATTAAACACAAAATATATAGTGTGTAGTTGTTTATAGTTTACATATATATATATATATATATATATATATATATATTCTGTAGGTATTTATTAGATTAAACACAAAATATGTTTGTTAGAGGGTTGCTATTCGAAGTATATATGTTGTATGTTTGTAGTTTTTGCTGAATATGAGTTTGTGATGTTTTCTGAGAGTGTGTCTCGTATGAACTGATTGGTGTATGGTACCTAGGTTTAAATCATTCGAACGCGGTAATATTCCGTTCGAACGCTTATACGTGTTCGAACAGTCATTTAAGTGTTCGAACGGTTTTCCTCATATTCACTAATATAGACGCCGTATAAGAACAAAATAATTGTTAATACTTAAACTCAAGAATTAATAAATTCTTGAAAATTAATAAATCTTACAATTAACTTAAAAATTAATAAAATTAAATTATTATATAGTATAAGAACAAACATAAGAATTATTTAATACTTAAACTCATATTAATACTTAAATGATAATAGTTGTAAAAATTATCTTATAATTAACTTAAAAATTAATAAAATTTTATTATATTATAAGATAAGAACAAACATAAGAATTATTTATTACTTAAACTCATGTTAATACTTAAATGATAATAGTTGTAAAAATTATCTTACAATTAACTTAAAAATTAATAAAATTATATTATATTATAGTATAAGAACAAACATATAGAATTATTAATACTTAAACTCATATTAATACTTAAAAGATAATTGGGGATTCTTGTATATTCTATTCTAGACTCATCTTGTATTCCGAAATTTTTTATTATTGTTGTGTTTTAATATTGTATCTTATACTTTCCATTGAAATAAACTTTAGACCCGTTCGAGAGTTATCAATCATGTTGAACGGCTGATTGATAACTTTTGAATCGTCCAGAATGGACAGTTTGGGATTGTAAGATCATTCTCACAAACTATTAAAATATATTTGTTGCATCCGACATTATGATTTTGGTAGAATCATCCCTTATTGTTCTCTAGATATGCAGTTTCAGTGATGGTGCATCGATATATTACTTGTCAGTGTGCATGACCAAACGAGCATATTTGGAGAACTATGAGGAGATGCTGCCGAAATTTTGTTGGACGTGATAGATAATAGTTGGTAGGTTGGCGATTATGATCTTACAATCCCAAATAGGATAGGACCAACTACCCGTTGAAATGAAAAAATTGTACAATATGGTAAATAATTGATTGTTTGTTGATGCACGTGACTGCTTGTAATAGGATATTAGACATGGATAAGAGTTGGATGGGGGAGGATTACAATGAATATGCTGAAAGAGTTAAGAAATTTTTGGAGTTCGCATCCTGTACAATTGGTAGTGACGGTCGTATTAGATGTCCATGCCGACTTTGCAAGAATTTGCATTCTCATAGGATAGAGTTGGTGAGGGAGCATCTATTTTTCAAAGGTATTGACTAAAGTTATACCGATTGGGTCTTACATGAAGAACCGTATCCAACGTTATTCGAACTTCGAGATAAAGAAGAAGACATCGATGAAGATGTACATCCTGAGGTTGTTGGTGATGATCCCCGGAGCAAATGCTGGGCGACATTGGTGCAGGAATGTTTATGGATGAAAGTGGAACAGATCTATCAAATTCAAATGATCCGTGCCATAACACTTTTACCCGCTTGTGGAATGATTCACAGCGTGAATTATATCTAGGGTGTAGAATGCACAATAAGTTATCATTTATAATTAGACTGCTTCATATAAAATTCATGTGCCAAATATCTATTAAGGCTATCAATATCTTGCTCGATCTGTTTAAAAAGGCACTTCCATCAGACAATATTTTACCCCGCAACTTCTACGAAGCAAAACAGTTGAAAAGAGGACTCGGGTTTGATTACAATGTAATACATGCATGTAAGAATGATTGTGTGTTATTTTGGCAAGAGAATGAGCAGTTGAACAAGTGCCCCATTTGCCATGAATCAAGATGGACAACTGCGAAGCAGAATGTGCCGTGGAAGGTTTTACGTCACTTTCCATTGATACTTAGATTACAACGGTTATTCATGTCACGTTCAACGGCTGTGGATATGACATGGCACTCATCATCTAGAGTCAATAATGATAATGTTTTATCACATCCTGCAGACTCTCAAGTTTGGAAGGAATTTGATTTGGAACACCCATAGTTTGCTAAAGAACCTCGTAATGTTTGACTTAGGTTAGCAACAGATGAATTTAATCCGTTTGGAAACATGAGTACTAGTCATAGTACTTGGCTATTTGTACTTATGCCATATAATCTACCACCGTGGAAGTGTATGAAAAATCCATATTTCATGATGAGTTTGCTCATTCCAGGTCAGAGATCACTGAAAAATGATATAGACATACACTTACAGCCGCTGATAGTAGAATTGAAAGATTTGTGGGAGAATGGGGTTTTAACATTTGATTCATCAACAGACCAGTCGTTCAAGATGCATGTTACGGTGTTAGGGACAATAAATGATTTTCTTACTTATGGAAACTTGTCAGGTTGGAGCACTAAGGGGAAATTGGCATGTCCGACTTGTAACAAACATACACAATCTGAATGGCTTGCGTATGGGAAGAAATTATGCTTCATGGGTCATCGTCGATTTTTACCTAGTGACCATAGATGGCGTGGAAATGAGAAGATGTTTGATGGCACTTCGGAATGGGGGCACCCTCCACCATTCTTGTTTGGCAAAGATGTTATTGCACAGTTTGTGAATGTCGGAAGTAATGATTTTGGTAAAAAACAACGAAAGATAAAACGAAGTGCGAATGAGTTGAATTAGACAAAGAAGAGTATATTTTTTGAACTCTCCTATTGGTCGAATTTAAAATTGCGGCATAGTCTTGATGTTATGCATATTGAAAAAAAAATATGTGAGTTTGTGTTAGTAATGTTGATGTCAATTGAAGATAAAACGAAGGATAATATAAACTCACGGAAAGATCTAAAGCGGTTGGAAATTAGAGCTAAAATGCACTTGCAACAAAGTGGTTCGTTTGTTTACATGCCAATTGGGTGGTATACATTGTCAATAAACGAAAGGGCTACATTTTGTGAGTGGTTGCAGAAGATTAAATTGTCGGATGAGTATGCCTTGAATCTAACAAGGTGTGTGCGAACAAATGACTGAAAAATTACTGGACTAAAAAGTCATGATTGTCATGTATTTTTACAACGTATCTTGCCTGTTGGTATCCGCAGATTCTTGACTAGAGATGTGCGGGTTGCGTTAATTGAGTTGGGTGCATTTTTTAAAGATTTATGTGCTAGAATGTTGAATGTAGAAGCTTTGGATCGTATGGAACGAGAAATTGCACTAATATTGTGTAAATTGGAGAGTATTTACCCACCGTCATTCTTTGACATAATGGTTCACTTAGCTGTTCGTTTCCCACGTGAGGCTCAACTTGCAAGACTAGTCCAGTATAGGTGGATGTATCCCATTGAACGATTTCTTAGAAAGTTGAAACGCACAGTGGGTAATAAGGTCCGTCCAGAATGATCAATTGCATAAACATATATTGATGATGAGTGGCATACATTCTATTCCAAATACTTCCACGGTGGCCGGAAAGAAACTTTGATGTTGACCAAACAAGACAAAGGAACGGATTTTTCATATTTTTCCAACAAGTACGTCCACTTGGCGCTCAAGGTGGCTATGATTTGTGTGAAAGAGAGTTCAAGAAAGCTCAGTGGTATGTGTTAAATAATTGTCCATAGATAGAAAGCCACTTGAAGTAAGTTCAATTTAATTGTTAATTAATCATTGAATTTACTTATTAAACAATTATACGAATATACTTATTATTGATAATTTTTAATTTCAATGATCATATTAATGTGCTCAAAGAACTAGAAGTAAATGATATAGACCAGAGACATGAACAAGAGTTCCCAAAATGGTTCGAATAACGGGTAATGACATTAATAGTTTAAGTTCGCACTAACATTAGTATAAATAAAGGGGATTGTTAACAATTGAATCTTTATACTTTATTTAATATGTAGGTTGTACAAATGCATGCTTCTAATCCGAACGATATATTAGAGGAACTATATGCATTGGCGCGTGGTCCCTCAAGATGCGTTGCTCGATATTCTGCTTGTACTTCTCGAGGAAGTAGGTATCACACAATTGGTCGAGAGCTTTATAGGAAAACACAAAATAGTGGTGTCTTTGTCGAAGGGAGTAATAATGAAAAAAATGTTGATTTTTATGGAGTTATCGTAGATATAATTGGACTGAGATATGTGGGGAGCTTGTGGTTTATATATTTAAGTGTGATTGGTGGGATTTAAGCAATCCTCGAAGGGAAAAATGTCAGGATGAATATTTTCTGAGTATTAATACATCTAAAAAATATTATGAAGATGATCCTTTTATTTTGGCTTCCCAAGCATCTCAAGTATTCTATTTAGACGATCCTCAGTTAGGAAATCAAATGCAAGTAGTACAAAAGTTTTCTTCTAGAAATATTTATGACGTTATCTCTTAGGTGAAGGGACAAGAAGAAGAAGAAGATCCATTTACTCAAGAAGCATACCAAGAGAGTCAACCTGTCTTTAACTTATTTTTTAATTTGAGCCAGTATGAGATGATCACATTACATAGGGAAGATATTGAGGCTGAAATAGTTGAGGCGACAGTTGATGAAAGTGTTGAGTCATCTGAAGTATCTACAGATGATGAGATTGAATCTATATATGAAACTGATATAGATGATTGACCGGTTTTGTGTTCACATTATACAGTATCTCACAATTATGCCACCAAAGATAAAAGAAGTTCGCATCCCATCTCCACCTGTTCCTAACTCTCCGTCTGACTCACCATTAGAGACCGACTCTATTGAACAAGGTAAATAGCTAATACTCATTTGTTTTAAAATTAAGATATATGACAATTAATACGGGATACTTAAACTAATATTTTTTATAAAGATAACAGTACAATCTCGTCATGGACGAGGCACTACTAAAGGCGTGACGTTGGAGACATATCGTAAAGTAGGTAAGATTAAGGTTAACATCCCTGACGAACATACCAGAGGCGAGGAACAACAAGCAGCTTGGCTTGCATCGCATCTGGGTGCTCTTACACGGACTTATGTACCTTTGGCTACGAGTTCATGGCATAAAGTCCCGCAAGATGTGAAAGAATTTATAAAGAAGCATTGTTTGGTACATAATATTTAAATAATAAATTTATATTGATATTATTTAATATTCTACATGACAATATCTTTGTGTATATACTTTTTCAATGATGACTTCGAACTAAATTTTGGTTGGAGAGAGGAGTGGAGGACTGTCGAAGAGTTGATGTATATTACATTTCGTAAGTATAAGGCAATGTGTCACGAGCATTACAAGAAGTATGAGAATAAGGAAGATGCACGCCAGCATCCTTTTCAGGATGTCCGACCTGAAGAATGGAAAAAACTTTACGACATGTTTGATGATCCATCATATAAGGTAAAGTAAATGAATTCTTTGTATCATATTTGTAATTTTCACTTACTAACTTTTACAACTTCTATGTAGGAGCGAAGTTCTATAAACAAAATGAATAGATCAAAGTTGAAGATTCATCATTATGCAGGTTCAAGATCTTTCCATTGCCTCTCTCAGAAATTGGTAATGTATTTTTTTTCTATATAGTTTGTTTTTAATATTGACTTTATATCTTAACAATGTCTCTTGTAGAAAGAGTCAAACACCAATTATGATCTAACAAAATTATATGATGCATCACATACTAATAGCAATGGAGAGTGGACTCATCCCGATGCTCGTGAGAATTATGTAAGTATTATAATTTTTTTTAATGAAACATATTTAAATTATTGTGTCAATATTAATTTTATATATTGTGTGTAGGATAAAATGGTTGCCCTTCATGCTGAAACTGCATCAGATCAGAATTCATCAACAAGTGATGTTGAAATTTTTACACAAGTTCTAGGTCAACGTTCAAGATATTTGAGGGGTTTGGGTCGCTGTGTAAAGCCTTCAGACTCTTCGTCCACGTTAAGCACTACTGCTATTACGTTAGAGAATGCAAATTCTAAAATCGAAGAATTGATTGCAAAACAGCATAACTTAGAGGCTCAATTGATGAAACAAGCAGACATGGAGATGCGCATAAAACAGCAAGAAGATCAGCAAAGAGAGATTCAACTCCAAATGCAAGAACAACAAAGACAGATGCAGCTTCAAATGCAGATGCTTATGCAATTCAAGCTTCCAAGCAATTAATTTTGTTTAGAAGTGTTTTTACATATTGAACAATTATATATCATGTACTGATAATTTTATTAGTATTATTAATATTTTATTTTATTTAGTTATGACTTATTAGATTAGTTTTATTTATATTGAACAATTTGTAATGTATTTTTGAAATCTATTTGGTTTTAAATTATTATTGTCCATGAAAATGAAAACCATTCGAACTCTCAGCAAACGTTCAAATATATATAAATCGGATATAACCGTTCGAACATCACATGTTAAAGTTCGAACGGTAAAAAAGTTGCGCGCCATTCGAACTCGTTCGAACAGGCAATTCACTATGGTCGTTCGATCACGTATTTTTTTGTTTGAACGTTTATTGATGTGTATTTGGCCGAATGGACTGTAATCGATTGACCGGCCATTAAATACCCGTTCGAACAGTACATACTTGTTCGAACGGTATTTTACACGTTCAAATGACTTTTTGAGACGAATTTAAATCGTCCCAGAAAAAAAAAATCCTTTCAAACGCGATCAAACAGTTCAACTTAATTTCGTCCCAAAAAATATTTTTTGGGACGAATTTGTGATTTTCGCCCCAAAATACCTTTGGGGACAGTTTTATTGGGACGACTTTGGGACACTTTTTTTCTTTTGGGACGAAATCTCAAGATTTTGGGATGAAAATTTTTGTTCTAAAAAACCTTTTTTGTTGTAGTGATATTGATGATGTTGGACTTCCTCCAAAGTGGTAGGAGCCTATGACCCATTTTTTAGTTTCGAGTAATTCAAAATTTTGTGAATAGTAACAAAATAATTTAAATTAAAATGTTTAATTTATTAGGTTTTAGAAAATGAAAGAAAAAAAGTTCAATAAAAATATTATAAAGTTAAAAAATTATTTAAATATAATTTTTGTTTTGAAGTTTGAAAAAGTTTTATTTATTTTTTTAAATTTTTTTTAGAATTTGTAAAAGTTGTAATGATTTGAAAAAAAAGTTGAAAATTTAAAATTTAAAATTTAAAATTATTTTATATTTTAGTGATGTTTAGAAAGAAAATCCTAAAAAATCTCAAAGGGTGGGTTTGGATGTTGAAGTGAGTTGAGTTGAGTTGAGTTGAGTTGAGATGATAAAATATTGTTAAAATATTATTTTTTAATATTAAAATTGTTTTGAAATTTGAAAAAGTTGAATTGTTTATTATATTTTGTATTGAAATTTGAAAAAGGTATAATGATAAGTTGGGGATCCAAACGAAAGTTTTGAGAATTTCTAATCTCTATCTCATTTAGTACTAAACATACCCTTACTCACGTTTTTACATAAGCAATTTTCACGCGCTATATACCGAGAAAACACACACACAGATATATATATATATATATATAAAAGCTAAAGCAACCGTTTTATTTTATTTAATTATCACGTTACAATAACGTAGCAAACATATAAAACATCACATTCTTAGGATTTTTTTTAAAAATTTTATTATCTTTGATCACACTAATTAGTCAACATACAATTGATTTTTCTTTGAAATGATTGGCTTTAAAGGTACTTAAAAGATGTGGCATCTATTGGTGTGATTATTGATGACAAAAGTAGTACTATAGATATGAATGGCTGTAGCATTATTCCTACATTTTTAAACTATTTTCATACCGTACGTCTATTAATGCTTCAATGTACGTAGTTAATATTACGTATATTTCTCTAGCTAATTGTCTGGCCAGGACTGTTTTTGAAGGAAGTTGACCACGTTCTTTTCCAGTTGGAAGGCTTTGGCGAGAACATCATGAGGATTGATGAGTGGGTAGGATCCAAAGACAACATTTGCTACGGTGATAACCTCAGGATTTTGACTTCTGAAACCGGCAAAAGAAATAACATTGGTCTTTTCCATGTTCAACTAGAAGTGAATGAGACCAATTGGAAACACAAAGACGTCTCCCAGGTTTAGAACTTTGGCAAAAACGCGATTGATCTCATTGGTGGTAGATGTGACAAAATCAACATAAAGACTACCCTCTGCGTCTGCTAGAATCTTAGTGGTACGAGGGTGTGTGTGGGGAGGATTCAGACCATATGGAGCAAAGTCAATATGAGCTAAGGATATTTCCAATGTGTTGAGGCTCTGTATTTGGTTTACTGTCGCAAGAGTGACTTTTGAGCTGAGTGGATTTCCAATGTTTCCAGGAATGTGTAGTCTCGAGAAGAAGAAATCATTGACTGTGGCAAGCCTTGGATCCTTGCAAATCAACTTTCCATTCATGAATGTGTGGGAGGAACAACAGGCAGCGGGTAGAGAATTGTTTATGGTGAAAATAATATCTAGCTAGCTCAATGGGTTAGCCAGATTTGGCCAATGAATAAATCTTAGACTAAAATTACTGTTATTTATTGAAATTTGAGTCCATTATAGTGAATTTTTGTGTAACTTAGCTAAATTTTAGTCAAAATTTGACTAAATTGAGTTCACTACTACTGCTCTAAGTTGTTTGACACCTCAAATATTTGGCAGCACTGCAAAAATCAGTATTTTTTCTTTCTTTAGATTCTTAGGAGACACAGTTATATTTGGACAGAGAGAGGTATAAGAAAATTCCAAAACTTATCATAATTATTTTTAAAAATATTAATTAAATATAAAATATTTTTTAATTTCAAAATTTTTACTCTTTTTTTTTATCTAATTATGATCGAATCATTATAACTTTTACAAATTTTAAAATAAAATATAAAAATTAATATAACATTTTCAAATTTTAAAAAGGAAAAATTACTCTCATTTTATAACAACCACATCAAAATATAGAATAGTGTGCTGCTTGTATTTCTAACAGCCACATCAAAAGATAGAATGTAAACGTCCCTAGCAGTTACTCTTCCATTTTATGGCTCAATCAACTGTTTATTGCCCCATGCATATTTATGTTCTCTACAGGTCTCTAGGTTCCCAGACACAAAGCTTTCAATGGTAGGCCCATAAGATTCATGGACTATTTTATTCCTCAGAAACCAAATACTATCCATTGCAATGATGGCAAACAACTGAAAAGGATTCTCTTCTTTTCTAGGAATACTGAGACTTCCATGCATTAGGATATAAGATGGATTCCATCCAGTTCCTAGTATTAAAATTTGTGAAACAAGAAATATTTAATGACCATGGGATTGTCTCCACAGAATTCTTAGTTCAGAAATAAATGCTTTTGAAACTAAATGTTATTATCCAACTCTACTCATCTCATTATGTTTAATAATATTGGGACTAATTATTATAAAAACAAATTAAAGAGTTATAGTAGGATAATGATGTAATATATGTTGTGGGAAATGATTGACATTAACGATGTGTTGTATTCTATGTACAACATATTGACATAGTGGTAGTGACAACGAGGCTGGTTTTTTCATTTTTTTTGGCCAACATAATTTTTTGGCCAACATAATTTGGTGGCCAACATGGGAGACCGACATCAGTGATGACGACTGCAACAAATTAAAATGGAACTCATAGTCTTAATGATATCGGCAAGAACGGTACAAGACAAAGGTAAAAAAAGAAAAGAAAAAGAAGTTGCATTTGGCGATTGGCGTGACGTGCTTGGATGTTGGGTTGGAAATGGATACTCAATAGGGTCACTGCATGCAATGAGGCATGCGTTTTGGGTCACCACCGCCCAATTTGGGTGGCCACTCTGATCACCGACGTTTTCCATGACTTTGTAACTATCATGATGCTGTTTTCTCTGTCATTCTTTCATAAATATTGGCAACAAATTTAACTCATAAACTTCTCATTTCTGCTCGTCTATCGAAAAGTTTCATTTACAAAATTAATTTGGAGTAACATTTTTAATGTTACTGTTGTGTCAATAGTGCTAAGAATGTAACCTTCAACCCCGAAAGACGTAGAACTACTTGCTCCAAATCCATGATGAAAGGGAGTATAAATGGTTTGAGTTAAGATGTTTTATTGGATTTTAAAAAATGAGAGAGATAAAATTGAATAAAAATATTATTATAAAGTGAAAAAATTGTTTGAATATAAGTTTGTTAATATTATATTTATTTTTAAATTTGAAAAAGTTGTATTATTTTTTATATTTTATTTGAAAGCTTGGGAAATTTATATCAGATTTTGTGTTTAGAATTTAGATAATGAAGTAATGATAATTAGATAAAAAATTTAAAAATCTAAAATTTATAAGTATTTTTTATTTGAGTGATATTTTTTAAAATTGAAAATTTTTATATTGTGCTTGAATAAAGAAAGAGATCAACAACTATATATATATAGTCGTTTAATTTCTTTTAAAATTCAACAAAATTCGTGAATGCATGCATGCATGCATGCATTGGGTACAAAACTAATTATGCTTAAGCAGAGGAAATAGAAATACATGAACGTTAGAAAAACTAAAAATGGTACTAATTACTTCGAATAAATTTGTAATAACTGGTCAATTAAATATATTATATATAATCTACTAATTCTAATTTTATATCCAATTTAATTAATATATATTATTTTTTGTAATGAGTTTAAAGTACATATATATAAGAGAAATAAAATATATAAGATAATTAAGCAACCATTTTTATTTCATTATAATAATTTGTTCCATGGCGGCATAGTACATAGGAAACATTAATAATTTTATCCGTACCGTCTAGTTGTTCATATTATGTTACATATATTAATTCTCCAAATAATTATTAATTGTTGTCCCACCGGAACTGCTTCTGAAGATAGTTGACCACATTCTAGTCCACTTGGAAGGCCTTGGCGAGAACATCTGGATTGATGGGAGGTTTTGATTCAAACATTGCATTGGCTATGGTGATGACTCTCGCGTTTTGGCTGCTCAACCCTGCAAAGGCAATTGCATTCTTTTTTCCCACATTCAATTGGAAGTGAATGAGACCAATTGGGAAAACAAAAACGTCTCCCGCATTTAGAACTTTGGTGAAGAGACGGTTATTGTTTGCTTTCGACGTGACAAAGCCAACGTATAGAGTACCCTATGCGACTACGAGAATTTTAGTGCCACGAGGGTGTGTGTGGGGAGGATTCAGGCCATACGGGGCAGAGTCAATCCGAGCCAAGGATATGCCTAGGGTGTTGAGGCCAGCTAATTCCTCCACAGTCAAGGGAGTGACCTTCGACCCGAGTGAGTTTGAGGTGTTTCTAGGCATGTTTAACCCTGAGTAGAAGAAATCATTGGCATTAACGAGCTTTGGGTCCTTGCAGAACTTTTCATTCACAAATACTGCACGAAGGAAAAAGTAGTGTTATTTTCACATATGGGGGTACACTTCCATATATAATAATGGTTGATAACATGTGATCACGTGAAGAAACATTCCAGATGATTCAAATGATTAAAAAAGAGCATCATGATCATGTTAATAATAAAAATGATGCAAGCATTCCAGGGGAAGCTGAACTGTTGAGTGCAACGCAGAAGTCTTACAGAGGATCAGGGTCATAGGCAGAGGCAATGGAGAAACCCAAAGCCAACAGGGTCACAATTATAAGGCACTTGGGAACACCTTTCATCATCATATTTTGAGGCTATGATGTATTCCTTTCGATCAGTGTTCTGTGTGCTCTTGCTCATGTGAGAGGGGTGGGAAATGTTGCAAGGGAAACATGTCTATTTATGGAGAGGAGTACTCACAGAATTGGTCGATCTATGTTAATTTTCTCCTTGCAAAGTCATGATATGAATATTTCAATAATTAATTGATATCGATCGATGAACCATTCTCTGACCACGACCGAAAGCTTGCACATATTGAGAAATCAACCATTTTCTAGCCCCATATTAATGAACTTCACATTGATATAATCTGAAATCAAAATGTGGCTGAACGGGCCTTGTAACGTCTAATTGGCTTTTCTATGAGCAATTTGATCGATCATCCTCATGTCCTCATGATCGGTGAAATCCTTGTCACTGAAATTTTCAGCAGTGAAATCAAGTGGCTGCATATGCAATTCTTATAATTATATGCAATTCTTGATGATCATTATAAGTTATAACACTTTCGAAATGTTACATGATTAATTGATGATTTTAAGTATTAATTCTAGGGAAAGGTCGTTGATGCTCGATCGATTGGATCAGCAGTGACTTTAATTAGAACTGGAGGAATATGTCAAAATAAGATCATATAAAGCCATTTTCAAGGCTCTAACGCCTAATTATTAGCTGCATGCATGCACTCACTGAGCCACTGACGATCCATGTAATAACCAAAACCAGATTCTTGTCAAGTCATGAATACAAATATTGCAGGACTCCATCCATGGCCAATAATGATCAGTAGTACCTTTACTTAATTATAAGATGAAGAGTGGGTACGTACGTAGGTTAATTAACAAATTATCAGATCCACCCTTGCACTCTTTTCTTTTTTTTTACCTAGCTAGCTAGCTTGATTTGTTCGAGCTGGTTTAATTCGATATGTTATTGCAAGTTCTTGCGTACGTACGTGCATGATATCTGTCTTGAGTATTTTTCAATTACTTGTGCAGTTTATGATCTTTCCAGATTTGACAATCCAATATTTCCAGATATGTACTGCTTTCTAATGCAACAGATGTCGTGTTTATGATCATCAGCTAGATTGTTGAAGTTTCCCCGAGCAGGTAAAAGGTCGACAACACAACCTAACATATATCATATTAATTCTAATTAATTTCTTTCTCCACCTCTTATTTTTGTATAAATATCGGCGGACAACGTTAGCAGAAACTTAGACGTTAATGGTCGATCTCTAAAGGGAAAAATAACAATAAACCGATCTTCATGATATATATACATTTAGGACGGTGCTACGTCCACCGCTCCTAGCTCCCGTTTGGAGTTATTGTTCGGTATAATTGATTTTTTTTTCTTTTTTTCTTTTTACATGTATTTTTTATACTTTTAAATAATTTTAAAAAAATAAAAAATTACAATATTATTAAAAAATACTTTTTTAATCATTAAATAAAAATAAAAATAAAAAATTCCAGCGACAACACTGAGCTATAAAAATTGGTGGTGAGTATCATTTTACTTAATTTTTTGGACGGCACTATAGCTACCGCTGGATCTCTCTAGTTATTTTGGTGTTTTTTTTTTTTTGGTACTTTTTTTACATGTATTTTTTTAACATTTTAAATATATATTTTTTTAAATTTTACAATATCATTAAAAAATACTTCTTTAATTACGAAATTAGAAAAAAAATGCCAACGAAACTGAGAGCGGAAGATGTAGCATTATCCATACATTTAATTGCACGTTGAAAAGTAGAAAAGAAAAAGAAAAAAGAGGAGCAGCTAGC
Organism: Cyclocarya paliurus; assembly: GCA_029856935.1. NCBI lineage: Eukaryota > Viridiplantae > Streptophyta > Magnoliopsida > Fagales > Juglandaceae > Cyclocarya > Cyclocarya paliurus. The sequence goes on along the minus strand of CM056945.1, from coordinate 40,868,503 downwards.
TATCCTCACTTTCTCCCTTTCAATTTTCTCTAATTTTTTCCTAGCCTCTAAAGTCATCATGATGCAGATCACAAGATCTTAGACGTACAATATAAGCAAACACATCATGATCTTAGACGTACAATATAAGTAAACACCTTAGCAAGACACCCGGCATGTTAAAAGACTTAGTACGTGTATAGATAGAAAACTCACATAATTTTTCTACGAGAGTTATTCTATTTTCTACATAATTTTTATACGTGAGTTACATAAATAATAAGATTTTATTTATAAAATTTATATTTTAAATTAAATTATATCAAGTAAATATTTTAATATGTTTTTACAAGAGACATCTAGATTGTTGAAGTTTCCCGAGCAGGTAAAAGGTCGACAAGGCAACTTAACATGATATTCATTCTAATAATTTCTTTCTCCACCTACTTATGTACATTATTTTTTCTTTTTGTTTTTACCTTTCAACGTACAAATGTACATATATCATGAACCTAGCTCGGTTTATTATTATTTTGCCCTGTTTATTATTAATAATAACATCATAACATGGTATTTATTATTAATAATTGAAAATGACAAAATTAAGAAAATGGCAGTCATGAGCTCCTGAGAGGCTGGCTGGTTTGGGATGAGACAAAATATAAGATTCTCATTTAATCTCATCTCATTATTATATATTTTTCAAATCCTCATACAAAATATAATAAACAATTCAACTTTTCAAATTTCAATTTAACTTTTTCAAATTTTAAAATAATAATAATATTATTAAAAAATAATATTTTAAATTTTTATCTAAAACTAAAAACTCTTATCACACCCCCGAACCAGCCCCACTTGCCAATCCTGCAGGCAACTTATTTTGATCGATATGATGTTGCAGATAGGTAAAGGTAGAGAGGAAAGAATCAACGCGAGGATTAATTAGTACGTACTGTCAATTCTAGAATGGAAATTGAGATTATGAACCGATATCGATGATGGACTTTTGAAAAGTATCCACCAACAAAAACTTTATCTTGCATATATATAATTAAAAAATAATAATAATTGTTTTTGAGATAAGAAGAAATCAATTTTTTTCAGAGCATCTGATCATCATGTGCTGATCGGCAGTACATTTAAATTTCACCCCCTGTACGTCATGATCTGCATTTTCCTTCCTAGATCAATCTAATATGCTCAAAATCATCAGACAGTACAAGATCATATATTTTATTTTGAATTGGCCAAAACAACATATTGAGTTTTGATTGCATACAGTAGTCCATGATCATGTGTGTTGTGGTTGGAGAAAAGATCGACAAAATAAAAGCTTGATTAATTAGAACTACTCAAGCTAGACTTTCCAAGTCTAATCTTGTATACCGTGCAAGCAAAAACTTAGACTGGTTCAGTGGCTTTTCCCTCTATAAATAGATCACATGTTTCCATGCAACGTATCTCTCAACCCTCACCAGAGCAATACCTCAAAATTTTTACTAAAAGTTAGAGACAGCCTCCAACATGATGAAAGGTAGTGTTCTCATGTACCTGCAGCTTACAACAGTGGCTGCGTTGGCTTTGGCTTGCTCTCTTGCCTTTGCCTTTGACCCTAGTCCTCTTCAGGACTTCTGTGTTGCAGTCGACAAGTACGATCTTCCTGGTATGAACACAGTCTTAATACTACCTTCTTTTGGGAATCATTTAAAGCATCTTTACTTATTTTCTCATCTGTTATTATGCTTGGAGACGATATTAATTGCATAACATGATATTTCAATTATGATGGTAGTTTTACTGTTCCTTTGTGATAGTAACAAACTTCTTCTTTGTTTATTTTATTTTATTTTTTCTAAATGCAGTATTTGTGAATGGAAAGTTCTGCAAGGATCCAAAGGATGTCAAACCAGAAGACTTCTTTTACTCAGGGCTAAATGTTGCCGCAGACACCTCAGGTCAATTGGGGTCGAAAGTCACCTCCGTTTCTGTGAATGAATTAGCAGGCCTCAACACCCAAGGCATATCCTTGGCTCGCGTTGACTATGCACCATATGGCCTGAATCCTCCACACACACATCCTCGTGCCACTGAACTTCTATTAGTCGTGGAGGGTACTCTTTACGCTGGCTTTGTCACCTCTGACGGAGCTGATGGAAACCGCCTCTTCACCAAAGTTCTAAATGCCGGAGATGTCTTTGTATTCCCACTTAGTCTCATTCACTTCCAGTTGAATATTGGAAAATCTAATGCAATAGCCTTTGCCAGTTTCAACAGCCAGAATCCGGGAGTTATCACCATAGCCAACGCAACCTTCGGATCTAAGCCTCCCATCAATCCCGATGTTCTCACCAAGGCCTTCCAAGTAGACAAGAATCTGGTTGAATATCTTCAGAAACTATTCTGAAAATAGAAAAATATAAAATAATAACCACATGAATGAACCATTAATTAAATAGTTTGAATAAATTGAAGTTTCCTATATATGTTTCCTTTGTTGTAATGTTATTAGAATAATTATAATGAAATAAGACAGTTCCTTACGTACTCTCTCCTTACCTTAATATCTTTGCTTGAGTTCATATAGTAAGTCTGAGGGAATTATAAAATTACAGTACGTTTGTAGTAAATAATTACTTGTTCTGGTGGATCTTGCTAACTATATATGTGTGAGTTCTACTAGGTACAATCAATTTTAGGTACTTCTTGCACACTTCACTAATATGATTGGCCAAAATAGTTATTTTATATTAAAAAAAAATGATGCAGCTAATCATATTAGTGGAGTGCACAAAAAATATACAAAAGTGACTGCACATAGAATTTTTGATAATCGGTTATCATAACCACCCCCAAATAAATAAATAAACCATGGAGCCAAGGCTGTTCATTAAACTAGGAGTCGGTGCTAATGATAAACTATCTTATTGATTCTTGCTTGTGATAAATAATAGCGCTCTAGAAAATAATTGTCGTCATCTAGTCAACCTAAAACTACATCTCTTTGATTTTTAGTCGAGTGTTTTCATCGAATTTAACTTCGTTTTAACAGTTCATTATTTATATATATCAATATATATATATAACATCTAGTTCAGAAACTCTCTAACCATTCAAAACTTATTTAATCCTGGCCATGTGTTAGTCACTTCTAATTTTTTTTTTTTCTGAATAAATTAATATTACTAGGAAATAATTCTCGTGAATGCTTTACCGGGCAGGACCGGTTGGTTTAGCTAGAGGAAAATGGATTTTTATTTGTTCTGTAGAAATATGTGGACCAACTGCTTAATCTTGCATATTGGTTTGAGGATTCTTCAGACGACTACCATCTTCATATTTTCTTTCTTTTTTTGCATTTTTTTAAGAAAATGACGGTATACCAATTTTATTGATTGTCATCACTTATGACGGAGAAATATCGTGGTAACAAACCAGACACTTGAGATTTACAAATATTCAATAAAACCATCCCAGACATCAAAACCATATCAATAAAAAGCCTATACATTAAACTAAACAAATAAACCAATAACCAATCTAAACATGCTTATTTTAAAACAAAACCTGCAAAAACAAGAGACCAACAAAGCAAACAAAAGACCAAAGAAAATTAAGGCTTTGGCGAGAACATCATGAGGATTGATGAGAGGGTAGGATCCAAAGACAGCATTTGCTACGGTGATAACTCCAAGATTTTGACTGCTAAGACCGGCAAAAGCAATAGTATTGGTCTTTCCCACGTTCAGCTGGGAAGTGAATGAGACCAATTGGAAACACAAAGACGTCTCCTGGGTTTAGAAGTTTGGCAAAAAGACGATTGATCTCATCGGCGTTAGACATGACAAAATCAACATAAAGACTACCCTCTGCGACTGCTAGAATCTCAGTGGTACGAGGGTATGTGTGGAGAGGATTCAGACCATATGGAGCAAAGTCAATACGAGCTAAGGATATTCCCAGTGTGTTAAGGCCTGGTATTTGGTTAACTGTCGCAGGAGTAACCTTTGAGCCGAGTGGACTCGAGGTGTTTCCAGGAATGTGTAGTCTCAAGAAGAAGAAATCATTGACCGTGGCAAGCCTTAGATCCTTGCAGAACTTTCCATTCGTAGCTACTGCAAAAATTAAGATAGATCAATTCCTAAATATTGATTATTATAAAAATTAAAAGGGGCCCTGCATGCACGCAGTTTCATAATTCATAAATAATGGATGAAAAAAATATTTAGTTTCAAGTTTTGGAAGTAATTCTAATTTCAATTTTGGCTAAATTTTTAGTAAGATTCTTTTTATGTGTTTATTTCTCATTCAATAATTTAGATTTTTTCTATTTTTGAAAAAATCATCATAATTTCAAATTTTGCAACTATTTAAGTTCGACTAGTGGGATTCATAAAATAATTTCGAATTTTACTATTAATTAATATTATTCATAATTGTTTTCTCTGTATTTTAAGAGAATATCTTGTCTTCTCTGTATTGATCATCTATTAGAACTAACCATCAAAATTAATCTCTTTTCTGTCCGGTGTCAGATAAATTATGAAAATTACACCTCACATAAAGTGCTTAGCCAACTTGAAAATAGAATCCTTTATAAATTATAGATCATTTGTTAAATGTACTTCAAATAATATTATCTCAAGAAGGATAAATATCACAAATAGGTATGTAATATGAAGCAAATTACTCATTCAAGCTTATTCCATCGATCTCTGAAATTGATGAACAGCCACTACAAGGGAAGTGACTTTTCTCAGCGATTATTTTCGATGGAAAAAGTCCTATAAATCGCCACCTCCACCTTTTTCCAGTGATTTACACCTCGCTATATGTTCGCCGGTATTATTCCTCCACTTCTAATCTACACCAACGGAAGCCAAAAATCGTTGCTAAAAGGTTATCTTTACCAGCAATTTTGTCGCAAAAAGTACAAAATATCACCAAAGTTATGATCTACCATTCAATTCATAATCGTTGGGAAAGACTAAGTCCGGCGATTTTTCCAGCATTTTCAAAACATCGCTGCAACTGACTAATCAGTTTTGAAAACTCAATTGCAGCGATTATAAAATTGCCGTAAATGTATATTCCCAGTGATTATGGAATCGTTGCAATTGAGTTTTTAGTTTTGAATATCCAGATGCAGCAATTGATAAATCGTTGCTTTTGATCCATTCCCAGCGATTTAAGATCATCGCAATTGCATATTCAAAACCAAAAATTCAATTATGACTATTATAAAATCGCTGGAAATGTATATTTCCTAGAGATTTTGAATTATCGTCGCAATTATTGATTTCCCAGCGATATAATATCGTCGCAAATAAGTTTATGCCACGAAAATTACTCGCGGGAAAAGGTGTTTCAGAAAATTTAAACAAAAAATGCACAAAATAGAGTACAGGGAAAATATAATACGCATCCAAATTATATGTTCTTGCTCAAATAAACAATTGCACAAGTGGGAAGCACAAAACCAGACTTACAAATAATCTAAAAACCAATGACTTCTCCAGCTTGGGGAAATCATGTGAACAAAGATAAAAATTAAAAGAATATGTTAAAAGTAGCAAAAGAAAGGAATGAACTAACACTCTTAGCTTTAAGAACTTGCTCCCTTCCGTTAGGTTTTATTCCTAATTCTGTGCATGAAACTAGGACAAAGTCCGTCTCTTGCCCAATCTGCAAGACATAAGTTATCATATTAAAAAAACTGAAAATATATCTATAAGTCATTCTCCCAATATGAAGCTAGCACAGTAAGTTATGTGCAGCATTTTTTATCATGTTACTGACACATCTTTTGCCTCTCTTCCTTCTGTCTTATTGATTTTCACTTTGATACAAACATAATTTAAATACTGTACAGGCACACAAAACAACAAAACATGATTTTGATTGCAATTGCACAGTGACATTTGGCAAGCAGTTTACTTCTACATTTCTAGATGATTAATCAGTGAACAATAATCATGATGCCGTTTCCTCTAGTAAAGTTGCATGAGTTGACTTGCTTCAAAAGTCATCAGGCTAGGTTGACTAGGTTCATAAAAAGATAGCTTTAATCAATGAAAATATGGACTTGTAAGCACTAATAACTAAAAGTAAAATGAATTTCATGTCATGCATTCTCAACTGCAACTAAACTTTGACATCTGTGCTTCCAGTTAGTTTGAGAAAAAGGAGTTTTATAGCCATATATATTCAGAGGTACATTGAATAGTTGTCATACTCAATTCTGAAAATAATTAAACATATAGATTTTCCTTCGAGCAAGATTGAAGAAATTAAAAAAAATGTCATCTGAAAAGGTGAAAGTTTCAACACAATGGAAGTATGGAATTGAGCATGGAAGCAAGAATAAATCTTTCATTATGCAATAATCTAAAATGGCATTTGACAGTTTTTTAAGTAACTTGTTGGAACCAAATTAAATGAAGATATAAAGCTCACAAGATGGCTGGTTTTTGTCCCTTGTTTTCAATAGTTTTTCAAACAAACAAATAACTTTGGTTGAGAAAAAGATGCAAATTAAAAATGGGGATGAAATGGACTGGTTGAAGCCCCAAAACAGAGTGCATAGCAGAATTTTCTGTAGTACCATGGACAGCTAGCAGCTTTTAGTACATTCATGCTCTTAAACATCCCTCATTTAACCATAATCTCAACTACATAAACCAAGCATACTAGAGGTGAAGAAAACCTGAGAAGAAACATCATTTTTTTTTGTGAAAGCATAGCATAAACAATAAGAGTAGCTCTCGCCAAACCAGAAAATTCTAATCGAACCTACTAGTTTGAATAAAACCTTGGTTGCTTACTTAGGCTATTAATCTTGAAGAAAACTATTAAAAAAATACATTCTCATCTCCACTAGTTTAACACATAGTCATAAAGGGTTAAACATAGTCAAAACATGATTCAAACTCATGAATATTTAAAACAGAAGATCTTCTCAATATTAAAAAGAGTAGAAATAAATATCAATATTCAATAAGCCTAGATTTAACACGACAGCAACCAACTACCCCAACATGTTTAAAACCATGCGCCATAGTATCTGGACATAAATTTCTTTTACATCTAAAGTTATATTATTAGAATATGAATGAATGCATGCATACAACCATATCCATGTAATTCATCAAAACCATAACTAGATAACTTGTTAATTTAAGTTTTAACATCGCTCTCTATGTTCTCAAAATTGACCCATTTGGAACACATGAATGAGAAACAACAGATCAGCAGTTGATAGGAAAAGAAAAAAGTAATTATTTTTCAAATTATTTTTGGAACTATTCTTTCACTAATCTATATATATTGTCTCCTCACATGAGATGCATCATGTGAGGAAGACTATTAAGGATGACTATTGTATTGCCTTGACCTCCTATATAAAAGTTAGCCTAAGAGGCCAAGACAATCCAAAATCTTACTCTAATGAGTTTAAGTTCTTTTTATATTTATAAATTTTAATTTATTATTTAAATTAAATTATAATTTGGGTCTAAAAAAAATTTTTTAGACACAATGTGTTACCTAGGCGGGGGGCGGGGCGGATGGGATTTTTTCTCCCGCCCCCCGGCACCGGGGCGGGGGAAAAATCCCAACCCCCCGCATGGTGCAGGGCAAGGTGTGGGGGAGGGTAGCCCCCGCCCCGCACCATGCGGGTATCACCCCTACTTTTGAATACTGGTTGTTGCACTAGATGTTTCTGGCTGTGCAAATTGCTGTACTCGTTTTGTTTGTTCCCTTTGAAGGTCCACTCTTCTCTTGTAGTACCTTAAGTTATGTTGTATTTCTGTTGTTAATTGCTGTCTTTCCTAATTGTTTATTTTCTTCATTTGGAATAAGATTACCTTACTCGTCCAAAAATAACAGAAAGGTGAACAAAATAGATAAAGCATTAATTACAAATTAGAATACAAAGGGAAAAGAAAGGAAATATTGCCAAAGCAAAAAATTCAAAGAAAAGTACCTAATCATCTCTTTGAGAAGCATGACATCCAGAATAATCGTTGAGCGGCTGTGTTGCATAAACCACCAACTCATGTTACACTTTTTACAGACTAAGCATGCAACTTTAAATTGAACAATGCGTAACGGCAGAAAATATTTTCAAATTAACAAAATGGTACTAGCATTCGTCCATGACTACAAATATATAAGACGTACGTTGGGGCATGCACTTCTGTAGTGGAGTATCATGCAATCATTTTTAGGCATTTTTTCTCCACTCAATCTATTCAATAAATTCTTTACCTCAACCTTTAAATTTTCCTAATTATACACACTCAAACATATGTTTAGGAACCATATTATTTCAATACTACTCATTCATCATCTAATTAACTCTCTTAACTTAGAAAGGAAAAAAAAAAGATAATTGCTGTTTTCCATCTTATAGATCTAATTAGATCTTGTCATCTTCAATCACATATGCTGATATGATGCCCTTTAAATGATTTTGAATGTCAATTACTTAAATAAATAACTATTTAAAACATATCTTTTCAATAAATATAATTCAGGATGAAAACATCTAAGATATATAAGGAGTAAGTTCGATTACTCTTAATATAATTCTCAACCTTACATTCATGGCTTGAATAATATTTCAGCTTATCTGCACTGACTCTAGTTAAACTATTTTTTAAGTAGTAGATAGTCTCATTTAGTTTGCATTATTATTATGTAAATGTAGTTGACCTCTTAGATTGGTCTGCAACATACATAAATTTACTGAAATTCAAATTGTTCTTTTATGAATAACAACCCCATATGGCTTCTTGTTCATCCTCATCCTCATCTTCATGCATGTCATCCTCAACACCACCAAACTTTTCCCGTAAGAATTTATGTTGCCTAGCAACTACAGAGAGTATTCATAATTAATAAAAGTTGTAATCCTATCAATGTAACAGCCAAATAGGTATAATACATACCCCTAGATGATTTAGCATCCCCTCACCAACCACGCCATCCCCCCCCCCCCTTTCTGAAAAAGATAAAAAAGATTCTCCTTGGAGTAAATGCTCTTATTTCACCCAAGAAAGATATCAAACAATGAAGCTATAAATGTAATCTTTAATGTATCAGATAAACTGATCTCTCTCTCTCTCTCTCTCTCTCTCTATATATATATATATATATATATTTATCCAAGTATCACATAAGCTGATAATTATATACAAGATTATGAAGATATTGAAATTTCATACCAGGTAGTTCATCCCACATAAACCCATCTACAAAAAAGACAACACCCTAGCACACAAGGAATATATAGATGATAACATGTTTTAAACATTTAGCACATAATCTTTTCTTTTTATAAGTGAACATTTAGCACATAATCTTTTCTTTTTATAAGTGAACATTTAGCACATAATCAAATCATATTAGTGAAATAATTCAACATTATTTTTGGAAAAATAATGGGAATTGTTTTGTACAGTTTTTTTATCCATTAGTATTAAAAATCACATTTTACAACCAGCCAACCAATCAAAATTAAAACATATAGTGATTAAATGGAGGAGGGGATGAATACATGCATGGCATAAAAAGATTCCCGATAAAAACCAGTGCAATTGCTTACCAATCCCACCCACCCCATCCCTATGATTCGTAGGGTTTCCTGAATATATCTTTACTTGATTAAAGTATATTCTTGATGAGGCATTAGCTGACACATATTTTCCATAATTCACCAAATTTTAAAAAGATGTATATGATGCGATAACTCATAGTATTTCTAGCATACATAATGACAATCACTTGTTGTGCCAGCATGTTGACCCAAGTCAAACCCAACAAGAAGAATATATTTCCATTGAGTGATATGATGACTTAATATATTTTACTTTTTATTAAACTAAATCATCCCAGTACAAGCTTCTCTCTGTTTATAAGTGCACTTTTTCAAGTGTTTTTAGCAAAAATTGATCCAGACAAACATCTTAATTAGCTATACTTTCCAAATATAAACTACTTGAAATTATCAAATGCAACAACAAAATGCAAGGAATCGCAAACCACATTCCTTACTTTTTGCAGCAAAGCCAGTTTCTTGGGTATCGTCACTGATATCGTCGACCTCATCACCATTGACACCCTTGAGATCAAAGACATCACCATTGACACCCTTAAGATTACTGTGCAAATGCAAAATATCAGGCAAAAATTATGAACATCTAACACAGGCCACATCAACACGTACAGATAATGTAGGTTATACAAAAAAAATCTCGTGCAAAAAAGGACATGCTTTTAGATTCATTAGTCTAGAAATTAGTCTACAAACAAAAAGCCTAATTTTTGTAAAGCTCCTACACGCGGATGAAGGGGGAGAGATAGGCAAATGAGTTGCAGAGATATATACCTGGGGTGACGGAAGGTAAATGCAATTGGAAATTAGCTGGACTATGTCTACCTCCAATAAGCAAGAATCGTAGAAAGCAAATCAATCTGGGACGAAGGATGGAGGCACAGATTTTGTATGGAGAGGAAACGAGAACCCTAGCTTCCGTGGAGGGAAACTGAAGTGGTGGAGTAGAGGCTTTGGGGCGTATCCGAAAATGGAGAAATAGCCGCGTGTGGGGGTGGGTGGATTTGCAGGTTAAGGAAAATGGGGAAGAACGTCGAAGGGTGTACTCGGGAACAAACTGGGTAAGGTTCGGGAGGGAAAATAAAATGTTTCCAGTGTGTTGGCGCCCTAGACAAATACTAGCGATACATATCTCGTTGGAAAATGTTTTTTCTTCTTACGGCGAACAAATTCGCCGCTCTAATGCCCAAAATCGCTGCAAATAACAAAGTTAAGACGCCACCGACTAAGGATATGTTTGGAAGGTGAGATGAGAATTTTGTGTTTTGTTTTAAAATTTAAAATATTATTTTTTAATTTGAAGATTTGAAAAAGTTAAATTGGAATTTGAAAAAGTTGTATTGGGATTTGAAAAAGTTGAATTGTTTATTATATTTTATATAGGAATTTGAAAATGTTGTAATTATGAGATGAGATGAAAATTTTGAATAAGATGAAACATCCAAGCATAATCTAAATCGCACATCGATGTTAAAAGTGTGCGACAACTTGAAAATCGCCGCAAAAGGATACTTATTGCAGCGATTTTATTTGCAGCAAACATTAAATCGCCGCAATAGATCCTTTTTCTTGTAGTGACCATGATCATGTTTCCCAAGTCTCTACTTGTGTGTGTGTGTATATATATATATATATATTATATATGCATATGCATAATATATTACTTGCAACAAGAAGCTGAATATTACTGGTAGGGAATGATATGACTACCTCCAATCAGTTTACATTTATATCCTGAAATGATAAATTTGGATGTTTTCAACATTGAGTTTCTGGAAGTTACTGCACTTTCTGTTTGTTATAAACTTTCCCCAGCTGTATGCCCTATACTTGGCAGGGTTTTGCTCAGTTGTTAGCTCCTCCAAAGGCTTAACCATGGTGTAGTGTGCCGGGTTGAAGAAAAATGGAATGGAGAACCTTTAATTCCCTCTCTGAGTTCACCATCGCCCTGTGCTCCACGCTCTCATATTCATCATTGCTCCAAACCTGAATCATTTCCGTTAATTCTTTGAGCGAAACTGGCAAAAAAAAAAAAAAAAAAGACCTCCAAAGGCATGCCACAATTCACATTTATGGATAGTGATCTTGATTAATGGACCAGTAATTAATAGGATACTTCCAGTTTTGCAGTTTTGACTTCAAGCATGCAACTTGGTTATCCAAGGTGCTCCAAATTGTAATCATCACCATATAATTCTTTCGTCGTATAAGCAAGGCCAGTTTACGAATAAAATTCCGGGTAAAATTGAAACAATGATTTTCTCTGGAGATCTGAAAATGATATACCTGGACTATGTCAGCAACGTTGATGATATAAGCATTTGGGGTGGGTTTGACCCGAAACCATAATATATACTAGGGAAAGGCTTAATTATGCAGTTCGGCACGTTAGTCAAGCATCATAATCGGACTATCGTCATGGTTTCTCCAAGTCAAAATTTTCAATCTGCAGTAGTTATTATAAGTAGGATTTTAAGGGTCTGTGTTCAGGAACAACCAATTCATTTCATCTCTTGGTCTAAGCCTTCGCATGGTAGAGTCAAGTTAAATACGGAAGGAAGTTGTCTGGGCGACCCAGGTATGTCAGGGGCTGGAGGGGTGATCTGGGATACGCAGGGGTCTGTTTTGCTGGCTTTCTAGATGAATTTAGGATGTGGAGACAGTACTCGAGCTGAACTACGGGCGTTACTAGAAGGGGTTAAACGCTGTAATCAATTAAATCTTATTGCTGTCGATATTGAGCTTGATTCAAAGGTGGTATTGTCTTGGTTGTCAGTGCAGCATCTGGTATTTAGAAGACTATTGGGAGGAGCTTCACGATCTGTTACAGAACATGGATTATAGGTATGCCCATATATTTGGAGAAGGGAATTCTGTTGCAGACTGGCTTGATCGTCGGGGTGCAAGGGAGGGTGATGCAGAATGGAGAGACACTACTGAGTTACCTTATTCGCTGCGTGGTTTGATCAGAATAGATAAATGGGGTCTTCCCTCTATTCGGTGTAAGATGCGAGATGCCAGGTTTTATGCTGAGGTTTTCTGCTACGTTTTGGTCTTTTAGTTTGTTTCTTTTTCTGCGGTCCTGATAGGCATGTTTAGAGGATGGTTTTGGTTAGACATGTTTAGAGGTTTTTAGTTTTTGGGTATCGGCTTCTTGATTTTTTATATAGGCCTGTTTAAATTCTGTTTTTGGTTTGAGGTTTGTTGTTTGGTATTTGAAAGGTTTTTAAAATCTCCTAAATATCTTGTTTGTAATCATGGTTTTTCTCCGCTATAAGCGATGGCTGATTAATAAATTTGGGACGAGAATATTATACGTGGCTACCGATCTTATAAAATAAAATAAAATAAAAAAGTAGGATTTTAAGGTCAAATCTAGAAAAGACTTCAGGAAAATGTGGACGGGTGTTAATTAACTTCACCTTATCTCAGGCGGGTATTCAGGCCAATGATTAATCCACTCTGTCACCTCCTTGTCATCAGGCTCATGGGAAGCCGGGACGAAGGTGGGTTCCTCTATGGTAAAATCAAAAACCTCCTTCCAGTCCCTTACGTTCTTGGTATGCTCAGTTTCGTAGTAACCCAACACCTCCTTCTCATTCCTCCTGACCTTCCTCTTGTCCTCTAAACTCTGTGCAAAGAACTTCCTCGCTGCAGCCTCAACCCTCTGGCGCTTCTCCAAGGGCACCCCGTGGTTGATCACCTGGAAGAACCCCATTCCTTGCATGCTTTGCGTATCTCGCTAAAAAGGCCTTCAACGGTAGAAACATTGACGGGGGAGAGTATAGGAGAAAGATTGATCAACGGGATACCTTCGGCTTCGGTGAATACGATTCTGGGTCTGTGTTCAGGGTCTTGGAAGAAAGCTGGATCAACCTCTCCCATAGTTGGTGATTTTTGTTCGTACAAAGACGTGGTTAATTTTCTTTGTTCTTTCGTATCCAGTACCTATAGTGTTGCTGGAATGGTGGGTTTTATGGAGGGAGATTGAGTTTGATGTGTAATGAACTTGGACGGGTTTTCGGATTTTGTACGAGGAGAAGATTTCCAGGGAAACTTTGTTTTGTATCCGTGCTGTTCTGCTAAGGTTGCGTGAGCCGTGAGGCCCGTGATGTTTGCACTTGCCTGCCTTAAGTGAACTGGTATGGACTAGTTAAATGCTGATGAAATTTAAATTTTAGCTAAAATTTTTTAAAACCAATTGTATCGAATTAGTCAAATTACTTTTAAATCAAATTATGAGTTAAGTAAATAGAAAACAAAATCATATTTGGTGAGTTACTATTCATCAATTAAAAAAATATTTTATTAAAAGTATTTTCTTTCTCTTCCTTTTTCATTCATTTTTTGATATTTTTTTTCATGTTAAATAATTTATTTAGACAATAAAAATGAAATTATTAATTAATATAAAATATATTTTATTAATTAATATAAAATATATTTGTAAAGTATAAAATAAAATAAAAAATTATTAAAATATATATTATTATATTATTATTTTAATTTAATAATTACTAGTCGAATATGGATTAACGACTTTGGTTTTAGTCAAAACTTCAAATTTTAGGAGTCGTTTGCTAAACTCATCGAAGTGTAGTTAAACTTTACACTTTGTGGACCCACAACTGACACCCCAAAATTCAAGAGTATTTCTCCTTACCGACCGTACTCTCTCTGTTTCTCTTCTCCCTAAAAAACCATCTCCTTCCCCAATCTCCTTTGCCATAGCAGACCCTCAACCCTATCGAGCGAGCTGACCCACGACCGTAGCAGACCCACGTTGCAATAAATGGGTTCTATTGTAGCTGACAGAGAAATCCCATGCAGCACCGCCAGCCATCGAGCAAGTATATTTCAATTTTGGAGCTCCGCAACCATATATCGCCGAGACCCATTGCATCGAACGACACCCATTGTTGCCGTCAGCGAAATCCCACGGAGAACCGCCAGCCATCGAGCGAGTCCTTTTCAATTTTAGAGCACCGCTAGCCATATATAGCTGAGACCTATTACATCGGCATCCATTGTTGCTGTAATCCTTCAAGCAACGTGCGAGAGATAAATCACTGGAATGACGCACGTTCTTGGTGAGAAATGAAAGGAAAATCGTAGTGGAAAGAGATTTAGGGGAGGAAGATGTTTTCTGGGATCGAGCGGCACTGGGATAAACGGAAATAGTCACATTTCGCTTGAGCGGTTCTTACATGCCTCAAGGGCCAACTTGTAGCGATTGAGCCCCCCTCGAGCGAGAGACAAATGCCTCAAGCGCTTTTTCGGGCGACGTCTCAATTGTGTGGGCATGTCGAATTTTTTTTTTCGCCCTTAAATTTCGACATTTTTTTATTACTAATTAAATAATATATAAATAAATAATAGAATAAAATGTAGACATCCGCCTTACGAATTTTATTCATAATCATTTTATTTTGTGTTTTTAAAAGATGGAGTAAGAAAATTTTGTTTTGATAGATTTTGGAATATTTTGTTATAATTTTTTTATATACATTGAGGTAATTTATATTTGATTTATGATATTTATTAGTAAAGGATTAAATAAATTAATTATTCAATCATTATAATAACTTTCCAACAATTAGCGGGTCTCATATCTTTTTTAACTTTTCATAAATAGTATTAAATTCATCTTAGACTGCATTTAGATGTTGTGTTGAGTTGAATTTTTTATGAATAGTAGTGAATTGAGATGATAAAGTGAGTTTTGTGAGATCCACCTAAGATGAGTTTAAATGTATTTAGATGTTAAGATGAGTTTATATGTATTTATTCCAAGTTGAAAAAAGTTGTGAGTCTCACGTGTAAAAAGGTTTTGAGTTTAGATAAATTTAGTAATTTAAGAGTTGGGTGTTTAAATGTTAGACTTAGTTTAAAATTAGACAGAACTGAGTTGAACTCAGATGAGTTTAACAACCAAATGGGGCCTTAACATCGACACACATCTAAACTCATATTAAATGGGTCCCACATAACTCGCTCTACCAACTCAACTTACTATTATTCATAAATAATTCAGTTCAACTTAGCTCAACATTCAAATGTAACCTTAGTCAAAATTTGGATTTGACAATGGCTAGGCCATAGGCTATAGCCAATGCTCTAAGAGCATTATCGGTGAACTTAACAAAGTTTGACCAAAATTTGACTAGAAAATTCACTTTTATAAATTTAGCTAGATACTTTTTAACAACACTAAATAGTGACTCTCCAAATCTATCACTATTTTATTAAAATATTAATTTTGACATTTTCATTTATTTTCATTCTAATTGTAATTTGAATATTTATTCGTTATTAAAAAAGTACACAGTAATTTTCTAAATTTCATATTCGTCCTAACGGATATAATTTTTTAACAGTCTTTTTTTACAGCAGTCATATTCTTTCGATTGATATATTTTTCAATGGTCATATTTTTCCAACGATCATATATTCACAATGGATATATTTTTTCTGCAAAATTATTGCCAACGACTTTATTTTCAACGATTATATTTCTCCAACTGATATATTTTTTTAATGACTATATTTCTCCAACGGTTATATTTTTCTAAGAGTCATATCTTCCTAACAGATATATTTTTTATTGCTTTATTTTTTCCAACGACTAAATATTTGCGTGGGAGGAACAACAGGCTGCGGGAAGATAATTGTTTATGGTGAAAATAAAATCTAGTCAACCCAATGGGTTAGCCAGATTTTGCTAGTAAATAAATCTTGGGCTAAAATTACTATTATTTATTGAAATTTGAGTCCATTATAGTGAATTTTTGTGCAATCTGACTAAATTTTGGCTAAGTTGAGTTCACTATTAATGTTCTAAGTTATTTGATACCTCGGATATTTGGTAGCACTGCAAAAATCAGTATTTTTTTTCTTTAGATTCTCAGGAGACAGTTATATTTGGACATGAGAGAGAGGAATAAGAAAATCCCAAAACTTATCATAATTATTTTTTAAAATATTAATTAAATATAAAATATTTTTTAATTTCAAATTTTTAATTTTTTTTATCTAATTATTATCGAATCATTATAATTTTTACAAACTTTAAAATAAAATATAAAAATTAATACAATATTTTCAAATTTTAAAAAGGAAAAATTACTCTCTTTTTATAATAGCCACATCAAAAGGTAGAATAGTGTGCTGCTTGTATTTCTAACAGCCACATCAAAAGATAGAATGTAAACGTCCCTAGCAATTACTCTTCCATTTTATGGCTCAATCAACTGTTTATTGCCCCATGCATATTTATGTCCTCTATAGGTCTTTAGGTTCTCAGACACAAAGCTTTCAATGGTTGGCCTAGAAGATTCATGGACTATTTTATTCCTCAAAACCAAATGCTATGCATTGCAATGATGGCAAACAACTGAAAAGGATTCTCTTCTTTACTAGGAATACTGAGACTTCCATTAGGATATAAGATGGATTCCATCCAGTTCCTAGTATTAAAATTTGTGAAACAAGAAATATTTAATGACCACGGGAACTGTCTCCACAGAATTCTTGTGTATGTGCAGTTCATAGTCTTAATCATATCGGCAAGAACGGTACAAGACAAAGGAAAAAAAAAAAAAGTTGTTGCATTTGGCGATTGGACATGCTTGGATGTTGGGTTGGAGATGGATACTCATTGCGGTCACTGCATGCAATGAGTAATGCACCGTCCAATTTGGGTGGCCACACTGATCGCCGACGTTTTCCATGACTTTGTAACTATCATGGTGCTGTTTTCTCTGTCATTCTTTTATAAATATTGCCAACAAATTTAACTCACAAACTTCTCATTTCTGCTCGTCTATCAAAAAGTCTCATTTACAAAATTAATTTGGAGTAACATTTTTAATGTTACTATTGTGTGAATAGTGCGAAGAGTGTAAACTTCAACCCCGAAAGACGTAGAACAACTTCCTCCAAATCCATGATGAAAGAGAGTATCTTTTGTGTGGGAGGGAGGTTGGGCAGGACTAGTTGTTAATAATTTCAATTACCATTCTCTCGGCTTAGTTTCCACAGGGTTTGTGGAACTAAAATCAACCACTTCCAAAGCATAAATGTACTAATGGGCCTACAGTCTGTTTGTCCGACCCTTTTAATTGGCAATACTGGCCCAGAGTTCACGATCTGACCATGAACATTTATAGGCCTTCTGAAACCAATTACTCATGAAATGGGTCCCCCGAACAGTCTGTTCATATTGAGTTCCGTTTCAGTCGTGATTTGCTAATTCTTCCTTTTTGCTCGTTTCGGACTTTTGGCCGGGATTTGTTGCAACTCTCTCTCTCTCTCTCTCTCTCTATGACAAATAGTCTTATTACTTCTCTCCTTCTCAGTCATGGTGTCAAGTGTCAACCATGCATGCATGATATCATATCACGGCGCACTTACTTTACCTGATCCACTACCACACGCGCTATTGAAAAATTAACCTATGTACGTTATTTTGGAAGATGCAGAGAACGAAGTAGTAGTAGAGGAAACAACCCCATTGAATTCAAGCCGAGGAGCTTTCAGGGATCTTGTAGAAGCATCATTTCCATTCGAACCCGTTGAGGCCCTTTTCTGTGCATGACCTTTGTGTTGCTACAGTGTGAACCAGAGCACTTCACTTTCTTGCATTTCTGGCAGCACTCTCCTCCAGGGCTTGCTCTTGTCAGTTGGATCTAAAGATCTAGGCGAGGTTTGAGATATTTATCTCTTCGGCTTCATGTTTCTTCTTGTTCTTCTCTTCTTCTTTTTTTCGGCTTCATATTTCTTGGTGTCTAGTCCCACTCTTTTCAATTCGTATAATTAGTAATTAATTACGACTTGGGCCTTTTTATTTGATATTGTTCTAATCAAGTCTGATGTAGCAGGCAAGCAAGATTATGTATACCAATGCTTTTAAAAACCGAGCCGCACAGCACGGGTCGGGTCGATTTGCCACGTAAACAGGGACAAGTCGGGTCGGTCCCAGACCCGGTTAGGGCCCATCGGGTTGCAGGCCTAACTATGCGGCCTTTCTTCACACGCAAATTATGCTGATCATAAGATGTAATTATAATTACTTCAGTTCAATGTCTAATATAATTATTCACCAACTTGACCCCAATTAAAAAAAGAAAAAGTTCCGCGCGTGGAACCTACATGATGATCTTCTAATATTTCAAGAATCAAAACTTCAAGTATCAATCTTATTACCATTGTGATGCAGACAAACTTGGCAATAATATTAACAACTCCTAAAAAGAACAGATAGAAGTACTACTGAAAAAGAATACCAAAATGCAACAATGCGAGCTGATGGCGCACTTTTGGAAGGAAATTATAAAGATTGCGGAAACATAATGAACTTTTTTTTTTTTTTTTTTAACAGAGAAATGATTCTCCATTTCATATAAAATATATTATTTTATATTATTTGAATCGTATCCATTACTAATTTCAAGTGTAATATATTTTTCATTCGTGTTATTATTTATTTATCTTTGTATTTTAATTTTGTTTAGGGAAAGGTAGGGGATATATGCATCAGTACGACGTGGCACTTACAAGCTCATGTGATCATATCTCTCACCAACGTATTCAAAATGCAATATTTAAGTTCAATCACGTCTCACAGCTAATCGTTCATTATAACATGAAAGAGAGTACTGTAAATAAACAACCATTTTATTTCAATATAATAATTTTTCAATGACGTTACAAAGCACTTAATAATTAATCAGCTAGTACACCATCTAATTGTTTATTGCCGGTAATATTACAAAGATATAGATCTTGAAATCTATGATTTTAGTTTAGGCAATTATAACTCTTCTGAATATGGTTAACTACGTTCTTGTCCACTTGGAAGGCCTTGGTGAGAACATCAGCATTGATGGGAGGATTGGATTTAAAGACTACGTTGGCTATGGTGATAACTTTAGAATTATGGCTGATGAGACCAAAAAAGGCAACGGCCTTAGTATTTCTCACGTTCAACTGGAAGTGAATGAAACCAATTGAGAACACAAAGACGTCTCCTTTGTTTAGAACTTTGGTAAAGAGTGGTTGTGGGGAGGATTTAAGCCATATGGTGCAAAGTCGATGCGAGCTAAGGATATGCCTAGAGTGTTGAGACTTGGTAATTGTTCCACTGTCATAGCAATGACATTCAACCCTACTTTATTTGAGATGTTTATAGAAATGTTCAACTCCTAGCAGAAGAAATCATTAGCAGTGACGAGTTTTGGATCCTTGCAAAACTTTCCATTCACAAATACTCTAGAAAGAAAATGTATTTTGTTATCATCGCAAAACACATCATGTTACACATAATTAAAATGGAATCCAAGCATATTACATATCATGTGTATATATATATATATGTATTCAAGTTCCAAATTACAAGAGCTAGAAAACCAGCACTCTAGAATATAGCAATAATAATGCGGAATGTTGGATGGTCACGTCCATATTTATAAAGAGGAATTAACTGAACTTATCCATATTTTTTCCATAAACGTGGTGTAAGACTTGTCAACTCTTTAATCTGAGGTTATCGAATATTATTATTATTTTATTAGTGCGGGAAACGTTCTTTAACCACTACCGCATACACACATTGAATTAAATGCAACCAAATTTCGACCCCCTCAAATAATGGAAAGGACGGTGCATGTGTTGGCTATTCCACAAACAGTAATGCTAACTTCAAATTTTAAATAGATAAATATTATAAAAACTTTTTTATATAATTTAAAAATAAAATCTTTTTTTTTTACGAAGACTTGCGTAGAGTTTATCTATAATTTAAAATTTATACAAATCCTTTATCTTTCGCAAAATGATTAGCTAGCCTTTGCATTGACGCAGCTGAGCTGATGATGATCATCTCTCTCTCGAAGTCTCAAACTGACCCTGCAGTACTCATGACCAGCACCACGTACGTACGCAACTATAACAAGTTTCCCATTAATTCCTTTTAAGGCTTCGTTTGTTTCTTTAATCAAACTCATCTCATCTCACTCATCATTACAACTTTTTCAAATTCCAACATAAAATATAATAAATAATTCAATTTTTTCAAATTTTAAAACAATAAAAATATTCAAAAATAATATTTTAACAATATTTTATTATCTAAACTCAACTCAACTCAACTCATTTCAACAACCAAACGCACCCTAAGATATTCAGAAAATTTTATTTAATTTTTTTTCCCTTTCAGCTTAGATCGATATATGTAAACTCAGGCAATGTGAACGTACCCAGGCCATCTCTTCAAATATATACATAGATCAAATATACAAGGTTTTGTGTAAAATCGTCAACTTATACGTACGTACGTACGTTAATGCATGTGCGTCCACATACGCGTTTAAAATATTCTGCCTTTCTCACCACCTCAACATATATAAATATATTTATTATGATAAGTGAAGGGAAGAAAGGTTCAAGCACTTCTGGAAGGAAAGAAAAAGGATACGTACGTACTGATGATGTTGGACTTCCTCCAACTAGCTTTCCTTGATTTTCGTTTGGCCGATCACAATTGCATCGAGTATTTTAAAATTTTATGAATAGTAATAAAATAGTTTAAATTAAGATGTTTAATTTATTAAGTTTTAAAAAATAAGTGAAAAAAAAATTTAATAAAAAGATTATAAAGTTAAAAAATTATTTGAATATAATTTTTGTTTTGAAGTTTGAAAAAGTTTTATTGATTTTTTTAATTTTTTTTAGAGTTTGTAAAAGTTATAATGATTTGATAAAAAGGTTGAAGATTTGAAATTCAAAATTATTGTATATTTTAGTGATGTTTAGAAAGAAAATCCTAAAAATTTCTTCTAAGTTTTGAGAATTTCTAATCACTTATCTCATAATTTAAATGTACCCTTACTCACATTTTTCCATAAGCAATTTTCATGTGCTATATACCGAGAGAAAACACACAAACAATATATATATATATATATATATATATATATATACTAGCAAGGACAACGTGCGCTGCACGTATGCCCAGTTGATAAATATAAAGAAAAAATTAAAAAAGTACAAAATAATAAATGAGAAGATGAAAAAAGAAATTTAAACAAAAATTAAACAAAACATATAAAGTAAAGAAAGAAGTATAAATTTTACATATAATTTAGTATCTTAATTATTTAAATATATAATTACAATAATAAGAAGTTTAAGAAGAAGAGATTTTGAGTGTTTATGACGTAGTTTGATTTATAGAATGCGTAGAGAGTACGTTTAGTTTATTCTAGAGCAATTGTCTACGTTGATTCATTTCTGCGCGCAAGAACATAATATATTCATTTTCTGAAACTATTTAAAGGTGTGCCCTTGTGTCTAGCTTTACTCCATAAATTCAATGGCATTATCTCTTGAACTCGACGTATTGAAATAATAATTATAGAAAAATTTTATTCATCATCTTCACAAATCACACACCACACTTTTTTTTTTACTAGAAATGTGGTATAAAGATGATAAGTATAATAATTTAATAAGTTTAAGAAGAATAAAATAATATAAAAATTAAAATAAATAAATAAATATAGTGTGTATCGTATGAAAATAATAAATAGTAAAGCTCATAATTATAAAGACATCGAAACTGATATATAGTTTGCTTCCAATCTTTTTATTTGGACTAACGTTATGGAACACCTATTGGACAAAGATTACTATAATCTTGATTTTTGAAACCCAATTAAGGTTTAGTGAAAATTTTGAAATAATATTTTTAAAGTCTAATAATTATATTTAAAGCCCTTTAATATTTACGAAACAAGAGCGCCCATATTTATTGAGGGCTAACTCAAGAATTTGTTTATGTATTTGCTTCCCTTTCGTATATATAGATATAGAAAAATTTTTGGAAGTCATCACTGTTTGCAGCAATCACTTTTGCACATAACATATGATTTCATTCAGACCATCTATCTCTTAAAGTTAAAATTATGAGAGAAAAAATGAGAGAAAGAAAAGAAGTCACATAGTAAGTACAAAATATGTACTATTATAGTAGCTTCTCTCTACCATTACTAATAAATATATTGTTTTAGTGATTTTATAGAAATTTCGAAAACTTAGAAATCTTCTTCTTTACATCAGAGCGGTTGTTTTTTTTTTGTTTAAATTTGGGTGCAATGTTGTTTAACAATCTGAATAATTTTTGTAATTGTTCTTGTTTTTGTATTCACAAAAATTACAATTTCTGTAATCTCCTATTCACACGGACGAAACGCAAGGGATGGAGGTAGGCCGTGAGTTTCGTGCGTGACCTAGGGAGGAGCTTTGGGCTCCGGGTCAAGGGGAGGAGGAAGGGGGAATCAGGGGAGATCCGTGGTGGCGCTCGGTGGAGCTGGAGGCTGACGACGGTGGCGCCACTGCCGTGCGAAGTGAGGAACCCGCGAGGAGAGAGAGGGCTTGCGTGGGGGAAGAAGGACTGCCGTGAGGGGCTGGGTTCGGTGGGATGGTGCTCGCCGGCGTGAGGGGGAGCTGCCGTGGTAGCCGGTGACGTCGCTGGTGGCGCATGGCGGCGCGGGGTTGAGGAGGGAGAATCCGTGAGAGAGGGAAGCTATTTCGGGTGGGGGAGAGAGAGACTCGTGGTGGCTGGGTCCGTGAGAGGTGGTCGCCGGTGGAAAGGGGAGCTCGTGCTGTGGTGGCCGGCGACGAGCGGCGGCGGGCTGCTGTGGCTGGGAGGAGCCGAGAGAAACGGAAGAGGCTGTCGGCTGGGAGAAGAAATGGCAGAACCGGTATTTGAGAATAAAGGCAGCGGCAAAATGGGAAGAAAATTAGTGGCAAAACAGATATTTAGAAATAGAAACAGGGGTAGAATGAGAAAAAAAAAGTGTTAGACAAAAACACTGTTCATTCGGGCACGTTTGTGTATATATATATATATATATATATATATATATATATATATATATATATATATATATATTGCGTCAAAATAACCCCAGTTATCAAGTGGTATATATGGTAGGCTCGTTTAATTTCTTTTAAAATCCAACAAAATTTGTGAATGCATGCATGCATTGGGTACAAAACTCATAATGCTTAAGTAGAGGAAATAGAAATACATGAACGTTAGAAAAACTTAAAAAAGGTACTAATTACTTTGAATAAATTTGTAATAACTGGTCAATTAAATATGTTATATATAATCTACTAATTCTAATTTTATATCTAATTTAATTAATATATATATTTTTTTTAATGAGTTTAAAGTACATATATATATATATAAGATAATTAAGCAACCATTTTTATTTCATTATAATAATTTGTTCCATGGCGGCATAGTAAATAGGAAACATTAATAATTTTATCCGTACCGTCTGGTGGTTCATATTATATTACACATATTAATTCTCCAATTAATTATTAATTGTTGTCCCACCAGAACATCTTGTCCACTTGGAAGGCCTTGACGAGAACATCTGGATTGATGGGAGGCTTTGATCCAAACACTGCGTTGGCTATGGTGATGACTCTCGGGTTTTGGCTGCTCAGTCCCGCAAAGGCAATTGTATTCTTTTTTCCCACATTCAATTGAAAGTGAATGAGACAATTGGGAAAACAAAGATATCTCCCACATTTAGAACTTTGGTGAAGAGACGGTTATTGTCTGCCTTCAACGTGACGAAGCCAACGTACAGAGTACCCTCTACGACTATGAGAATTTCAGTACCACGAGAGTGTGTGTGGAGAGGATTTAGGCCATATGGGGCAAAGTCAATGAGCCAAGGATATGCCTAAAGTGTTGAGGCCTGCTAATTCCTCCACAGTCAATAAACCGAGCTAGCTCTAGGTTCATGATATATATACATATAATTGCACGTTGAAAAGTAAAAAAGAAAAAGACGAGCAGCTAGCTATCCTCACTTTCTCTCTTTGATTTTCTCTAATTATTTATACATGAGTTACATAAATAATAATAAGATTTGATTTATAAAATTTTTATTTTAAATTAAATTATATCAAGTAAATATTTTAATATGTTTTTACGAGGAGCCGATGTCTTTGTGATCTAGATTGTTGAAGTTTTCCAGCAGGTAAAAAGTCGACAAGACAACCTAACATGATATTCATTCTAATAATTTCTTTCTCCACCTACTTATGTACATTATTTTTTCTTTTTGTTTTTACTTTTCAACGTACAAATGTACATATATGATGAACCTAGCTCGGTTTTTTATTATATTGCCATTATTATTATTAATAATAACATCATAACATGATATTTATTATTAACAATTGAAAAGGAAAAAATTAAGAAAATGGTAGTCATGAGCTCCTGAGAGGCTAAATGGTCAAGTACTTGACCATTCCCACTTGCCAATCCTGCAGGCAACTTATTTTGATCGATATGATGTTGCAGATAGGTAAAGGGAGAGGAAAGAATCAACGCGAGAATTTAGTACGTAGTGTCAAATATTCTAGAATGGAAATTGAGATTATGAACGGATATCGATGTTGGACTTTTTAATAGTATCCACCAACAAAAACTTTATCTGGCATATATATTATTAAAAAATAATAACAGTTGTTTTTGAGACAAGAAGAAATCAATTTTTTCAGAGCATCTGATCACTAATATGCAAAAACCTTCAGACAGTAAAAGATAATACATTTTATTTTGAATTGGCCAAAACAACACATTAGAACTGCATGCAGTAGTCCATGATCAATTTGGAAGTGGTCGAGTTTTGGTTGCGATTTTCAACATCATGTGTGTAGTAGTGGTTAGGAAAAAAATCAACAAAATAAAAGCCTGATTAATTATAACTACTCAAGCTGGACTTTCCAAGTCTAATCTTATATACCGTGCAAGCAAAAACATAGACTGGTTTAGTGGCTTTTCCCTCTATAAATAGATCACATATTTCCATGCAACGTATCCCTCAACCCTTACCAGAGCAATACTACACAAAATTTTTACTAGAAGTTAGAGACAGCCTCCAACATGACGAAAGGTAGTGTTCTCATGTACCTGCAGCTTGCAACTGTGGCCG
Source organism: Cyclocarya paliurus (assembly GCA_029856935.1). Classification (NCBI taxonomy): domain Eukaryota; kingdom Viridiplantae; phylum Streptophyta; class Magnoliopsida; order Fagales; family Juglandaceae; genus Cyclocarya; species Cyclocarya paliurus. Next base: position 40,842,883 of record CM056945.1, on the reverse strand, counting down.
TGTTGGCTTTGGCTTGCTCTCTCGCCTTTGCCTCTGACCCTAGTCCTCTTCAGGACTTCTGTGTTGCAGTCGATAAGTACGATCTTGCTGGTATGAACACAATCTTAATACTACCCTCTTTTGGGAATCATTTAAAGCATCTTTATTGATTTTTTTTCATCTGTAATTATGCTTGGAGCTAACGATATTAATTGCATAACATGATATTTCAATTATGATGGAAGTTTTACTGTTCCTTTGTGATAGTAACAAACTTTTTTTTTTTTTTCTGAATGCAGTATTTGTGAATGGAAAGTTCTGCAAGGATCCAAAGGATGTCAAAGCCGAAGACTTCTTTTACACAGGGCTTAATGTTGTCGGAGACACCTCAGGTCAATTGGGGTCGAAAGTCACCCCCGTTGCTGTGAATGAATTACCAGGCCTCAACACCCTAGGCATATCCTTGGCTCGCATTGACTTTGCACCATACGGCCTGAATCCTCCACACACACATCCTCGTGGCACTGAATTTATAATAGTCTTGGAGGGTAGTCTTTACGTTGGCTTTGTCACCTCTAACGGAGATGATGGAAACCGCCTTTTCACCAAAGTTCTAAATGCCGGAGATGTCTTTGTATTCCCAATTGGTCTCATTCACTTCCAGTTCAATACCGGAAAATCCAATGCCATTGCTTTTGCCGGTCTTAGCAGCCAGAATCCGGGGGTTATCACCATAGCCAATGCAACCTTTGGATCTGAGCCTCCCATCAATCCCGATGTTCTCACCAAGGCCTTCCAAGTAGACAAGAATATGGTTGAATATCTTCAGAAACTATTCTGAAAATAGAAATATATAAAATAATAACCACATGAATGAACCATTAATTAAACAGTTCGAATAAACTGAAGTTTCCTATATATGTTTCCTTTGTTGTAATGTTATTTGAATAATTATAATGAAATAAGATGGTTCCTTACTTACTCTCTCCTTACCTTAATATCTCTGCTTGAGTTCATGTAGTAATTCTGAGGGAATTATAAAATTACAGTACGTTTGTAGTAAATAATTACTTGTTCCGATGGATCTTGCTAACTATATGTGTGTGTGTGTGTGTGTGTGTGTGAGAGTTCTACTACGTACAATCAATTTTATGTACTCATTGCCCACTTCACTGATATAATTGGTCAAAATAGTTCTTTTATATTAAAAAAAATGTGACGCAACCAATCACATTAGTGGAGTGGACAAGGAGTACACAAGAGTGACTGTATATAGAGTTTTTGATAACCGTTTATCATAACCACCCCCCAAATAAATAAATAAACCATGGAGCCAAGGGTGTTCATTAAACTAGGAGTCAGTGGCCCTTCTCGTGGCTAACGTGAACTACTCCAATGTGTTGGAATTCTATTGCAATTACCTAAGAACAATGTACAAAGAAAGGATCGAAGCAAGTTAGCAAGAAAAGGTTTATTCAGAAATAGTATAATTGCACATTAAATGCATGCACAAGTCCGTTACATGAATTTGGTTTGTTTTTGTTTGGCTCTTGTATTAGGATTTCAGCAGGCCAAAAATTTGTTATCATGAGTGTTTCAAAGGGAAAAGTATATATATGCCAACAGCTACAAATGCAAAAAGACGTTTTGAGAGAGGCGATTTTTGTGATTTTTGAATCTTGTTTTGGAGACGTTTTTGGTTATCCCATGATTCATGGAATTTCCAGATTTGGCTGTGGAGGCCGCCCTGCCCCCTCCCTTGGCGGGGGCTGTATCCGTGAGCCAGGGAGTGTAAACGTTTGCACAAGTCATTTCTAACTCATCGGGGCAGTCTTCCTTCAGGCTACCAATGAGATATCCATTGGAGGTTGATGGGGAGCATGGTTTTGTTTTTTCTAAGGTTGAAATGTCTAAGGCTGCGGACGATTTCAAATTTGCACTGGTTCTTAAGTTCTCTCGTACACGGCCTTCCATTGATGATATACGTTCCAATGTTGCGAAATCGTGGGGATTGCTTAAGGTTCCTATTGTAAGCTTTATGGATGATCTGCATGTCCTTGTTCAGATGAGAAGCGAACGTGATTTCTTTGCCTAGGCTCATGATGGACAAACTATGTGTGGTTCTAACTTTCGATTATTCAGATGGACCAAGGACTTTGATTTGTTGAAGGAATCTCCTCTTGCACCTTAGTGGATTTTTCTTCCAGGGTTGCCTCTTCCATCTATATCGTACAAACTGTTTGCAATTATCGGTGACTTGATTTGGCCGTTATTTGGGTACTGACAATGCCACCCTCCATAAAACTAGGGCATCTGGGGCATGAATGTGTGTAGAGGTGGATCTATCGGAGGAACTTGTGCAGGAATTTCCTATAATGATATCTGCAACGAAGAAAATATGGTAGAAGGTGAAGTATAAGAAGGATGGTTTTATTGTTTAAGTGTCATCGACAAGGTCATACTTCGATGGTTTGTAAGGCTAGTGTGAGGAAAACAGAGGAGGATAAGGCAGTGTTGAAACCTTTGGCTAAGCGGGTATGGCAGAAAAAGAATAGGACAATGGAAAACACATTGAAGGAAAGGGAGAATGATCGTGTGGTGTCCAAAACAAAAAGGGTAGGGGTGGTTATGGTGAATGAACAGGGTGATACTTCATCATCTGTGGAAGTAATGGCAGATGGGTGCAAGAGCGCTGAGGCTTTGGTTACAGAACCAGTATTACATGCAACTGATATTGAAGAGGAGGTTTGTGAAGGGATTGAATATGAAGCTTATCCACTAGTTGATAAGTGTGGTTCTTTGAAAATGGATGTCTCAAGAATTTTAGAACCCGCAATACTTATGTCAGAGTTGCTCCCTCAAGGATTTTCTGTTGATGGGGTGGTTAATGGTGGACAATGTCATGTGGTGTCTGAGGTTCTGGAGATGGAGATTCGTTGTTGGAATTCTGAAAGGGGTATGCAACTTGAGGGTTTTAGAGAGTATATGTCAGATAGGGAGGAAGATGATCTCGTGGTAGCAGTGATAAAAGAATAAGCCTATGAGTCTGATCCAGATCATCATGGTTCTAAATTCAAACGTAAAGACCATTGTTTGCAAGGTGTTCGGCAGTCACAGCGAGTTGCAACCCTCACCTTTAAACTTAATTTATGATTGATACAATTTTGGTGTGGAATCTTTGTAGTCTGGGACGTTCTCGGAAGCGACTTAAGAGTCTAATTAGAAAATATAGTGTGGGATTGTGGGCATCTTGGAACCATTTCAAGATGCTGGGAAAATGCCTAGATTGGCTTCTTATTTGGGTTTTCCTAAGTATTGTTGTAATGAAGCTTCAAGTGGTAAGGTCTGGATTTTATGGAAGGATGTTTATGATTTTGATGTAGTGGATATGACCAATCAAGCTTTTACAGGTTGGCTGAGTTTAGCTTCTTATCGAATTTTGGGGACTTTCATCTATGCGAAATGCACTTAGTTAGAGCATCGTGGCTTATGGGCTAAACTTGAAAATGTTCATATTGACGAGTCCCCATGGTTGGTGGTAGAGGATTTTGACGCAATTCACTTGGATGCTAAGCGTATTGGGGGAAATCTGCGGTCCTTGTTGGCAATGTCTAATTTTAATGTTTGTTTGGATAAGGCCTTGTCGAAATGAGATTTCAGGGAAGAAGCATGTCTTGGTGTAATGGACATGAGGGATCGTCACAAAGCTAGGCACGCCTAGATAGAGCAGTTGTAAATATTGCTTTTTCTAACTTATTTGGGACGGCTTATATGGAGTATCTTATGAGAAAGTCGTCTAATCATTGTCCCATGGTGGTGCATTTGAGTTTGCCGAGAGGTCCGTATGGTCCATCTCCTTTTAATTTTCAAAGTATGTGGTGCTTGCACAGATCCTTTTTGAAATTTGTAGAGGATGTATGATGTCAACCGGACCTAGTAGTGGGTTGTTCAAGCTGGCAACAAAACTCAAGAAACTGAAGGTTTCATTGAAACTATGGAATAAAAATATTTTTGGTCATGTTGATCTCACTCTTAAGGCGTTAGAGGAGAAGTTGGAGCTTTTGATTTCCAACTTCAAGAGCTACATGATCCAGAAGTGGAAGCAGAGTCTTTGATGACTAAGATGGAGCTACCCGATTGGGAGGCTAGGGAAGAAACTCAATGGGCTAAAAAAGCTAAGAGGAAATGGCTACAAGAGGGGGATCAAAACTCTAGTTTCTTTCATGCCTCTGTGAATCAAATATGGAAGTATTCTATTGTGTCATGCATGCATCTCTTAGATGGAACTATTTTATCAACGCTGAAGGAAATCCACCAAGGTGCCATGACTCATTTTCAAAATTTCCTAACAATGACACCGAATGTGCAACAGGCAGACATATCCGATTTGGTTCACTCTATGATTTCCAAAGCTGAGAATATAATGCTTTGTGAGGTTCCTTCGGTTGAGGAGTTTCACGTAGCAGTTTTCTCTATTTCGAAACATAGTTTGCCTAGACCTGATGGCTTTGGTTCCGGTTTTATATGTCTTGTTGGGAGATAGTCAAGGATGACGTGGTGGAAGTTGCGAGATATTTTTTTAATGGTGCTTCTTTGCCAAGGTTTTATTCCTCTTCATACATTGTTTTGATTCCAAAAGTGCCGAACCCAAAGAGCTTTGACAAGTTTCGACCCATAAGCCTTTGTTTGGTGGCTTATAAAAAAAATTTCAAAGATTTTGGTTCAAAGGTTGACAAATTTGTTGCCAAAGCCGATTTCGCAGGAACATAGAGCATTCATTCATGGGCGTAGTATCTTTGAAAATATTACACTTGCTTAGGAGATGGCTCATTTGATTAATAGGAAAAACCAAGGCGGCAATATCATGATAAAGATTGACATGGCAAAGGCATATGATAGAGTATATTGGCCTTTCTTTTTGGAGGTTCTTAATGGTTTTGGTTTTAATGCTAGTTTTTACAAGCTGATTGTGGAATGTATTCAATCCCCTTGATTTTCTATTATGATGAATGGAACCTATAAAGGACAACCTTCAAGAGGCTTGTGGCAAGGCGACCCTCTCTCACCTTATCTTTTTATTATTATGGGAGAAATTCTCTCTCGGCTTTTATCTTGAAAATTTGTTGAAAGGAGTATTGGTAAGTTTTACCATTCGATTGGAGTACCTTTGATTTCACATTTACTCTATGCAGATGACCTATTAATTTTTACAAATGGAGACGTACGGTCTTTTCAAACATTGTTGAGAACCTTGGAGCTTTATGGATATTGGCCAAGGCAACAAATTAGCAAGGAGAAATCTGCACTTTATTTTTCTAAGCATATTAATTTATGTTGTCAGCGTGCTTTATTGAGGTCTTAACACCAAATTTCTTAAGCCTCTTGTTCCAAAAATTCGTAATAAGGCGGTGGGTTAGAATTTTAATTTGCTTTCTCAAGGGGGTCGTTGGTTCTTTTGAAGCATGTTCTTTCTTGTATGATAACTCATTTGTTAGATGTGCTTGATGTGCCGCAGGTTACTTTGAAGAAAATAAACTCCATCTTATCTACCTTCTTTTGGGGTGATGTTAATGGTAAGGCAAAGAAGAAATGGTTTCTTTGGTCCAAGATGTGCTCGCCAATTTTGGAAGAGGGACTGGGTCTTAGGGAGTTTGGGAACGTGCAACACTCTCTTCATATGAATTTGTGTGGCGCTTGTTGTCTATGGATAATCCTTGCACTCACTTTTTCAAAGCTAAGTATGTGAAGCGTGGTCACCTCTCGCTTGCAAAAAATACGCAAGCTTGCCCAAGGTTTTGGAGATCGGTGATGAATGTCCTACCGGATGTTTGTGCTAATATTAGTTGGCGGGTTAGAGAAGGAAGAGTGTCTTTTTGGTTTGATCGGTGGCTTGCTTCTGGACCACTTTGTTTGCGTGCGTCAGTGATTTCTAATCCTCTTCTTCAAATAAAAAACTGCTAGAAAGCAACTGGTTGGGATTTCAATCAGTTAAAGGCTTTGGTTGGCATGGAGGTTATGGGAGAAATTTTATGTAGTTTACCTGCACGGAAAGTTGGGATGGACATCCTCGTTTGGAAGCCGACGTCAGATGGAGTGTTCTCGACAATGAGTGCATGGGAGGTGATACGCATGAAACAAGGCAATTTTCCAGGAATGGAGTAGATTTGGCATAAGCTTTTGCCAAAAAAAAAAATTCTTTGTGTATGTGGAGGGCAAGATTTCAATGTTTAGCCGTGAATTCTCAAGTGCAACAATGTGGAATATCATTGGCCGCTAGGTGTAATTGTTGCACTATTCGGCAATGTGAGACGCTAGAGCATGTTCTATGTTCGAGGGAGTTTGCATCGGAGATTTGGGATCGAGCTGCTATGATGATGGGGCTTCCAATTATGCTTGCAGGAACTTGGTGGGCGCGAGTGTTCAACTGGTTCTCATTGGCCAAGAAATCTTCTCAAAGGGAAGTCCTCATTGGTTTGATGCCAACGATTATAACTTGGAGGCTTTGGCAATGCCAATGCAAGGCGCGCATAGAAGGCATCAACGAATCTGTTGACGGGGTGTGGCTTTCTATTAAGCTGTGGTTCAGAATAATGATGGTTGAAAATGCAAAAGTTGGATCAGTTTTGTCCATTGACGCACAGGTGCTTGATTCTCTAAACACGCACAGGTGCAGATTCATAGACGCAAACCACGCTTAGTTATGTGGGGCAAACCAAACTTGGGAGGGGTGAAGCTGAATGTCGATGGGAGTTCTAGGGGTAATTCGGGTTCTTGTGGGGGAGGTGGTGCAAGCTGAGATGTATATGGTAATGTAAAAGGTGCAATCTCTGCTTGTTTTAAACAGGGTACGAACAATGAGGCTGAACTTCGTGCCCTCCTTGAGGGAGTGGTTTTATGTAAAGAGTTGGGTTTCTTTAACTTGGAAATTAAATGCGATTCCAAAATAGTAGTTAATTGGATCATCTCTGGTAATTGTACGGTATGGTACCTTTGGGAGTTTTGGGAAGTGGTAATTAAGGAGCTCCAAGGGGTCCACTTCTCTATCAGACACATTTATAAGGAAGCAAACCAAATTGCGGATATTTTGGCTCGACAAGGAGAAACTGGCTTGACATGTAGATATGCGGAAGGAGGAGTTTTACCGAGACAGTTGGGAGGCATTGTTCAGCTGGACAAAATTGATCTCCCTAGTCTCATAACTTAATTTTCTTTGGTCTTTTGTTTGCTTTGTTGGTCTCTTGTTTTTGCATGTTTTGTTTTAAAACAAGCATGTTTAGATTGGTTATTGGTTGATTTGTTTAGTTTAATGTATAGGCTTTTTATTGATATGGTTTTGATGTCTGTGATGGTTTTATTGAATATTTGTAAATCCCCAGTGTCCAGCTTGTTGCTACAGTATTCTTTCACCATAAACGAGAGCAATCAACAAAATTGATATACCGTCCTCTTCCTAAAAAAAATACAGAAAAAAAAAAGGAAGAAAATATGAAGATGGTAGTCGTCTAAAGAATCCTCAAACCAATCTGCAAGATTAAGCAGTTGATCCACATATTTCTACAGAACAAATTAAAATCCATTTTTCTCTATCTAAAGCTGCCGGTCCTGCCCAGAAAAGCATCCCAGAGAATTATTTCCTAGTAATATTAATTTATTCAGAAAAAAAAAATTAGAAGTGACTAACACATGGTCAGGATTAAATAAGTTTTGAATGGTTAGAGTTTCTGAACTAGATGTTATATATATAAATATATTTATATATAAATAATTAACTGTTAGAACGAAGTTATATTCGATGAAAACACTCGACTAAAAATCAAAGAGATGTAATTTTAAGCTGATTAGATGACAACAATTATTTTCAAGAGAGCTATCATTTATCACAAACAAGAATCAATAAGATAGTTTATCATTAGGATCTTTTTCTGCATTTTTTCGTACTTAAAAATAAATGAAGAAAACGTTCCGGATAACATATGTTTCCATCTAAGGACAATGCCACTTGGCCGCTAGCTTTTACCGTTGGACTGATTGCTAGTTTTTTTTTTTTTTTAACATTTTTTAAACATTTAAAAAAATATATATATACAAATTCACTAGTGGTGACTTCTTTAAACATTTGAAAATAAAAAATAAAATATACTAGCGGTCAAACCTAGCTAGGAGGCAAATCCAAGGGGCCAACTAGCATTTTCCGCTCTCTTTCTATCTCCATCCATCACCAAAAATTAGGTAGAAAAGGTAGTGGCCTAATTTTGCTGTACAATGCGTAACTAAAAAAACATAAATAAATTGAACAAAATTCACTTTTTACATGACATGCACAACCAGCATTGAGTTGCCGGCAGCTCACATAAATTCTACATCTTCATCATGTCGTTCCAGGACAATGGTGGCAAGAGCAAGTCTATACGATGAGGACCTTAGATTCCTAACCAGGACATAGATCTCCTTCCGCTTTGTGGACATGTTCTGCCACTGCTCCTCTCTAAGATGAGCAAGTAAGACTGCCTCGCATAAAGCCTCTGCTGCTGGCTTCTTGCTGCACACAAGTCGGACCGGATATTGTTATTACGAAAACATAATACAATGGAAGACAATTACAAGTACACAGTCGTATATTTTGTAGAAAAAGATGCATATACTAACCTCCCTCGAACAAATCCAGTTGTCACAAAGCCGATTGGCCACCGGTGAACTTCCTTTGCAACATCTTCTGGTATCTGGAGTTCCCACTTAGCAGAAGATTGCTCTTTGAAATATGATCTGACAGCAGATTGAGGCATTTGAAGTCCTCCCTTGTCATTCCCCTGCCTGCACAATAACAAAAGTTAAAATAATTTCAACATAATAATTATGACTGGAACCATACCGGCCAAAATATAATTCGTTTACACATACTGGGTATATACACTAAGCAAAGAAAACTTGTCATTAACAAATCATATAAACAAAGTTTGCATTACGGAGATGAGAATTCTGATGGCACAAAAGCATAACTCAGCATATCTTTTACAGCTTTTCAGACAAAATCTTGCCCCATTTCATCAAATTGCTCTCCAACCCATGAAGCCTCAGATGTACAAAGGGAGACATAGTCACATGAAAAATTGTTTGAGAACTCTTGTAAAAATTTACCATGATTCTCGCATGTTAGAACTTCACTATTTTCCAATTCAAACAATCAATATAAATTTTGAAATTTAAATGACACCTTATTGTGGGAATAACTTATTAAACTAAAAAAGAGAAGTTTCAAGAATTAACTACCTTGAAATAAACAATGATACATCTGTAAGTTGAGGTGCACACACAACTGCTCCCTCTTCAAAAACACCTTCCTTGTAAGCATGGAGAAGAACTCTAACAAAACATAGTTTATGATCATAACTAGATTGGGTAACTCCCTTCAGACTGAGGCCTAACATGCTTTCATCCTTCATTAACTTAAAAATGCTCGTCTTGTGGTCCAGTAGTTGAGGAAATAGAAGCAAATGATCACCTTGGATTTCTCTCAAGAAATCAGTCAGCACAAAGCACGTCCTTGCTACCATTCCATCAAATGAATTGCTATGATGAACAAATACCGAGCTAGCACACTTTCCAGAATTAGAGATTGCCGATGAATTCCCATCAATGATATCTTCCTCATTATAAGTAACCCTATTTCCAACTCTTCTGGGTCCTTTGTTGAAAGCAAGCCGAATGGTGTCCCATGGGGGTGGAATGGGAACTTTCCAAGGTCTGACATCAGGAGGACAACGTTCTGCTTTTTTAGTAGACGCAACATTTTCCGTTGCCAAAAAACATGAGTATGCATTGCAATCAGGAAAATCCAAAGGAAAAAATGGCAACCCCATCTGCAAGAGAAAGAAGATTACTATCAATGATTTATAACCGGTACTGAACACTATAGTTGAAAGGTTCAAGAAGACTTACTTCACATGCAATCCAGTGCTTCTCTCTCAAACCTATTGCATGAGCCCCCTTAGCGACAAGAGGAGCCCAAAAGGCCTTGACCCAACTCAAGGGGAGCACAATGGACCATCTAAAAGAAAATAAAATAAACATATAAGAGGTATTAAATATAGAAAAAAAAAAAAAACAGTAGTTAAAACATTTCAAGCACATCAAAAAAATATTTTTTAATCATGCTAGCATGCATTAAACAAATTATATGAATACCAATAAATAACCTAGCATTCAATCTGCTAGTCAAAATACTTTTCGTCATGTAAAAAATTAATGATGGATACAATATCTTTATATTCATAAAATAAGTTTTCACCAGTGCGAGGCTGAGTACATGCTGAATCTGTTGATGAAAAGGCCAATCACAGAAACTAAGGATCTTAAATTTGAATTGCTTTTCATATTGGCCTTTTCCACATTTTAAGTATGGGCACACCAAAATTTTTAATTAAAACAGAAATTTCATAGATAACTGATCATTTTACACTGATGATGCACACAGACTTATTCCATACTTGTAAGTTAACATCCGCAGTTATGCACATGTTTTTTTTTTTTTACAAGTAAAGAGAGAGATTACACACCTATAGAACTAGATATAGGGCCAAAATGGAGCAGACATAAGCTTGAAAAGCAAAATCACATATGAAACGAGTGACACAAAGACGGAGACTTTACTAGGAAAAAGGAATTACCCGATAAACAAGCCCTTTTGGTCATTATTTTTCAAAAGCATAATAGGACAGGATCTTGAGCACTGCACCTTGGTTGGAGTGTTCAACATTCCAAAATTTGGAGCATCAAGGCAAAAGTTTTCCATCCGCAACCTATGGTTTTCCATGCACAATATACTCTCTTCCACAGGGGGACTTACTCCACTGCTACTCTCCCATAAATCATTATTATGAATAATGTCATTTTCTGCAGGTTTTGACCAAAATGATAAGAGTAACTCCCTGTTCTTGTCTACTATTCTTGCTGATGCAGCAAGCTCTTTAGCTTCAGCTTCTGGTACACTGGACATACCAGTAGAAAGCGATTTAGGAACATCTGCAATTCTTGTCTCAGGCACTATGCGAGGATCCCAGACTCGAAGTGACAAAATTGCATGAGTATAAAAATCATCCTCATTTTCGGGTACAGAAGACTTTTTAAATTGAGAGTCTCTGTTGGACTCTGCAGCTGAATGTTTCTCCAATTGCCAAGATTTTTCTGAAAAACTGTACAGCAAATCATCCCCATGAGCCATCTCAAACATCTTAACTTAATGAAAAATGTTTCTTTGAATTTTTTTTTTTTTTTCCTATCTTTGAATTACTCACCAAGTAACAGGATATAATATCTTTTGAAGGAGCTGAAATGCCTTTAATCCTGATACTTCTAATTTTGCAAGTTGACCTTCAAGTGAAAAACATTTGATCAAGCAGCCCCTCTCATCCATCTGAAGATAGAACAAATGAGACAAAAATAATATCAATATTACAGGAGTATGTGACCTAACACTAGCTGGTTCTCTATTTGACTATCTATGAATCTGGACAGGTGGAAAATCAACTGCTGGAAGACATAAATATCTTGGTGTGACATAGTACAACAAAGTATGATCTTGTTTGAGCATCTTATGACATATATTCTGCATGATGACAGAAAAATTAAAATATCAACAGGAATGTGTTCTTGACTGTAATGTAAGGAGCCCTCAAAACACATCATTCACTCACAGGTTAGATGTCTAGAGTACTTCAATCACATCCCAGAGTAACAAGATATATGTAACATGTATACATATATCTTGATATAGCACTGGTACGCATTATAAACCTGTTTATCAGGAGCCATGAACTTGGTATAATGTAGAGGACTTCCCAAGTGACACCTTATTGGAGATAGGGAACGTCAGCCCACAGAGTTTCAGTAGGCTTGGATTTCAAAAATATTGCAAATATGATAATCTTATAACAAAATTGAGAATGTGTACCTCCTTTTGGCAAGCTAATTTTAGAGCATCAAGTCCTTCACTCACAGCAGAAACATGTATCCACACCCAAATTTGGCGAGAGGAAGAACAACGCCCACTACTCTCTGACCTATTGCCTCCATCACTATTATGATTCATAGCATCACTCTCCTGGCAAACAGATCGCCACATATAGGTCACAGGAGCAATAGACTGAGAAACAGGTGCTCCAACATGACAAAGCTGCAAAGAAAAAGGAGTTCATATATCTTATTCCTCAAGTAATACTTATTCATAAGAGAGCAGTTCATGAGATTACCTACCATCGCACTTCCATATATGGAGCCAGAAATAACAGAGTGAGAAATAGCTTCAGAAAGAGCTGAAGGGGAAGGCGCCATCACCATTTTTAGAACAGAAATTAAAGAATCCTAGAAGCATACGCCAAAGATTAGATTATGAATCTCGCAACAGAATATAATTGCCCTGCAGTTTTATTGGGCTCATGGTGTTTGAACAACTCTAATGAGAACTGATCAAAGATGTTGCTTCCTCAATCAAAGAGGTCTATTTTAAACTAACAATTTGAATAGAATGAGGAAAGAAACTCTCAATTATAAAATAAAAACTAAAAATTAAAAGGAATTAATGTTTACCTCAGGACCCTCCAATTGGACAGCAACATGATAGCTTGCGTCATGTACAAGGACCCCTTGTTTAAACCACTTCAAGACTGCCCTAGAACCTCTTCCTCTACATGATAATACAATATAAAATCTAAGTGAGCTAGTAAAAGTTAGACACATATTGTCCCTCGTATATGGAAGAAAACTAAAAGAAGCTTAAAATACATACACAAACTGATTTGAAAAAAAAAAACACGCGCGCGCACACATTTTAGTCAATCCATCCAATTCAAGGTCCTCCAGAAAAATTTGATAAACCAAGGAAAAAATTTACATGGAAGTATGAAGTCTCCCAAAATGATAACAGAACAAATTCATGGACTATGAAATATCTCAAAGTCAATTAAACAGAACAAATAAAAATAATGCATTACCCGCCCTGCAAACCCAAAGGAAGGTAAAAACCCCAGAGCTTTGACATTATGAACCGCTTCGTATGCCAGACATGTGTTCTCAACCTCTTCGTACCGTCTCCAGAAGTACAAAAACCTGTTTCTGGATTCATTCGGAGCTCAACTCTCCGACGAACGTGCCGAGGGACCTTCTTCTTATTATCTTTCTCCAAAGCACTATCCTTATTAACTTCTCCTCCTACCTTCTGCCTCCTTCTGCATCTCTTCCTCGCAACTTGATTGTTGAATGCAGTCGTTCTCCGTCTCTTATTCCTCCGAGACTTGAAATTATTATTCAATCGATCCGCTACTATTGAGTGAAGGGCCTGAAGCTCAGGACCTCGAGACTCTGTAAATTTCTTGACGTTGATTTTACGTGGAGTTAGAGTCGATTGAGAGGGTTTGCTTCCTTCAGATGCCATCATCATTCACTAAAACTTAACTTGCCAAAATTCCGAATCCGAAAGGCCTTCATTTCAGAATCACAAAATCGGAATGTGGTCAAACTGATAAGATTTAGGTGCAAAAGGCAACAACAACAAAAAAGGCAATCTTTTTTAAACAACCTAATAAACCGAACCAAACAATTCTAGCTTTACCTTCAAGTTAACATCGCGATTTTACCACCCAGGCCAGTTTAGTTTCTCACAGTTTAATAAGAAGACAACGAACAGTGGAACAGAGGACTGTGCTACTTTCTCCTTCTCTATTCAACACAAAAGAAAATTAGGGTTTTTCACAAAATCCCTCTCTGTTTCGGTTTTCCAAATCATTTTATAATTGGTGAAAAAATAATAAGACTGCAAACGGTCTGGATTAGGGTGCGGTCCAAATAATTTGGGGGCTTGAGCTCACCATATTTTATATTCAGGGCACTTCTAATTAAGCCCAATATCTAGTGCTTTTCCAGGTTTCTCAACCTAAAACCAAAAAAATAAATAAATAAATAAACGATATAGGATGAGTATTTCAAGTTTTCAACTGGCAAGTAATAAGGGTGGCAATTCGTGTTTGCGGGTCGTGTCAAGTCATGAGTATTCGACTATATAGATCAACCTAAACATGTCCTATTAAGCTAAACGGATTAGAGTTTCAAACCCTAACACGACTAATTTTGACCCGTTTTGACTCGTTTAGCAATTAATTAGAAATTGGTCAACATGGCACAACTCATTTCAATCCGTTTCATAAAAGATAAAATCTATATTGGATTTCAATTGAATGGGCCAGGCTTAATATATAAATACAAGTAACAATATTGGTTCGCTTTGGTCAAGATGAATCAGTCTCCTGGTTGTGAATTGCCACCGACACTAAGAACAAAGCACCATAATACCATATGTTTTAAGCTTTACGTGAGTAAAATAATCATAGAAAATATAAAATGCACAAAAAGCCTGTGCGTCAGAATCAAAGCTGCGCATTATATTGCAGGGTTCAACAACTTACCCTTGGGTCTTGGCAGAGACGGTAGAGAGGCAGAGAGGGGCAACCAGAAGAGCAAGAAGACGTAGCGATGGCAGACAGAAACACAGAGAGAGACGGAGAGAGAGAGAGAGAGAGAGAGGCAGACGACGGAGAGAGAGGGCGACCGACGACAGACAAAGACTTGAGAGGGAGACCGTGAGAGACAGTGAGAAGCCGGAAAGAGGGAGGTCGTTAAAGAAGAGAGTGGGGGCGCGACACGGCGTGAGAGTGAGATTTGAGAGAGAAGGAGACCGAGAGAGATGTGATAAGTGAGAACTGAGAAGCGAGACAGCGAGACTGAGAGCAATATACAAAATTTGTTATTTCATTTATTAATCAAAATAATAATAATAAAATATTATAATTTTAATAATTTTTTTTTTCTATTATTTTTTTCTAAATTAATAGTTATATGGACATATATTATTACAATTACATAGCAATATTTCTGGAGTGTAACAAATACATTCTAATATTTAATACAACACTATTAAAAAAAATACTTCTATCTATTACATTTTTTGCTAAAAAAAATCATTAAAAATCACACAAGTCATCATTAATATTCAACACATTTAAGTTTTACTCTACAGTACATACTACATAAGATGCTTTAATGGCTGAAGGAAAGTATTTCTGCTTCATACACAAATTCAACTTCTTTTTTTCTTATTTGCCGACTACAACAGCTTCTAACTTTAGAGCAAAAAAATAATGAAAAAATAATTTTTTTTTTTTATAAAGCAAAAGGAAAAAAACAATGATTTATGAACATAGATTAAAAAATATATCGAAAATTTCAAAATATTTATGTATTTGAACACATATGTATAGGAAGAAACATATACATGAACTACAAGCAGCAAAAACACAGAAACAGAAAAGGAGTCTTTTTTAATCAATTTGGTCTAGCTACAGTGACCACTAAATGTAACTACCAATCTTAAATTACTGTAGTTAAAAGTTCTATTCTTTTGAAGTTACACAATTTAATATAGACTATTTTTAAGATCTATTAACTAAATTTCTCATTAAATTTGCATTTGTATAATCCAATAGATGCTCCAACATGTTGATTTAAGTGGGAAATCACAGCGTCTTATCAAGTTGGAAAAAATAGACTCTATTGAATGTCCTCCAAAACCACAAACAGATGAAGATTCGATGGCTAGTATTTTGTTGGATTTGCATTCAGGTTCTATTGGGAAGGAGAAAAAATTAAAAGGGAAGGAAAAAGTTCATCCTTACAGTCGACCACCAACATACCCATCAGGAAAATCCAAAGTAGCTAGCGAGGCAAGCTTAAAAATGCCTCCCCCTGATAAGTGAAGACACTAGTATGGAATTGCAGGGGATTAGCCCGTCCCATAGCAATCAGAACCTTAAGGGCTAATATTAGGAAATATAACCCGGATATAATCTTTTTGTCGGAAACTTTGGTGTTGGCTGATCGCACCTTATCTATTGTACATAGTTTAGGTTTCCAAAATTTTGTTCACTATCCAGCAGATTGTAAAAAAGGGGGACTGCTACTGTTATGGAGACTGGGTGTTGAAATAGAACCTGTAAATATTAATATGAATGCAATTTCTGTTTTAGTTTACTCTGATCCTGCACATCATCCTTGGTTGATTACCTATGTATATGCACCAGCCCAATGGAATAACAAAGCTAGCTTCTGGAGTCATTTAGATTCATTATATCAATCTTTTCCTGGGCCTTGGATTTGTTTGGGTGACTTTAATGATCTCATTGATCAATCTGAAAAATTTGGAGGAAGATCTATCTCTTATAATCCTAATAGGGGTCTTAAAGCACTTATGGATAGGAATGGTCTAATTGATATTGGATATATGGGCCCTAAGTTTACATGGACAAATAATAGACAAGGTCAAGCCCTTATAAGAGAAAGATTAGATCGAGCTCTTGCAAATCAAGAATGGCGACTGCTTTTTTCTGATGCTACATTGCAACATCTTGCGTCATCAGCATCTGATCATCATCCCATCATGTTACAAACTACGGCTAATGTTCGTCAAGCGCCTTCCTTCAAGTTTGAAGAATTCTGGATCCGTGAGCCATTAAGTCACCAAATTATTAGTGAAGCTTGGAATAAATCCCATGTGGGTAATCCGTCTTATATTCTTTGTAAGAAGATCAAATATACTAAAGAAGCTCTTAAAGTCTGGAACAAAGATCATTTTGGGAAAATAAACCACAATATTCATCAGCTTGAAAGTGATCTGCTCAAGGTACAAGAAGATGTCATGACTCCCTGCAATCAAGAACTGGAAAGGTTTCTGCAAAATAAACTTCACAAGCAAAGAGAATATGAAGAAATCTTATGGAAGCAAAAATCAAGACTCACGTGGCTTACTTCAACGGATCTTAATACCAAATTTTATCATTTGACAACAACTATCCGGAGAAGAAGGAATGCTATTGACTCTATCAAACTGGCTCCAGGTATTTGGTCAATGGACCCCACTGTCATAGAGGATTCTTTTATTAATCATTTTAGAACAATATATTCCTCTTCAAATCCAATTATTCCGGATCAACTGGATAATCTCTTCGATAAGCAAATTTCGGAAATAGAGAATGAATCTCTAGTTGCAATACCAGAAGAACAGGAAATATTGGAAGCTCTAAAGCAGATTCCCAGTAATAAAGCTCCAGGGCCAGATGGAATGACCGCACTATTCTATAAGCATTATTGGAGTATTATAAAAAAAGATGTTATATTGGCAGTTCAGAATTTCTTTAGCAGTGGACAGCTTCTAAAGCAGATCAATCATACCAATATTGCTCTGATTCCAAAGACGACTTCTCCAAATAATCCTGGTCAATATCGCCCTATTAGCCTCACAAATGTCAGCTACAAGCTAATCACAAAGATCATGGCTAACCGTCTTAAAATCCTTCTCCCAAAAATAATTTCTCCTCTCCAGACAGCATTTGTTCCAGGTCGGAATATCAAGGAAAATACCATTATTGCTCATGAGCTTTTTCATCATCTCAAAAAACAAACAGGCAAAACAGGCTCGCTGGCACTTAAGCTAGATATGGAGAAGGCTTTTGATCAGGTGGAGTGGGACTTTCTCTTTATAGTAATGCAAAATCTGGGTTTCAATCATAAGTGGATACATCTGATAAAGGAGTGTATAACAACAGTGTCTTTCTCTGTTCTTATTAATGGTTCACCAAGAGGCTTCTTTAAATCTCAACGAGGTATTAGACAAGGTGACCCACTTTCACCCTTTCTCTTTATACTGGTCACAGAAGCTCTTTCTAGAATATTATTGAAGGCTGAAGCACAACAGAAGCTGGAAGGGATTCGAATTAGTAGAAACAGTCCAATGGTGTCACATCTTTTATTTGCAGATGATACAATCATTTTTGCTAAGGCCACGGAAAAAAATGCCCGAACTATTTCAGAGTGCCTTGCAACATATCAAATTTGGTCAGGACAAAAAGTCAATTTGTGCAAATCTTCAATGTTTATCACTAGAAATACTAGCCAGGCAATAAAAGCATCTATCTCCCAATGGCTACCTTACAAATCGACCTCAGCTAGAATGAAATATCTGGGTTTATTCACTTCTTTTAGCAGAAGCAAGAAAGAGAATTACAATGAACTATTGAGTAAAGTGGGGAAAAAATTGGAAGGCTGGAAATCAAAGCTACTAGCTCAGGCAGGAAGAACTATGTTAATCAAGTCTGTAGTAAGTACTATTCCTTCTTATCATATGAACACTTTTCAGCTTCCAAAGTCTATCTGTAATACTCTGGATATTGCTTTCAAAAATTTTTGGTGGGGATTCTCGAAAGAAAAAACTCATAATTTGACTCTGAAGTCCTGGAAATCTATTTGTCAACCAAAGAAGGAAGGTGGCCTTGGTATTAGATTGATGGACAAGATGAATCAAGCTATGCTAGCCAAAACAGGATGGGAACTAAGTGGATCTAGAGATGGTTTATGGCGGTCAACTCTGGCTACTAAATATTTCAAGAACACAACTTTTTGGGAAGTATCGCAGAAGGCATCAGATTCAACTATGTGGAAGGGAATACTCAAAACTAGAGATCTGCTAAAAAAAGGTCGATGTTTTCAAATTCATAATGGAGAATCGGTAAATATTTGGCAGGATCCATGGATTCCTTCACTGGTTAATTTCAAGCCACAACCAATCCAAGGTATGGACTTAGAAACTTCTACTCTTAAAGTTTCAAATCTCATCAAGAGCAACCCTCGGATTTGGGATGTTCCAAAAATGCAACATCTTTTTGACTGCCATAGTATATCAGAAATACAAAAAATTCCGATCTCCACACGAGCTTTTGAGCAAGATAAAGAGGTTTGGATTTTAAATCATAGTGGGGAATATTCAGTTAAAACTGCATATCATGCTACAATAAATGATCAAGTCTCAACAAGGCATCATCCATCAATGCTTCTCTTCAAGCCTATGTGGAGTCTTAGAATTCATGATCGTCATAAACTACTCATTTGGAAGCTTCTATGGGATATTCTTCCGACTCGAACCAGACTTGGGGAAATTGTCACCAATCAAGAAACTGAAGAATGTGTTTTTTGTAGCTATGAGAAAGAAACTCTGTTGCATTTATTTGTTGAATGTCCTTTCAACAGGATTCTGTGGCAACAAAGCCCTTGGCCTTTAAATCTGGCAAATTTGCCAATTGTTTCTATCTCAGATTGGATCAAAATGGTCATTTATCCGGAAAAGGACTTGGGGCTTCGGAAAGATGAAAGGCATCATTTTCAACTCTTTGCAGTGATAATGTTAGATTTCATTTGGAGAAAGAGAAATGACATTCTTCATAATCATATTTCTCTATCAATTGAAGAAGCAAATATCCAGATCAAGCGTATCTATGAAGCTTATAAAAATGCATGGCAGGACAAAGTTGAACAACAAAGCAAAAAAGAAAAATGGTATCCTCCTTCTCCGGATTATCACAGTTTCTCTTTTGATGCAGCAGTACGTGATCAGTTCTCAGTAATCTCAACAATTCACAGAAATCATCATGGCGCTATTCTGGGACTACGAACGGAAAAGGTGCATACCATTACCCCTTTAATTGCAGAAGCAA
Organism: Cyclocarya paliurus; assembly: GCA_029856935.1. Classification (NCBI taxonomy): domain Eukaryota; kingdom Viridiplantae; phylum Streptophyta; class Magnoliopsida; order Fagales; family Juglandaceae; genus Cyclocarya; species Cyclocarya paliurus. Next base: position 40,823,318 of record CM056945.1, on the reverse strand, counting down.
TGGCAGCGCTGCTAGCAGTCAATATGGCTTCAACTCAAAGTCATGCAAAAATTGAAGGCGATTCCCAATCAGTAATTTCCTCCATTACAAGTTCGGATGCATCTTTTTGGAACATATCAGCTATTATTAAGGACATTCAATACATATCCAATTCTCATAAAGATTGGAAATTTGTGAAGATACATCGATCCCAAAATCGATGTGCGCACTCAGTAGCGCAATGGGCAGCTACCAATCTTGTTTTTGGAAGCATACCCTTAGCTAATATTCCTAGTTGCTTTCTGTATATTGATAGCGGAAAGGATCCGCCTTAAACTTTGTACTTTTTAATTTTATTTTATAATATGCTTATGCTTGATTAGAAAAAAAAAAAAAAAAAAAAAAGTGGGAGTTGGGCGGTGTGAGAGTGACTTTGATAGATATGTTACGCTTGTATGGTTTTTTATTGTTAAAAATGAGATAATTGTAATTTTGAGTTAAAATTTAAATGGATTTTGATTTTGAGTTAAATAGTTTGATTTAATATTGATTTCTTTATTAATCGGATCTTTAATGGATAACCCATTAGGACTCGAACATATTTAAATCAAATCTAAATCTATTAATTCATGTTCCAGTTGGATTCAATATCACATATTACCTTACGCCTTTACAAATTCCACACTATCCCAAAAAGAAATTAAAAAATAGTTGTTAGAATATCAAAATATAAAAAATAATGCTAGTACATCATCTCATTTTTCTCATTCATTTTGACTACTCATAATTTAATTTTTTATTTTATTTTTGTTTACTTACTAATTATAGAAGTGTTTGTTAGTGTATTAATATTTTTTATTTTTTAAAAATATTTAAAGATATTAAAAAAATATGAAAATAAAAAAATAAAAAAGAAGAATTTTGCCTATGCGGCATGCCCAACATCACTCAAATATAAAATTGGGAAGATTAGAGGGAGATCATCATAACTGATTTTGGTTCTTTTTTTTGTCTGTCCCATTTTTGCATGATTATTTTAATATATTTGTGCAATCTGATATTAAGGCCTCGTTGTTTCCGTAAATAAGATAAGATGAAATGAGATTAGTTAAGATAAAATTTGAAAGTTAAATAAAATATTATTAAAAAAAATTTAATTTTATTTTTTTTTTACAGTTAAAAATATTACATTGTTTATTTTATTTTGTATGAAAAATTAAAAAAATTAAAATAATCTGATGAGATGAAATGATTGTAAAAACAAACGAGAATGTTGTCGCGTTGGTGCCTGCTGTACGAAACCATTCACCCCGGTAAGAATTTGGGTTCGTGACCATACCTGAACGTGAACTTTAATACGGTCCAAGTACCCCCCCGGTAGCTCTCGCCATAACCTTGAGCTGGTACCTAAAAGAATCTGAATTTCTGAAATTAGAATGAAAAATGCTGGAGGCAGTCGGTGTGTGCAAGTGGGATGCAAACGGCACTGACGTGAAAAATTAAAAACGACACCGTTTTTGAGTTTATTAAGTTTCCCCCATTTCAGCTCTCCATCCTTCTCTCCAAGTTTCGAATCTCCTGTGTTTCTCCTTCCCCAAAGACCTCTTTGTGTTTTCTCCCCCTTCCTCTCCCAAAGGGCATCCCTTCCGTCCGTCCTCACTGCTTCGTATCAAGACCAACCATTACGAAGACCCACGAAGACCTTCCCTTCATTTTGGAAAACAAAAATGATAAGAGTAATGCTCTGTTTTAGGCTTATGCAAAGATAACAGACCACGTGAAATGCGAAGAAGGTGGACGGAATGGGTTTCTTTGAAGATGAAATGCGAAGACGAGTTGGGCGAAATAGATTTCTCTGTAGGCTTATGCGAAGACGAAGACCACGTAAAATTCGAAGAAGGTGGGGCATATGGGTTTCTCCGAAGATGACATGCAAAGTCGAAATGGGTTTTTTCTGAAGATGAATGCGAAGTTGAAATGGGTTTCTCTAGCTTTTTGACGAAGCTTGAAGACGACGAAATGGAGTGACAACATGCAAAGTCGAAATGGTTTCGAAATGGGTTTCTCTAGCTTTTTTATGAAACTTGAAGACGACGAATTGAAGTCAAAATGGAACTGTAGCATATTTTTTTATTGAAATGAGAAACGCAGAGGGCGTCACGTTTTTTATTTATTATTTTTTTAATCTGACGTGGCATCCCGACTACACACTGGCTGCATAACCCAATTGTATATAGTAGAATTGAATTAGAAGCACGTAGAGGTTGACCAAGTTTTACAAAAAAAATATGCTTTTTTTACAAATTTTAAATTCGATTACCTAGGTGAAATCTAGATACAACTCAAGGTGTAACCAGGTTAAAAAATGAAATCTAGTTTTGGGTATCAAGTTTTAAATCCGATATTCTCCTCGTAACCATACCTGCTCCTAAATATGGGCAGGTGGATGATCCGATTATCAACCCGAATAAAATCTAGATCAGGTTAAAAAAGAATTATTGATCTGGATGAACAATGTTATGTAGAACTGTAGAAGCCAAGTATCCAATTACAAATTTTTGGATGAATAATACTTTATACAATTATGCATTGTGTAAGTGCCTTACACTTATTTTGAAAATAGTAAGATTCATTATTAAAAATTTAATTTTTTTCATGTGTATCTCATATTCACTCATTTTTTTTTAAAAATAATATGAGATATTTATACACTTTATGACTATAAATATCTTTCATCTTCTTGAATTACGTTTTATTTTTCAAAAGTCGTAAATTTTAAGGCGATATATATAGAAACTTGAGGTGTAAGACCGTCTTGTGCTTCTCAAATAGAGAGCGAATGTCTTCAAAAATATAAGTCCAACTGTCAAAGAAATGTTCTGGGCAATCTATCCGTTCAGGGAAAACTCTTCAGCCGCTGGGTTTTGAGTCTCTGTTTTAGGTGGAGAAAGAATCAAGATCTTGTTCTTTCCGTGCAAATCTGACAACAAAACTTAAAAGAAGTAATATTAATATAAAGAGAAACAAGCGATATATTTTGATGATTTTGTTGGTACAATCATCAACAAAAATGGTGAACGATTAAAGAACGTCACAGATTTTGTTTCTCCGAGTCTGCAACGATACTAAGTCCCAGTCAGATGGGAATAACTCCGGTAGGCAGATGGTGTAAGAATGGAAAAAGATTTCTATACACCCTAATTTTCTACATTTTTTGTACAGTTGCAATAAGAGAGACTAAAATCTACTTTCCACTTTCTCAGGAAGAACAAATGAATTATACATAGCCATGGCAAAGCCGGCCACCAGTGTGATCTAGCCAATCTTGGAAAGGATCTCAATACTTTCAGCTTCATCAACACCAACACGATAACCATACACTCACAAATAAGTATAGAGAAGATGTATCAATTAACATTCTATATATGTTGTGGAGTACTCGTCTTCTCATGAACCTCACGAACAAGATTCCGCAGCTCTGGGAAAACTGATATGAGTATTAGTTCCAGTATCGAATGTGCAAGGTACTTCACACAGATAGAAGACTGCAGTTTACAACAAACCATATTCAAATTCTTGGCGATGAACAAAAAGTATAAAACAAAGATTAAAAAAAATTATAGAAAAAACCGATATCGAGAAGGGATAAGGGCTGCTTAACCTGAGTGAAATAATAAATGTCCCTCGCACAATGCCTGTACTGCGTATGACCAATCAAACTGACTAAAGCTGTTGGAGCTCCATCTGAAAAAAAGTGGAGGCTATTGTCAACTCATTACTTCCTTGTCAAGCTTGCTAAGAGTAGTTTGCCTATTTCCTAATATCTGGAACTTTTTTTATGATTGTAGGTCCTTCAACATGATATCAGAGCCTGTTGGGATCCCCAGGGAAGTCTCTTCCTTGTAACATGTACACTGCCCACATTTCTCCTAGTAGCTTGATTAACATAAATGGTCCTCTTCCAAGAAATCACGTAGATAGAACAAACCACACAAGAAAAAGTCGCAAGTCTCATGAATCTATGAATGCTCATGTACAATGTGATACATACATATAACTCCCATCTTCACGGTTATTGCCAAGTTTTAGTCCTATATTTCTTATAATGATGTCTGGACATTCCTCCCTCAATTGCTTGCAAAATGAAATATGATAATACCAAAAAAGGCTAACTTCTAAACTATAACTATGGCCTCATAATTTGAGATCTTAAATTCTACAAATCTCAGGTGTTAAAAACCTACTCGTGCTAAGAGGCCTATAGTAAAATCCTAGGGACTAACAACAAACAATAGCTTAAAGAAGACAAAACGCATTGTGCATTCAAATATTTTCCCGTGGAGGATGGACATATCCCAAAAGATCTCCTTCATTACTAGGTCCCATTCACGTAGAAATAGTCTGAAAAACAATATACAGTCTAAGGCTAGGTTTGGATGCAAAAAACATTTCATTTATTTCATCTAATCATTATAACTTTTCCAAATTTCCATACGAAATATAATAAACAATTCAACTATTTCAAATTTCAAAACAATAATAATATTAAAAAAATAATATTCTAACAATATTTTATTCAACTTTCAATTTGCATCTCGACTTATCTCATCTCAATTCACTATCCAAACCTCTCCTAGATTCTCAAGCCTGAGACAAGCAGTCAGCTTTCACAGGATCAAATATCAAATGGCTATTGAGAAGTCTAGAATTTTTATTTTTTTTTATTTTTATAAGTAAAATGGAGACAGAAACAAATGTAAAATATAAATGGGAAAAAATAAGAATCATTGCCTGAAAAAAGAGGGAAACTATCTCAAAATAAATCGACCACAAGTCCCATGATAAAGGTAACACGTCACAACTGAATGACTTCAAAAGAGCACCAATCAAATGCTTAAAAGAGAGCGTTACCCACCAAATAACATTTTCTTGACATCACTTGCTCTACGAGTGGCCTCAAACTGTTGTTCAAAAGACAACAAGGTAGAGACTTTACTGCCACCAAATTGATTTGTAGCTTGAAAAGGCTTTTTATTAGCTTCAGAATCATTGTCATTACGCTGAGCGTTCCCTACTCTTCGGAAGAATGTGCCATCAGGCCAGAGAACCTAAAAGAAAACATAAAAGGATTTGCATATGGCTTTTCATATTTATCTGCTGTGTCCATCCAATTGCAACTGTTTTACTATAACAAATAACTTTTTTGATAAGTTACAATAACAAATGATTTTATCGAGGCACAGAAAAGTTTAAGATCACAATACAACTTGGAACAAGTAATGTGAAGCAGGAGTGCATGTAATCACTTGTTCTCATCTCTGCGCAGCTAAAAAGTGATCTAATTTCAGCTTTAAAAAGAGCCTCATATGTGGTTAATTGCACATTATATTTAAAAAGAAAAAGGGATAAATGAAGAAAAGAGAAAAATATCTGACGGAATTATATACTTCAATCACCTTTAAAAAAAAAGTCCTAAAAGTTATATTCTAATAATCCAAAAAAAAAAAAAATCAACGTGTTATGCATGCATGAAATGGTCAAGACATTCTACCTCTTCAAATGTCAAGGATCAGCATACTCATCACTTTTTAAACTATTAGTTCTATTGAACAATCTACATTCTACAGCATTCAATTTGTGTACAAACTTTCAGTTTTAAATGTTTTAATCTGCAGATTTAAAGTCTAGACTGGGAAGTTGATAAAATAAAAATCTTGGGCATAATTTTGAGTCTCAGAGATGCCATCAATTGTAGTGTCACAATTCTGATGCCACTCCATTTACTTTCCATTACCTAACCTTTCCAAAGATACCACTGTGTTACCTTCAGTGTACCGATGTGGATACTTGACTGCAGGCCTCATGTTCTATGATGATTCAGAGTATCAGCTGACTACAGATATAGATCCCTATAACATCAGTATTAGCATCCCAGAATCACGATTATAGTCATATATACTATTGTATGAAAAAGGTTCAGATTATTTTTTGATAATTACAAAAAAAGTTCAGATTATTCCTTGAAGAATCTCTAGATATGATTGTCCATTGAGTGAGTTTCGATAATTCATTCGCAGATGGTGATGTATAACTAAATGATATACATGCAGGAAATGATGTTATATGCAGACATTAAATATCTGGAGCAACAGACCTTAGAGATCAAAACCAGGTCATGCACCCATCATTTTACCAGATAAGCTTATCATTAGTATTGCCGGGGGGAGTTTGAGGTTGAAAAACAAACATGTAATATGTTTACATTCTAGGTGATTTCAGTCATTGATTTCTTTAAATATTTCACATGGCAAGAGACTCCCAAAGTATGAAGCTTTTGCTATAAAACAAGACAGAAACATGTCAGTGTGTAACAAGCATACACCCACCAAATAAACAGAAAGTAGACAAAAGGCACCCAAAAAAAAGACAAAAAAAAGAATCCAAAATTGAGAACAATGAGGACGAATGAACCTGAAGAGCCAACAGAATGACAAGTAAACATCAGGCTCTTACAGCACTCATGTAACGCATGGCATGCTTTATTTGCACATGCAGCTCCAAATGCTGAGTTCGTGACCATCTATACAGAAAAATGATGACATTTATTTTTGGTTCAATCCTTACATCTTGAACCCACTGAATCCCTTGAGCAATAATGTCATCTCTCCGCAGCCAATGAATCTGCCTCAAGAGCCAGTCATCAATTGCATCTTGCATTATTAACTGTAAAACTTGTTTCGATATCCAAAAGACCTGTCTTCTGCATTGCCAATAGGAAGTTTTATGGATCATTAAGTTATGGTAATCAAACAAATGATAGCATTATGGCGTGTTACAATCTTTAATACAATTACATCAGTCTAAAAGACCAACTTTGGATGAAGGGCTAAATGATAGACATAAGATTAAAAGTTATAGATGAGTTTTTACAAATAGGAAGTATAACAACAAAATGGTCATGCCTGGGAGCAAGATGAATGATTTTTTAGGAGATAATGATAAAAGAAATACCCACAATGTATAACCTATCTTCTGGAGCCAGTGCTGAAAACTCAAACTCTCTCCGTACAACTTTTCCCTCCCAAAAAAATCCCTAGCCTCCATCCCCGTCGCCTTCAACCTTCCATCACCGTCTCCTTCAACATTTCATCGCCGTCCCACTGACAATAATGCCGTCAGCCCTTCCAACCCTAGCCCCCCATCCCCGTGACTTTGCCTCCACCTCTCTCTTGCACAGATAGTAATGCCGATACGCACCCATTTCCTCTAGCCCAACGAGTGTCTTTGCACAGCCGGCACAGACAAGACCGCCGGCCCCCAACGACTTCGCCGAGGGTCATCCGATGTTGGTAGGCCGCCGGCGACACCTTATTTTGCTAGATCTGTGTTCTGACGTTGTATTTTCGTCATTCCCTTAGGCGGCTGATCGGTGTATCTGGCACATCCACCTACACAGACAAGTTCGGTGAATACTGCAAGGGACTTCCGACGCTGGTTACATCTCCGGCGACTGAGTTCTTGAGTAGTCTTTTTTTTTTTTTTTTGCTGCACTGATCTGTTTTTTCTAGGTCTCACTCCAACGATGGGAAGTTTGATCCAATGAAAGGTGTTTATACAGCTTTGGGAGGGTGTTTATACAATGGGGACTCTTAAACACCTTTTAAATTTAAAAGGTGTTTATATTGTCTATGGAGGGTGGAAATTATTGTCATATCACAGAAAAGGGTAAGAAGGTAACCAAGGAGATGGTGCTCAGTCATGCTAGTGCTTGTTGGCTGGCCAGTACAGTGGAAGAATGTGTTTTATCGGAGGGAAGGAAAGACTTCTTCAAGACATATAAGGATGGAATCAAAGCTCTGTTTGCTCATAGGAGGTCAAATTCTTTTGGGCATTTTTTTGGAAGTAATTGACTATGGTGGTGGTAAGGGGGGGTCGTGGTCTCTTAGCGATCCCAGAATGAGTGGAAGGAAAGGGTTGGAAGAGCTTTTCTATGGAGTTAAAACAGAGTTTGGCTAAGAAGGCTCCAGTCCATGCACCACATATAAACAGAGAGGTAGAGAAGGTGAAGGAAAGGCAGTCCAAGTCTTATGCAGAGGTGGCGGTGGGTGGTGCAGGGAAGAGGGCGGCAGCGCACGCAGTTATGAGTCATCCTCAAGCAGTTGATCAATAACACAAAAAGGGAGGCATGGAAGGGGTCCTTTCAGCTATCCAATTACTTGAAATGGATAGCTGTCCAGGAGAAAATGAGTTGCAGGGATATCTGCATAGCCTGAAAAAGGAGGTAACGGGCGTGAAGGAGGATTTGAAATTATTTAGAAAGGAGATAAAGTCTTGGATTTTTAAGATAATCAAAGGTTTGGGCCTGGGGTTGGGCCAACATATGAGGCCTTTAAAAATAGGAAAAAGGAAGGCTGCTGGGTGTAATAGTTTGAGGCTAGACAAAGAGAAGGCCAAACTTGGGTTGGGCCGCTTAAGCCCGAAATGGAGGCTGAAGATCCATGGGCCCGTGTTTGAGAAGGGCTCCACTTCTGGGCCAGTTTCACGGTCCAACGGAAGTCCTGTGCCAGATAAGACCCTTATCTCGGGGCTGGTAACCTCCATCGCCGATCACGACCCCTACGCAGGTATTCCTTCGTCGATGACAACAGCTCCTATGCAGAAATGCATACAAGCTTCTACGGAACACTTGGAGGAAGTTTCTAACTTGTCCCCAGTCATAATGGCGGAGAAGGCGACATGTAGGGTATCTGAGAAGTCCACGACAGGAGTAGAGTCTGTGGAAGGATTGGAGCACAGTGGGAAGACACAGATAACAACAATGTGTCCCTTGGCTTTGGTTCCATCCTGTGATCATGGTGTAATGTTGACGTGGTCTATCAAAGTTGCACACATAAGGTCGCCAGAGGTGAAGGGACTTGCTGCCAACCCAGAATCTCCAATGGAGAGTATCATTGGTGTTGTACAGGATTTGAACAAGGGTTTATCATTGGTACCGTTTGGATCTACGTCGGGCGCTACATTGGGGGAAGACGTTGTCCTCTTGGTATCTCTTCCTCCATTAAACAATATAGATGAATAATTTTCGGATTGGGTTTTGCAAAAGGTTAATGAGATTCAACATATTGTGGGAATCTCACATGGAGGATGTGAAGACCAATTTAAAGTTTTAATCACTGCGATTGAGGCAAGCCACTCGCGTGATATCAAATCAAGTTTCAAGAAAAGCAGGGAGTTGAAGCGTTTTTTTAGTGCAATCAACCATGACGCTAAGGGTGGTAGCTCAAGTCGAAGGCATAAAGGTTGATGTATGTTGGGAAGTCTTTCGCATAGAGGGTATTTTGGGAGGTGTGATTTATGTTGGGCTATGGGAAGCAGGGGGTTGGGGTTGGAGAGGGGTGAGTTATTCTATCTTGGGCTTGATGTATGTTGGGTAGTTTTTCGCTGGCTTTTGGGGCAATAAGAGCTCTCTAGTATGGGTTAGGGATTTTCTTGTATACATCCAGTGTATTTGGTTCCTTCAATTGATATATATATATATATATATATATATATAATATTTTTACTTATAAAAAAAAAAGAAATACTCACACCAGCCAATTGTTTCTAAAATAATACAAAATATGTAATAAAAGGATCAGTTGAAAATATTTATCAGGTAAAAACGTTGAAATTATAAATTGAAGGGGAAAAAAAGCACATCCTCTGGCAAGAAAATAGCAGGGGGAAAATCTGGTAATTGAAAACCATGCCAAAAAAGACATTGACAACATAAATTAAATGCCATAGGTGATCACAGTAACAAAAAGAGATCTAAATGAAGAACGTAGAAGCAAGATAAAAAAAAAAGGTTCACATTCACACACAACACGACATTGATATGATGCATGAGCGTGACTCCATGGTAATTTGACTGAGTTAAAAATAAAATTGTCATTAAGGCATAATATTGCTCACCTCAGCCAGCCTTTTCTCTTGAGCTGAAATATATTGTCAACTAGATTCAACAGAGGAACACTTAAATTTGTCGGAGTCCACTGCAACAAAATCCGACCATAAAACAACTTAACAACCATAGAGTTTTAAATGCAAAAAAAAGTACATGTGAAAACTAGTTGGGTACAGGAACTTAAGATACATAATACAGGATACACAAGGTATCTTTTTTCTGATTAGTAAAAATTTATTAATATCAATAGGCGTAGCCAAGTACATTGGATGAGGATACACAAGGTATCTTGACAGTCAAGAGACATGAATGAAAAAGGAAATGAACTCAGCTAAAGTCATGATACCTCATGTGGCATTCCAACTGGGTCCTCCAAATGATCCAAGATTAATGGGAGACTTGCTGCTGGAAATCCAACCTGGCATGTTCCAGATTTTGCGGCTAAATCATGTCTCTTCTCAGAACTGAAGTTTAAAGGCTCTTTGTCATGTTCGATTGTCTGAGGTGGAAAACTCTTTGAGTTCAGTTCATTGCCAGAATGCCACCCATTGGCGTTTGCACGATTAACTTCCTCTTGACTGTCATTTTCATCCTTGTGCCCTTCATAATTATCATGAGAGCTATTCAAGGTTCCCACAGTATTATGACTTGATACGTGTCTATTTATCACATTTGCATTCCCAGACAAGTTCTGGACAAATGTTGAAGAAGAGGCTTCGTTAAAGGGTGATGGAACAACAACTTTAGGCCTTAAGCCATCTGAAACCCCTTTGAACTGGCGTACAATGTCATCCACCGCATCATCCACATTAACTGTTTTAAGTTGTAAAAATTAAAAACTAAAAGAAGTATGTAGAAGGATAATGGAAAGCAAAGGAAAAATTGTCATAGCATCCAAATAGATCAGGATCAACGTGTAGTTTATAATACAAACAATTATCATCACAAACAACTACAGAAACCATCCATGTCGGGTTAAAGAAATATTGAAAGTAAAGTATTATGTTTTTTTCCCCTAATGAAATATCTACTAAGAAAATAAAATGAGAATCTGATGTTCACACAAGGGCTCCCCCTCAAACAAGTGGCCAGAAAGTGAAAGAAAAGCACAAATTTGTACAGCTAATCAGCCTCTCTCACTGATAGATGGTTCATACAATCCAGGATAATGTATCTAAAATTTATCTGAAACTACGTGAAGAGATAGCAAAATTCCTTTTTCTTTTGATAAGTAAAAAATTGGATAAAAAATTCTTGTTTCCAGAAAAGCAAGAACCAAAAGCACATAAAGTTTTTTTTTTTTTTTAATGCCAAAAGAAAATAACGATCTAGACTGAAAAAAAAAAAAAAACCACAACAGCCAATTTTACAAATAGAAGGAAAACATCTATGGACATATGGGAAGTGAAAGGCGTAGAGTAGAACATCGGAACATAAATCATTATTATCATGCCTACTAGATCATTTTTAAGACCTGAATCTTAAGTCTTTCTGCATCTCATGGATGCTATTAATCTTAAGGACTTGAGCTGTTTGGCACGGCACCCAAGCTGTAAAACAATCCAACAAGCAATTCAGAGACATAACAGATATTACCATCAGCATACATTTGCATACCACCACATAAAAATGATTACAACCTAGAGGCAGGAACAGCCAGGGTGAAGCAAAAACCAAGAAGAAAAACCACGTACCTGCCACGGTTCTCACCACTGAGGAAGCTTTTCCGAAAGCATAATTCTTCATCAAAGAAATGTGGTTTTAAAAGGTTTAGATATCAGCAGGTTATTCAAATATGTGTGCCCACACAAATGCATGTAAAAAATCTCAAGAAGATGCACACCTTTGAGGAAACACTCAAAAAATCCCACACTTCATGCTGTTCAGCAACATTAGCAATTGACAGGAGATCCTGGGAAAGACTGCAGAATCAGGCAACAGAATCATGTACAAGAGAGCAGTAAAACAAAACAACAAAGAAGGGGCTACATATTACTTGCAGATATTTATCAAGCTGAACGCATCGCTGATGAACAAAAGTGTCATCTGTGTTTGATGAGAATATCCTTTTAGGAGGCAAATGCAACATATAATTAGGGATGTCTTTAAGATGTCGATGCAATCGCTCGAAATTCCTGTATCTGCAGACCATAAAAATACTAAGTCACAAGAATGATTAAACCCAAAGGAAAATCCAGACATGGATGGAGGGAAAATCCAGATACGGATGGAGCGATAATAACTTGAAACTAATAAAACAATGTAGTAACAACATTAAAATTAGGACAGATGAAAATGCAACCTTCTTTTGACAAACCAAGTCTTATTTTCTGCATCTGTCACCCCAATTGTATAAACAGCAAAAGATTTTGACCCAAGTTTCTCAAAATATGCTCCCATAACCTGTGGAGACAGAACCGGACAACACAAGTTAGACTAGAGTAAACATTTATATATTTATATATATCAACGAATGCAATATTATTAAAATACGCAAGGGGGCAACCCTAGTACTTAAGAAGTATACAAAAGGAAACGTCCAATAGAGTAAGCATTTACATCGCAAAGACAGAAAAGCATCATATTATAAAGTTGTACATCACGTGGTGTTTACAGGAAAAGAATGCTCACCCGGCACTTGAGCTTGGGAACTTGTTGTGCCTTGCTGTGAAGCACCATATCGGAAGCGCTCATACCACCATGCCTGCCAAAATTGGGGCCGTAGAACTCTGAAATAATGAGCCCTTTACATTCTCCAGTTAATTTCGATTCTGTATCAGGTTGGGCTATCAAAGCAGAAGTGCTATTTGATCTCTTAAGCCGATGTTTATTAGCATCCGTTGCAAGAATACTAGTATGCTCCAATTTATCAACAAGATTCCCTCCCTCAAAATACAATTCCCTGTTGGGCTCTTGAGAGAAGTCTTCCCCAGTTTTTCTCTCATCACTTAGTAGATCATCAAAACGCAGTCCTTGCCTTACCTTCTTTATTGCTATCTCATTTGTTCCTAGAGGCATTTTGTGTCTGTTAACTAACATTTCCTTTCCCAGATCTTTACAGACTTTACTAAATATGGCACCATTTATTCCAGAACCCTTTACTAGAGGATCTTGAAAACCTACTTTAATATCCTTTTGCTCTTTCTTTTTATAATTTCTTCCTTTTGTCCACATGTTCTCAAGATTTTCAGATAAAAGAACTTCAGTTCTTCTCTGGGTCGCAGCCTCCAGCATTCGTGCCCAATCAGCAGACTGGTAATTCATAGGCTTTTCTGTATTATATTTAAAAAATGTTTCCATTTGATTGTCAATTTTAGTCAAAGTAATATCGAACCCTTGATTAGAAAATGAATATTCCCTCAAGGTAGAATCATCATCACGTAAACCCCTGCTGTGAGAGGATGACCGTGAGTATGAGCTGCTGCATTGGTTGACTGATAACTACCTTCGCAAATAAGACTGTCATCTTTAGCAGCAAGTAAAAGGTGTTCAATCAATTCATTGACACAGCTGATACATACGCACACACAAATGTATATAAGCATAAATTAGATGCCAAGGAATTTAATATATATTCTACAGAACCACTGAAAATTCTATAATCATGAATAATCACTGCATTTCTAAAGAAAAAGGCTGAAAGCACCATGACGTATGTAATATTACAAATTGGTTTACAGAACAGAGAATAAAAAAAAAAAAAGCTTAAAAACAACAAATTGCTCTTCTTTTTTCTTTTTTATTATTTATTTTTTTTTTTTGGGGGGGGGGGGGGGGGGGGTGGGGGGGTTGAATACTACTGACTGTAAAATATTGAATGAATCATTCAAGAAACTTACCCAGGGGTTGCAAAATCCATAAGTGGTTGCATAACCAAGCAAGTTATAAGTTCCCGAGCAATAGATCGAATCAAAGGAGAATGAACTTCTCGTGGTCTTAGTACCACAGCTAGCACTCCACCTATTAGCTGTTGAAGAACCTGCAACAAGATATAAAGCATCAAGTGGATTCAAAAGCTAAAATCGAAGAATAAAATGTTTTTCCATCAGAACTCTCCACTCACACCTTGTACTCACTCTCAGGAGATATCAATGCGGGATGAAGCTCCTTAGAAGCCATTAGATGGTGTTTCAATCTCTCATCTCTCTCCTCAGAAGACAGTGTTGCCATAACTTCAACACCTATAGCAGCTTGGTTTCTTCTGAAGACGTCCAAGTGATCCCCTATTAAGTCAACTATATCCCTGAAACATTAGATTCATTTAATTATAAAATTCAAGTACCCAGCTCTTTTGTCCCCTGAAAGTTTCTTAATGACGCAGATTCTTTTCTTGCACCAGAAAAGGAAAGCAAAAAGAAAAAATACCCTGTATTCATTAAAAAAAAAAAATACCTTGTCAGCAAGTCAACAAGGTTTAACTCTTTAACCCTTCCTGAGATTTCACCGAGAGCATCCATGATTATGGCATGTATATGGTCTGGGAACTCCCTGTCTGGGGTAATTTCTGAATACCACATATCCACTACAAAATCCTTTAGTATTTTATCAATAAAACCATTCATTGCAGCCTCAACAATAGGAGAATCAATTTTCCTTTTCCATTTTGGCGGGGCAGGCGTAGAATAAAGGCGTGAATCCTTTGCTGACAACTGTTTCTTCTCCAAATGAGATAAGTATGTTCGTAGATGAACTGATCTAACTTTCCAATGGAAATCTACCTCATTAAGAAGAATGCGTAGTGCAGAAACAAACAGAATTGATATGGGTACATTCATCCAAATTGACTTACTTGTATCTGCGTGGAAAAAGACAGTTGATAACCGACAACAGACACTACATCAGCGGCAGAAAAAATATAAGTTATATGTGACTAAGAGAGCAAAAGTGTCACTGAACTGAGCCTAAACAAGCGTTTGGCCTAGAGGAGTATAGTTCTTTACAGGGAAATAAAAAAAAACTACATAATTGTTTCCTTTCAATTTGCACGAATATATCAAGAACCAAACAGAGGATTAGGTACTAATTCTTGATTCCAGTCATATGGTAGTAAAATAAATTTTAATGGGATGAAAATTAAATGTTTCCACATCGGTTGAAAGTTCCTGCATAAAGCTTGCGGTATTTGATACACGGAAAAGCAAGATCAAAAACAAAGAATTCTAAAAACATTGTAACATAAAGACACGATAGTGTTTAACTTAGCATTATATATAGCCAGAAGCAAAATGCAAATCGCTGTAAAGCCAAATTTACGCACTTACGCGTTAAGAAGTAGGAAACTGCGAAGATACACAGGGCCCACCAGACCGTTCGAAATTTAGCCTCCTCAATTAGATCCTTAATGGTCTCCATCGGCTTCATCCTATCAAAACTCTAGAAAATTTTAAAAACCCGAGTCGCCAAGGCAAAACTAAAGATTTGAAATCGCGCGAATTGAAGAATCCCAAACGGGCAGCATCAAATTCAATCAGGGACGCCCCCCGGTAGGGTTTTGGTGAGTGAATTTCTTAGGTCCTCGAAAGTCCTCGAAAGCAACGGCAAATTGAATTTCTGAGCAACGGAGAGAAGGGGTTTCGATGGGTGGGTCGTTCCCTTCGGTCTTCTTACTTCCTCAGTTGATCTCCGGAGAGAGGGAGGGGTACAGTACAAACGGCTTTTTTCTTTTTTGCCAACTCAGCGTGCAAAGAAATTGTTGTATTTTGTGACGATCATGAATTATATCATTCCATATTTATAACAACGATATTTTGAAACATCGTTTTTAAATGAAAAAATCTTTATATCATATTATCATTTTATTTTTATTTTTATTTTTATTTTATTATATAAAAAATTATATATTTATCATTTAATAATAATAAATATTTCACATAAAAATAAAATGAAAATATGAATCTATGATGTGTTTCATTATTCTGTTTAAATAATCATTATAGTCTAAAGCAATAACGTCTGCCTAAAACAATAGAAAAAGTTGATTGTGTTTACTTTAGTAGCAGTGCCACTTTGACAAACGTGTTGAGGAACGTGGATAGACAAGGTGGCCATGTTCTTATTTATGGATGCCAAAAAATAAAAAAAAAATGATTTCAACCAACAAGTTTAGGAGCTTCTTTTGTTTTTACAACTCATCTTAATTTATCTTATTATTATAATTTTTTTAAATTTTTACACAATAAAATAAATAATTTAATTTTTTTAAATCTTAAAATAAAAATAATATTTAAAAAATATATTCTAATAATATTTTATTTAACTTTTAACTTTAATCTCAAATCATCTCATCTGTAAAAATAAATAAGATCTAAATAGTGTAACACCATTATAAAAAAAAAAACAAAAAAAAGTAGTGTAACACTGTAAGTTTTGTACAAGTCTTTTTAAAAAAATTGTGCATCCAATTATTTATATATATTTTTTAATAACCGAATCCATTATTTTAGAAACGAATTGTGCATGCTATAAATCATTATTCATAAAAAAAAAAAAAAGATCATATATTATAAATAGATTGATAATGCAGTATAATATTTATATAAGAGTAATGCTACAAATTAAATAGATGTAATATATTAAATATTCATTATAATAAAATGTTATATTGTAATATATCAAGTCAACTTTATAAATTTTATTTTTATTAGAATTAATTATTTTTTAAAAATTTATAATAGCCATATGTTTGGACATTTTTTGTTAGAAGAAAGAGAAATAATTTAGTAAAATTAAATTTATAAATTTACTAAATGGCATATGTTAGATGGAAAATGGTAAATTAGATTATAAAACTGTAAAAACATTTAAGTCATTTTTGTGGGTTCGCTGCAACACTTCTCAGATCCTCTTACAGCCGACTACGCCGCGTTTAACTCCTCCAATAGCCAGGCGTTCAAGATTTTAAATTCCACTCAAACCGCAGTTTTGTTTCTAACGACCACGATCCGCCCGTCGTTTTTTGAGTCACGAAGCAGGCTATATAAGTAACACTACCCCATATTAAAAAAATCTAAAATTTCCACGCAAATATCTGATCCTTATCCAGTCTGCATCGCGCCGCTGATTACTCTGGTATAAAACTGTATCTTTCCCCAATACTTCCTCGATCTAATCTTTTATCTCTGGGTTTGTGATCTGTGAGATTCCGCCATTGCTTTTTGTGTTTGTTTCTGTTTGGATACGATGATGAAATCAGCCCTGCTTCGTTCTTCTTGCCCTTCTCCTCTGCTACTGGAAGCCAAGGATCTTCACCGTACGCAACCATCCTCTGCAAGATTTGCTTCCACTGTAACTTGCTCTTCCAGAGACCATGCTTATATTCCGAAACTCCAGCCCTTTAGCCGATCTAAGTTCGAACGGGTCGTCAAAGATCCCCCCTTGATCGAGAAGTCCGAAAATGAGCTTTCAGGTATTCTTCTATCTCTCAAGCCGTACTTTGTTTCCGAGTTTTATAAGGTTTTTTTTTGTACTTTGTAGATTTGAATGGAGGTTTTTTATTTATTGGTTTTGTGTTTGTCCCATGTGAAAGTCTTTGTTTACTTGGTTGGTTTCTTCTTTATTTGTTTTTGGATGTTGGTTATTTCGGTTAGTCACATCCATGGCTTTTGGTTCTTCTTTCAGATTATTGTTCGACGCTAGAAGGCGATGATTCTTATAGCTGTTGGAGGGCGTATTTCGAACTCAAAGATCTTGAAGTAAGCTTCTTCTATGAATAATAAATTAAGCAAACCCTGTTTTAAGGCTTGAGAAAACAGAGGAAACGCATAGATAATACCCAGAGCTTCGTGCTATATTATATTATTTTAGTTTCATAAACTTTCTGTTTGATTGCCGTGAAAATGGAGGGAAACAGAAGATAAGAAAACACCTCCAGGCATGCGGTCTCATATGATTGGGCCTGTTGCTGGAAAAGAAAGTGAAGAAATAAATAATCAGCGTCACTAAGACTATATATATACTTAAACCTATGCTGTGATGTGCTGTCTTTGTATTTCCGCACAACCAAATAGAATACGAGTTCCAAAAAATCAATACAAAAAAAAAAAACTGATGATTTTTTCTTGATCATGATGTTCTTCAGAGGGAGTCTCCAAAAGAAGACGTGGAGAAGCTGATTCTTCAAGCAGGGGGCGTAAAATCCTTAATCGGATGCTTACACGGCATTGCAGCAATGCTAAAAAACAACAAGAATGCCGGGTCCAACGTAGCCAAGCCGTTGAATGAGGAGAAAGGAGGAGAGAGACTCTGTCCAATCCCAGATGGATTGCCGAAATCACCATACGAGGTCGAGGAAGAAGAGCGAGCTAGAATGCCTGATTCGCCATTCACCCGGCTGCTTAGAACCAAAGGGAGGTCCCCTGCATGGTATTCCCCCGCCCCTGACCATGAAACTGACTGATTTTCAGGTAGCCAGCAAGTTTGTGTCCAGATTGTTAGTTGTATAATTACTTACCAAGTGGATGTGTGGATAAAGATACGGGATATTTTCACGTGGTTTGTGAGGCTTTGAGATTTGGGATGAGTTTCTTGTAGAATTATCATAACAAGTGTTTGGTCTGGTTTGTGGCAACCGCCAACCGCACGACAAACAATCTCATTTCTTGTAATGATATGGAATTTCAAAAGCAAGTACAGTTAATAAAGTTTGAAGTTTGAGGTACCGGCTTTCTTAAAAATGGAAAAAAATCTACTTCGGGCAAACCTGCAAACCCATACGAACCGTGTTTAACTAATATAGAAGATTTCTGGTGACGTGATGTCCTTTTTCGTTTTATGAGCAACCTTTTGCCAAGAAAGTTTGGCTGTCTCATTAAATGCCATGAGACCCAGCTGCTTAAAACTTGACAAAACTAGGAAGGCATGGGGCCAGAGAATCGGTATAGACCAAGAAGTATCTTACAGTTTCTTACTCATATTTGAAACAATCTCACATGGGAAACTTCCGAAAGAATTTTAATAAGAAAAAAGAGCCAAAAGTGTATTGCTTCTCGGAGGAAGTGAGTAATTTTTACTGGTACATGGAATACTTCAGCTAACTTAGAACTCACCGTAAACACTGCTATTACCCCGGCAATGCAGGCTCAAAAAGGCATGCCATTTTGGCCGGCGATAGTATCACGAATATCGGAGAACAGACCATAAAGGGAGTACTGTCGAAGATTTTCCACCTCATACCATGAATTTAGTGTATCAAGATTTTTATCTGTTCCAGAAAATGTCAATTGTATGCTCAAACTGCAATCAGTAGGCCCACCACTGCTTAAGCATTTAGAGGTTGGCACTGCACAGCTTTGATTGTTCAGGCAAATAGAGTCCCCAGAGCATGCATCACACCCAAAGTTCTTCCAGTACAGATTTTGAAGAGTGCCTTTTTGGAATTCAAGGACCTGCATTCAATTTAAACCAAAGTTCAATGCTATTCCCGGAGAGAGGGGGGAGAGAGGAAAAAACAAGCAAATATGATATGGAGTTTACCAGAGTGAAACTAATTATGGTGTGACTTGTATCAGCAACCAATAATGGTAGAGATCTTGCTGCATACTTCTGTCCAGCAAACGCTACCATATGCCCACCAGACAAAACCTGGGAATTTAGGAAATTCATGAAATCACATTACTCAAGTGTTGATTGATATGTTCTCGTGATACTTATGTAATGCTAAACATAAATTGGTAAACAATCCAACATGAAGACAGACATGCAGAAAGCATCACAAGTAAAGAGTTGCAAAAGAATACAGGGGGTTATGTTTGGTGATGACTTCAAGAGTGTTCGATTATAAATGGCTTTGATTACGATTTAGGATCTTCAATGATGTTATTACGGTTGCATTTATGAATTTTCTTTGTGGCACATGCGAAACTTTTTGTTTCAAGGCGTGGTTCTTTTGCAATTTACATATATCCATCAAACTCGAATTCATGAAAAAATGAATGCACAAAATGCTTGATATCAAACATGTTCGTAAGCAATCCCCAAGAAAGGAAATACTAATCATGAAGAAAGGAAAAAAAAAAAGAGCAAGACCATAAAGAATCAAAGATCTAGCTAATGACTTTCTGACAACTAACACTGAGAACTGTTATGCATAGGCATCAAAGAAACATTAATTTCCACGTGTTTCAAATAGTCTCGTGGCAAAAGAATAGCTTGGAAAACTTCTGGAAAAATAAGCGACATGCACATGAACTACATACCGGATTGAAGGTGGTGCTGTTAATGGTAAGATAAGAGATCTCATCGACTTTGGGCCTGAATAGAGCAAGTTGAGCACCAATGCCTGAGAGGGAGAGACGCAGATCGCAAGGAGAAAATTGAGTCTGATTGAAGAAGAATGAATCTCTGGCTGAAAATGCAAGACCAAAGGTAAAACCGTCGAATTTTTGAACTTGTGCATCAGCGCAGGGACTGAAAACATTGTTTGTACCGGCTCCTTCTACTACAAACGTCATCACGATCATCGTCATCGCAACCATCATCTGTGTTACCAATGCAATTGACCTCATGTTAGGTGTCCCACCTTCACCCATCTTCGCCTAAGGAAAGAAAACTCGCTTACATTTCTGCAATTTCTGAGCAACGAACAGAACTGCAGAACTTTGCAGGAGATGAAAACAAGGCTAATGGCTGCATTTATGTATACCATTTGCATCCTCAAAAACAAATTGATATGTGAAATGATGCCTATAGGTCAACAGAAAAAAATGATATTGCATATGATCAAAACTTGCAATCCAATGAAACAAAAACGAACACAAGGCAAGCGACAAAACCCACTTTCAGAAACGCATGCACAATAATTTCGACCCAAGAACAAACCAAAAATCGGAGATAAAGGAGCCTTCTAAGTCGCAAATAATCTCCTTAATTAACCTTCTTTCAAAGCTTAACAAGTTACCTTGTAGCCAGTTTCTATGGCTTCTATGTGAATGTTCACAAACGATATTGCGATTAAACGTAAAAAGTATAAGATTTTCAAGAACCCCAAGATGAAAAAATTAATGTTTTAAGGTTTAGTACAATATATTTGGGTGCTCTTGTTTTCGTATCCCTTGGAACTATTCAATGAAACAAGCACAAGACGCGCGAAACGGTTGCATCGGCAGGCCAGCTAGATCTTGTCCCTCGACGGTTGTGAAAGTTGGTGTTTCGCATTGGACAAGATTTATTTATTTATTTTAAATCGACAAAATTTTCTTTTTGGATATCATTACAAAGGTGCCCTTTATTAGGAAGATTGAAGGTTATATATTTTACCTTTCTCATCCTTCCATCTTACAATATTGATGTGTTATTGATAGATGTCAAGACAAAGCAGTGAGGTCTCATACATAACATTTTCCATTGAGAATAAATAATAATATTGTTTATTTTTAGATTTATTACTCTAATCATTGTTTTAAATATCGTACCAGACAGTAAGGTTAGTATATGCCATACCAATCACTGGTCCGGTACAGGCATTACATATATTTCGTACCGGCAATATGGCCAATATTTCGGCCTGTACCGGCCTCGACTTTTAATTTTTTTTTTATTTTTTCAAAATACAATCTCATTTTTTAACCCCCAATTTAGATTATGTTATTTAAAATTTATATATAATTTATTCATATATAGATTATTATTTTAAAATATAATTTATATATATATAATTTATACATATATCGACTATTTCAAAACGGTATACGAAATAGTACCGATACTGAAATATTTCATTCCAATACTTTGATCGGTATGGCATTCGGTACGGTATTCAAAACTTTAATTCTAATCACATCAAGTGATATATTGTACATTAAATGACTATTTATGTAATAATAATTTATGAAATCAGCATTACTCATATATATATATATATATATATATATATTAGTTTTGCTACATGCAACCGCGCGGCGAAACCGTTGGGGAACCGGCTGCCACATCAGCCAATATATTTAAAAAAAAAAACAAATGAAACGTGAGAAAGGAAGAAAGAATTCGGAATTCAATAGAGCAATAGAAAACCCAAAAAGGCTGATCTGCGTCGTAGTCGTTTTTGGGTCTCTTTGATCATGAATCATGGTATCTACTCGACTAGTTTGACAGAGAAGAAGTAGATCTCGCATGAAGCTGCCAAAGCTCCACCCATGGCCTGCTTTCCTCCTTCCACGTCCGAAAAGCAGTACCCGATCTCTATCTCTCTCTCAAGCCCAAATGAGATTCTTTTTTTGTTTTTGTTTTCTCTTCTCTATTTAAAATCTTGAATAAATTATTTACTTATCCTCTAAAATATTTTTTGTGTTTGGTTCGCAATCCACTTCAAAGAAAACGTGAGTGTTGAGGATTGTGAGGTTGGCTGTTTTTTTTCCCCTTTGAGCAATTTCATGTTAAAATCAAAATAGAATAAAACAAAAGTGGGGATTAACGAACCCAGATTAAGAGTTTTTAAATACAAGAAAATTAATTGTTTATTTATAAAATCATTATTCATTTGCGTCTTTTCTGCAGTTGTTGAGAACTTGAAAGCAACGTTCAAAATTTTCGAATCGATGAACACTGGACATAGTTTAATAACAGGAAATAAATAATGATAGAACTTGTAGAAGAACCTTGACTGCTTTCTTTTCAGATTCTCAGATATTTCTTTTGATTCTTTGAAAAGTTTTAGAAGGTTGATTTTTTACGGTGCTTGGGGAAGATGAAGGGCCTTCTGTGCTTGAGGAGCATTTTTGTTTGAAAGTTAGAAATGAAAAGGTTGAAGACGCTGAGAAGAAGATGAAAGAAAGTTAACTGTTTTTAAAAAAAATAAAACGGTACCGTTTTATTTAATGCCACATGGTACACGGTTACCCAGCGGTTTCTCAAGCCGATTCCATCTACCATTTTTCTCTCTCTCTCTCTCTCTCTCTCTCTATATATATATATATATATATTGGGGAAAATTCTTTACATCAGCCTACTATTTAGGATCAGCCACAACACACCCTATGTGTCATCATCTAAACCACTCACATTATTCAAATCACTTACATCCAAACCATTCATAGAGTGACACATCAGGTGTGCTATGCATCAGCCCGTGAACAGGGGCTGATGCATAGCACGGCTCATATATTGGAGGTGCAACGTGCGATGCGCGTTTGCCTAGTTGGGTTCTTTGATTATTTTACAAAGCAAGATGCATATGAATAAAAAAAAAAAAAAAATTGTGTGACTCCAATCAGTTTGTATATCCTTATAGACGTGCAACAATTCCATTGTATATACTTTGAGAATATTTTTATTATATAATTTTTTAAAATTAATTTATATTTTGATTTAGTATATAAATTTGAATTAATTTAAAATAAGACATAATTATATGACATTATATATGAGAAGATATTACAAATATCAAAAGATATGAAGATATTATTGGTAATTAAAGAAGAGCAATGCTATGTACAGTCTCTATTTAGATACTGCAATACAAGTCTAGATAATTCCATCTTTAAAATTTTTTAAAATTACAAACATATCTTTTTTAAAATGATATTTTTTTTCATTTAATAAAGGACATGTACATACAGCCCTTAAGTGAGGATTGTAAATATAATTTTTCATTAAAGAATATATTTGAAATGAATAAAAAATATTAAAAATATAATATTTAAATGATATAAAAAATAAATAAATAAGTTAATAGATGATATATTGTAAAAATTGATACGTAAAATAAATAAATAAAATAGAATTATGATGATGTGTTTTATCTTTAACATGTATTTAATTGTACTGTGCGGGTAAAGTGCAATTTGTATTATCCCAGAGAAATAATGAGCTGACCAACGGACTACATACTGACACAATGGCAATGATGATTTTTCATTATCCAGACAGACTGATGAACCGGTGAACCAAGACATGCATGGAATTTTTTTTTTTCTTGAGTAACGCTAAACCCACAGGGGTCTCGATAGGGATCCAAGTACGTTTTTTTTTTTTTACACAGTGATTAAAAATATTTTTGTGACTTTTTAATTTTTTTAAAATATTTAAAAATATTAAAAGAATATATTAGAAAAGTGAAAAAAAAAAGATGTAAATTTATACTAACAACCGGCAAAATCCAATTTAAAAATAATAAAACTAAAAAACCAAAAAAAAACCATTAATGAAAAAATAAAGAAGTTCAAATTTTCCTTTAAATTTTTTTTTAGCATGTATTTAATTTTACCGTACAGAAATAGTGCAATTTGGGTTATCCAGACAAATAATGAACTGACCAACAAACTGACTGGCCGACATAATGATAATAATGATTTTTCATTACCTAAACGGATGCATGTGAATCGAGAATGGCATACATTTTTTTTTTCTTTAGTAATTCTCGTTTGCTTTAAAAAATGAAATAAAATTTTTTGATATGTGTAAATAGTATTAAAATATGTTGAGTATAGATGAGATAAAATAAAATATATATTTATTTATAAGAATGAGATAAAATTAATTTTTTTTAAATATTTATAGTTATAGAATCTACAAGTAATATTATTAATTTTATATAATATTTTATTGAAAAAAATTATTTTTCATGCTTTTCTTTTTTTTTTTCTTCTTTTGTTTATTTATTTATCAATTATGCTCAACCTCCATTTTTTTTCGGCAAATCTAGCTCAAATATCTAGGAACACAGACATCTTTGCAGAGTGTATATTGGAAGATGGGCTATCAATTTTGTCCAATTTTCGGAGTGTATATTTGATAAGGGATTTGCTACACAACCTCATACTATTCACCCACACTCCACATTGCATACTTTTTAATATTTTTTAATATTTTTTTTAATTTTTTTTTTAAATTTATTTTTTTTTAAATATTTCAAATTTTTTATTCACTATTCATATAAAAAATATTTGATAAAAAAAAATTAAAAAAAAAGATGAAGTGTAGAGTATGGTGAATAGTAGAAAGTTGGTAAGATTATTTCATTTGATAATACTGTTTTATCCTCATTTTAGTTTTTTATTATTATTTATTAATTAAATTGTGAAGAGATTGTACAGGAGTTGGCAGACTATCATTATGGCTTCTACCGAGACGATAAAGAGAAACGAGAGAGATGGAAAAGATTCTAACCGTACGAAAATATTGAGACTAATGAGATGAAAATATTGAAGAATAAAATGAGTGCTTATTTTTACAAATTATCTAACCGTACGAAAATTTAGAAAAGATCTTAAAATTTTGTATTTTATCTCTGAAAGCAAACGAGGATTAATTATCTTTATATTATTCTTTCACCTGTTGAGTGTCTTCTACCGAAAGAAAACATAAATTAATATGCATGCGCGTTGTTCGTGTGCCCTGTCCAGAATGAAAAAAAAAATGCTCCATTTCCGTCTTATGTCCAAAAGCGAAGAAGAAAAACAAACTTACTCACGTCAAAGCCAAATAAACTGGGAGTTTTTTTTATTCCTTTTGGGTTTTCCTCATTTGTTTACAGAAATTGTCTTTAAAAGCTTTGAATTGGTCCCGCATGAGTGGCTTCTCCACCGAAAGAATTTTCTTTTTCTTCTTCCTAGTTGCATGTCGTCTTTCCTCTATCAAACGAAATCATGTGAATGCTTTTTTTTTTCTCGCCCAGCATGAGACTTGGCTTTCTACCACCAGCCTTCCGTCTGTAGTCCTGTTGGCTATAGTCTCGTCTCTTTCGCCATTTAAATAAAGTAAAACCAATCAGATCATTTAGAGATGCAGAGAATGACAAACAGACAAACAAAAATGGCAGATTTTGGGTGACTTGGCGTAGTGCATAGCTTGCCGACGGCTCTGTTGCTGACGGCGTGGTCCATACATCGGTTGTAGAAAGGGAGATAGGGCTTGGGGTGGGCTGCGGCACAAAGGAGAAATGAGGGAGAAGAGAAAAGAAAGAAGAAAAAAAAATAACTTAGTGTTTTAACCCTCTGTAGCGACAACAAAAAATGGAAGAAAAAAAAACCAAACTGAAGAGGCAGAGAAGAACATGCAGAGGAATCAAATCTTGGATATCTACCACTGCATACAAAGCAAAAAAGAAAAAAGAAATCAATATATTTTGTTAAGAAATCTGGAGACCAAAACCCATCTACAATCCTCAAACCAAGTGCAACGGCATGAAAAAACCTGAGGGCCTATAGTTCTTCCTTTTGAGAGCCTCGACCTCAATCATAGCTTTGAGGTTGTCAAAACCAATCAGATCTAGAGCCCCACGAAATTGAAGACGCAGTCAATCAACACAAATCGAACACCACAAACTTGAAGATGAAAATATGCACATCAGACAAGCAAAAAAAATCAGCTTCAACGAAATGAAATGAAAAAGAAAAAAACCTAACACTGAAAAACAAATTTGAAGAACCAAAAGAAGAGAGATAATGCGCAAACGAGAGAAGAAGAAGAGAGAAAAGAGAGAGGGTCTAAATTGAGGGAGAGAACTCGAGAGGGAGAGAGCCAACAGTGAGAGAGGATTTGAGAGAGCTTACACAAATAAATAAAACCATTCAGACCACTGACATAGCCAAACTAAAAGACCAAAAACACCTCGTATAAACGGACACAAAAGAAGAGAATTGAAGGTAGAAAAGACAGAACAAGATGGACGAAAAGGAAAAAATGGAATGAGAAAATTACTGTAGAAACACTGTAGCTGGCCGATTGCCGCTTATATAATAACTATAGAAATCCACCATCTTTTCACTCTCTCCACAAAGTTGAAACAATATCTAACAATTGCCACTATAGTTTAGAAGAAAAAAAAATAGCAATTAAGACATGTTTGAGTCAATTTAAAAATTTCTTGGTGTTTTTGGTGGAATATACGGGTGACTCGCGAGGATCATCCTTTTGACGTCTTGATCTAAGAATATATATAAATATATTATCTCACAAAAAATAATAATAGACACATATTTGAGTCAGCATGCCTATGAAATTTCTCATTTTCAAGTAAAAAAATGGCAAATTACATCACCGAAACAATCTTACTAATAACATCCAAGCATGACACCCATGTAACATTTGTTGAGTTATCTTGTTATCAAAGTCAATATTTTTTTTTTTTGGATAATACTATATACAGTCTGCAGTCGTCACATATTCGATTTGAAAAAAAAAGTGAAGATTACTATTTAAAAAATAATTTTTTTATATAGATCTCGAATTTATTTATTTTTTTAAAATTATATTCCAAAATTATAAATATTATTTTTTTTTTTTTTTATAATTGATGTGATAATATATCAACATTAATAATGTAACTATGTTACACAGAGATGCATTGGACTATGGATTGAGTTGCTGTGACACGGTATCTTGGTGACCCGGTGGGTGTGGTTCCCTAGCCCGTCTCATCCTGTACAAAATATTTGTCCCATTTTTTCCTTGATTTTACGGGGAAAAAGAAAGAGAGAATAAAATCTGGTCCTATAAAGTATAAAAGAATGGAATAAAGCCATAAAAAGGTTCCCCTCGCCTGTCACTTGTCATCTCCTGGTTGTTGACTCGGTGCCTAGATCCCAATTTTAAGTACCGAGTTCACCGCACTCCTCCGACCAAAACACACTTGACTCGTCAGGCGAATACAAGCGAATAACTTCGTATTGAAAAAGTAAAAACCACTTCGTCATCTACGGTAAGATCACTTCAATAAAATTCTACCAAAATTTAGTTAAGAAATTTATTTTTATAAATTTAACTAATTACTTTTTAATAATTTCAAATAATAATCTCTAAATTTATTATTATTTTATTAAAATATTAATTTTGATCTTTTTATTTATTTTAATTTTAATTGTAATTTGAATATTTATTCGTTATTAAAAAATTACACATTAATTTTCTAAAGTTAATACTAGATTTTAAAAGAAAAAATTGACATCAACTAATAATAATATTTTAAAACTAGAACTTGAAGTACTCTAGTAAGATAATGCCATATCATTGAAATGATAATTAATGAAGGAGTCTTCTGTGGTTGAGTTTGAAATTTGGATACTTCATGTTTTTGAGATGAAGAAAAATTTTATAGAATTGTAAGCTCGCGCGAAACAAATAGAATGCGGGAGAGAAAATTTTTTATCTCCAAATAATATTTGACCAATAACTTAAAATCAACAGATTTAATTAGTAAAAATGATTAAAATTAAAAATATCGTAATTTTATTAAATCTATTATAATAAATTTTTATACAATCTAAATAAATTTTGATCAAAATATAACTTGATTGATTCCACTTGTTGCTCTAAAACACGAGAAGTCTCGAAGGCATGATCTGGAGGCGAGTCGTGAGTCAAAAGCATCAGCAACTCGTTCAGCTTTTTAGGTCAAGTTGGGTTTTTTCTTTTTAGTTTTTTTTTATTGAGTGATTGAGAAAGTGTTATTTAATAATATTGTATTTAAAAAAATATATTTAAAAATATTAAAAAATGATGTAAAAAAAACAAGCCTAGCGAGAGTTATGTGAGTGTTTTTTATGGGTGAGTTTGGATACACAGTTTAAATTAGATGAGATAAAATATTTTGTTAAAAGTTGAATATAATATTATTTTTATTTTAAGATTTGAAAAAATTAAATTATTTATTATATTTTTATATAAAAATTCTAAAAGATTATAATGATAAGATTGATAAAATGAGATTAGATATTCCAAACCCAAGTAAGTCTCATTTGTTTTTAGAAAACATCTAATCTCATCTTATCTTATTTAATCATTACAATTTTGTTAAATTTTAATATAAAATAAATAAATAATTTAATTTTTTTATAAATTTTAAAATAAAAATAATATTAAAAAATATATTCTAACAATAATTTTTTTAATTTTTTAATTTTAGTCTCAATTTATCTAATCAAATCCCACTCTTCAAAATAAACAATAAATATTTGATTGCGACGCAGTGAAGTGAAGAAGGGAAAAGTAGTATCTCAAAGAAGAGCCTGGGAGATTTGGTACAGGGTAAAGGACAGCCAAATCCAGGTTTCAATCAGACTTCCATGCTTTGTTATTTCTGCCTTCTGATTTTCCGAGCTTCCCCACCAAAAACCCATAACTCAAAAACAAAAAAACACCAGAGGAAGGAAAAGGGCCATAAATATTGCTATAATGCCACGCCCTTATTTCCAAAAGCTGATTCTCTCTTCCACTATCAGAGCCGAAGAACTGGTACCAAAACCTCTCTTTAGCTCTCGGTTTTTGGGTTTTGTTGTACGTCCTTGTTTATATTTGTAGTCGATAGTCTTTCAAGTAGAGATATGGTTTTCTATTTGGTTTCCGAGAATTGAGCGGTTGAAGACGAAGTTATGAAAGATTTGCTTTCTCCGTGTCGTTTTGCACTAGAAAAACCATTTCTCTTTGGGGGATTAAAACTCCGTTTGGTTGGTAGGCTTGTCTTATGATAATCTGATAAAAATCCATGAATTTGTTTGGCTCCAGAGAAAAGCTTGGCATAGTAGAAAGAAAAATTGATTATTTGATTTTTAAATTTTAAGACTAATTATTATTTTTTTGATAGGTAATCAAAGATATTATATTCATAGAAATGGGCAAAGTCCAGGTACATAAGAAGTATACACGAAGAAACGTAACTAGAGGTTACAATAGAAAGAAGAAGTTCATGGACACTAAGCCCGTTACAAACTATGGCTCTCGTCTATAAGAATAGTGACTTAAAAAAGAAAACTTTTAGCTCATCTATTGTTCTCTCTTGATCTTCAAAACTTCTAGCATTTCTCTCCCTCCAAATACATCAACACATACATATTGATACCAATCTCCAAATTGCCGCTTCTTGAAAATTGCCATATAGTCCTCTCCAGCTTGCGAGGAAATCCATCAATCTACAAGGCATAACCCAAGACAATCCAACTCTTGAGAAAAAATCATCCCACATGAC
The DNA here is from genome assembly GCA_029856935.1 of Cyclocarya paliurus. Taxonomy (NCBI): domain Eukaryota; kingdom Viridiplantae; phylum Streptophyta; class Magnoliopsida; order Fagales; family Juglandaceae; genus Cyclocarya; species Cyclocarya paliurus. The sequence goes on along the minus strand of CM056945.1, from coordinate 40,793,499 downwards.
CTTGGCCACCTCACAGTGTAAAAGTAGATGATCAACTGACTCTCCATGCTTCTTACACATACAACACCAATTTAAGACAATAACTCTTCTTTTTTTCAAATTATCTATAGTGAGAATCTTATTCAAAGATGCTGTTCAAACAAAAAAAATTGCTTTTGAATGAGCTTTCGTCTGCCATATGCTCTTCCTCGGGTACATAGACAATCCGGAGGTCGTAAGCTTTTGATAAAAATAATTGACAGAGAAAATATATTTCTTAGAATGATTCCAATGCATCTTGTCTCTAATGCCCACTGAAATACTTGCGGAGTATAATGCTGCAAAAAACTCCGTGATATATTCCAACTCCCAATCTTGGGCTGCCCTAATGAAGTCAATATTCCATTGAGGGGTGCCATTTGAAAAGACCAAAAGATTGGCGATCGATGCCTCCTTATCTCTAGCGAGTGCAAAGATAGTAGGGAAGGTATCTATAGACAATGGTTACCACACCAATAGTCTAACCAAAAATGGATACGCAAACCATCGTTCATAACAAAATGTTCATGTCCTCGAAAGGTCCCCCAAAGGCTCCTAATGTATTTCCACAACCCCACTCCATAAGTGCCTCATACCTCATACCTCATTCGAGCACCATCCTTCCCAAGTTCCCCGAATTGTAAATCTATAGTAGACTTCCATAAGGCCTCTCTATCATTTTGGTACCTCCACAACCACTTTCCCAAAAGAGCTTGATTGAATATCATTCTTATGTCATCAAAATTGTGGGGGAAAGACTTGAGCTGATTGATCACATTTATATTTTTAAGATCTGATATGCTGAAATAAGTAAAGGTTTTTAGTGTAGTTTTGTCCATCTGTCTTTCTATTATAAATTTCTATGGAAAGGTGTTTTCTTAGGATTCTCATTTAGAGTAAAAAGTTTGAGTGCCTGAACTAATTGAAGATGGTATATTTTTCTGTGTAATGGGAAACCCTCATAGATGAAAGAAGCCTTGGAACAAAGTCGGTGTTGTGATTGAATACTTACATATAAATTTCCTTTTTTCTTTTTCACCATTTTTAGCAACCAATTGGTCTGAATTCTGAAATTCTCCCTTTAGTATTAACCAGGAATAGAACTTTTGAAATTTTAAGATGGCTACTTCGAACCCTATACTTTTTAGAGTTAAGTGTTTTTGTTTTTGATTTTTTGACATTGCACTCATTGAGCATTGAGGAATTACTTCACTTTATTATTTACCGTTAGTTTTTTTTATCAAAATTATTTACTGTTAGTATTGGAGGTACATTTTATCTTAAAAGAAATGTTATCAGAAAACAGCTTGCAAGATAAAGTATGTTTTACATTTTCACTATATTGTAAGTCAATGCGATTGTTGCTCTACTTTATACTGTGGGCTGGAATCTTGATTTTCCATACCATGATTATGATGCTGATGTTAAAATTAAACTATTCTGGGTAATTTTGAGGTATAATTGACATTTTTTGTTACTGACACTGGGTTTCATCATGTAGGCATTGATCACATATAAGATGACATGAGGCTAGTAAATGACATAGATTTATAAAATTCAAGTTTTATATATGCTTTTTGAAAAAGTAGATACTCTGGATTTTTCTCATTATTATTATGCCCATGGGACAATATCATTCTTGCTGGGATATTTCTGGGCTTCTCCCAGATGATTCTATTTTTATTTTATTTTTCGTTTTAAATGCCACCGTTAAGGACCTAGGATGAACTTTAGAGTTCTATTCATACCATGTTTTGAGAAGTTGCAGTGATACACTCAACTCAACTCAACTCAACCTTTTTTAAGGTCTTATCTAAATGGGCTTGGTTACATGGATCCGCTTGTGCCACTTGGTCCTCTTTAGGGTCATGTCCCCATTCACAATATATCTTTCCGCCATACACACACTTCAATCATGCATTCCATTGCAACATACAGAGCCTAATACGATTCCATACATGCAGAGGATACCAGAAAATTTTGCCAACAAATTCAGGGGTGAGCTTTCAACTGTTGCTACAATCACTGTTCTGGATGGTCGCATATGGCGAGTAGAATTGAAAAAGATTGGGAACAGTGTTTGGTTTCACAATGGTTGGCAGGAATTTGTTGAACACTACTACATCCGTGTTGGGTACTTTCTAATATTCAGATATGAGGGGAATTCAGGTTTCTTTGTTCATATATTTAATTTGACGACTTCTGAGATAAACTATCAATCTAACGCATTCGGTAGCATTCAAGGGCTCAATTATCGCAATCAGTATAATGTATTTGAAGAAATGGAAGATGATGATTCTGCTGAAATTATGGGTTCCGCACTTCCATGCCTTGCTGGTGGGCATTTGAAAAACAAGCTTCTCGATGAATGTGGAGAACAAATGGAACCAAGTTACACTCCTCCCTCACTGCAGAATTTGTTCAATGGGTCTCAACTTAAGAACTGTTTAAATCAGGCTGGTGACGGGAACCTGCATGTATCCAAGGGTGTTAAAAAATCACCTGCTGAAATTCAAGCCACCCGAGAAATGAGGATTCATTTTAACACAAGTGAGCTTAAGAAATCTTTGGATGAAGTGAAATTGCGAAGTCTAGATCAAGTAACTCTGAGAACTAAAAAAACAATGAGAAAAAAGAAGAAACCTGATCCTGGTAAGACATTTAACATCCTAATCGCTTTTAGTCTTGTACTGTTAAACGATCTTAATTTTCTCATCAGTAACTCTATAAATATGCAGATGAGCAGGTGTCATCCGCTCAACATGAAGATGCAGGAATGCAGTTTAGATTTTATGAAAGTTCTTCTGCAAGAAAGAGAACAGTGATAGCGGAGGAACGTGAAAGGGCTATTAATGCAGCCAAAGTATTTAAGCCGACTAATCCTTTCTGCAGGGTTGTCCTTCGACCATCCTATATGTATAGGGGATGTATATTGGTGAGATGTTGAAATAGATGTGCTTAAACATGGCTTTACAACATCATAGTAACTGTCTGCTTAGTGTGTATCTACTCTTTTTCCATGTACAGTATCTGCCATCCGGCTTTGCTAAGCATCTGAGTGGGGTTTCAGAATTTATCAAACTTCAGAGTCCTGATGGGAGACAGTGGCCTGTTCGATGCCTATACAGGGGAGGTAGAGCTAAGTTAAGCCTGGGATGGTATGAGTTTTCGCAGGAGAATAATATGGGTGAAGGAGATGTTTGTGTCTTTGAGCTGTTAAAGATGAGGGATGTTGTACTGAAAGTTACCATATTTCGTGTCCTTGAAGATACAGGATTGGTGGTGAACCGGTCATCACAGCTGAATGTTGGCCCAACAAAACTAATTAGAATTTAGTTGCTGGGTAATCTCCAGATTTCTGAGCTGTATAAAGAAAAATGATCTTTTGGGTGGTGTCCTGATCTTTTTTGTTCGTGTGGAGTTTAGTTGCTATTTGGTGTCCATAAACTTCCCAGGATGACTTAGTGGTAATTATTTTGTTTTAGGAATTTGAACACAAATTTTATCAAACTAGGGTTGTAAATAGATTGTGCAATCTAGTTTTTTGTTTTTAAATCAAACTGGACCAGAGCAGTTCATCCTAGTCATTCCCTCTTTTCCCCGCTATTGATTTGCTATTTTCAGCTCCAAGTTTTGTTTTATTGCTCCAGTTACGTACTCATTACTGATGGTGCATCAAACAAATTACAGAAAGTAAAACTTGTAATTATTTTCCTATTATCCTTCAGCATCATGTGGAGCTGAGGCCAAAGTCAAACACGATAAAATGTTTTATATTGCTGGAAAATCCACAAGATCAGAAAACCAGCGTGGAATTTCCAAAGCATATGATAATAATATTAGATCATATTTCTTCGCAAATACCAGGAATTTTATTTCCCTGATTCTATTTTGACTGGGTAACCCGGTTAAAATTTAGATAAATGATTGATGTTGTGTTCCTATGCTCTTAGAGTTACGTTCGTACTTCTTCATGAACAAGAGCAAACGTAGATAACAACTGAGGCATCTAATGTGACCCTTTGATTAATCAGAACAAAACCATATGTATAAAGAAATTAACTCGCGAAACGGGAAAAAAGATAATGTGAGCTCCCGAAGCATAGAAAGTTCTGAACTTTTGCTCAGACAGATGGGTGTATGATCAGCAGCTCGACTTTTGATTTTTGTTGGTATTTACAATTGTGGGATAGAAAAAAAGGAACTCAAACGAGGAAACCCATTCAGTTTGTTAAGATAATCTTGTGATTGATTTCTGAGAAAACTCAACAAAGTGAAAGAGATTGAAATAAAAGCAATTCCTTAGAAATAAAGTAACACGATTACTGTTCCGAACAAAAAAAAGAGAACCAAAACTCGCCGTTGCCGGGGATCGAACCCGGGTCACCCGCGTGACAGGCGGGAATACTTACCACTATACTACAACGACTTGTGTGCTCTTTTCCTTTATTTTTAATTTAAAATTCAATACCAAGGAGACCGTCACTCATGGAAACATAAGAAATAGAAATCAAACGTAAATAGGTAAATCCTTACCTCTCTTTTATTATTAGTTTACTGTTTAGCTATTTTTTTCCCTTTACTATTTAAATTTGGATTAAAAATTTCAAAATATGACATTCTTGTATAATTTAAAAGAAAATAATTCGATCAACCAACTCAATTATGTAATTTAATTAAAAATAAATTTAATTTTATAAAAATTATCTCAAAGAACAAAAGAAAGTTAATTTTTATAAAATTAAATTTATTTTTAATCAAACTACATGATTACGTTGGTTGATTGAGTATATTTTTTTTAAAATTATGCAAGAAGGTCATGTTTTGAATTTTTAATCTAGATTCAAATAGTAAAAAGAAAAAATATAGATGAGTAGTAAAACATTAATAAATAAAGTGTAAGGTGCCATTATCAACATAAAAACTTGGGCGCATTTTTCTTTTCTCAAAGTTACGGGCTTATCCTGAATTCTCCCAAACCTATCCCCGTGTGCCGTGTGGCATAGAGTTGTATTTGGATGACTGTCCACCATATTGCTTGATGTCAATATCCAAATTGATTCACCAAGGATGAACCCCAAAGATGGCTCGGATAAGAGGTCTATCTTTATTGGCAAACCAATTCGTTCTTACTTTTTCTCTTGGCCAGCATTTTAGAGGCGCACAATCCTCCCTCTCTCTCTCTCTCTCTACAAAATAAGCCCATCTGCATTGCTTTCTCAACCAACCATCTCCACCCCCACCTTATCCATTTCCTCCCATCCTTTCCCATACAAAATCCCATTTACTTCCCTCCCACTTATCTTTGTGCTTCTTCAAATTAGCAAACCACTCCTCAGATACCATCACAGAAGGTAATTCATATAATTCCTCTATCACTCTGTACACTTCCTTATTAGGTATCGTGTAATAAATCTAGCATTTTTTCTTTCCTCTTTTGCAGACAATAATGGCCACTCTATCTTCAGCCACCATTACTGCTACCACAACCACCATTGCCAACTGTAGGAGGAGGAAGAACAATGTGCACCACTTAACAGGGCTCAACTCTTTTGGTGGGCTCAAGGCTCACAACAGTGTGGCCTCACTGGGCCTTCCTGCATGCACCGAGCAGTCCTTTGCAAAAGTGGTGAGCTCCCTGAAACTTCCGTCACAAGGCAAAGGCAGAGGTGGAGGAGCTCTATCTTCTACCTGTAATGCTGCTGGTGAGATTTTCAGCATTGCAGTCATCATGAATGGGCTGGTTCTTATTGGAGTTGCAGTGGGGTTCGTCCTTCTTCGAATCGAAGCGTCTGTTGAAGAGGCAGAGTGAGAATTTTAGAACTTTGGTTGTTTTATGCTTTTTTGTTCATTAAGATTTGCATCTCCTGAATTCTTCAATTGATGTACAACTATATTGTTTTTTATATTTAAAACAAATTAGTAAATTGTGCTTCCTCTTATAAATTGGATCAAAGAGAAGGCATGATAAAAGAAACAAGTTCTCGTTTTGGTTTAATAAATTGGTATGGGGGACCCTAAAGCAAGAGTTCGTTCAGGCCTTACTGGCATGGGTTCCAACTTGCTTTCTCTATGTGGTTGATATATGCATGTATGCGTGTATGTACGTATGATGTAACCCCAGTTCGCATGGGATTGTTAAACGGAACTTGATCGCAGCAAACCAGAATTCACTCTGCAAGGACTTCTGTCAGATTATATTTCAGACAAATAAATGAATTGTAAAAGAAGTTTTTGTTAAGATATAAAATAAATAATAAAATCTATATTTTCTTATCAGTTTAAGTTTTTGAGACATATGATAATTTTACATGGTATCAGAGCAGAGGTCTTGAGTTAGAACCCTGATTCTACATTCTATCCCATTTAATTAAATATCCCACGTATTATAGGCCATCCATTGATGTAGAGTTTGAACCACACGTGAGCGGAGTGTTAAGATATAAAATAAATAATAAAATCTACATCTTTCCATCAACTTAAACTTTTGGGACAAATGATGATTTCACAGTATTAACATTTAAATTTTTGCACAAAACCACTTCATAATAAGTAACTTACTATTAGCTACATCATCAAAATCACACATTACAATATCGCCATTATCCTGATACACTTCCTTCTGTCGGTAGGCTTATTCATGGGGCACTTGTAATCCTTGGAAATTTGCATACTATAAAAGAAAAAACTATACTTTGTCAACCTGTGGATATCAGACAAGTTCAATTTGCCAACTTGTGGTTTATAGCATTACAAGTTGTCTGTCTGAGGTCTCTTTTATTCTATGAGCGAGCTACGAGTTATAGTTGGAGGGGAAGAGCCGCGTCTTCTTTTCAGACGCGCACACTTTATATTGCTCATATTCGGGAACTGGATGTTGGACACTTGATTGCATCAAATATTTTATGACCAAGTGTAATGGGCGGAGATAGAATGAACCTCAGTGGGCAAACAGTCACTTGAAGAAACACGTTTGGCAAACTGAACTCTACCCGATGGCAGAAGTGGCTAAAGTTTAATTTACTCTTTAAGTTACAATACGTTTATTGGTGCATAGCGGGTTTTATGTGCTCTTTGTGCCCTGGGAAGGAAATGCTTTGCCAGGTTTAGCATATTAGAATTCTTATGGGTGAGCTTGCTTGAAGACATTAGTGGCTATAGGGAGATCCGCAACTCTACTGTGAAGTTGCTCATATTCGGTTGACTGCCCCCTTGGGGTGCATTTTCCGGCTAACTTCAAGCACATACATCCTGTGAATACCAAAATTCCAGAAAGTATCCAACTGAATTGCAAATTAGCCAGTGCTTTAGCTCTCAAATCAGCCTCATTAGACTCACATGTGACCGCTCCAAGCATGTCCTCACTGCCAGCTTCAGCCAAAACCATAGCGCAACCTTTTGGGATAAATTGAGGAGTCCATAGCATAAACCCCATAATCATAAACCAGCAGCCTTGTAATACAACTGCAATCGAAAGTACAAGAGCAGCGGGAAAATTGGTCGGTAAACAAGTCACTGCCAGAGCTGCAATGAAAGAAACCAACACTATGAGCTGCAATAGCCAATGGTAGTGGCCTTCCAGTCCAACATGATCAGCCGAGTGGAAATGAAGTAGAAAAAGCTCTTGACCAAATACAGAGGCAGCAAGGATTCCAACAACCCCAGAGAGGATCTCAGTTGAATGAGTAAACTCCGCAGAAAGAGTAAAACCTGCAAAAATAACAAGGTGCAGGAACATGGTTGCATGCTCAAAGTTGTCAAGCCTGAAAGCGAAACGAAGGAAGGGGTAGTCTAGAACTTGCATAAAAATTGCAAAAACTGAGAAAGATAAGATGAAAATGAGCTCCAAGTGTTTGAGTTTGGAAAAGGGGCCATCAAATGGGTACCAAAACCTCACTGTGAAATTAGAAGGGCCTTTGAGAAAGTAGGCTCTGATGGTGTTGATGGTGTGCCATAGACCGAGGAGAGTGAGTGCCAAACCAGGTACTAAGTGCCCTAAAAATGTACCCATGGAAGCTTTTCTTTTTCAGAGATTGGAGCTTTGCCTCTTCTGCAATCCCCTCCACAGACCTTTAATACATGAAGTGATTGCAGATATCTTGCATAATACAATTCTTGAAGCCGACAAAAGTTTAGTGTTAATCTAATCAAACTTTTGGTGCATGCTGCATGCTGCATGGGTTTCCACAAACAAAACAGAATAAAACGACACCCATTATGTGCACTAATTTAAAGTTTTCAAAGTCACCTAGTCCTTTGTCAGTCCACTCTCTCTCTCTCTCTCTCTCTCTCTCTCTAATCGCATCCTCCGTGGTATCCAATTATGTTCATGCCATTGATTTTCATTACTGATTTTAACAGAAAATGTACCAAAGTAGTTAGAACGTAGCAAGTTATTTACTAGAAAAATTTGAGACTCGTTGGTATCAATAGAAGTACATCAAACCACGAGGAATGGGTCAATTTTATTTCTCTTTGAGAAATGTTTTGATCATAAAGAGATCTCACAAAATTAAATCTATAAACTAATGTGGGTTGATATGGTACATTAAATTGTAAAACTACTCTTTATAACTGTAACACTTTTCTCTATCTTTTTCTTTCTCTCGGGTGGGTTTTCCACTAAACGATGGAAGCAAACCCCTGCAGATAAAGTATGGAAGGCCTAACTCCTTGAATACCACATCTGCATGTGGTGGGGAGTGCAGTGTCTCCAATAATATTGTGGCAAATAACATTTTCCCACTTGTTAAAAACCTCCCGGGCGCATCCTTTTCAACTAAATAAATGAATTAATTACAGTACAGCTATAATATTCCAGGTATATTACCACGATGAGCAGAATATCCTACTTTGTATTGCGGGTCCAACTCCACTAGCATTACTTCATTATCGGAAGACATAAAGTTGGGTTATGCCGAGTCTAAAAACAACCAAAGAACGCCAATTCAGGCTTTAAACCAAACACTTTAAAAACTATACGTACTTAGTTGATGGAGCTACTTTAATTTTAAGCAGAACTTCCTCTTGAGGATGGCGCCATTCTTATTTAGGGCAGAGAGTCAGAGACTGTTTTTTTTTTTTTTTTTGCACAGCTACAATTGAACCGAGTGTACGAAGACTAGAAACCAGAGCGGTAGAGTACAGAACGAAGGAGTGAACAGAAAAAATGGAATTTGCTTAAGCACGTTCATCGTCTAGTTGTATTTTGGCTCTACAACATTGTTCTCTCCAAAAGAACAGAATATATATTATTTTTAGGATCTGGGTCTCTTATAATTTCTTTAGAGTCTAGAGCGAAAGAAAGATACTCATTTTGTCACAGCATTTATTGATTGGCTACAAAAAGTTCAAAAGAATGCGAATAAATAAATCTATAATGAATCACAATTTCCCACTAAGTTATCGACTTTGCCGATCCCCTCAATTAAAGACGGGTGCTATAATGGGCAGCTATACTTTCACTTACCAATACCATTCCTTTGAGGGATTCTTCAGCATGGTCACCTTCTTGGTTTTTGCTTGAGCCTCGTACAAGGGAATTTTGAGCGAGGAGAGTGGGATTGAAATAATATATACTCAACATCCCATCTCGAACTCTGGACGCTTCTTCATATCCCCTTTCCTACTAAGACCACTAGTAAGAGTGTTGTAACTAATGCGATCAGGCTTTCTTGGCATCCCCACATCTGCAATATACATTAATCAAGCTGTTATAAACAGTGGCATCAGGAGCCATTCCCTTCTTCCCCACTTTCTTTACCGTATCATCTGCTTCACCCATCCTAGCTTCCTCGATTGGGAATGATGATATACTCAAGCAAGACTCCTCTTTGTAACTAAAGCATGAAAATCCCGTGGCGCACAAGGCCCCAAACCACACACATAAACATCATTTCCTCCGCTTAAGAGTCTTACACATCAACTCAGTGACCAAAATGCAAAATGCAAATTGTACGATGTACGTATTTCTTATGAAACTAAAAGCACTTTCTTTCATCATTCAAATTAAGTGTATTGATTAACATAAGTGTAGTGTAATCAGAAAGCGACATGATAAATCTATAGAACTCGCTTTCTGATAAATCTAAAGAACTTTGCCCTAATGACTATAACAATCTTTTCTATAGATGCATTACAATTTCTCAATCAAAATTACTTTTTGGTAGAATTCAAGAAGTTCCTCACTCATCTGTTGCAAGTTGCAAGTTGCAAGCATTATGACTCGTCGCACCTAACAAAACTTGATTTGAAACTTTGAAGAGAATCGCGCTACCACTTTTCCTTCACAGCTCAGGCAATCTGCAAAACAAAAGCATTCAAATCATTTACGTGTAAAATAAACTAAATCGGAGCTGTAAATAAACTAGAGAACAATAATCTAGGTGTACAAAAGCAATCTTCAGGGCTGGGCGGTGACATTGAATTGAACTAAAAATTCGAGTCATAAACGCAACACACGCAGAGGGCTTATTAGGTCTTGCATTTTGCTTGATCCAAGCCACTAAAACTAATTTGCAAAGCGAGCACTACATTCTGTTTTCAAGTGATCTGAGTATAGTTTTGTTTTTGTTTTTGTTTTCATAGGTCCGAACTTTCATACCCTGAAGGCTGAAAGGTTCTTCTTTAATCTGCAATAGGTTTCATGGTTCCAAACAAAACATGTACGTAGAGCGTCTAGCCTTCTACCAGATATTTCAAATCCCAAATTTTTAATAACCCCAATAGCCAAAAGTATCCACAGAAACATTCTTGTCGATTAACATGAGCTTTTATTACACTTACCGAAAGCCAAAAACCCTAGATACATCGATATTCACATCCAAAATTATATTTGTTTTTCCTCTCTTAAATTGCCAGGCCAACAACAAAAAAATCATCCCGAATAGCAACGCAATATGCGAGTGTGAAAAAAAGGGCTTTTTTTCATACAATAACCCCATCTCTTTAATGATTAAAATAACAATAATAAAAAATAATGACCTGATTTCTTTAAGCAACGGCGACGGGTTGTTGCTTCGGCGGGTCGAGATTCTTGTTTTTCTGATCGGTATCTCCAAGAAAATCTTCGATGTTGTAGACGACGGTGATGTAGAGGGAGCAGCTAGGGCAGCGAGCGATCTCTTCGCCGAGGCGGAGCTCGTCCTTGGTAATCTGGAAGAGGTCCCCGCACGGGCACGGATACGTATACGCCCGCAGCTCCTCGTTCCACTCCATGTCCTCGATCTCCACGTCGTCGTACGACATCGTTTCCTTCTACTCCCTTCCTTCCTTCCTTCTTGTACCTCTCTTTTTCTCTGTGAGTTGGATCGACCTAAGGGCTGAATGTATAATTGGGTCGAGAATTTGCAATCTGGTGCCTTATGTTTGGATCATTTATGCGTTGTTCCGTTCTCTGTCTTTTCGTATTTTAGGGGGCCACTTAAAAAGTGATTTGTTTTGGAATTTTTTTTAATAATAATTCGTCGTTGAAGGAATATTATTTTTGAGTAATGATATATGTATATATTTTTTTATAATTTTTATATAATTATATTTTAAAATAAAGATATTTATGTAAAGTGATATTATTTTTATAAATTACTTTATAAAAATACTCTTCATTTAAAATATAGTTATAGAAAAGATTGTAAAAAGTGTAGTATGTCTATCATTTTTCATCATTTGTTTACTAATTCACAACTCTTCCTCTAAAATGAAATAAAAATGTCATTAAATAAAACATAATTAGAGACTAATAGTTTTTCCAAGACAGACTTAAAGTTAATAATAAAAATAAGAAAAATAAGAGATTTAATCAATTAATTCAGAAAAATACTCCTAGTCTCCTCAAATTACCACTTAATTATTTTTTCCAAATTATCAATTTTCTGACAATCACATTCCAAACTATTAAAATTTTTAGTTTAGTATTCTTATATATAAAAGCTGATACAAATATCACCAAAAAATAAAAAATTTGAACAACAAACCTACAATAGGGTCTCTCTCTCTCTCTCTCTCTCTAAATATTTTTACGTGTAAAAAAAAATTGGGTATATTGTAATTTATTAATAGTTCGGAGGAGACCGTAAATGGGATAGTACTTAGTAGTTTGGGACAACTATCTATATTTTCTTTTAATTAATTCTTAACAAGATAAAATGATAAATCTATACAAATATATTTTAAAAAATTATTATTATAAATTAAATTTAATGGATTATATTAAATTATATTAATTTATGAAAAAATCTATTTATAAATCTTATTTTTTACACACTCAACACTCTGTTGATGTGAAAAACTATAATTAATCCCATAAATGGTATGTTAAAACATGATTTATGTGTAACCAAATTCTTAATTTGTATACTATATGTTATTTCTCATCACATTTTGTTGATGTGTGATAGATTATTATTATTATTATTATTATTTTGAACAAGATGGTGTGATAGATTATAATTCTTATTTCTCAACACTATATAACACTTTGCAATTACCATCTCTCACTCTCTTCTCCGAATGTGGGGAGAGAGAATAGAGAATAATTATAGAAGAACGTAGGGGTGGGACGTTGAAATGTGGGGAGAGCGTCTGGTTTTTCGCGACTACTATTCCGACAGATCAAGTAGACTTTTATCGTCACTATAAATAACCAATCGTCCGCGCTGCGTAAGTAACTAAACTTTTCGTCACTCATTCTTGACGCAACGGGACATGTCTGTTCGTCGTAATAGGGCTGATCGTGAGGGTGTAATTTGTGTAATTCACTCTATCTATACCCTTTTTTGCGTAATTCATTTTGACGGACCGCTTCTCGTAATTCATTCTATCTCTACCCTCATTTCGTCATAATAGGACTGATCGTCGCTCTTTCTTGACGCAACGTTCATCTGGTTGTATAGAGAAGGTTCGCTGGACTCGAGAAATTGCTTCTTGTTGTTGATTTTCCGGGCACACATACACGAACAAGAAGCGGTGGGAAACCTTCGACCCAATGCAAATGCAAGAGAAAAGGAAAAAACTAGAAAGAGATGCCAAGTCACGGCGATAAACGCTTATACATACACAAATAGACCGCCATGATGCAGGGGCTCCACCAGCAGCAGCAGCAACTGGCTGCCCTACTCTCCGTCGCTTTACCCAAGGAAGATTCCACTTCCTCGGCTGCCGCCACCACCGCCACAACCGCCGCCGCTTCAGAAGGTGGCGACGACTCGGGTCGACTCGGAGCCATCAACTCGCTCCACCGCGCGATCCTCTACCCGGCCAACTCGCTCCTCGTCGCCCACTCCGCGACTTTCCTCGCCCAGGGCTTCTCTCAGCTCCTTTCCGACAAGTAAAGCCTCTCTCTCCCTCTCTCCCTCTCTGTTGCCCTTCTTCAATTTGATATTTGCTCTACATAATTTGCGTGGTTGTAGGGTTCGGTTCTGTGCGAACTACGAACTATGGTGGTAGTTTTAGGTGTAAAGTAGTTTTAGTTGGGGCTAGTCACCAGGGTTCGCTTGAATTTCGTTTCGTGCTCTGTTTGGTTGCCAAGAAAATGTAGGAAATCCAAAGAAATTGAAAATTGTTAAGCCTTTTTTTTGGGTTTTTTGGCGCGTAATCAAAGAAGGCAATACTGTCCAATCTATTTATCTAATAAAACTATTCGTTTTAGTTGAACAGAGATTTTCGTTTTCAGAAAGCATTTTATTGCTTTTGGATTACTATATTCCTCTTCGTTTTGAAATTTGCATAGTAATTCTACAAGACATCTGCCTTTAGTAAAGGTACCTGGAAATCTGAAAATATTTTCCACTTGCTTATTTTGGTTGCATTATATAGTATTGTGTAACTTTTACGTGGGTTGTGGGTCAGATTGTATTCAGTGCGACAGTCAGCAGCCATGGTATATGGAGCTCTTTGTGCCGTGGTGTGTTCAATTCCTATCACTTCGAATGGAAGACAAAATCATGTCATGCTTGGAAGTATGGTTGACCGGTTCATTGGTTGGGCGTTGCCATTGCTTAGCAATGTAGGCCATGGTGATGGGACCGCAGAGTTGGCATTGGAAGGCCTGCGGGAGTTTCTTAATGTTGGAGATGTTGGTGGAGTTGAGAGATATGCTTTGCCGATCCTCAAAGCATGCCAAGTTCTTCTCGAGGATGAGAGAACCTCCTTGAGTTTGTTACACCGGCTTCTAGGTGTATTAACCTTGATTTCTTTGAAGTTCAGTAGATTCTTTCAACCTCATTTTCTCGACATTATTGATTTGCTTCTTGGGTGGGCATTGGTACCGGACCTTTCCGAATCAGATAGACGTGTTATGATGGACAGTTTCTTGCAATTTCAGAAACACTGGGTGGGTAGTTTGCAGTTCTCTTTGGGGCTTTTGTCAAAATTCTTGGGTGACATGGAAGTATTGCTTCAGGATGGGAGTCCTGGAACACCACAACAATTTCGGAGGTTGCTTGCGCTGCTTTCTTGTTTCTCAACAGTTTTGCAGTCCACTGCATCTGGATTGCTGGAAATAAATCTACTCCAACAAATAATTGAACCTCTGACCAGAATGGTACCACGGTTATTGGTATGCTTATCAATAGTAGGGCACAAATTTGGATGGTCGGAATGGATTGGGGATTCATGGAAGTGCTTGACTCTCTTGGCAGAAATATTGTGTGAACGATTTTCCACCTTTTATCCTCTTGCAGTTGATATTTTATTTCAAATCCTGGAAATCAATCGTGCTAAGAAACCAATGGGAGCAGGGAAGATTACTTCTTTTCAAGTTCATGGGGTTCTAAAAACCAATCTTCAGTTATTATCTCTGCAAAAGCTTGGTCTCCTTCCATCATCTGTGCAAAAAATACTGCAATTTGATGGTCAGGTATCTCACCTGCGGCTGCATCCAAATCACTTAGTTACTGGAAGTTCTGCTGCCACTTATATTTTCTTGCTTCAACATGGGAATAGTGAAGTTGTTCAACAAGCAGTGACCTTAGTGATTGAAGAGCTGGAATTGTTAAAGGCCATACTGGGAAAGACTTTAGGTGATGGAGATGGGGTTGATAGCATTTCAGATGCTAAATCCTATTCAAAATTTGAGTTATTTGCACTGATTAACTTTGACTTGAAAGTTCTTTTGACCTGTGTTTCCTTAGGTGGGCGTAGCAGTTTGGTTGGCCAACCAGACATTGCCACCTTGTATCTTAATAGGTCAGAGAAGTTGGTGACTTTTATTATCGAGAAACTGAATCCTTTTGAATTACCTATTCAGGCCTCTGTGGAGTTGCAAGTCAATGTTATCAAGACATTGGAAAGGCTAACTGCAGTTGAATTTTTAAGCAAGCATTCTTTAAGATATCAGACTAATGAAAAAGCTTCCTTGGACGTTGCTGCTGAAAAAGTCCCTGACGATGACAATTTCAGGGATGGGCTTTCAGCTGTTATCATTGGGCATCTGAGGAAGTATAGTGTGTTCCTTGTCAAAGTTCTTCATGTTTCTTCTCCTCTCGCAGTTAAAGAAGCAGCCCTAGATTGGGTCCAAAGATTATGTGAGAGTATTATTGCTATTTATGAGAAGTCAAATACAAACACTTATTTCTATGAAGCATCTGGTTATGTTGGGATTCTTGGGAATCTCCTTTTCTCAGTTTTAGATGCTGCATCTGACAGGGAACCAAAAGTGAGGTTGCATGTTGCATTAGTTTTGGAGCTGCTTCTACAAGCAAGACTTTTGGACCCCATGTACTTGTATCCTATTGCTGAAGTGGTCTTAGAAAAGCTTGGTGATCCTGATATTGATGTAAAATACACATTTGTGAGGCTGCTTGCCAATGTCCTTCCTACTACAATGTATGCATGTGGCCTATATGACTATGGAATATCTACCACATCCAGTCCTGTTATGCTTAGGTTAGGCAATAGTTCAAACTTGCACTGGAAGCAAGTGTTTGCCTTGAAGCAGCTGCGTCAGCAGTTTCACTCACAACAACTTGTTTCTATTTTGAGTTACATTTCTCAAAGATGGAAGGTGCCTCTTTCTTCTTGGATCCAACGGCTGATTCATACCTGTCAGAGGTCAAAGGACCTTGCTTTTTGTCAAACTGAGGAAGCAGGAAACTTTGGCACCTCTGGTGTATGGTTGGACATCAAAGTGGATGAAGATATTCTTTTAAGAAGTTGCTCCGTCAATAATCTGGCTGGTGCCTTGTGGGCTGTACATGAAGCAGCTAGGTTTTGTATTGCTATGCGCCTTCGGACTAATCTTGGTGGGCCCACCCAGACTTTTGCAGCTTTAGAGCGAATGCTTTTAGACATCGCACACTTGCTTCAGCTTGATGGTGAGCAAAATGATGGGAACTTAAGTATGATAGGATCTTCTGGTGCTCACTTGTTGCCAATGAGATTATTGTTGGATTTTGTTGAGGCCCTAAAGAAAAATGTATATAATGCATATGAGGGCTCTGTCGTGTTGCCCTCAGCTACTCGACAGAGTTCCTTGTTTTTTCGGGCAAACAAAAAAGTCTGTGAGGAGTGGTTTTCTCGTATATGTGAGCCCATGATGAATGCTGGGTTGGCACTACAATGTAATGATGCTATAATTCAGTATTGTTCTCTACGTCTACAGGAACTCAAGAATCTTGTGACTTCAGCTTTGAAGGAGAAATCTAGGTCCCAGTTGGCGGAGAACCTTCATACTATCAGGGATAGATTTTATGGAGACATATTGAGGGTTGTACGGCATATGGCGTTAGCTTTGTGTAAGATTCGTGAACCTGATGCTTTGAGAGGCCTGCAAAAATGGGTTTCAATTTCATTTTCTTCCTTGTTTATGGAGGAAAACAAGTCTCTCGGTCAAAGTGGGGAAACGGGACCTTTTATTTGGATAACTGGGCTCGTATATCAGGCTGAAGGCCAGTATGAAAAGGCTGCTGCTCACCTTACTCACTTGCTTCAGACTGAGGAATCGCTCAGTACAATGGGTTCTGGTGGCGTACAGTTTGCTATTGCACGTATCATTGAGTGCTATACTGCTTTATCTGATTGGAAGTCTCTAGAGTCCTGGCTGTTAGAATTACAAACACTCCGTGCTAAACATGCTGGGAAAGTTTATTCTGGTGCTCTGACTACAGCGGGCAATGAAATTAATTCATTCCATGCCTTGGCACGCTTTGATGAGGGTGATTTTCAGGCAGCATGGGCTTGCCTTGACTTAACACCTAAAAGTAGCAGTGAGCTCACACTTGACCCCAAACTGGCCTTGCAAAGGAGTGAGCAAATGCTTTTACAGGCGATGCTTTTCCAAAATGAAGGAAAGGTAGACCTGGTTTCCCATGAATTACAGAAGGCCAAGTCAATGCTGGATGAAACATTGACTGTTTTGCCGCTTGATGAATTAGCAGAGGCAGCAGCGTTTGCTACCCAATTGCACTGCATCTTTGCCTATGAAGAAGGTTACAAGCTCAAAGGCAGCCAAGACAAATCCATACAACTTCAGTCAATATTAAGTTCATACATCCAATCATTACAGTCTCCAATTAGTAGATTTCATCAGGATTGTAACCCATGGTTAAAAGTTCTCCGGGTTTATCGAAACCTTCTCCCTACTTCTCTTGTTACTCTTAAAACATGTTTGAATATGTTGAATTTGGCCCGTAAACAAGGAAACCTAATGTTGGCTAACCGTCTAAACAGCTATCTGAGAGATCATGTGTCAAATTGTCTTGAGGAGAGGCACCGTGATTTTCTCATCTTGAATTTGCAGTATGAGGACATCCTGCTAATGCATGCTGAACATAAGTACGAAGATGCTTTTACTAATCTTTGGTCGTTTGTGCGGCCTTGCATGGTTTCTTCGGAATCTGTAGTTTCTGATGCTGAAAAAAATATTCTGAAGGCCAAGGCTTGCTTGAAGCTCTCAGATTGGCTTAGACGGGATTATTCAGATTTGAGTCTGGATATCATTGTTCTAGATATGCAAGCAGATTTTAAGAAGGATTATAGCTCTTTTTATGGCCTAGGTGGACCCTCCTTTAGCAGTGAAAACCAAAGCTCTAGACCAATTGTGGGTCATATTATTGAAGAAATTGTGGGTACAGCTACCAAATTGTCCACTCATCTTTGCCCCAGTATGGCTAAGTCATGGATTTCGTATGCCTCTTGGTGTTTTAATCAAGCCAGAGACTCTCTCTCTAACCAACATGAATCAGTCCTTCGCTCTTGCTTGTTTTCTCCTGTGCTTGTTACAGAAATTCTGCCTGAGAGATTCAAGTTAAATGAAGTGGAGGTTGCGAGAGTGAAATCTTTGATTTTACAGCTTTTCCAGAACAAGGGTGATCCAAATGGTTTTATGGATGAACAGAGAGAACATAACTTTTTGATTGATTCTTCAGAACTTAATTTGAGTGAGGACAATGCTGTAAGGGCTCTGGTGCAGCAAGTAGTAAATATTATTGAAGCTGCAGCTGGGGCACCAGGGGCAGAAAACTCCAGTGGTGAATGCCTTTCTGCTACAATAACTTCTCAGTTGAAGATTTTCTTCCTACGTGCAAACATTGGCCTGGATGAAGTTGATGTATTATCTGTAGTTGGTGATTTACTTGATGTTTGGTGGTCTTTGAGGAGGAGAAGAGTGTCCCTCTTTGGGCATGCAGGTCTTAGTTTCATACGGTATCTGTCATATTCGTCTGCCAAGCTTTGCCATGGTCAGTTGACTGGCTTTGATTGCAAGTCTTTAAAACAAAAAACTGCCAGTTATACCCTGAGGGCTACATTGTATGTCCTACATATTATTCTCAATTATGGAGTGGAGTTAAAAGATATTCTGGGCCCTGCCCTTTTGACGGTTCCTTTGTTGCCATGGCAGGTGAGATACCACTACTGTGTTTTTTTCCCTATGTTTTTCGCAATAATTATCAAGTGACTTCAGATCGCAATCTTATTTTGTAGGAAGTAACGCCCCAACTGTTTGCTCGAGTAAGTTCTCATCCTGAGCAAGTGGTCCGGAAGCAGTTGGAGGGTTTATTGATGATGTTAGCCAAGCAATCTCCTTGGTCCATAGTGTACCCAACATTGGTTGATGTAAATGCTTATGAAGAGAACCCTTCAGAGGAGCTTCAGCACATACTGGGCTGTTTGGTAAGGAAAATTGCTTCTATTTCTTTGTTTGACACTTGTGTACATTATAATATGTCTAATATAAAATCGCTTTACACCCATCATTTGAAAATTGGGCATACAAGCATTTCAGAATACCCTCATGTTGATAAGTCTATACTAATTCCAACGACCCTCTTTCCATTCACATGGTTGACATTAGTTGAAGGAGCTTTAGCACATACTGTGTTGTTTGGTAATGGAAATTGCTTCTATTTCTTTGTTTGACACTTGTGTTCATTATAACATGTCTAATATAAAATCTCTTTATACCCATCATTTGAAAATTGGGCATGCAATCCTTTCAGAATGCCCTCATGTTTATAAGTCTATACTAATTCCAACGACCCTCTTTTCTTTCACATGGTTGACATTGGTTTTTTGCCTTCTTTAGAAGTTATAATATGGTCTCATGTGTGTTTGCTGCTGCTTGGATTTTGTAACTTGTTCATCCATATATTTGTTACAACTGTAACACCCTGGATAAGTATAAGGAGCTGGTGAACGAGATCTATATTACTTGGCTGGGAGAAGTTTTTGCCTTTTATAATAATTCCAAGGGGCTCAGAGTCAGGCCCTGATGCCGTTTGGGCCTCCCTTGGATCGTTTGAAATGGTATTAGAGATGATCATAAACAAAAGTGTGGGATTTGAATCTTGCCACCTATGATGGAATGACTTGACAAGGACGTTAGAGACTTAAGAGGGAAATTGCAGCACCTTGATTGAGTATTGGAAGAAGTGGGATCCCACATTGCTTGGGGGGAAGAAGTTCGTTCTTACTGTTTATAATGATTCCAAGGGGCTTCAAATTTAACATTGATCAACAATATTGGAATATAGGCCTAGATGTGGCTTGGGCTTCCTTGAGTCATTATAATAAATGTATGATCACTTTTATGATTGAAATATTTTAATTTTAATTTTTTTTTTTGTGAGAGCTCTCCAACCAATCTCATTTGTTTTGGTGGGAACATGATAAGCATTTGCTGCTTCACTTTGTCGTGTGATCATTTGGTTTTTTTTCTTTATACTTGTTAAAAAAAAAAATTTCTTTATACTAAAGCATTGCCAGTTTTT
Source organism: Cyclocarya paliurus (assembly GCA_029856935.1). Lineage (NCBI taxonomy): Eukaryota > Viridiplantae > Streptophyta > Magnoliopsida > Fagales > Juglandaceae > Cyclocarya > Cyclocarya paliurus. Next base: position 40,773,277 of record CM056945.1, on the reverse strand, counting down.
CCCTTTTGTTTCCTATTGGAAGAATATTTTCTTGCAAATTCTCCTATGGTTATGGGATTGCTACTAAGAAAGGTGTGGATCATTAGATGAACGATGTAACTAGGCTATATAGGGTTCCCAGGCAAATGGCTTCTCACATGCTGATAAGGCCTTAAAAGTGCCCGTTGTATGTACATAATATTTTCATTCTAGTCAAAAAAAGGGGCATAATATTTTTGTGATTTGAAATACCGAATCATTACCATACAATTTGCTGCTTAGTAGTTAATGCTTCACGAAACATCACCTTTACCAATACTATATTATAGTTAAGAAATTAAGCATCCTTTTTGGCTCTCATTCCTAAAAAGGTGGGGTCTTGGGATGTGAGAGACTATCGCCCCGTTAGTCTTGTGAATGGGATGTATAAGATTCTATCCAAAGTGTTAGCAAATAGATTAAGCTCGGTGGTGGAAAAACTAATCTCAAAGCCACAAAATGCGTTTGTCAAAGCTAGACAAATCCTCGATTTGGTACTTATTGCAAATGAAGTCTTGGATGGTCGATTGAAATCTAGAGAACCCGGGCTACTTTGCAAGTTGGACATGGAGAAAGCATATGATCATGTCAACTAGAAGTTCTTACTCTACTTAATTTGGAAGATGTGGTTTTGGGGGGAAATGGCAGAAATTGGTAGAATTTTGCATTTCTTCAACTCGTTTCTCTATCTTGGTAAATGGCTCACCGGTGGGTTTCTTCAACTTCTCTCGCGGCCTGAGATAGGGAGATCTACTTTTTCCTCTACTTTTCTTATTTGTCATGGAAGCTCTCAGCATGATGATTGAGGGTCTGGTGGACAGTGCTTACTCAGTGGTTTTTCGGTGGGGAATGACGACCTCAACATTTCCCACTTGTTATTTGCTGATGACAGACTTATCTTTTGTGGTGCACACCTTGGTCAGGTTCAAGCCTTGAGGGTGCTATTCCTTTGTTTTATTGTTGCGTCAGGGTTAAGCATCAACCTTGCAAAGTCTGAAATAGTGCTAGTGGGGGCTGTCCCCGATGTAGAGATTTTTGCTACTACCTTGGGATGCAAGATATCTTCGCTTCCTATGAAGTATCTTGGCTTACCTTTGGCTGTCTCCTTTAAATCTGAAAGGATTTGGAATGATGGTGTCGAAAGGGTTGAGCACAGATTGGCTGCTTGGAAGAGGTTATACTTGTCGAAAGGCGGTAGGTTGACTTTGATTAAAAGCACTCTTTCAAACTTACTCACCTATTTTTTGTCTTTGTTCTCGCTTCCCACAAAGGTGGCTAACCGCATTGAGAAGTTACAAAAGGGATTGGGGGAAGAGTTCAAATTCCACCTGGTTAATTGGTCAACAGTTTGTACCCCAATTTATGGGGGAGGGTTATGGATTCGCCACTTGATGAAATTCAATCAAATTATTTTGGGTAAGTGGTTGTGAAGGTACCAAAATGAAAGGAAGGCCTTACGGAAGTCTGTTATAGATTCACAGTCCAGGAAAACTTGGGGAGGATGGTGCTCAAATGAGGTATGAGGCACTCATGGAGTGGGTTTGTGAAAAAACATTAGGAGCCTTTGGGGAACCTTTTGAGGACATGAACATTTTGTTGTGGGCGATGAGTTGCATGTCCCTTTTTGGTTTGATATATGGTGTGGTAGCCATTGTCTACGAGATACCTTCCCTACTATCTTTGCGCTTGCTAGAGTAAAAGAGGCATCGATTGCCGACCTTCTAGTCTTTTCAAATGACACTCGTCAATGGAATTATTGACTTCATTAGGGCAGCAAAAGATTGAAATTTGGAGTCTATTACGGAGTTCTTTGCGGCATTATATTCTGTAACTATTCCAGGGGACACTGGAGACAGGATGCATTGGAATCATTCTGAGAAAGGTATTTTCCGGGGTTTTTGAGAATTGAGAATTTTCTCTCCGTACACATGCACTTTTTTTCCTTCTTCTCGTTGCTTCCTGTAACGTTTCTCTTCGTTAATGTTGATACGTTGACTGTTTTTAAGTTTTTGCAGTGGTTAAGATGGGTCGTCCTATAGAAGTGGCGATTGAATCCAAATGTTTTACTCTGTCAAAACTTGGTGGAGGATTGCGAGTCACCGAGAAAAGCTAGAAGACAGAACATGCGGTGATGCTGGGACCATCTTCAACGCAGTGGCTTGGGAAGGTGTTAGAGGAGAGCCTAAGAGGGGGGAAGAAGGAGGTGTATTCGGCAACTAGAGAAGGATATTCTAGTATTATTGCTCAATGTTGCTCAAATCGCAGAGTGAGATATCTTGAAGTTTCTGAGTATAACCAGGGGGGTAGGAGGAATGTCTTATGTATTCCAAAAGGAGAGAATGGTTGGGGTTGGAGGAAGATGAGGGAGGTGCTATTAGAGCGAGGGAAGGAGGTAACTAAAGTGGGTGGTTTGCCTAGTGGAGGTCGATCGAGTTATGGTAAAGGGGCGTTGAGGCACTATTCTCGGTCGTATAAGGAGGTTCTCTCTCCGATGATGCCGAAACTTGTAAGGAAGTGTGATGGCGGTGCAAGAGCCTCTGACAGGGGGTAGGGGCATTGGCGTCATGAAGTTCCGTCGAAGCCGAACGTTGCGTTGAGCCACCCCCATGTGATGGAGATCCAAGAAGGGCTAGGTGCACTGAGGCTAGGAGGGTTGCATTGGGTTGCATGCATGGCTCAGGTGGTGAGGTGATGGGCATCTAAGACAAGTGCAACTAGAGGAGTCTCAAGTGTTGGCCAATTCCTTGATTTTAGGGATTGGATGACAAGATGACAAATCTTTTAATTTTAGGCCACGTCCTTTAGTTTAGGGATTTATTTATTATCATTTGTTTAAGTTATCTCCTAGTTTATTTCTTTTATTTTAGGCATTTGGATTGTTTCCTTCTGATGGGGCTGGGCCGTCTCAGCCCAGGGCCCAATGTCGTGGGCAAGGGCCTGGGGAAAATCAGCCCAAGGTGGTCTTACCCACCTTCGAGAGCCCTAGCCCAATTTTTCCACCTGAGCTACACAGTCTCAGCTTCGTGCCGGATAGCCTGCCGACAGTGAAGTTTTAGGTGGCGGTTGCACAGACATAGCCGACGGAGGTAAAGGAGCTGCCGATGAGGTACTGCCGTTGTACTGTGCGCAACAGGCATTGGTGGAGTTTGGATCTCGTTTCTCTTTGTCGAAGGAGGCTCAGAACTCGTCGACGAGTGGTGGTGGGGTGGGTTTGGCTCCGATGGAACTTTCTATCAAACCTTTTGAGGAGTTTGAGTTGGCTGAGGAAGAGGAAGATTTAGACGACCTTATGCACTCTACGGAGGATGAATTATTCATCCTTGAGGCTTGCGGTTTGGATGAGATTTCGATGGGGAAAGAGTTTTAGAACAGGATGGGGAATCCTATCCCATTGAACTACTGTTTTCTAGACCAAGCTTCAAATTGGGTAATATATAAAGTGAAAGAGATACAACATTTTGTGGGGATTGAGTGTGAAGGGTATGAAGAGCAGTTCGTAGCCTTATTAACTGCTATGGAAGCTTGACATCAACAAAAAAAGAAAGGGGACTCAAAGATAAGTCGGTAGCTTAATAGATTGAGGTGGTCGATGAAATCGGCAGGTAGCTCCAGTAGGAATAGGGTAAAAGGGAAGAGGCTGGTTGTTCCCCAATAAAACCCAAGATTGTATCTTGGAATGTCTGGGGTTTTAATAAGGTAGAGAAGCGTCTTTGGATTTAGCATTTGCTTCATGAGTGAAAAGTGGACATTATATGCTTACAGGAGACAAAGCTGAATATGATCAATAGGAAGATGAGCGGAATTTATTGAATAGTAATTATGTAGATTGGGTATACATGGCCTCTTTAAGGGCATCGGGAGGAGTTGTGGTGATGTGGGATAGGCGGGTGGTGGAGAAAGTGGAGGATTATATAGGGAGATATATGGTAGCGTGCTCTTTTAAATGTGTGTCCGATGGTTTCTTGTGGGTTTTTGCTGGTATGTATGGGCCTAATTTAGATGCCGACAGAAGATTATTGTGGGATGAGCTTGCAGGGGTACATGGTTGGTGGGAGCTTCCTTGTGTATTAAGGGTGATTTCAATGTGGTTAGATTCCAAAGTGAAAGCTTTGGAAGTTGAAGATTGAGGCCAACAAGTTTCGAGTTTTCAGAGTGTATCTTTGACTTGAACTTGATAGACTTTCCACTTGCAGGGGGCCCTGCCACATGGTCGAATAATCAGACCTGGTCTCGCTTGGATCGTTTCTTAATTTCACCTGAGTGGGAAAGCTATTTTCCGGATGTATGGCAAAAGCGTTTGGTACGCTTAGTTTCGGATTATTGGCCTATTTTGCTTAATTGTGGAGGCATTCATAGTGGTAGACGGTACTTTAAGTTCGAGAATATGTGGTTGAAATCAGAAGGTTTTATGGAAAGGGTCAAACAATGGTGGATTTCGTATCATTTCGAGGGTACACCTAGTTTTATTTTTGCGAACAAACTGAAAGTCTTAAAAAGAGACTTAACAGAGTGGAATAAACAGTCTTTTGGAAATGTCGAGGAGAACAAAAATACCAAGTGGATGGAAATACAGGATTTAGAAAGACTGCAAGAAGGGAGGCCACTTATTGAGGAGGAGCAAGCACAAAAAACTTTGTTGGTCGCAGATCTTGAGAGGACAATCTTACAAGAAGAAATGACATAGTGTTAGAAGTCAAGAGCACTTTGGTTAAAGGAAGGGGATCAGAGCACGAAGTTCTTCCATAGAATTGCAAACTCTCATAGAAGAAATGATAACATTGAGGTGCTGAAAATTGAGGGGGTGGAGTGCAGAGAAGAAGAGGTTATTCAAGATCATGTGGTTGATTTCTTTGAAAAGCTCCTTACTGAGCAGGTGGGGTGGAGGCCTACTCTTGATGGATTGGTTTTTGACACTATTGAGCCGGGGGATGTAGCTAGGATGGAGAGGGCTTTCGAGGAGGAAGAGGTGTATGATGTAGTAAGGAATATGGTAAAAGATAAGGCTCTTCGCTCTAATGGTTTCTCTATGGGCTTCTTCCAAGAATGTTGGGAGGTGATAAAAAAAAATCTTTTGAAGGTGTTTCAAGAGTTATTCTCGGTTGGGAAATTTGAGAAAAGTCTTAACACCATTTTCTTTGCATTAATCCCTAAAAAGGTTGGGGCTATTGAGATCATAGATTTCCGGCCTATTAGCTTAGTGAATGGAGTTTACAAAATTATTTCAAAAGTGCTTACTAATCGGTTAAGTGAGGTTTTGGAGAAGATTGAGGGTCAAAATGCTTTCGTTAAGGGTAGACAGATCCTTGATGTGGTTCTAATTGCCAATGAATGTTTGGACAGTAGACTGAAGGCTGGTAGCTCAGGGATTATGTGTAAGTTAGATATGGAAAAGGCGTATGACCATGTTAACTGGGATTTCCTTCTATATCTACTGGGTAGTTGTGGGTTTGGAGAAAGGTGGAGGTCTTGAATTAGCTGGTGTATATCCACGGTAAGGTTCTCTGTGTTGATCAATGGCAGCCCAGAGGGTTTCTTCCCGAGCTCTCGTGGTTTGAGACAAGGGGATCCATTATCTCCTTTACTTTTTATTAGGCACTAAGCAGGATGATCTCGGCTTTGTTGGCTAATGGGTTTGTTAGTGGTTTCCAGATTGGATCTCCGAGTAGGGGTATTACCACTATCTCTCATTTGCTGTTCGCAGATGACACGCTTATTATGTGCGAGCCAGATCAAGACCAGTTGCTGGCTGTGAAGGCGTTACTGCTTTGTTTTGAAGTAGTGTCTGGCTTAAAAGTGAATTATGATAAATCCGAGTTAGTGCCGATTGGAGACGTTCAGAATCCACGGGAGTTGGCTGGCACTCTGGGTTGCAAGATAGCGTCTCTTCCTATGGCATACCTGGGACTACCGTTGGGTATAGCTTCGAGGGCACGCTCGATTTGGGATACAGTGACTGAAAAAATAGAGAGGAGACTGGCAGGGTGGAAGAGAATGTACTTATCGAAAGGGAGCCGGATTACATTAATCAAAAGCACACTTTCTAATCTACCCACCTATTTCTTATCCTTATTCCCTATATCGGCAAGTGTGGTGGGTCGACTTGAGAAGCTATAGAGAGTTTTCTGTGGGGTGGCTTAGGAGAAGAGTTTAAATTCCATCTAGTCAAGTGGGAGATGGTGTGCCATCCTATCTCTAGTTGCGGTTTGGGTATTAGAAATTTGAGGTTGTTTAATCGGGCATTACTTGGCATATGGTTGTGGCGATATATCAAGGAACCAGAAGCCTTGTGGAAAATTGTGATCGAGAACAAATATGGTGGTTTAGGGGAGGGATGGTGATGAGGACATCTCCCATTATGGTTATTTTTATTAGTGTTTTATTTATTTTAGTTAGGGTTTGTATTACCCTACCATTTAAGGACATCTTCTATTATTAATGTTTTATTTATTGTCTTTAAGTTTTGTATTACCTTACTATTTAAGGGCTTGTAAGAAAGATGGGAACAGTAGGTTATGAATTGAGAATTTGAGCGCTTGTTACAGCCGCCACCTTCCCTCTCTTTCTTTTCTTCTTCTTCCTTTCTTTCTCTTCTGGTTTTCTTCTCTTCTCTGTTTTGCTATATTTTTGCTTCTATTTCTTCTCTCACTTCTATCCTACATCATGTTTGGTATCAAGAGCCAATGTTATTGTTTTCTCAAACACTAGAGTAACCTTTGATCCCCAAGTTTTGTTCATCAGTTTCGGCAACCAAGAGACTTCTCTCTTCTCTGTGCTCGAGCTGCAACCACCACCGTCACCAGCTCATCGACGTCCGACCACAAGCCCACGCCGATAAGCCTCTACGAGTTTCTTCCCCTCCCTCCAACTTCCTTCCCATCGTTACCCAGATCTATACTTTTTTTTCCATTGTGATTTTCGGTCCTTGCCGAGTCGGCAGTGACCTTCAACCACAGCTCAGCTCCCCTTCGAAACAGACCTCGCCGAAACCACCAAACCTAAGGCTGACGGCGCCGGAGACACGAAATCTCAGCTCCAATTCTTCTTCCTCTAGCAGACGTCTCTCTCTCTTTCAGTCTCTCCTCTCGTGCAAAACCCAGTGCAGAAATACCCAAAAAACAACAGCAGGTGCAAAGAAATAGTAGGTGCGAAACAAAAAAAAAAAAAGAGGTAGCAACACAAGAAGTTTCAAGGAAAGCGCAGATCGTTTTTCAACCAAACGTCCATAAAGAAAGCATTGGAGCTCACAGATTACCCTCGAATCCTCAGCGAACAAAATGGAGTCACTGTATCCTATCTGTCTTTGGTTTTATACTAACTGTTCATTTTAAAAAGGTATTAATTGTTTTTATGTGCTACTGTTATCTGTAGTAATCTTATCCAAGCCCATCTGAATGAACCCCTTGAATTCTTTGGCTGAGTTAGTCTCCATAGATAATTTTATCCCACTTTTGCTACTACCCAATTTATTCAACATTTAGATTGTCATTTGCTTGTGTTCCTATTCTCTCATTTTCATATTCCAAACCATTGCTTGTCATTTTCATTAATTGTCCAAAAAAAAAAAAAAACAATCATACGTGATTGGATTTTCTTGATTGGTATTTGACCCTTGCCTTGTTATTTTAAATATCAGCATTATTTGTTTGCCTCATTTAGATTTACTTAATCCAAAAAAAATAAAAAATTCTTAATGGTATTTTGCTCAATTGATGTTTTTCATTGCTTGCACTTATTGTTCATTGATTTCGTCATTGCACTTCAGTTAGCTAGTGTTGCATTGCATGCAATTGCGTAGCGGTCGTCTTGTCACCTCTAGTTCTAGTACCTTTACCATGGATCCTTCTCAATTTGATGCCCTCACCCGACAATTAGCTCAACTAGCCACTAACCAGCAACATGTATAAACTCAATTAGCGGCTATCCAAACTGAGATGGCTGCTACTCGCGAGGAGAATAGGGACTTAGCTACTAGGTTGAACAATTTTGAGGAACCCCCTCATTCGTCTGGCAACTCTGAAGCGTCCCAAAATAGACACCATCGTCATCGACGAGGTGATTGACAACATGTTAGACGTGATCATGGGGGTAGGGATTATGATCGTGAGCGAGAATGAGACCATTACCGTCAGGGTACTCAGTCTCCTACTCGCCATGAAGAGCGCTTATTCAGAAACATTAAGCTAGATGCCCCTACTTTTGATGGTTGCCTAGATCCTCGAGTTTTTACTCAATGGGTTAGGGATATGGACCGTTTCTTTACCTGGTATAGAGTCCCTGAGGATCAGAGAGTTCAATTTTCTAGTTTGAAATTAACTGGCACTGCCCAACTCTTTTGGGAAAGTGTAGAGGATCTCCTTGAGAGGCGTTATGCGCCTCCTGTTGGAAGTTGGGAAGAAATGAAACGTCATCTTCAAGAGAAGTACTTGCCCCAATCTTACAGGGGTAATTTGTTGGACCAATGGAATGCCCTTACACAGGGCAATCGACCAGTGACTGAGTATGTCACTCAATTTGATGAATTTCGAATGAGATGTCATGTAGTTGAGGATGAGGCCATGACTTTGAGTAGGTTTAGACAAGGCCTAAAAGATGATCTTAGGCGCAAGCTTGTCCTTCGGGGTGTCGCTACTCTTGACCATGCTTACTCTTTAGTTCGAGACTATGAGTCGGTTATGAGGACTCCGTATGGAAGGCGTGGTGACAACCGCCCTCCCATCACCCCAGCGTCCACTCTTTCTCCTAAGTCTCTCCTAGGGCCTCCACCATCTAATGTTTCCCCCATATGGGAAAATAAGGGTAAAGGTCCTGAAATTCCCAGGACTTCCTCCCGCTTGCAGTGTTTCAAATGTAAGGGTTTTGGCCACATTTCTTCCAATTGCTATAGTCGAACCCTGGTCATTGAGGAACATGAGGGTTTAGTTGATGAATCGTTAGAAGATCAAATCTATAAGCCTAAGCTTGAGGAGTTTGATGATTTGGATGATGATGAGGATACCTTCTTAGGTTGTATCCGGACCTTTCCTGTGGATCTAGGTTTTGTGCCCCTTGTTGTCGACACACCCCGATTAAGTTTTGTATGTTGTACCCTTACCCAACCCAAAGGTGCTGATGATTCGCGACGTCATGCCATTTTTCATACTTATATCAAAATCAATGATAAGGGTTGTAAAATCATTGTGGATAGTGGGAGTTGCATTAACGCGGTTTCTGTGGCTACTGTGTCCCGTCTTGGGTTGCAATCAGTGCCTCACCCTTAGCCGTATAGTGTCTCTTGGGTTGATACTTCTTCCATAGCTGTGAAAGAGCGTTGTTTGGTGCCTATGCAGTTCTTAGAATATAAGGATCGTATATGGTGTGACGTCATTCCTATGAATGTCGGTCATGTCATTCTTGGTAGGCCTTGGTTATTTGACTTAGATGTGACCATCCATGGTCGATCCAATTCATGTTCCTTTGTGTTTAATGGAAAGAAGATTCATCTTAACCCTTTACCCCCAAAACCTGTTGGCTCACAACAAGCAAAGAAAATTGTGGAACGAAAAGGGCTAAATATCATTAACTCTACGGAGTTTTAGCGTGCACTTGTGCGTGATTCTGTTGTGTTTGCTGTGGTTGTTATGGAGGTTCCGTTGGAGTCTCCAATAGTGGCCCCTGATGAGGCCCAGTCATTTTTTCAGGAGTTTCGGGATGTCTTCCCTGAGGACCTCCCTGACCACTTACCCCCTCTACGAGATATTCAACATGCCATAGATCTTGTCCCAAAAGTGTCTCTTCCAAACTTGCCTCATTATAGGATGAATCCCACTGAGCATGCTGAGCTCCAGAGGCAAGTGGGTGAACTCCTTGACAAAGGCTTTATCCATGAGAGTTTAAGTCCTTGTGCAGTTCCTGCTCTTTTGACTCCTAAGAAAGATGGTTCTTGGAGGATGTGTATTGATAGTCGTGCCATTAATAGGATCACAGTGAAGTATCGATTTCCCATCCCTAGGCTTGATGATATGTTGGATATGATGGTTGGTGCCACAATATTTTCTAAGATTGATTTAAAGAGTGGATATCACCAAATTAGGATTCGCCAGGGTGATGAGTGGAAGACTGCCTTCAAGACGAAGGATGGTCTTTATGAGTGGTTAGTCATGCCTTTTGGACTAACCAATGCCCCGAGTACTTTTATGAGGGTGATGACACAAGGTCTTCGGCCTTTCATGGGTAAGTTCCTCGTCGTCTACTTTGATGACATTCTCATTTACAATAAGACTAAGGAACAACATCTAGACCATCTCACACAGGTTTGTTTCACCCTTCGTGAAACAAATCTGTATGCCAATGTGAAGAAATGCTCTTTCTTCACTAATCGAGTTGTCTTCTTAGGATTCATTGTGTCTTCTACTGGAGTATCTGCTGACCCCACAAAGATTCAGGCCATTGTTGGTTGGTCTGAGCCCAAGACTATACATGACGTCAGGAGTTTTCATGGTCTAGCTAACTTTTATCGTTGTTTCATTAAGGGGTTTAGCACAATCATGGCTCCTATCATGGAGTGCATGAAGAGAGGAGAATTTCAGTGGACATCGGAAGCTACTAAGACTTTTAAGTTAGTCAAGAAGCGAATGACAGAAGCTCCTGTTATGCGACTTCCTGACTTCTCCAAAGTTTTTGAGGTTGAGTGTGATGCCTCAGGGGTAGGAATAGGTGGAGTCCTTAGCCAAGAACGCCACCCTATTGCTTATTTCAGTGAGAAGTTAAATGATGCCAAACAACGATACTCTACTTATGATAAGGAATTGTACGCGATTGTGCAAGCTTTGCGCTATTGGCGCCATTATTTATTGCCCCAGGAGTTTGTTCTTTATTTAGACCATGACGCCCTCCGCTACCTTAACTATCAGAAAAGATTGAATTCTAGGCATGGCCGTTGGGTTGAATATTTGCAGGCTTATTCTTTTGCTTTGAAGCATAGGAAAGGTGTTGAGAACCAAGCAGCTAATGCCTTGAGCCGCTGCATCTCCCTTTTGTCTATCATGAATGTCAAGGTCATAGGTTTTGAAAGACTTAAGGAAGAGTATGAGTCTTGTCCTGATTTTAGGGATATTTTTCTCACTTTGCAAAGTGGGCAGTCGGATACCACTGATGGTTTCCCTCTGGAGGCTGGTTATCTTTTTAAAACCAATAAGTTGTGCATCCCTCGAACTTTAGTTAGGGACTTTGTAGTTTGGGAAATTCATGCCAGAGGTTTGGCATGACATTTTGGTCGTGATAAGACCATAGAAGAGATTGAATGTTAATTCTATTGGTCTAGCTTGAAGAAAGATGTGGCTAAAATAGTTAGCACTTGTAACACTTGTCAATTGGCCAAACAAAAGCGACAAAATACTGGTCTCTACACACCCTTCCTGTCCCTAGTTGTCCTTGGCAAGACGTCAGTATGGATTTTGTGTTGGGACTTCCACGCACTCCAAATAAGTATGATTCTATTTTTGTGGTAGTGGACCGTTTTTCGAAAATGGTTCACTTTATCCCTTGTAGCAAAACTTCAGATGCGTCTAAGGTCACTAGATTGTACTTTAATGAGATTGCCAAGTTATATGATCTTCCTAAGACTATTGTTTCAAATAGGGATGTTCGTTTCACTAGTCATTTTTGGAGAACCCTATGGCATATGGTTGGCACTACATTGAAATTCTCCACTGCTTACCACCCTCAGACAAATGGTCAAACTGAAGTTGTTAACCGCAGTCTTGGCAACTTATTAAGATGTCTGGTCCAAGAAAATCTTAGGAATTGGGATTTGATCCTCCCTACAGCACAGATTGCATATAACAGTTCTGTGAATCGGTCTATAGGTATGAGTCCCTTTGAAGTTGTTCATGGTTACAAGCTAGGAAGCCTTTAGACCTTATTCCCATGTCTCCATATGCTAATGTGTCTATGTCAGCTGAGGCATTTGTTCAACATCTTCATGACTTGTATATTGAGATCAATAAACAACTTGAGACCAGTAATGCATCATATAAACTTCGAGCTGATTTGCATAAACGACATGTTGAATTTAAGGTTGGGGATTATGTTATGATCCGAACTAGACCGGAACAGCGTCCACCTGGATCCGTTTCCAAATTGTAGGCACTTAGTGTTGGTCCTTTTAAAATTTTAAAGCGTGTTGGTCCAAATGCATATGTTATTGATCTTCTATCACATTTTGGTTACCACTCTACTTTCAATGTTGAGGACTTAGTTGCTTACAAAGGTCATTTCAATCCCTCCAGTGATCCTTTTCTACCTCCATCTGTGGACCCTAACCCTGAACCTTTTGTCACTCCTAATCCAATACCATCTAACACAGCACACAAAGATAAAATTGATACTATTCTAGATGAACAGATTGTGTTGACCAATGATGGAGAGGTTCAGTGTTTCCTTGTTCGTTGGGTAGATCAACCAAATTTTGACTATACATGGATTCCCAGAGAGACACTCCAACAACTTGATCCAGATTTATGGGAACTTTATCGGAGCCAGCAGGATCTTCCTTTGCCCGGGTCACCAGCCACCTGTTCTGGAGAAGTTGGTAGGGACACCAGATTCAGGCCCCCACTCACACGTGTTTATGGCCGTCGGAAGAAGCATGCTCAACCACTTAGCTTATGGTTGGGTGATTGATTGCAACCTTAGTGTGACTTGTCAACTCGACAGAGTCGAGTATTTTTCGATCCCGGGAGAGTTGATGAGGACATCTCCCATTATGGTTATTTTTATTAGTGTTTTATTTATTTTAGTTAGGGTTTGTATTACCCTACCATTTAAGGACATCTTCTATTATTAATGTTTTATTTATTTTCTTTAAGTTTTGTATTACCCTACTATTTAAGGGCTTGTAAGGAAGATGGGAACAGTAGGTTATGAATTGAGAATTTGAGTGCTTGTACAGCCACCACCTTCCCTCTCATTCTTTTCTTCTTCTTCCTTTCTTTCTCTTCTGGTTTTCTTCTCTTCTCTGTTTCGCTATATTTCTGCTTCTATTTCTTCTCTCACTTCTATGCTACATCAGATGGTGTACTAGAGAAGTTAGAGGGGCCTATGGAATTGGGCTATGGAAACATATTAGAAGAGGGTGGGAGGTCTTCCAGCATCACACTAGGTTTCAGGTGAGTACACTCCAGGATCAGATTTTGGAAGGATGCTTGGTGTGGCAATAGTGCTCTACAAGATTTGTTTCCTATACTTTTCTTGATTGCAAGTGCCAAAGATGTCATAGTGGTGGAAGTTATGGGAATCTCAGGAAGGAGTATTCACTGGAACATCAATTTCAACCGGGCAGCACAAGATTGGGAGATGGGGAGTTTTGTAGATTTTTATAGTCTCTTGTATTCTTGCTGTCCAAATATCCAGCATGAAAATGGTTTGTGGTGGAGTCCTATAGAGAAAGGGGTGTTCACTGTTCGTTCCTTTTATAAGGTCCTCACACAAGTTCCGGAGATACAGTTTCCCTGGAGAAGGCTTTGGCAACACAAGGCTCCTCCCAAAGCTTCATTCTTTGTTTGGACAGCGTCCTTAGGCAAGATTCTCACTACGGATAATCTGAGAAAGAGGAGGATAATCATTGCAGACTGGTGTTGCATGTGTAAAAGAGGGGGTGAGTTGGTGAATCATTTACTTTTACATTGTGAGGTAGCTAGGACTCTCTAGGATGAGGTGTTTAAAAGAATGGACCTAGCGTGGGTTATGCCGGAAACCGTGTTGAATATATTGGCTTGCTGGACCTTTATTTGAGGTGTGCAACAGATCAAAGCGGTTTGGAAGATGATCCCTATCTGTATTATGTGGTGCTTGTGGCAGGAGCGCAATGAGAGGACGTTTGAAGACAGAGAGATCTATAACGGAGCTAAAATTTTTATTTTTTGGACTCTTTGTACTTGGGCCATTGTTGTGGACTTTAATGGCATGGACCTGCATGATTTCTTAGTTTCTAATGCGCCTACGTAAATGGGGCATATTGACTTTGTAATTGACAATTGTTGGATTAATAATACTTGTTTACTTATAAAAAAAAAAAAGGTATTTTCTCTGTCAGTTCTTTTTATCAAAAGCTCACGAACTCCGGAATGTCTATGTTCCCGTGGAAGAGCATATGGAAGATGAAAGCTCCTTCAAAAGCAACTTTCATTGTCTGGACAGCATCTTTGGACAAGATCCTTACTATAGATAATTTGAGGAAATGATGGGTTATTGTCCTAGATTGGTGTTGTATGTGTAAGAAGTATGGGGAGTCAGATGATCATCTGCTTTTACACTACGAGGTGGCCAAGGTTATGTGGGATATTTTTTCTCAAGAGTCAGATTGTCTTGGGTTATGCCTTGTAGATTGGTAGACTTCCTCGCAAGCTGGAGAGGACTACATGGCGATTCTCAGGTAGCAGCAATTTGGAGATTGGTACCAATATGCATGTGTTGGTGTATTTGGAGGGAGAGAAATGCTAGATGTTTCGATGATCAAGAGAGAACAATGGTTGAGCTTAAAGTTTTCTTTTTTAAGTCATTATTCGTATGGGCGGGGGCTATAGTTTGTGACGGACTTAGTGTCCATGATCTTCTTCTTTCTATTGTAACCTCTAGCTAGGCGTTCTTCATGTATAATTCCTGTGTACTTGGGCTTTACCTATTTCTATGAATATAATATCTTTGATTACCTATCAAAAAAATAATTTATATTTGTTTTAAAGAGGACAATAACCCATAATTTTATTAAAAAACTTTCACTTATGGTGGAGGAAAAATTGTGGTTACATCCAAAACATCTTGGGGGTTACAAATTATGATCAAATCCCCAAACCAACATGTTTAAAAATTATACTTCTCCTGTTTTAACCAAAGTGTAAGCAAGAATTTTTTCGTCTCTATTTTAACCAAAGTGTAAGCACTATATTTCTTACAGATATAAGATAACGTGGCTCTATCTAATGACAGATTTCCTCTGACCTATCTTGGCAGCTCACTCCATTGAGAAAAATCCTTATTGGTCCCTGTCACTCCTAGCTTCACAATCCTGTCCGCCACTGGGTTAACCTCTCAGAACACATTCCCAATAGCATAGACACAGTTTCACTGCTCAAAAACTTGATCTCAGAAATGAGTTAGAAACCATGGAATGGTACCTCGGCCACAACCATTCAACACCCACTTTTGAATCTGACTCCACTTCAACTTTCTCCAAACCTAGTCTATTGCACAGTTTCAGTCCATCAAGGACCCCCAGTACTTCTGCTTTTGTGTTTGTTCCCTCTCCATATGTTTTAGAGAAGGCTGCCACCATATGTCCCTTATCATCTCTAATAACCGCACCCTCACCACTTGGCCCCAAATTCCCTAGACTACACCCATCCGCATTCAGTTTGAAGCATTTCCTAATTGGCCTCAACCAGTGCAAGATCCTCGCCTCCAGGGTCTTGGCTTTTATCATAGGAATTCCTAGTTGCGTAGCATTCCCTTAATTTGATCTTGCTTTATGTTTTGTGCAGAAGAATTTTTGTAAATATGATGCTTAATCATCTTGAACTTTTTGTTTCCTGGTTGAACTGGGTTAGTAAAAGATTATAGCATAATCTTGTTATGTGCAGAGAGAGCTCTATCCAAGGTTGATTCAAGATGTTCAACTGATGATAAATGAGCTAGGAAACATGACTGTTCTTTGGGAGGAATTATGGCTCAGCACACTTCAGGATCTTCACACAGGTACCATTGTGTCACTTATATGAGGCTTTTGCTGTCATGATGTCATTTAATTCATGCGCATTTCATCATCTCATTATATAGTAAGGTCTCCAGTTGGTAAATTTACTGTAAATATGCATAATGCAACTTGACTATGAAAATTTGCTTATGTGTCTAAAATATTTAAGTCAACCCAAAATGAACTGTTATGTGCATGTTGAAGCCTGAAGGTGTGGACACCAGACAAATGTGGCAGTGTACATAGGTTTTTTCAACTTGACTTTTTTTTTTTTTTTGACAGGTAAGAGTGAAGGTTTTTTCGACGTGACTTTATTTAGGGTGGTTGTTTTTGGCCATTTTTATCTCATCAATTTCCTTAGGGTTGATGTTCTGGGATATTTGACTCATCAATTGTCACATAGTATATTCTTAGAATTAGAAATTGTTGAAATATCACAACTTTTTAATTGCAAATGGTGCTAGCACACATTCTTATGGGTTTCCCTCATACATACTGCTACTTTGCTATTTTTCTCTAATCACACAGCATATTGAACTGT
The DNA here is from genome assembly GCA_029856935.1 of Cyclocarya paliurus. Taxonomy (NCBI): domain Eukaryota; kingdom Viridiplantae; phylum Streptophyta; class Magnoliopsida; order Fagales; family Juglandaceae; genus Cyclocarya; species Cyclocarya paliurus. The sequence continues at coordinate 40,756,991 of CM056945.1, read as the reverse complement.
CTGACTAAATATACTTTCAGATGTAACGAGGCGCATTAATTTGTTGAAAGAAGAGGCTGTTCGGATTGCAGAGAATGTCACTCTAAGCCAGAGTGAGAAGAACAAGATAAATGCTGCTAAATACTCAGCCATGATGGCCCCCATTGTTGTGGCATTGGAACGTCGTCTAGCTACCACTTCCCAAAAACCCGAAACACCTCATGAAGTATGGTTCCACGAGGAATATAGGGAACAATTGAAGTCAGCCATCTTAAATTTTAAGACACCCCCAGCATCTGTAGCAGCACTTGGAGATGTGTGGCGTCCATTTGACAATATTGCTGCATCCTTGGCATCTTATCAGAGAAAGTCGACGGTTTCATTGAAGGAAGTTGCACCACAACTAGCCCTTTTATCATCTTCTGATGTGCCAATGCCTGGTCTTGAGAAGCATGTCACAGTTTCTGAATCCGATGCCAGAGTCACTACTGGTCTCCAAGAAATTGTCACAATTGCTTCTTTCTCTGAGCAAGTGGCTATTCTATCAACCAAGACTAAACCTAAGAAACTTGTAATATTGGGTTCAGATGGTCAGAAGTACACATATCTTTTGAAAGGGGGAGAAGATTTGCGCCTTGATGCAAGAATCATGCAGCTCTTGCAAGCTATTAATGGGTTTCTGCATTCATCTCCTGCAACCTGTAGTCATTCTCTTGGTATTCGATATTACTCTGTGACACCAATCAGTGGTCGAGCTGGTCTGATTCAGTGGGTTGACAATGTGATAAGTATCTACAGTGTCTTTAAGTCTTGGCAAAACCGCGTCCAACTGGCACAGCTCTCAGCAATGGGTGCTGGCAATGCAAAAGATTCAGCTCCTCCACCTGTTCCCCGACCAAGTGATATGTTCTATGGTAAAATCATACCAGCACTCAAAGAGAAAGGCATTAGGAGAGTAATTTCAAGAAGAGACTGGCCTCATGAAGTCAAGCGCAAAGTTCTTCTGGATCTAATGAAAGAGGTTCCTAGACAGCTTCTTCATCAAGAACTATGGTGTGCCAGTGAAGGATTCAAAGCCTTCAGCTCAAAATTGAAAAGGTACCTTTTAATCTATATTCTTGACCCAACTGTACTAAAAACTTTAATCCATTTACCTGGGGTCCCTAAATTGTACAACTTTTTTCCATGAAGTTTTAATAAGTGCAATATACTCTAAAAGCCATGGTCACGTGTCTTTCTTCTTTGCCTTGAGTCAAATGTTCAGTCGGCCTCATCTTTTGCCTTTGGCATCGTGAACTTTCAATCAACTCTTCTGTGCTGGTGTATAGAGTGATTCTCATTTCATATTCCTAAATCATCCGTTTGAACTATTTCTGAAGGTGTATGAAATATTTAACATCTATGATGCGGTCAGTGTGGTGAATGAAGGAACTTTTTTCTTAGTGTAAAAGGCAAACTCTATTCTTTAGTGTTGAAAAAATCCCTTAGAGACCTTAACAGAACTTTTTCCCCTTGACAAAACTTAAAAGCCAAAGAACTGATAATCAATTGTCAACTTTTAATTATAACAAAATATTATCCTTAAAACAATACTAACTAAAAAAACATATTGTCAACTTTTAATTTTGTTTTTTACTTCTAAAAAAAAAATTTGTTTTTTACTGGAGAAATAATTTTGCAGTAACCGTACTTATATAAACGCTGTTGCATCCAACTCTCTGAGAAGAGGAAACTCATTTTTGTGTTTAGCTCTGATTTTTCGCAATCTAATGGAGGCCTAAATGATTGTGTTCCTCAATCATTCTTTTTTCATCATGTCACTTGAATGAACATACTGTGAGCACTACTTATCTAATCATCAAGATTGTTGACCAAATATGGAGATTATTCCACTTCCAAATCATAATTTATTGGGATTGTAGATCGGTAAAGTATCCGATGTCATTTTTATGAGTGGTACCATGATATTGTACCAATTTTTAGGCACATTACTTTGTGCTAACGGTTGCATATCTGTTACCTATATGATTTTCAAAACAATGTCTTTTGAAGGTGTTGTGCCACCTCTACATTTTTATAATTAATTTTATCATAATCATCCAAATTATTTTAATTTTTTGCAAGCATTTTTATTTCTCATTTAATTTTTATTTGAATAAACCTTCAATGCACGAAAGACCCTTCAGTTTTTACTTTCCAAAATAGCTGATCATAAATTTAAATAATGTTAAGGAACACGGAATTTTAGAGGCCAGAAAAACTCATCTTATTTCATTCATAACATTTTGTCTTCGTTTGGTTGAACAACATCATCCATTCACGTGTTAAATGACCATAAATTTAAAATAATTTTAAAGGTCATGATTTAATTTTGTTTATAATTTGATTTATATGTATTTCATTAAAATTGGTAATCAAAGAAAATCATATTTAAATAATTCCACACAATCAAGTTATAAACAAAATTAAAAATAGGATAGAATTAAATGATCTTACTGTGGGTAGTTAATTGAACTGACCATAATACTTCTGTTAGATACTTGAAATTATACTTGCAGCCACATATTTTAATATAGAGGTAAATAAGGTGCCTGCTACTCACTGCTTAACTTTCGGGTAGTTAGCTGCCATTACAACGTAAACCACGGCTGCAATGTCTCGCTCTCTCTTTTTCAATAAAATAAGGACATGAAGAATGATAGAGAAGGGAATTTAATGTTGAAGTCTACAATCTCTTCAACCTTACCGCAGACATCCATGTGACCCCAGCTACTAAGCTAGTTTCTTTCATCTAAATACATGGTTTAAATAGGTTAATTGGTGAAAGAGAACCAGTATGACCTGTGATTTTTCTTTCTAATTTGTCATTATTTAGAATGGTACACGAGTCTTCCATGTTGTGCAATTAGAAAATATTTTGTTTAATAGATTATGCACAACAAAATGTCAAATGCTTCAACTATCAATTTTGGTTTTGACTTGCAGGTATTCTGGAACTGTAGCGGCCATGAGCATGGTGGGCCACATTCTGGGCCTGGGGGATAGACATTTGGATAATGTTCTTATAGATTTCTGTAAAGGAGATATTTTACACATAGATTATAATGTTTGTTTCGATAAAGGGCAAAAACTAAAAGTTCCAGAAATTGTTCCCTTCCGTCTTACACAGACAATTGAAGCGGCTTTGGGGCTGACCGGAATAGAAGGCACTTTTAGATCAAACTGTGAAGCAGTTGTTGGTGTTCTGAGAAAGAACAAAGACATACTCTTGATGTTACTAGAAGTGTTTGTTTGGGATCCACTGGTAGAATGGACACGTGGAGACTTTCATGATGATGCAGCAATTGGTGGTGAAGAAAGAAAGGGCATGGAATTGGCTGTTAGTTTGAGTTTATTTGCATCACGAGTTCAGGAAATTCGTGTTCCCTTGCAGGTACCTGTCCATTTCAAAACTGGAGCTTGTATATCTCTCTGTTTGAAGAAAATGGAGAATATGTGGTTCCTGGCAAATCTTGCACATGCATTGCAATGTCTGTGATGGATTGTACTGAATTACTTGTATTGTGCATCATCTTGTAGTTTGAGTCTGTATCTATCTGGTACTGTAGCCAGTCTTTATTTATCACTTTGCACATAACAACATCTGTAGTATTCTATCATATTTTATCTAGAACCTAAAAATTCGTTTGCCCTTAATTGCAGGAACATCATGATCTTTTATTGGCTAATCTACCGGCCATTGAATCTTCTCTTCAGGTGTGATGAAGTACTGCCTACCAGTTTGTGGCTACTTACACCTATTATCCTTTGTTAATTGTCTTTTTATTTTCAAATTTAGCTGACTTTGAGAATTTATGTACCAGAGATTTGCTGATATCCTGAATCAATATGAAATTGCCTCTGCTATTTTTTTCCGAGCTGATCAAGAGAGGTCTAACCTTATTCTACACGAGACATCGGCAAAGTCATTTGTTTCTGAAGCAACTAGCAATTCAGAGAAAACTCGTGCATCATTTGAAATTCAGGCTCAAGAATTTGCTCAAGCGAAGACTGTTGTTTCTGAGAACGCTCAAGAGGCAACAACTTGGATGGAGCAGCATGGAAGGGTCCTTGATGCTTTACGAAGCAATTTGATTCCTGAAATTAATTCTCGTTTAAATCTGAGTGGCATGGAAGAATCCTTTTCACTTACATCTGCTGTTCTGGTGGCAGGGGTTCCATTAACTATTGTCCCTGAGCCCACACAAGTACAATGCCATGATATTGATAGGGAAGTTTCTCAGCTCATTGCTGAGTTAGATGAGGGGCTCTCTTCTGCCCAAACTGCCCTCCAAGCATACTCTTTGGCTTTGCAACGAATCCTACCTCTAAATTACCTTTCAACCAGTGCAGTGCATGGCTGGGCACAAGTTTTGCAACTTTCTGTGAATGCACCATCTGCTGACATCCTCTCTGTTGCCCGAAGACAGGCTACAGATCTTATGGCAAAAATACATGGTGATAATCTCGATTCTGTCAAACGCAGGCATGGTGATCTGTGTCTTAAAGTGGAGAAGTATGCACTAGAGATAGAGAAAGTTGAAGAAGAGTGTGCTGAGCTTGCCAATGCTATTGGTTCAGAGACTGAATTAAGAGCCAAGGATAGTGTTCTGTCTGCTTTTATAAGATATATGCAGTCTGCTGGTCTTGTAAGGAAAGAAGACGCCCTTTCTTCCATTCAGTCCACACAATCTAAATATGAGGGGACAAGGGATGCAAGATTGCAAAGGGAGCTGGAAGAGAAGAAGGATAAGGTGTTATCTGTTTTGAATGTAGCTCTTAGCTCTCTGTATAACGAGGTTAAGAGTAAGTTACTAGACATGTTTAGCAATTCTACTAGAGTAAGAAGTGGAAACAATAGATTGCAGTATGATTTTGGAACTATTTTCTGTAAGTTCGAAGAACAAGTTGAGAAATGTGTTCTCTTGGCAGGGTTTGTTAATGAACTACAAAAATTGATCAGTAGGGAGATACCTAGCATCGATACAGATAAAGACCATTCAAAATATCTTTCTGAAGGGGATTGGGTCTTTATTTTTAAAAGTGGTTTACTTTCCTGTAAGAGTTTGCTTGGGCAAATGATAGAAGTTGTTCTACCAGATGTGATAAGATCTGCAATTTCTTTCCCTTCAGAAGTCATGGATGCTTTCGGATTAATCTCACAAATCAGGGGTTCTATTGATATGACACTGGAGCAGCTTCTTGAGG